>OY728137.1:592867177-594067177 GCA_963277665.1 Viscum album | reverse complement strand
CCCTAAAATGTTAAAAAAATCTAAAAAACCATAAAACCCAAAAAAACTCAAAAAAAACATAAAAACCTAAAATTACCTTAAAAACCCTGAAAATCCCTAAAACCTTTTAAAAACCCCTAAAACCCCAAAAGTCCCTAAAAACCCTAAAAATTATAAAACAAATTAAAAACCCCTAAAAATCCCGAATACGTAAAAAGCCCTGAAAAACCCCTAAAAACAATAAAATTCCTTAACACCGTTCCAAATCCTAAAATCCCATAAAATCCCTAAGAAACAACTTAAGACTCTAAAAACCCTAAAACACCTAAAAAATTTAAAATATACTAAAACAGTAAAAACCAAAAAAACTAAAAAAACCCTAAAAAACCCAAAAGTCCCAAAAAACCCAAAAAACCCTTGAAAACCCTAAAATCCCTCAAAATCCCTAAAAAACCTAAAAACCTCTAAAAACCATAAAAATCCTAAAAAACGACTAAAAATCCATGAAAACGTAGAAAACCATAAAAACCCTAAAAAACCCCTAAAAACAATAAAACCCCTAAAAACCTTAAAAGGACCTTAGAACCCATAAAAACCCTAAAAACGTTAAAAAATTATAAAATCCTTAAAAACCCTAAAAAACTAAAAAAACCTCACACCCCCAAAAGTCCCTAAAAACCCTAAAAACCAAAACCCCTGAGACCCTAAAAACCATAAAAACCCTTAGAATCCCAAAAAAACCCTAAAACTCCAAAAAAACATAAAAATCCTAAAAACCCCTAAAAATCTAGGAAAATGTTAAAAACTCTAAAACCCTGAAAAAATCCCTAAAACCCATAAAAATCCTTAAAACCCTCAAAAACCCTATAAACCCATAAAATCCACTAAAAAATCTAAAAAACCATAAAACCCTAAAAGCTCAAAAAAACCCTAAAAACTCAAAAAGTCCATAAAAACATTGAAAAACCATCAAACACTAAAACACCCTAAAAATCCTCAAACCCTAAAAATCCTCAAACCCCTGAAAATCCATAAAAACCCAATAAACCCTAAAATTATAAAAATCCAAAAAAAACCCAAAATATAATTGAAAACATCAAAATCCCTAAAAACAATGAATCCCCCTGAAAGATATAAAAACCCCTAATAACCTTAAAAAACCCAAATAACCCATAAAACTCTTAAAAAACAATAAAACACAAAAAAACCATAAAACCCATAAAAATTTTAAAAACACTAAAAATCCTTAAATACGTTAAAAACACAAAAAAACCCTCAAACCCAATAAAAAACCTAAAAAACCTAAAAACCCATCAAAATCATTAAAGCCCCCAAAAACTCTAAAATCCATAAAAATCCTAAAAATCCCTAAAAATCCATGAAAATGTAAAAACACTAAAAACCATGAAATACCCCTAAAACCATAAAAACCCCTAAAAACCTTTAAAAACCCATAAAAACCCACTAAACACACTAAAACCCCTTAAAACACTTAAAAACATTAAAAAATCTATAAACCATAAAACCCTTAAAAATAAAAAATAACCTAGAAACCCAATAAGAACAAAAAACCCTTGAAAAACCCCTAAAAACACTAAAAAACCTTAAAATCCCTTATAACCCTAAAAATTATAAAACCATAAAAATCTTTAAAACCCCTAAAATTCCATGAAAATATAAAACACGCTTAAAACCCAAAGAACCCAATAAAAACCATAAAAATCACTAAAACCATAAAAAACTCTAAAAACCAATAAAAATCAAAAAACCCACTAAAACTCTAAAACCCATTATAACTCCTAAAAAATTAAAAAACTCTAAAAAACCTTAAAACCCCAAAAAAATCAAAAAATTCCTATAAACCCAAAGGTACCCTAAAAATTGTGAAAACCCATAAAACACTAAAAACCCTCAAAATCCATAAAACCCCAAAAAAAACCCTAAAACCCATAAAATCCAAAATAACCCTAAAAATCCATGAAAATGGAAAAAACTATAAAAACACTTGAAAAACAGACAAACCCCTAAAGACCTTAAAAACCCTAAAAACCCATAAAAACTCTAAATACCACTAAAAACCCAAAAGACCCTTAAAACCCCTAAAAATGTTAAAAGGCTCTAAAAAACATTAAAACCGCTCAATAACCCAAAAAAGACCCTAAAAGGTGGTGAATTATATGGAGGAAAAGGTTAGGTGTTTTTTATTGAAGGGGCCTTCTCTTTCTGTTTCTGGCGCCAAGGTGGCTCGAGATTTATTGGCCAAGCCTAAAGATGAAGTATTATTGGGTATTAAGAGTATTTAGGATTGGAATAATGTTGTTATGGTAAGAAATGTGTGGAATTTATGTAACCCTTATTATTCTTCGAACTGGGTGGATTGGGCTCATTCTTTTCTACTTCGATGATCTTAGTTTTGGGTGGAAAAAGTTCTATGGAATTGTTATTGGATGTTGTGGAAGTTATTGGGGATTTAATATATGTTTAAGGACCACATCTCTTTTTTGGGAATGGATTTTGTTTCCCTTTGGATCGACTGTTGGCTCCCTAGGAGACCTATTTTATCCTACACTAATGATTGTGTCATTTATGATTCCGGTTACCCTTCTTCTTCCAAGATGTCAAACATTATTTTGGATGGGATTTGGAATCCCCCTTTAGATATATCTGCTGATTTATGGGATCTTTGTCAGGATAGTCTCTAACTTGCTCAGCCTAGAGGTTTTGGTGATGGGATTCTATAGAATATGCAACACGATTTTTCCATTTGCATGGTTTGGGAGGATATTAGACTGAAATATGCCTTTTTCCCCTATAGTTCCTTGGTTTGCAATAGGATCACCCCATCCAGGTTCTCTTTTATTCTATTGTTAGCTCTTTTTAATAGGATACCTTCTTGGGATAGATTACAACGTTGGGGTCTTTATTTTCCTAATCAATTATTTTTATGTGAATTGGATGCTGAATATTTGGATCATCTTTTTTACAATTGATCCTTTTCTAGGAAGTTATGGCTACCCTTTTTGAGCCTGTTAGGATCGAAATTCTCAACCTCCTCTTTTTCTACTGTCATTAACAATTGTATTGATGTGTTTGATGGTGATTCAATGTTGAATGTCTTGGAAAGACTTGGAGTGGCCTCTCTTATCTATCTCACATGGAAAGCAAAAAATTCCCATTTGCATGTCTCCCATCATCACAGTGTTAGCTACTTATGTCATAAACTAGATTCTACTATTCAGTTAAGGTTCTTCTTATATAGGTGGTTTCCTAATACTAGCACTAATCAAGATATTTTCCCGAGATGGAACTTTCAGAGTTCCTTAATGCTTGATGTTGGTTCATATATGTTGTAGATGGGTGTTAGGGTATATATGGGGTTGTTGATGTTGTTCCAAGATGTGTAAACTCTACCTACTTTTCCTTGCCTGGTACTTTCTTTGTTGGGTGGTTGTGGCTTGCAGAGGGTTTTGCAAGCTTTTTTGGCTTTGCTCTGGGGTGATTGTAGGGATGTTGGTTTGGGGATGTTGGTAATACATTGGGGTTTCCTATTAGTGTTGTTGGTGTATGTTGGTGTGTTTCACGGTTGTTGGTTTAGTGTATTGGTGTCTGCTATAGTGTCCTATTGGGAAGGGAGGCGTTTTGGATGTTTGGGCAGCTGGGTAGGCTATAAAGGGGTGTTTTGAGGAGGTTGAGCCTACTATTTGGTCTTGGCTACTAAATGTTTGGATTGAAGGTGTTGTGAGTGGTTGGTGTTTATATTTAGGTAAGAGGTGTAGGGATGAAAATTCAGGATCCTTATTAGGGTTCTTGGATAACATGTAGTATTTTTATTGTTCGGTTGGTTCAGTTCGGTTTCTTGCAGTTTTCCTGGTTGCTGGTGGTGCTGGATTGAGCTTGGGTTCTGGAGTTGGGTTGCTATTCCGGGATTATGGTTGGTTGATCCTATGGTGATGGAGTTGTTGGTTCTTTATGAAATTTTAATGCTATTTTTATTCTAGTTTGGTTGTTGTTTCAGATAGAACATTGCTGGTTGGGTGCTTCTTTGGGTACAACATGTTGTGAAGTTGGATGGATATAAAAAAATTGTTGGGGTTTTTTTGTGTGGCACTTTTCAAGGATTTTCAATTAGCTGTTTAGGGTCGGGGGGAGGTCTCTTGGTTGAAGGGTTTCCGAGAGGGTGGGTTTCTAGTTGTGCATGTGTGGGTGTGGGTGTGGGTGTGGGTGTGTGTGTGCGTGCGGTTTGTGGTGCATGTGAGCATGCATGGTTGTGTGTGTGTGGTGTATGTGCATGCATGGTACACGAGTGAGAGTGTGCATGTGGTGTGTGTGACATGTGTTCATGTGGTGGTGTGTTCATGTGGGTGTGTTCCTCATTGAGCTTATGGCTTGGTACTTGGTTGTTAGCTCCTTCTGTGGTTTTTTACAGGGTTCCTGTGCTAGTCTCCTATACATTTGGCTTTTGGATGGTGAATCTACTAGATTGTGGGTTGTTTGTGACTTATAGTGGCATTGGTCTCCATTATTTGATGTTGGTTCATGGGTATGTCTTCTCTACTTTTTTCCTACTACCACTAGTCATGGGGATCTATGTTGATGTGGAGGGTTCTCTAAGTGGTGGTGTTGGCTTCTCGTCTATTTAGCTCATGTGCTACTCGATGGGTTTGTTTTGTTCGGGTTGGCTAGTGGCTCTTGGTGGCGTCAGCATCCCATCTCTTAGGATGCTTCTTGTGTGACATTGGACAAGTATTCTCTATCTTGGGCTTGGTTTTTTTCCTAATTCTCCATGGGTATTCCATGAATCTTATTTGGTTTAGTTTTTTATGGTTTGTCTTAGCCTTGAACCTCAAGTTTTTGGATAGGCTTATTTCACCCATTGGGTGATTATTTTTAATTCAGATTTAATTTATATATACATTCTATTTTTCTTTGAAAAAAACCAATAAAAACATTAAAAACCACTAAAAACTCTAAAACCCCTAAAAAGGTTAAAAACTCTAAAAAACTATAAAAACCCTAAAAAACTCAAAAAACCCTAGAAACCCAAAAGGGCTCTAAAAACCCTGAAAACCCCAAAAAACCCCCGTAAAACCCTCAAAATCCCAAAAAACCATAAAAATCCTAAAAACACCCTAAAAACCCATGAAAATATAAAAAACCCAGAAAACCTCATGAAAACCATAAAACCCTGAAAAACCTTAAAACCCCAAAATAACCCAAAAACCACTAAAAACTCTAAAACCCTTAAAATTAAAAAAGGAATTCAAAACTCTGAAAACCGTAAAAAAACTAAAAAATACCTAATAACCCAAAAAGACCCTAAAGCCCTTGAAATCCCATAAAAACCCTCGACATTCCAAAAACCACTAAAAACCTTTAAACCCACAAAAATCCTAAAACCCCCAAAAACTCCATGAAAACATAAAAACCCCTAAAAACCTTTCAAAACCCCAAAAAATCATAAAAAACCAAAAAGTGTATAAAACCCTAACGATCCATAAAAACCATAAAACCACTAACAACTCTAAAAATCCTTAAAATCCCTACAAATCTTAAAAAACTCTAAAAGCCTTAAAACCCTAAAAATTAAAATAAACCCAAAACCCAAACATACCGTAAAAACCTTGAAAACCCCTAAAAACCCCAAAAACCCTAAAAAATCCTAAACTCCCTACAAATCCATAAAACCCCAAGAAAATCATAAAAACCATAAAATTCCTAAGAAACCCCAACAAATCCATGAAAATGTAAAAAATCCAAAAAAACCTAAAATAGTACTGAAATCCATAAAAAACCGATAAAATCCTTAAAAAACCTTAAAAACCCATAAAAACCATAAAATCTAATAAAACTATAAGAACCCTTTAAACCCCTAAAAACATTAAAATACTCCAAAAAATATTTAAAACCCTAAAAAATCAAAAAAATCCTAAAAACATAAAAAGACCCAAAAACCCCTAAAAAGCCCAAAAAATCATAAAAACCCAAAAAAATATTCATAATCACTAAAAATAATAAAAACAATAAACCATAAGAATCCTAAAAAAATACCTAAAAATCTATTAAAACATAAAAACACCAAAAACCCTGAAAACCTCAAAAAACCATAAAATCCCTAAAAACCTTAAAAACCCTATAACCACATAAAAACCCTGAAAACATTAAAACCCCTAAAAATAAATGTTTTTTTAGATTTTTCAAATATTTTTAAGAGTTTTATGGGGTTTTAGTGTTTTTAGTGGTTTTTTGGGTCTTATAGGGTTTTATGGTTTTTATGGTTTTTAGGGTTTTTATTATTTTCAGTGGTTACTCAGGGTTGTTTTTTGGTTTTTTATGTTTTCCGGGATTTTTAGGATATTTATAGTTTTTAAGGGTGTTAGTGTCTTTTAGTGTTTTTTGGTCGTTTTTGAGTTTTTTACGATTTTTACATTTTATATAGTTTTTAATGATTTTAGGGGTTTTAAGGGGTTTAATAGTTTTTAGAGGGTTTTTGGGGTTTTATATGTTTTTAGGGATTTAAAGTTTTTTGGGGTTTTAGGGTTTTTTGGGATATTGAGGGCTTTAGGGTTTTTTGGGTTTTTTCCGGGTTTTCAGGGTTTTGAGGTTTTTTTTTGTTTTTTAGGGTTTTTTGATATTTTTGATTTTTTATGTTTTTTTGGAGTTTTTAATGTTTTAAGGGGTTTTATGGATTGTTTATATTTTTTAGTGGGTGTTAGGGTTTTTATGGGGTTTTAGGGTTTTCAGGGTTTTTAGGGGGTTTTTATGGTTTTAAGGGGGTTTTCATGATTTTTATGGGTTTTATGTTTTATGGTATTTTAGGGATTTTATGTATTTTTGTAGTTTTTAGGGATTTTTAGGGGGTTTACGGCTTTTATAATCTCTTAGTTTTTTTTGGGTTTTTTGAATTTTATAGGGTTTTAATTTTTTTTATAGTTTTTTAACATTTTTAGGTGTTTAAAGGGTTTTTAGTGTTTTTAGTTGTTTTTCGGGTTTTAGGGTTTTAAAGGGTTTTATATGTTTTTATTGGTTTTAGGGGTTTTCACGGTTTTTAGGGGTTTTTAAATTTTCATGGATTTTAAGGGATTTTTTTATTTTAATAGTTTTAAGTGTTTTTTTGGGTTTTTAGGGATTTTGCGGGTTTTTGGGTTTTTATGGGTTTTAGGTGTTTTAGGGGTTTTGGGTCTTTTAGATTTTTAGGGGTTTTTTGAGTTTTTTAGGGTTATTAATATTTTTTTTAGTTTTTTAACATTTTTATGGTTTTAAGGGTTTTTTGAGTTTTTAGTTGGTTTTTAGGGGTTTTAGGGGGGTTTTATATTTTTAGGGGTTTTATGGGATTTTTATGTTTTTAGGGGTTTTTATGGTTTTCACGGGTTTTTAGGGTTTTTAGGTTTTTCTAATGTTTTGAGGAAATTTTAGGGCTATTTTAGGATTGTTATGGTTTTAGGGATTTTAGGGATTTTAGGGTTTTATGGATTTTGAGGGTTTTTTCGGAATTTTTTGGGGTTTTATGGTGTTTTTGAGTTTTAATGGTTTCTTGAGTTTTCTAACATTTTTATGGGTTTTTAGGATTTTTAGAGTTTCCATTAGGATTTAGGGTTTTAATGGGTTTTTATGTTTTTGGGCAGTTTTATGGTTTTAGGGTTTTTAGGGTTTTTTATGTTTTTAGGGTTTTTTATGTATTTTTATGATTTTAAGGTTTTTTAGTTTTTTTTGAGTTTTTTAGATTTTTTAACGTTTTAGAGGTTTAAGGATTTTTATTTTTTTAGTGGTTTTTAGGATTTTTATTGGTTTTAAAAGTTTTTAAGGTTTTTATGGGAAATATGGTTTTTAGGTGTTTTAGGTTTTTTTCATATTTAAGGATTTTTAGGGATTTTTAGGGATTTTTTTATGGTTTTTTGGTTTTTATGGTTTTTTGGGTTTTTATGTATTTTTAGGGGTTTTCAAGGTTTTTTTACGGATTTTAGGGTTTTCAAGGTTTTTAGGGCCTTCTGGTGTTTTTTGGGTTTTTTTGAGTTTTTAGGGTTTTAAGGTTTTTTATTTTTTTTAAACATTTTTAGGGGTTTAAATGGATTTTAGAGTTTTTAGTGGTTTTAGTGTTTTTATGGGATTTAGGGTTCTTATGGTTTTCTGGTGTTTTTTATGGGTTTCAATGTATTTTTAGGGTTTCTCGGGGTTGTAGGGTTTTTCGTATTTTTTAGGGTTTTTTGGGTCACTTTTGGAAAAGAAGGCTCGAGACCAGGTGAGCCTGGCCCCACAAAATATATATAAAAAAGAAGAGCACCAAGAATGATGTTGCATGGGGGGATTACAAACCCAGGTGTGCATCTCACCCTTCATATCATACTCTACAAATCGAAGGCAGCATGGTGTGGCCACATGTGACCATATCGAGTTCTTTTCCACAATCACCAGTTTGGAAAGCGCATCTACAACCGAGTTAGCCTCCTGGTAGGCGTGTGTGACATGAAGGTTGAGCCGTTGGCAGGAAGCAAGGCATTCCATCCATTGCGGAAGAATCCTCCAAGGGACGCGCTCTGATTTGGCTTTGAGAACTTCCCCTGCAAGCATGGAGTCTGATTCTAGCCAGAGGGGATTCTAACTGTCCAGCAATCTCAATCGCCTTAATCATCGCCCAATGTTTAGCTTCAAGGGCACACCCATTCCCAATGAAGTGATGAAATAATCCTTTGATGAATCCTAGGTGTGTATGGAAGACCCCACCACACCCTGAGGGCCCCGGTTCGCCCAACACCGCACCATCCACATTGACCTTGATCCAGGAAGAGATTGGGGGGATCCATCAGATGTATTTGAGGATCATCGGTTTTCTTGGCCTGCCATCCACACCAAGTAACCGCAATAAAATAAGATCACTCGCATCATTTTCCATCAGGTCGGATTGGATATGAGATGTCGTATGGATCTTCGTGTGGATGCTAACGACACCACCATGAAGGGAGAGTCTCCCTTTGTTGAAGGCAATCGCATTCCGGGCAGCCCATGTGTAGGAGGCAATGGCGGCAGTGGCCACATATAGGATGTCGGAAATCTGCATGCTGCATGGCCAGTTGACATGGTTGTCTAGAATTTCAATGAGTGGCCTGTCAAAGCAGAGGGGAAAACCGAACAGCCCCTACAGGTACCCTCAGAGAGCCACTAGAAACCTGCATTGGAAGAAGGTGTTTTGGATGGATTTTGCAGCTCCAATGCATAGAAAGCATACCAAAGCCAGTTTGTGTCCATCCCTCTGAAGCTGGTCTTCCATCGGCAACCAGTTCTTCCAGATTTTCCAGAGCAGGAGGTGACGAGCCAGTGGGATAAAGGGCCTCCTAAAGCTTGAGAGCCTGGCCAGAGGGGCAGGGCCCTGTGGACATAGATTTTTATGTCCTTCTATGTTTTAAGGGTTTTTTATTTTCAAATAGATTTTTATATCTTTTATAGTATTTTTATTATCTTAAGGGTTTTTATTTTTGTAGGGATTTTGATGGTTTTTAGAGGTTTTCAAGGTTTGTAATGTTTATCTAGGTTTTTGGTGTCTTTCCAGGGTGTTAGGGTTTTTTTAAAATATTTTAAAGTTTTTTTTTATAATTTTTGAATGTTTTTATGGTTTTAAGGGGTTTTAGAGTTTTTAGTGGGTTTGGGATTTTATTGGGTTTATGGTTTTTAAACGTTTTAGGGGTTTTAGGGTTTTTTAGGGTTTTTTAGGGATTTTTAGGTTTGTGTATTTTTTAGGGTTTTTAAGGGGTTTTAGGTATTTTTAGGGTTTTATGGTTTTCAGGGTTTTAGTGATTTTCATTATTTTTAGGGTATTTTAGTGTTGTTAGGATTTTTTTCAGTTTTTGGGGTTTTAAAATTTTTTACGTTTTTGACGTTTTTAGGGGTTAGGGGTTCAGAGTTTTCTGCAGATTTTTAGGGTTTTTAAATATTTTTTTGGGTTTTTAATGTTTTTCAAGGGTTTTTAAAAGTTTTATGATTTTTTACATGTTTAGTTATTATTAGTTTTTTTATGGATTTTAGGGTTTTTTAGCGTTTTTAGAGATTTTGAGGGGTTTTAGTGGTCTTCAGGGTTTTAAGGTATTTAAATGTCTTTACAGTCTTTTTGGGTTTTTAGGGTTTTTGAATTTTTAGGATTTTCATGGTTTTTAGAGTTTTTTTTAACATTTTTAGGGGTTTTAGGATTTTTTGAGTTTTTAGTGGGTTTATTAGGGGTTTTGGTGTTTATAGGGTCATTTAGGTTTTCGAGGTGTTTATGGTTTTTGGGATTTTCAATGTTTTCAAGGTTTTTTACATTTTTAGGTATTTGATGGTTTTTTAGTATTTTTCTGGTTTTTAGGGTTTTTAGTGCTTTTAGGGATTTTGAGGGATTTAGGTGTTTTGAGGGGTTTGGGGGGTTTTTAGTGGATTTCATGTTTTTTATGGATTTTTTGGGTTTTTGGATTTTTTTTATGAGTTTTTAGGGTATTTAATATTTTTAGAGTTTTTTAACGTTCTTAGGGTTTTTAAGGTTTTTAGTGGTTTTAGGGTTTTAAGTGTTTTTTAAGGTTTTTAGGGGTTTTATGGTTTTAAGGGGTTTTTTTAGGAGTTTTAGTGTTTTTCAAGTTTCAAGTGATTTTCATGGATTTTTTAGGATATTTATGTTTTATAAGGTCTTTTAGTGATTTTAGGGATTTTGAGGGGTTTTAAAGAATTTCAAGGTTTTTTATGGGTTTTAGGGTTTTTAAAGTGTTTTTGGATTTTGATGTTTCTTTTGAGTTTTTAGGGGTTTTATGGTTTTTTAGAGTTTTTAATGTTTTTAGGGATGATAAGGGTTTTTAGATTTTTTTTTTGTTTTTAGGGTTGTATGGGGTTTTACGGATTTTTAAGGTTTTTAGGGGGTTTTATGGTTTTCAAGGGTGTTTCATGGTTTTTTTGGTTCAGGGATTTTTAAGGATTTTTTAGGATTTTTATGGATTGTAGGGTTTTTAGGAATTTTGAGTGTTTTTACGGTTTTTGAGGGTTTAAAGGGACTTTTTTGGTTTTTAGGGTTTTTTTTAGTTTTTTATAGGTTTTATTCTTTTTTAGAGTTTTTAGCATTTTTAGGGATTTAAAGGTTTTTTAGAGTTCTTAGTGGGTTTTTAGGGGTATTTTGCAAGGTAAATATTAGTTTTATAAAAGAAAAGGAATTGAAGTACAATGCAATCACCTAACGGTGAACCAACTAATGTCCAAAGGAAAAAAAGCAATAGAATGTCCGGAGAGACCTCGTGAATCCAACCAAACCAAAACTAGGAAAATAGCCTGAGGCACCTGTAAAATCCATACAAACAAGCTTGGAAACTAGGAACTCCTAGGAAGGCAGCCAAGCATGACCAAGTGAACAAACAGCAGAGAGTAGTAAACCTCTTAAAGTCCCCTCGGTCAACATCCAGAAGCAAGCACACACCACCACTATGACAACAAAATGCCAAATAAACTAATGCAACATAAAAAAAGCTACAGGATCCTAAACCAGCATTCAAGACAACAACAACCAAAATTGTGAGCAGCACCATCAGTCCACTATCCACAACAACATAATGAACAACAACCAGCATACAAAGGCAAATGAGACCTACCCAAAGCCTCAAAAATCCATCATAAGGATCCACAATAGCACCAGACACCAAGCCAGTGAGCACTCTGAGGTGCAGTACATTAATGGAAAGGCCCAATGGAATTCATCACCCAAGAAGAATCTAACACCCAATGCAAAAACACCTGCAGACACACACACACGAAAAACCACCCACCCACCACATGCACGCACACACAACCATTACACCCGCACTGACCCAAACACAACCCTCCAAAGAACAACCAGCTGAGACCATATCCACAACCTGCCCAATCCACAACACCTACCCCTACCCAAAAACCATCTGCACAACCCGATGATCCTGCAACACACCTCCAACAATAGGCCATCTAACGACCAGAACAAACCAACCATAAGTGAAATAAAACCACCTATAAACCAACCCTGATCCACAACACAAGGAGTCAAGTCCACCCGCAACATAACAACACAACAACACAACTAGGAGACAACCCCACCCCACACCGTTCGAGTACCAAGAAAGAACCTATCTCCAACCGAACCTACAAACCCCTTCCACAAGACATCAACATTCCAACAATCCAAGACAACAACAACCACAAGTATCCCACAACCCGCCAACATAGTATCCACACCAGAATGAAGACAATGATGCACCACAATACCTAAAAACATCCTCCAAATCCTACCCCTACACAACCTACATAACCTACTCATCAAAGCACACCCCCTATCACCACCCTGCCAATATGATTTTGAAAAAATATTCCCAAAACCACCATGTAGGCTCCAATCTAATATATCCTTTCAAGACCCATCGCATGGTAGCATCCCCACAAATCTAGCCATATCGGCCCATACACCCTTCGACAATAAAGGAAAGAACTGACAAGACCAGAAAAAAAGTAGAACCCTCCCACCCCCACGTGTGCACGCACATAAACCATCACAACATAACCACAAAACTGAGGCAACCTGTAGCCCTAAGAAGAACCAACATGAAGAAGCAACCACCCAACATCCCATTCATCCATCCAACAACTAGTGAAAATGATCCTCACAATGGAACAACCACTAGACCGCCCCAGCTTCAAACTAGCAGTAGACCACCAAAAACCAAAGGTCCCACTAACAGTAGAAAAGACCAACCTCAAAGGTCACCACCAGCCACCTAATAAGCCACCGACCACCCAAGAATCCACCAGCATCCTAAACAAAGACAAAAAACACCACTGAAAACGAAGGCTCACCAGCAACCTATAAATAGCAACAATACCATCCTACACACCAAAACCCTTGCAACCCAAAACCAGAAACCAACAACTTGAACAAAAACACCACACCACCATCATATCATGAAACCAATCCAAACCATGCACCTTCAACCCCAGCCGCACCTCCTCCAGAACCAAAACACTCAGAATGAACCTTGACAAACCTACATGAAAACCCCTCCAGCCACCCCCATCCACCCAACATTGCACCAGATAACCCAGCAACACCAATCACTACAACAAATCCCTCCTAGCCACAGTAAGCCATCCAAAAAGAGCCTAGTAGCAACTATCCATACCTATAGACTGAAAAAACCAAAGAACAATCATGAACCTCATACCAAAAAATCTAAACTATATCAGAAACCATCTTTATGAAAAGATATTAGGAAATTTCAGCCATAAACTAACTCATGATTAGCCTTGTAATTAGGGAAGTACTTGTAAGAAGAGATTCTAGAGCATATAGTAGACTCCATCTTGATCCGAAAATAACTAACACAATGGTGTGGGGGAACCATTCATGTAAGAATTATGTTCTTTCTAAAAGAGATAAACCAGGCAAGATGCCCCTATCCTACAAAAAAGTTCATTTTTGGGGTTTTAGGAGATTTTAAGGTTTCTAGGGGTTTATGATTTTCAGGGGGGTTTTTGGGTTTTTGGGGTTTTTTATATTTTCAAATATTTTTAAGTAATTTTTAGGATTTTTATGGGTTTTATGTGTTTTATGGTTTTTAGGTATTTTGAGGGGTTTAAGGGGTTTATGGGGTTTAAGGGGTCTTAGCATATTTAGGATATTTTTGGGGTTTTAGGTTGTTTTTTAGTTTTTATAATTTTTAAGGGTTTTTAGTGTTTTAAATGTTTTTAGGGATTTTAAGGGGTTTTATAGTTTTTAGTGATTGAGGGTTTTTATGTGTTTTTAGTGTTTTTAAGGTTTCAAGAATTTTCATGGTGTTTAGGTTTTTGGGGTTTTTTATATTTTCATGGATTTTTTAGGGAAATTTTATGATTTTTTATGTTTTTAGGTATTTTGAGAGTTTTGAGGGTTTTTCAGGATTTTTAGGGGTTATTCAGGGTTTTTAGGGTCATTTAATGTTTTGGGGTTTTTTGAGTTCCTTTTTGGGGTTTTAATGTTTTTTTATAGTTTTTAATGTTTCTGGGGTTTAAAGGGTTTTTAGAGTTTTTTGTGGTTTTAAGGGTCTTTATTGGTTTTTAGGGTTCTTTAAGGTTTTTACTAGTTCTTATGGTTTTTGGGGATTTCATAGTTTTTAGGGTTTTCTACATTTTCATTGATATTTATTAATTTCTTAGGACATTCATGGTTTTTAGGGTGTTTAGTGATTTTGAAGGGTTTAGGGTTTTTTTAGGGTTTTTAGGGTTTCTACAGTTTTTAGGGTTTTTTGGGGTTTTCATGGATTTTTAAGCTTTCTCATATTTTTTTTGGATATTTTCGGGTTTTAGGGGGTTTTTTGAGTTTTAGGGGTTTTAAGGTTTATTATATTTTTTTAACATTTTTAGTGGTTTTATGGGTTTTAGGGATTTTTAGTCATATTTTAGTGTTTTAAAGGGTTTCTAATGTTTTTAGGGGTTTTTATGCTTATCAAGGATTTTTTAGGGTTATCAAGGGGTTTTTAGGGTTTTTATGGCCTTTTACATTTTCATGATTTTTTTTGGGTTTTTAGGATTTTTATGGGTTTTAGGGTTTTTTGGGGGTTTTAGGGATTTTGAAAGGTTTTATTGGTTTTCAAATGTTTTTATGGGTTTTTAGGTTTTTTTGGGTCTTTTGGGTTTATTGGGTTTTTTTTTGAGTTTTTGAGGTTTTTAGAGTTTTTAATGTTTTTACGAGTTTTTAGGTTTTTTAGAGATTTCTGTGGTTTTCTAGGGTTTATATTGTGTTTTTTTTTGATTTTTTGGGGTTTTATGGTTTTTAGGTTTTTTCAAGGTTTTTAGGGTTTTTTACATTTTCATGTTTTTAGGGGTTTTAAGGATTTTTAAGGTTTTTAGGGTTTTAAGGAGTTTTGAGGGTTTTAGGGATTTTTAGTGCTTTAGGGTTTTTAGGGTAATTTAGGGGTTTTAATGTTTTTTTGGGTTTTTATGGTTTTCAAGTGTTTTTCAAGACCTTTTGGATTTTTCTACATTTTCAGGTATTTTTATGGGTTTTAATGTTTTTTAGGGGTTTTAACATTTTTAGGGGATTATGGATTTTGAGGGTTTTTAGGGTTTTTAAGGGGGTTAGGATATTTTAGGTTTCTCAAGGTTTTATTGAGACAAAATTTACACTTATTTATGTTTCCAAATAGGTTTTCCATTCTTAACACCTCTAGTACATTTATTAAGTGATCTACATGTTCAAGCAAGGTACTACTATAAACCAAAATGTCATCAAAGTAAACTACCACAAATTTTCCAATATATGCACGTAAGACATGATTCATTAACCTCATAAATGTTCTAAGTACATTGGTGAGACCAAAAGGCATGAATAACCATTCATAAATTCCATGATTTGTCTTAAATTCATTTTTCCACTCATCTCCTTCTTTCATCCTAATTTGTTGGTAGCCAATTATTAAATCAATTTTTGAGAAATTAGTTGAACCATTTAATACATCTAGAATATCATCTAACCTAGGGATAAGATGATAATACCTGACGATGATGTTATTGATGTCTCTGTAGTGCATACACATTCTCCATGCTCCATCCTTCTTTGGTACTAGAAGCACCGATACCACTCAATGACTAAGGATCTCTCTCACATACCCCACATCCAACAGATCTTGAACTTTCCTTTGAATTTCTTTTGTCTCCTCTAGGTTGGTGCGATATGTGGGGTGATTCATTAGTGATGCTCCAGGTATGAGGTCTATTTTATGCTCAATACCTATAATGGGTGGAAAACTAGGTGGCACCACTTTGGGAAACACATCATCTAATTCCTGCAACAAAGACTCAAAAACATGTGGAAAGGAAATGTTAAGTTGTTAGTGTTCAACATCACCTCCTTGTACATAAGTACTAAGAGATTTTGCTGAGAAATCAAAGCTTCCATAACCTCAAACTTTTTTGCCAAAATCACACTTTTCTTTCCTCTCAAATCTTTTTCCCATATTGATTTTTCTTTTCTCTCTATTTCTTTTCTTCTCTCATCATCTATTTACCCCTCATTCTCTCCTATTTCATTTTTTCTCTTTTTTTCCTCATCACTCTTTTTTTATTTTCTCTCAAAATTTGATCTTACAAAATTTGACTAGGGGACAATGGGGTTGAGGGTGATAGGTTCCCATCTATGTAAAAAAAGAGTGATGATTCAATAAATCATCATAAGTAACACACCAAACATACTACCACGGTTGACCCAATAGCAAGTGGTACACCTTCGTAGGAATAATGTCACACAATACCTCATCTTTGTATTTACCAATGGATAAAAATACCTTTAACAGTTTGGTAACCTTTATCTCTCCACAATCATTCATCCACTGAAGCCGATATGGATATTGATGCTTCAAAGTAGGAAGTCCCAACTTCATTACTAACTCAGTGCTCGCAACATTACTACAGCTTCCTCCAAAAATAATGACACTACATACCTTCCAACGGATCTTTCATCATATATGGAAAAGGTTCTCTCACTGCTCATTCTCTCTAATGTTTATTTTTGCACTTAAAACTCTCATAGTGACAAGAATCTCACCATCTTCCACAAATTCTTCATTATCAATTTCTAGAGATTCTCCCTCCTCCTCTTCCGTGCTCTCTCCATCAGTATCTCATTCTATAAACTTGTTGATGTCCATGGTGCAACAGTTTGGGAACTCACTAGCAATGTGACCCCTTCCTTGACATTTGTAACAACGAATATCTCGATTCCTGGTTTGGTTAGCCTCAAAAATAGGTTTCTTAGGTGGAAGAATTTCCTTTTCACTTTTGCGGTCAACCACCTCTTTTGCCTTTGATAGTTCTCTAATGTCCTTCCTCGAATTTCTCCATAGTGTGAATGGAGTAGTGGGTTTCCTCATGGTGGCTTGGTGGATCATATCTTGCATCTCTACATGGTGGTACATCTCCACTTTATCCGCAATCTCCCAATTCATCCCATCTAAAAATCGTTCCATGGTTGCCTTCGGATCCTCCTCGATATTTGCTCAAATCATGGTAAATTTCAACTCCTTGTAGTAGTCTTCTACACTCTTACTCCCTTGGGTGAGGTGTTGAAGTTTTTTGTGGGGATCTCTATGGTAATGTGTGGGAAAAAACCGCTTCCACATGGCGAACTTCATGTCTTCCCAAGTGTTGATGGGACGTCCACTATATTTATCCCTCTCTTTTTGAATTTGATCCCACCAAACTAAATCATAGTCAGAAAATTAAAGGGAAGAAAGTTTGACCTTTTTTTCCTTGGAATACACATGGAATGAAAAATACTTTCTCAATCCATATATCCCACTCCATGTATGCTTCCAGGTCACTTTTACCTTGAAAAGAGGGGACCTTCACCTTGATCCCACCAAGTAGGTCTTCATCATGTTGTCTCCTTTGTCCTCCTCTAGGTTGTTGGTACAACCTACTCCTTTGTGGGACATCATCAAGATCATAATCAAAGTTCACCATCTCCTCCTCAATGATGTGGGGAAGACGTGGTGCCAGAGCGCGTCGTGGGTTATCATGGAACATTCTTGTGATTTGTTTATTCTCAAATTCATCAATCCTCTCATGTAGCACTTCCAACTTCATATCAAGAAGCTTCTCGAAATGGATCACCAAAGCTTTCATTTGGAGTTGTGAAGCTTCTAGTGTAGGAGACCTACTTCAGCTTCCTTCATCACTAGCATGAATGATTTTCTTCCCACGTTCTTCGACCGTGATATATTTCAAAAACACAAACACACATGAAGACACACAAACACACACACAAGGATAAACACACACACAAACACACGATATGTACACACACACACAGAAGATATATATACACACACACACACAAGGATACACATTCACACATAATATGTACACACTCACACTCACACACACAAGATTTACACACTCTCACACACACACAAGGATACAGACTCAATAATGTTTTTTCTTCTTATTTCTCTCCACTCTCAAAATACAATTTAAATCCCAATATACTATGAAATATGATACACTGATTAGGGTGATCACATGTCATTAATCCTTCCTTAATCATGATTGTGTCGGATGATGGTTTAACATAGCCCTCTTGGGTGGTAAAGGGTTTAAAAATGGTAAAGGGTCAAAAGATGGTGGAAAGAAGGGGAAGAGAGGTGGTATGTGGGTTTTTCCCTATTGTTAAAGATAAGAAAAATTAATAACAATATGTGCCAAATATAATACGGGGATGAAGTAAAATGATGGTGAAAGTGATGTATGGAAATGGAAAGTGCAAATACTACAAAACACGGGGATGAAGTAATTTTATCCACTTTTTTCGTCAAATCTCACCAAAAAGTGGTGTGATAGGAGTTTTAAAGCACAGGATGATGAATGAAGAGTAAGATTTTTTTTTGAAATCTCTCAAATAAAAGATGTGCTTAATTTTGAAAAGCACAAAATGAGGAGTTGAGAGATTTTTTTGTGTTTTTTTCGGATACAAATCACATAGAGAGAATTAACGGCAAAACGAATATGGATGAATAAATGACTCAATGTAAAAATATTTCAATCTTGCACAACAAAGGCCAATTCTAGAGGTTTTCAATGAAAATGATTTTTTAATGGGTGGATAATACGAAAAGATGAGAAGGGTAATGGATCAAAGAAATATAAATGGAGGGATAGATACCTACCGTGTCAACCAGAGCTCTGATACCAACTGATGTGAGATGCATGGGGTGGCCCGATCTTCATGACATAGGGTTGCAGATGTAGGATGAAGTTTGGGGCTAAGTGGAAGAGGATGGGTATAGATAGCGGATACAAGAAGTCAATCAATGCTATAAGAAGTGCGACCTGCTACTTAGACAACACACTCAAAGGAGGGATGTGATAGCCAATCCACACAATAACACACTTTGGTTGAGGCGCATAATTGGGGGCTTTATGATCTTTTATCACCAATCTAACTTGAAGATTAACAAGGCCATAATGCTCAATATCAAGGAGAAAAATCGGTACAATCCTTACGCAACAGAGGGAAACAAAGCATAAGCTCTCAATTAATTCTTGAATGAAAATACAATGCCATGGGGTGGCTATTTATATCCACGGGGGTGATACAGTGGTCAAGGGTCTAATACCCTAAATTCATAAAGGCTAAACCTACCTTTTCCCCTTAAAAGTCAAAAAGATAAAGTCTAATAAAGAATTTTGGAAAAGTAGCACACAAATTTCCAATTATAGCCCATCAGATTTAACATTGAGTTCATAGCCCACCAGATTTGACTTTGGTGTCCAAAGATTCCATTTCTAGAATCCCCCATGTGGTCATGGGAAGATCCATTGGGCCTTTAATGAAGTAAGATGGGCACCCACTATTTCATTCAACCTCTTCAATCTCCCACGCACTATCAGGCCTTTCAAATCCAACTCCCCCACTCGGGTAATTGACTTGGTGCTTTCAACATGGTACTCATTAGTTTTGATATATTTTTAGTGGGTTTTATTTTTTTCAATAGTTTTCATTGGTTTTTAGAGTTCCTAAGGTTTTATATGTTTTCATGGATTTGGGGGGGGAGGTAGGATTTTTATGTTTTTTTAGATTTTTAGGTTTTTCATGGATTTTAAGGATTTTATAGGGGATTTAAGGGGGTTTTATGGGATTTAGGGGTTTTTAGTGGTGTTAGGGTATTTTGGGGGGTTTTGGGTTTTTTTTCGAGTTTTTAGGGTTTTTAGATTTTTTTTGGTTTTTAGGGATTTTAGGGGATTTAGAGTTTTTAATTATTTTATGAGTTTTATGGGTTTTCAGGTATTTTAATGTTTTTAAAGGTTTTTATGGTTTTCAAGGGTTTTTAGGGTTTCTTGTGTTTTTATGGATTTTTTAGTGTTTTGTATGTTTTTTATAGATTTTGGAGTTTTTTAGGATTTTCATAAATTTTGATGGGTTTTAGGGGTTTTTATAAGTTTTTAGGGTTTTATGGTTTTTCTTGGTTTTATTGGTTTTTAGGTTTTTTTAGTTTTTAGAATTTAGTGTTTTTAGTGTCTTTCTACATTTTTAGGGATTTGAAGGCTTTTTAGTGTTTTAGTCTTTTTTAGGATTTTTAGTGTTTTTAAGGTTTTTAGGGGTTTTATTGTTTTTAGGCGTTTTAGGGTTTTTAGGTTTTTTATGTTTTCATGGATTTTTAGGGATTTTTTTATGTTTTTTATTTTTTTAGGGTCTTTTTGGGTCTTTAAGGCTTTTGAGGGATTTTAAATGTTTTTAGGGTTTTAGGGTTTTTTAAGGTGGGGTTTTTAGGGTTTTCATGGTTTTTAGTGTTTTTAGGGTCTTTTAGGTTTTAGTGTTTTTGGAGTTTTTTTAGGGTTTTAAATGATTATTAGATTTTTTAATGTTTTTAGGGGTTTTTAGGTTTCTATATTTTTTAATTTTTTTAGGTTTTTCTGGTTTTCTGGTTTTTATAAGTTTTTATGGGTTTCAGGTGGTTTTCAATGTTTTTAAGGTTTTTTACATTTTTCAGATTTCTAAGGGTTTTTAGGATATTTATGGTTTTTATGTTTTTGGGGTTTTTATGGATTTTCAAAGTGTTTTTAGGGTTTTTAGGGGTTTTAGGATTTTTAGGGTCTTTTGGGAATTTTTGGGGTTTTTAGGGTGTTTTGGGGGTTTAATGGGTTTTTACATTCTCATGTTTTTAGTGTGTTTTAGGATTTTTGGGGATTTTAGGGTTTTTTAGCCTTTTAGGGATTTCGAGGTTTTTTAGTGTTTTTCAAGGGTTTTGCGATTTTTTGGGTTTTTAGGGTCTTTTTGAGATCTTAGGGTTTTTTTGATTTTTTAGTGGTTTTAAGGTATTTTAGAGTTTTTTATTGGGTTTTACGGTTTTTATGGGATTTTAGGGGTTTATGATTTTCATGGGGATTTCAAGGTTTTTATGGTTTTTATGTTTTCCTAGATTTTAGGGTTTTTTTGGATTTTTATCGGTTTTAGGTATTTGTAGGGCTTTTAAGGGGTTTTAGGGGATTTTAGGGATTTGATGGGTTTTCAGGGTTTTTAGTGTCTTTTTGTATTTTTAGTGTTTTTTATTGAATTTTTAGTGTATTTATTGGTTTTTATATTTTTGTGGAATTTTTAGGGGTTTAAAATATTTTTTTGGTTTTTAGTGGTTTTTAAGGGGTTTTAGAGTTTTCTAAGGTTTTTAGGGGTTTTTATGGTTTTTAGGGTTTTAAAGTGTTCATGGATTTTTAAGGGTTTTAAAGGATTATTATGGGTTTTATGGGTGTTAAGGATTTTATGGATTTTGAGGGGTTTTAGGGGTTTTCATGAATTTTTAGGTTTTTAGGGTATTTAGTGTTTTTAACATTTTTAGGGGTTTTAATGGTTTTTAGTGTTTTTATGGGTTTTATGGGTATTGAGGGTTTTTAGCGTTGTTATGGGTTTTTATGTTTTCATGGATTTTAGGGGGGTTTTAGGATTTTTTGCTTTTTAAGGGTTTTAGTGTTTTTTTAGTTTTTAGGAATTTCATGTTTTTTAGAGTTTATAATATTTTTTGTGGTTTTAAGGCTCTTTTTATTTTTTAGTGGTTTTTAGTGTTATTATAATTTTTTATGGTTTTTAAGGTTTTTATTCGTTTTTATGGTTTTTAGAGGTTTTTACAGTTTTTTTTCAGTTTCATGAAATTTTAATGTTTTTAGGATTTTTATGGTTTTTTGGTTTTTTTGGGTTTTTAGGGATTTCCATAGTTTTAGGTGTCTTCAAGGGGTTTTAGGTGTTTTCTTAGTCTTTTAGTGGTTTTAAGGTTTTTATAGTTTTTTACAGTTTTTAGGGGTTTTATGAGATTTTATAGTTTTTAGTGGTATTTTAGTGTTTTTATAGGTTTTTAGGGAATTCAAAGGATTTTAAAGGTTTTTATGGTTTTCAGGGGTTTTTCATGGTCTTTAGGGTTTTTAAATGTTTCATTGATTTTTTTGGTTTTTTAGGATTTTTATGATGTTTTTGGTATTTTAGGTATTTAGGGAATTTTTAGGGTTTTAGTGGGTTTCAAGGGTTTTTAAGGTTTTTCAGGGTGTTTATGTTATTTTGGGTACTTTGGATTTTTAGGTTTTTTTAGGTTTTTAGTGTTTTTTAACATTTTTAGAGGGGGGGGGGGGGGGTTGGGTTTTTAATGATTTTAATGGGTTTTAGGGTTTTTATTTTGTATTTTATGGTTTTTAGGTGGCTTTACAGTTTTTAGTGTTTTTAGTGTTTTTTAAGTTTTCATAGATTTTTTGGGTTTTTTAGGATTTTTATGGTTTTTATGTTTTTCAGGGTTTTAGGGATTTTGGGGGGATTTTGGAGATTTAAAAGGGTTTTTGAGTTTTTAGGGTCTTTTTTTGGTTTTAGGGTCCTTTTAGGTTTTTTTGATTTCTTCTTGTTTTAAATGATTTTTAGAATTTTTGAAAAAAATTATCGATTTTAATGGTTTTTAGAGTTTTTACTAGCTTTTTATGTTTTTAAAGGTTTTTATGCATTTTAGGGTTTTTTAGGGTTTTTCGGTTTTTTTTACGTTTTCGTGGATTTATAGGGTTTTTTTTGGATTTTTATGGTTTTATGGTTTTTAGGGTGTTTATGTTTTTTTTCAGTTTTTAGGGTTATTATGGTTTTTAGAGTTTTTAACGTTTTTAGTGGTTTAAAGCGTTTTTAGAGTTTTTAATGGGTTTTAGAGTTTTTATTGGTTTTTAGGGTTTTAAGGTTATTATATTTTAAATATTTTTTAGGGTTTATTATGTTTTCATGGATTTTTAGTGGTTTTTTTTTTGTTTTTATGGTTTTTAGGTGGTTTAGGTGTTTTTAGGGGTTTTTAGTTGTTTTAGGGTTTTTAGAGGCTTTCCTGTTTTTAGGGTCTTTTGGGGGGTTTGGGGTATTTTCAGTTTTTACGGTTATATGGATTTTTAGAGTTTTTAATGTTTTTAGGGGTTTTCTTTAGTTTTCTTTTCTTTTTATATAATTTTTGTGTCTTTTAACACATTTAGGAGTTTTAAGGGTTTTTAAAAGTTTTTGCCAGTTTTAGAGTTTTTATGTTTTTAGGGGTTTTTAGGGATTTTTAGAGTTTTAGGGGTTTTTAGGGTCTTTTTAGGTTTTTATCGGTTTTTTGAGTTTTTAAAGGTAGGTGGAGTTTTTTTAACGTTTTTAGGGGTTTTAGGGGTTTTTTATTTGTAGTGGTTTTTAAATTTTTTATAAGTTTTTAGGGGTTTAAGGTTTTTATGGGGTTTTAGGATCTTTAGGGTTTTTTATGTTTTCCTGGATTTTTAGGGGGTGTTTAGGATTTTTATGTTTTTTGTGTTTTAAAGTAATTTTATGAATTGTGATGGTTTTCATGGGATTTCAAGGTGTTTTAGGGTTTTTAGGTATTTTAGGGATTTTATGTCTTTTTAGGATTTTAGTGTTGTTTTGAGTTTGTAGTGTTTTTAACATTTTTAGGGGTTTTAAAAGTTTTTAGTGTTCATAGTGGTTTTCTAGGGTTTTTAACGATTTTTTGGGTTTTTAAGGTTTTTAGTGGTTCTTTATGGTTTTCAGGGGGTTTTAGGCATGGAAGATGCGAGGGTCGGGCTATTCCCGGCCACCCCAAATTTATTAGAAAGAAAAAAAGAAAACACAGCAGACAAGGGAGGGGAGGGGTAAAACAACCCACTCCGAAAAACCCCATACAACCCACGCCAAAAAGAGAGAAAAGAAAGAAATAAAAAGACTCAAAAACAGACACAATAGCAGCAACATCACGCCGCATCCAGTCAGTACCAACATCCAAAAACACCACATCCAATCATCACAGCTACACAGCAGCAGCAACACATCCAAACCAACCAGCCCAGCAACCAACAGTACCAAATCTGACATCACATAAAATCACAACCAGCATCATCAAACCACATCATAACCGCAACCAAACACAGCCATCATCACCTCCCAATAAACAGAAACCAACAACTAGCAGCATAGCAGCAAACTCATCCGCAGCAGCAGCAAATAACCAAACCACAATCATCAGCCCCCAATTAGTATTCATTCCGGGTGTTTTAGGGTTTTAATGGTTTTTTTACATTTTCATGGATTTTTAGGGGGGTTATATTTTTATTGATTTTGAGTGTTTTGGGTTTATAGGGGATTTTAGGGGTTTTCAAGGCTTTTAGGGTCTTTTGAGTCTTTTGAGAGGTGGGGGGGGGGTTGAGCTTTTTGGGTTTTAAGGTTTTTTAGGTTTTTAACCTTTTTAGGGATTTTTTTCGGTTTTTAGACTTTTTAGTGGTGTTTTAGGGTATTTATTCGGTTTTTGAGTTTTTAAGGTTTTTAGTGGTTTTCAAGGTTTTTAGTGATTTTTCATAGTTTCAAGGGTTTTGACATTTTCCTAGATTTTTTATGGGTTTTTATGATTTTTTGGTCTTTAGGGTTTTTAGGGTTTTTAGGGATTTTGAGGGTTTTTAAGGTTTTCAGGGGTTTTAGGGTTATTAGAGTTTTCAGGTTCTTTTCGGTTATTAGAGGTTTTCATGAGTTTTTTAGAGTTTAAATTTTTTAGATTTTTTTAATGTTTTAGGGGTTTAAATGGATTTTAGAGTTTTATATAGTTTTGTAGGGGTTTTATGTGTTTTTAGAGTTTTTTATGGTTGTTAATTCTTTTATGGTTTTTAGGGGGGTTTTAGGGGCCTTTCAGGGTTTTTAGCGCTTTTTACGTTTTCATGGATTTGTACTGGTTATTTTGGGTTTTTATGTTTTTAGTGGTTTTTAGTGTTTTTATGGATTTTTAGGGTTTTATGATTTTAAAGTTTTAGTATTTTTAGGCCCTTTTGGGGAATTTAGTATTTTTTGAGTTTTTAGGGTTTTAGAGGTTTTTAGTGTTTTTTTAACCTTTTCGGGGTTTAAAGGGTTTTTAGAATTTTTAGCGTTTCTTAGGGTTTTTCAGGTTTTAGGGGTTTTATAGTTTTAAGGGGTTTTACAGCATTTTTTCCTTTTTTTATACTTTCATGGATTTTTAGGGGGGTTTTAGGTTTTTATTATTTTTACGGTTCTTAACTGTTTTTAGGGTTTTTTTTAGAGGTTTTCAGGGGTTTTAGGGTTTTTCATGGTTTTTATGGTCTTTTGGGTTTTCAGTGTTTTTTTATTGTTTTTAGGGTTTTTTATGTTTTTTAGTGTTTTTTAACGTTATTAGGGGTTTTAACAGTTTTTAGAATTTTGTGGTATTTTTTCTTTTATTGGTTTTTAGGTATTTCTATATTTTTTAGGGGTTTTTATTATTTTCATTGGGTTGTCTAGATTTTTAGGGTTTTTTACAATTTCAGGGTTTTTAGGGAGTTTTAGGATTTTTATGGTTTTTCGGGGTTTAGGGAATTCAAGGGGTTTTAGGGTATTTTTAGGTTTTTAGGGTTCTTTTGAATTTTTAGTGTTTTAAGGTTATTTTTAGTTTTTAATGGTTTTAGGGGTTTTTAGGGGTTTTAGGGATTTTGAGTGTTTTTAGAGGTTTTC
The DNA here is from genome assembly GCA_963277665.1 of Viscum album. Classification (NCBI taxonomy): domain Eukaryota; kingdom Viridiplantae; phylum Streptophyta; class Magnoliopsida; order Santalales; family Viscaceae; genus Viscum; species Viscum album. Next base: position 594,041,745 of record OY728137.1, on the reverse strand, counting down.
AAGGGTTTTTTAAAGTTTTCATGGGTTTTCAGGGTTTTTAGGGTCTTTTGGGGTTTTTTAAAGTGTTTTTGAGTTTTTAGGGTTTTAAATGTTTTTTAATGTTTTTAGGTGTTTAAAGTATTTTTAGAGTTTTTTTTGTGTTTTAATGTTTTTTGGGTTTTTAAGGGTATAAATGGTTTTCATGGGATTTTCAGGGATTTTAGGGTTTTTCTGTTTTCATGGATTTTTAGGGGTTTTTAGGATATTGAAGGGTTTTAGGGTATTTTATGATTTTTAGGGATTTTGTGAGGTTTTATGATTTTTTAGGTTTTTTTTAGGTTTTTAGGGTTATTCATGTTTTTTAGGATCTTCTAGGTTTTTAATGGTTTCTTAAGATTTATAGGGTCTTTATGGGTTTCTAGAGTTTTTTAACATTTTTAGGGGTTTAAATCGTTTTTATATTTTAGTGGGTTTTTTGGGTTTTTCTAGTTTTTTGGGGGGTTTTAAGGATTTTATTATCTATTTTTTGTTTGTTTTTTTGGGTTTTTTATGGTTTTTTAGATTTTTTATGGTTTTATGGTTTTTTAGCATTTTAATGGCTTTTGGGGGTTTTAGACAAGGAAGATGCGGGGGTCGGGCTATTCCCTGCCCGCCCCCCAAATTTATTATAAAGAAAAAAAGAGACCCAGGAGACAAGGGTGGGGAGGGGTCAAATGACCCACACCCAAAAAACCCCTTACAACCCACACAAAAAAATCAAAAAATTAAAGAAGAAAAAAAAACCCAAATAGAAAACACACAACATCAAGTAGCCACCATCTTCATCAACAGCATCAACCAGCATCCAGCAGCTCACAACCAAGCAACGTACAACCTCCAATATCGCCATGTCCATCTTCCAGCATAATCCAGTCATCATAGCCACACCATCGCTTATCAGCATCTCCAACAGCATCAACTAGTATCCAGTATCTCATAGCTATCCAACGCCCAACATTCAAACTCAAACAGCATCTCACAACACATATATCAGCACACATCACCTCTTTTCCAAACATATTATCCACCAGCAGCATAGAACCACCATCACTAAAATCATAACCAGTAGCCTTGCCACATCCTAGCCAAAGAACCATGATCCAAATCCTCATTTTAAAACAACGAGCAACTCTTTCAATCACCAATCATCTTCCAGCACCTCGCTTCAGTTCCAACAAATAGCAACACCAATTCCAAACCTCACAGCCATAACAATCTTCCAGCACCCACCACCTCCAATTCTTATTGAGAGCGGCAGCCAGCAACCAGTAGCGCAGCATCCAGCATTCATCAATTCCAAGCCAAACAGCATCCAGAAGCCAGCAACTTGCACCCACCAGCACCCAAGAAAGGGACCAAACAGGGACAACAGCACCCGCATCCAACATACCACAATAGACAGTTATCGAAACAAGCCATTGTATCCAGTGTCCCAACCTCAAGAACCAACACCAGTAGCGATTTTCATCCATTCCATCCATATCCACAAAGTAGCAAAACTTGTAAAGTACAGAAATCAATCCAGAAAATCCAGCAAAGAATTCAATGACCACCAAATGGACTAGATCACAGCAATGTTGAAGCAAACTTATAGTAGCTTGAGGCGACCGGGAATCTGGAGAACCAGCTTGAGCAAGAAGCCATACCAGAGTGCATACCTGAATCGTAGACACAAGCAAAGATCCAGAGACACCAAACCACACCAACGCGACAAGATCCACACCTGGAGAAGCCAGAACAGCCAACTCATCTAGCCATGAAAACTAGATCCCGGTCCACCTTGCCGCCATTGCAACCGTGCTTCTCCACGCACAGGCACCTACCGCAGGCAGGAAGACTCTTGAGGAGAGAAAAACCAACGCAGATCTGCCAAGACATGACCCCAGATGACGTCCTCTTGACCCACACAAGTAGCGCCAAAATCGGACACGCTCGAACGTGACCACACACCAGGGCCGCAAGGTGAACGCCAATCTTGGGGAACCATGCCGCGAAGAAGCCACCCTATAGAAGATCAGAAATCTCACTGCCACCTGGAGAAAATGAAGTCGTTGAAGAGCTCAGACCACCTTAAAACCCGATAAATCCACAGAAGACCACTGCTGCCAAGGACACTCCCAAATCTCAGAAGAGGGAAGGAGAGAAGATCCAGAATCGAGGCTACCAGGAGGAATCGGGAGAAACCCTAGTCGTCGTGCCAAGAGAGAGGGAGCACCAGGTGAGTGCGCAGCCATCATCAGGGATTTTTTCTTTTCTTTAGGGTTTTTAGGGCATTTTAGGGGTTTTGGAGTTTTTAGGGGTTTTTAGGGTTTTTAGGGTTTTAGGGTCTTTTGGGGTTTTAGTGGTTTTTTTAGTATTTCAGTATTTTTAAGGTTTTTTTGTGTTTTTTAACATTTTTGGGGTTTTTAGGTATTTTCGAGTTTTAGTGGGTGTTTAGGGTTTTTATTTTATTTTTAGGATTTTTAAGGTTTTATGAATTTTTTAGTTTTCCACGATTTTTAGTGTTTTGGGGTGTTTTATGTTTGAGGGATGTTTAGGGACTTTTATGTTTTTTATGATTTTTAGGGAATTTTCAAAATTTTAAGGATTTTGTGGGTTTTTAGGGTTTCAATGTTTTTTTAGTGTTTTCATCCTTTTCAAGGTCTTTACGGGTTTTTGGGAATTTTTAGTTTTTTAGGGATTTTAAGGTTTTGTAGAGTTTTAGTGTCTTTGAGGGTTTTTATAAGGTTTTTTAGTTTTTAAGGTTTTTAAGGGTTTTTATGGGTTATAGGGGGTTTTAAGGGTTTTTATGGTTTTTTTCATTTTTAGAGATTTTCAGGGATTTTTTAGGATTTTTAGTGGCTTGAGGGTCTTTTATGATTTTAGGGATTTTTAGGATTTTTAGGGATTTTAAATGTTTTTAATGTTTTTATGGGTTTTCAGTGTTTTAGAGGTATTTTATTATTTTTTGGGTTTTTAGGTTTTTTAGGGATTTTGAGTGTTTTTTGGGTTTTCAAGATTTTTTAGGGTTTATAAGAATTTTACAATATTTTGGGGTTTTTTTTGATATTGTAGGGTTTTTAATATTTTTTAGACATTTTAATGTTTTTAACATTTTTAGGGGCCTTAGGGGTTTTTAGAGTTTTAGTGGGATTTTTTGGTTTTTTTATTGGTTTTATGGTTTTTAGGTTTTTAAGGTTTTTAGAGTTTTTAATTATTTTAGAGGTTTTAATGGTTCTTGGAGTTATTAGTGGGGGTTTAGGCCCTTTAGGGTTTTATGGTTTTTAGGGGGTTTCATGGTTTTAAGGGGGGTTGGGTTTTGGGGGATTTTTTTCAGGGATTTTTAGGGATTTTGTTTATGTTTTCAGGGATTTTTAGTGATTTTTTATTTATGAATTTTAGGGGTTTTATGGTTTTTAAGTATTTTTATGGTTTTTAGGGCTTTTTGGGTCTGTTAAAGTTTTCAGGGTCTTTTGGGGGATTTTAGGGTTTTTTTAGTTTTTATGGGTTTTAATGTTTTTTAGAATTTTTTAGCATTTTTAGGAGTTTAAAGGGTTTTTTGAGTTTTTAGTGGGGTTTTAGAAGCTCAATATTAAGTTGTGTTTTAGGTTTTTATGGTTTTTAAGGGTTTAAGTGTTTTATGGATTTCATGATTTTTTTAGAGATTTGCGTTGTTTTTACATTTTCAGGGTTTTTTTGGCTTCGTAGGTTTTTATTTTTGTTAGTGTTTTTAGGGGTTTTGATTGTTTTTCAGGGATTTTTGGGTTATTTTTTGGTTTTAGGGTCTTTTGGATTTTATGGGTTTTTTGAGTTTTTATGGTTTCAATGGTTTTTTGTAGTTTTTTTTAAAAAATTTAGGGGTTTTCAGGGTTTTGAGAGTTTTTAGTGGGGTTTCAGGTTTTTTTTGGGTTTTTAGGGTTTTTAGGGTGTTTTATAGTTTTTAGGGGGTTCTCAAAGTTTTTAGGGTATTTTACATTTTTAGACATTTTGAGGTTTTTTTGGATTTTTAGGGGTTTTTAGGGTTTTAGGTTTTTCATGGTTTTTGGGGTTTTATGGTTTTTTTTAGTTTTTAACATTTTAAGGGTTTTTATAGTTTTTATTGGGGTTTTAGAGATTTTATGGGATTTTAGGGATTTTAGGGGTATTATGATTTTTATGGGTTTTCCGACGTTTTTAGGATTTTTTATGTTTCAAAGATTTTTTGTACTTTTAAATATTTTTAGGGTTTCTTGGGTTTTTAGGGTTTTTAGTGATTTTGAGGGGTTTAGTGTTTTTAGGGATTTTTAGGGATTTTTGGGTTTTTTTGTGTTTTTGAGTTTTTAGTATTTTAAGGTTTTTAATTTTTTTTCATTTTCATGGGTTTTAAATGATTTTAGTGTTTATAGTTGTTTTTTATTGTTTTTTATGGGTTTTTAGGTTTTTTATTCTCATTAGCAGATTTTATGGTTTTTAGGGGTCTTTGGGGTATTTTACGTTTTCAGGTATGTTTAGGTTTTTTAGGATTTTTATGATTTTTAGGGTTTTTAGGGATTTTTTAGGGTTTTCAGGGTTTTCAAGGTTTTTATGGTTTTTAGGTGTTTTAATGGTTTTTATGCCCGTTTTGGGTTTTAGAGGTCTTTTTGTGTTTTTATAGGATTTTAAAGGTTTTTTAAGGTTTTAACATTTTTTTAAGTTTTATGGGTTTTTGAGTATTTAATGTGGTTTTAGAGTTTCTAATGATTTTAGGGGTTTTATGGTTTTTAAGTGTTTTTAGGGTTTTTAGTTATCTTTATGTTTTCATGGTTTTTTTTTTTGCTTTTTTATTTTTTAAGGTTATTAGGGTTTTTAGGGTTTTTAGGATTAATCATGTTTTTATGGGTCTTTTTGTGTTTTCAGGGTTTTTTTAGTTTTTATGGATTTTGATTTTTTAGAGTTTTTGAACGTTTTTAGGGGTTTAAAGGGTTTTAGAGTTTTTAGTGGGTTTTGGGGTTTTATGGGGTTTCAACATTTTTTTGTTTATTGGGATTGTTTTTATTTTCACGGGTATTTTTATGGGTTTTTATGTTTTAACGGATTTTTAGGGATTTTATAGGATTTTTATGGTTTTTTGGGTATTTTAGGATTTTTTGAGATTTTGATGGGTTTTCAAGTTTTTAGGGTTTTCAGGGTTTTAGATTTTTAGGGTGTTTTTTTGTTTTATAGTTTTTTTGTGTTTTTAAGGTTTTTTTAGATTTTTAAGCAATTTTGGGGTTTTATGGGTTTTTAAAGTTTTAAGTGATCTTTATGGATTCAATGATTTTTAGGATTTTTTTGGGATTTTTATGGGGTTTTAAAGTTTTAGATATTTTGAGAGCCTTTTGGGGTTTTAGGAGTTTTAGGGTTTATTTGGGTTTTAGGGGTTTTTTTGTATTTTAGGTGTTTAAGGTTTTTGAGAGTTTTTTAACCTTTTTAGGGTTTTTAGGGTTTTTATAGTTTTTAATGGGGTCTTGGGTTTTTATGGGTTTTTTGTGTTTTTAAGATTTTTAGGGGTTTTATGGTTTTCTGGGTTTTGAAGGTTTTTTAGTTTTTTAGGGTTTTTTACATTTACAAATCTTTCAAAGGTTTTTTAGGTTTTTTATGGTTTTTAATGGGTTTTTTTAGTTTTCTAGGGCTTTACGTCTTTATTAATGTTTTTTTTATCATTTTTAGGTGTTTTAATTTTTTTAGTGTTTTTATTAGGTTTTTGGGGTTTTATGGGGTTTTAGGATTTTTAAGGTTTTTAGGGGGTTTATGGTTTTTTATGTTTTCAATGATTTCAGGTATTTTCTTAGGATTTTTATAGTTTTTTGGATTTTGAGGGTTTTAGGGGTTTTCAGGGTATTTTGGGGGTTTTCAGGGTTTTAGGTACTTTTTGGATTTTTTGGGGTTATTATGAGTTTTTTAGGTTTTTCACAGCTTTTTAGAGTTTTATATTCATTATGGGTTTTTAAATATATTAGTCAGTTTTAGGATTTTTATGGGTATTAGGGTTTTAGGGTTTTTTAAGATTTCTAGGGGACTTATGGTTTTCAGTACTTTTCAGGTTTTTTGGGTTTTCTTTGTTTTTAGTTATTTATAGTTATTTTTTTGTATTTTCATGGTTTTTAGGATTTTTAAGTATTCCAAGGGGATTCAGGGTTTTTAGGGTTTTTATGGTTTTAAGGTCTTTTTGTGTTTCTCATGGATTTTTTTATTTTTTAGGGTTTTAAGTATTTTTATAGTTTTTTAACATTTTTAGGGGTTTTAAGATTTTTTAGAAATTTAATGGGTTTCTAAGATTTTTATGGGTTTTAGTTTATTTAAGGTTTCGAGGTGTTTTATTGGTTTTTGGGGTTTTTATGGATTTTTACAAGTTTTAGGGTTTTTCTAGATTTTGTAGGCGTGTTCATGGTTTCTTGGTCTTTTGAGGTTTTTATTTTTTTTTTTGAGTTTTTTACGATTTTAGGTTTTTTAAGGTTACTTAGACTATTTTAATTTTTTTAGTGTTTTTATTAGGTTTTTGGGGTTTTATGGGGTTTTAGGGTTTTTAAGGTTTTTAGGGGGTTTATGGTTTTTTATGTTTTCAATGATTTCAGGTATTTTCTTAGGATTTTTATAGTTTTTTGGATTTTGAGGGTTTTAGGGGTTTTCAGGGTATTTTGGGGGGTTTTCAGGGTTTTAGGTACTTTTTGGATTTTTTGGGGTTATTATGAGTTTTTTAGGTTTTTCACTGCTTTTTAGAGTTTTATATTCATTATGGGTTTTTAAATATATTAGTCAGTTTTTAGGATTTTTATGGGTATTAGGGTTTTAGGGTTTTTTAATATTTCTAGGGGACTTATGGTTTTCAGTACTTTTCAGGTTTTTTTGGGTTTTCTTTGTTTTTAGTTATTTATTGTTATTTTTTTGTATTTTCATGGTTTTTTGGATTTTTAGGTATTCCAAGGGGATTCAGGGTTTTTAGGGTTTTTATGGTTTTAAGGTCTTTTTGTGTTTCTCGGGGAATTTTTTTATTTTTTAGGGTTTTAAGTATTTTTATAGTTTTTTTAACATTTTTAGGGGTTTTAAGATTTTTTAGATTTTTAATGGGTTTCTATGATTTTTATGGGTTTTAGTTTATTTAAGGTTTCGAGGTGTTTTATTGGTTTTTTGGGTTTTTATGGATTTTGACAAGTTTTAGGGTTTTTCTAGATTTTTTAGGCATGTTCATGGTTTCTTGGTCTTTTGAGGTTTTTATTTTTTTTTGAGTTTTTTACGATTTTAGGTTTTTTAAGGTTACTTAGACTATTTTAATGTTTTTAGAGGTTTTAAGGGTTTTAAGATTTTTAGCAGGTTTTTTGGGTTTTTTTGTGTTTTTTTGGGGGTTTATTAGTTTTTTATGGGTTTTATGGCCTTCCATAATTTTTAAGGGGTTTTTATGTTTTTAGGGATTTTTCAGGATTTTAAGGATTTTTAAGGATTTGGGAGATTTTAGGGATTTTGAAGTTGTTTAGGGGTTTTAGGGGTTTTAAGGGTTTTAGGGGTTTTTAGTGGGTTTTTTCATTTTTTTGGGTTTGCTGATTTTTTGGAGTTTTTATTTTTTATGTTTTTTAAGGATTTTTAGAGTTTTTAACATTTTTTAACATGTTTAGGGCTTTTAAGGAATTTTAGAGGTTTAGTGGGGCTTTAAGGTTTTAGGGGTTTTCAGGGTTTTTAAAGGCTTTTATGGTTTTCAGGGGTTTATCAGGGGTTTTGGGGTTTTTTATGTCTTCAGGGATTTTTAGGGATTTTATTGTTTTTAGGGTATTTTACGAGTTTTCAAGGGGTTTTAGAGTTTTTAGGGGGTTTTAGGGTTTTTAGGGATTTTAGGAGTTGTTATTGTTTTAGGGTTTTTAAGGTTTTTAAATTTTTTATCACTTTTAGGAGTTTATGGGGGTTTAGAGGTTTTATGGTTTTATGGTGTTTTTATGGTTTTTAACATTTTACGGGGTTTTGTGGTTTTTAGGGGATTTTCAAGGTTTTTGGGCTTTTTAGGTTTTTAGGGATTTTTAGGTATTTTTAGGTTTCTTATGATTTTTAGAGTTTTTTAGATTTTTTTAGGGATTTTGAGGGTTTTTAGGGTTTTTTAGTTTTTCTGAGGGGTTCTTGTATTTTTTAACATTTTTAGGGGGTTTTCGGGTTTTATAGGTTTTTAAAGGGTTTTAGGATTTTTTTGTGTTTTAATGTTTTTAATAGTTTTTAGGGGTTTTATTGTTTTCATATATTTTTAGTGTTTTTAGGGTTTTTAAAAAAAATTAGGTGGTTTTAGGGTTTTTAATGGGGTTTAGCATTTTTATGGGTTTTGGGGTTTTTAATGTTTTTAGGGGTTTTATTGTTTTTAAGGATTTATAGTGTTTTTTGGGTTTTTACGTTTTCCAGGAGTTTTAGGGAGTTTTGGTTTTTTATGGATTTTATGGTTTTGGGTTTTTAGAGATTTTGAGGGGTTTTCTGGTATTCCAAGGATTTTTGGGGTTTAAGGGATTTTCATTGTTTTTATGGGTTTTTGGGGGGGCTTAAGTTTTTTACGAGGTTTTATGATTTTTTAGAATTTTTTAACATTTTTAGGAGTTTTAAGAGGCTTTAGAGTTGTTAGTGGTTTTAGGTTTTTATAGGTTTTAGGATTTTTAAATTTTTTACAATTTTTTTTGTTTTTTCATGGTTTTTTTTGGGTTGTTATGTTTTCATGGATATTTAGGGATTTTTTGGATTTTATGGTTTTGGGGGTTTGGGGGGTTTTTAGGGTTTTTTTGGGTTATTAATTTTTTTGGGTTTTTACGGTCTTTTTGGGTTTTTAGTGTTTTCTTTGAGTTTTTAGGGATTTTAAGTTTTTAGAGATTTTTAACATTTTTAAGGGTTTTATAGTTTTTAATGGGTTTTTGAATTTTTATTGAGTGTTAGGGTTTTTAAAGATTTTTAGTGTTTTTTTATTTTTAGGGGTTTTCGAGGGTTTTTAGGGTATTTTATTTATTAAAAGATTTTTGGGGATTTTTTAGGATTTGTATTGTTTTTAGGGGATTTTTGGGGTTTTAGTTATTTTGAGGGTTTTAAGGATTTTTCATGGTTTTATGGTTTTTAGTGTTTTTAGGATTTTTAGGGTCATTTTGGGTTTTTAGGGTTTATTGATTTTTTTAGGCAAGGAAGATGCGTGGTTCGGGCTACTCCTGGCCCCCCCAAATTTATTAAAAGAAAAAAGAGATACAACAGACAAGGGAGGGGAGGTGTCGAACGACCCACACCCAAAACGCCCTTACAACCCATGCCAAAGAAAGAAAAAAAAAAGAAAAAAAGGGACTCAAAAACAGAAACAATAGCAGCATCATCATGTCACATCCAGCCAGTACCAGTATCCAGCAACACTACATCCATCATTAACCAGCATCCAGCAGCTCACAGCTAACCAACGGCCAGCATTCAAACTACAGTAGCAAACGACATCCGGCAGCAGCAGCCATCCAAGCAGCATCCACAACCAACTAGCAACCAGCATCCTCATTTTCAAACGACCACCACCACTGTCATAGCTCATCCAAGCAGCCAACGTCCAGCCCATCAAAAAAATAAAAGTCTCCAACAGCGCCTCCCAGCCAATCATCAACTCATATCCGTTAGCACCAAAGCCAGCAATCATCAGCACCAAATCCAGGAGCACCAAAACCATCACCAGTAATTTCATCAGCCCATCATCAACCACCAACAGCATCAACTCCACACATCCCAGTCCAGTAACAAACATGATCAAGCACCAATTTTTTGGGGTTTTTCATAAGTTTTAGGGTTTTTTATGTTTTCATGGATTTTTAGTGTTTTTTTGGGTTTTTATGGATTTTAAGGATTTTAGGGTTTTTATGGATTTTGATGGGTTTTAGGATTTTTCATGGTTTATTTTCTATTTTTAGGGTTTTTAGGATCTTTTGGGTGTTTTTGAGTGTTTTTGAGTTATTCATGGGTATTAAGGTTTTATTTGAGTTTTTTTAATGTTTTTTACATTTTAAGAATTTTAAGGGTTTTTATGGATTTTTAGGGTTTTTAATCATTTCAAGGGTTTTATGGATTTTAGGATTTTTGTTTAGGTTTTTAGGATTTTTATGGTTTTTTAGGGTTTCTTGGGTTTTTTGGGGATTTTTGGGTTTTTTATGGTTTTTATGTTTTTTAAAATATTTATGGTTTTTAAGGGTTTTTAGATTTTTTTAACATTTTTAGGGGTTTAAAGGGGTTTTAGTTTTTTTAGGGGTTTAAGGGTTTTTTTAGGATTTTTATGGTTTTTAGATTTTTAGGGTTTTTATGGGTTTTTAGGGTTTTAGGGTTTTTTCTGGGTTTTTCATGGTTTTAGCGGTTCTCAGATTTTTTTATGGTCTTTTATGGTTTTAGCTGTTTTTTTGAGTTTTTTAGGATTTTAAGCATTTTTAGAGTTTTATCATTTTTGGGGGTTTAGACTTTTTAGAGTGTTTAGTGATTTTTTAATGATTAATGGTTTATTAGTTTTTTTATGGATTTTTGGGTTTTTATGGTTTTTAGTGGGTTTTCTGGGGTTTTAGGGTTCAATAGATTTTCAAGGTTTTTTAGGGAATTTTTAGGATTTTTATTGTTTTGGGTGTTTTTAGTATTTTTATGGATTTTGATTGTTTTTAGGGGTTCTTAGGGTTTTTAGGGTTTTTTTGTTTTTTCATGGTTTTGAAAGTCTTTTTGGGGTTTAAGTGTTTTTAGAGTATTATAATGTTTTAAGGGTTTTATGGGTTTTTAAAGTTTTTAGTGGGTTTTAGGGTTTTTATGTATTTTTATGTTTTTAAAAGGTTTTTAGGGGTTTTATGGTTTTTTAGGATTTTTAAGGGTTTTAGATTTTTTCAGGGGTTATAGGGTATTTTTAGGGTTTTTTAATTTTTTTGAGTTTTTTAGGGGTTTTAAGATTGATAGAGTTTTTATTGTTTTTTGGAATTTTGAGGGGTTTTTATAGTTTCTAGGGTTTTTATTGGGTTTTTGTGTTTTATAGTTTTTATGGGTATTATGGTTTTCAGGGAGTTTTCTAGGGTTTATGGTTTTTTATGTTTTTAGGGATTTTAGAGTATTTTTTTTTGGATTTTTATGGTTTTTAGGTTTTTTATGGTTTTTAGGGATTTGGATGATTTAAAGGTTTTTAGAGGTATTTTGGTTTTTAGGAGTTTTTAGTTTTTATGGTTGTTTAGGGTTTTTAGGTATTTTTTGAGTTTTTTAGGGTTTTAAGGTTTTTTAGAGTTTTTTAAACATTTTTAGGGGTTTTAAGGGTTTTTAATGATTTTAGTGGGGTTTTAGGATTTTTAGGGGGTTTATGCTTTTTAAGGTTTTTAGGGGATTTTATGGTTTTAGGAGTATTTCAAGGTTTTTAGGGGTTTTTTGAAATTTTTAGTTACTTTTAGGGCTTTTTAAAAAAATTTAGGGGGTTTTATGGTCTTTACAGTTTTTAGGATTTTCCATGGTTTTTAGGGTTTTACATGATTTTTGGTTCTTTTAGTGCATTCTGGTTATTTTTTTTATTTTTTAGGGGTTTCATTGTTTTTTAGAGTTTTTTAATGTTTCTAGGGGTTTTAAGGGTTAATAAGCTTTTGAGTTTTTTATGGATTTCATGGTTTTTTCATGGCTTTCAGGGTTTTTTTTGTTTTTATGGTGTTTTAGGGGTTTTTAAGGGTTTTTATGGATTTTTAGGATTTTTAAGGGTTTTGGGGGTTTTATTGTTTTTCAGGGGTTTTCATGATTTTTAGGGTATTTTATGTTTTCAAGGATTTCTATTTCTTTTTTAGGATTTTTATGGATTTTAGTGGTTTCTTGGGATTTTTGGGATTTTAGTGTTTTTACAATTTACAAGATTTTTAGGGTTTATAGGGTTTATTATGGTTTTTGGAGGTGTTTTGGGGTTTATCGGGTTTTTATGAGATTTTTAGGGGTTTTTAGGTTTGTAGATTTTTTAAAATTTTGTGGGCTTTAAAGGGTTTTTAGAGATTTTAGTTGTTTTAGGGTCTTTTTTGTGTTTCTAGGGGATTTATTGTTTTTAAGGGTTTAATGATTTTTAGGAGTTTTTTTATATTTTTATGGATTTTTTCATTTTCATCTATTTTTAGGTATTTATTAGGATTTCTCTAATGTTTTTGGATTTTTAGTGATTTTAAGTGTTTTTATGGGTTTTGGGGTTTCCGGGGGGTTAGTTATTTTACTTTTTTTCATGGTTTAAGGTTCTTTTAGGTTTTCCATGTTTTTTTGAGTATTTTAGGGGTTTTAATGTTTTTTAGAGTTTTTAACGTCTTTATGGGTTTAAAGTGGTTTTATAGTTTTAGTGAATTTTTAGGGATTTATGGGTTTTTAGTATTTTAACGGTTTTTAGGGGTTTTTATTTTTTTTAGGGGTTTTTTAGGGTTTTTAGGTTTTTTTTACGTTTTCATGGATTTTTTGGGCCTTTTTAGGATTTTTATGGTTTTTAGGGTTTTTTAGGGTTTTAGGGATTTTGAGGGGTTTTAGGGTTTTTTACGGTTTTTAGGGGTTTTAGGGGTTTTTCTGGGTTATTAAGGTCATTTTGTATTTTTTGGGTTTTTTATCTTTTTCTGGCTTTTAAGTGTTTTAGAGTTTTTTACCCTTTATAGGTGTTTTAAGGGTATTTAGAGTTTTTAGTGATTTTTTTGGGTTTTTATAGGTTTTTTAATGATTTTTATCGATTTTTATGGTTTTAGTGGGTTTTTAGGGATTTTATGGTTTTTTAGGTTATTAGGGATTTTTAGGGTTTTTAGGATTTTTATGGTTTTATGGGTTTTTAAGGTTTTTAGGGATTCTGAGGGGTTTTAGGGGTTTTCAAGGTTTTTTAGGGTTTTTATGGGTTTCAGGGGTTTTAGGGTTGTTTTGTGTTTTAGGAGTTTTTTTGAGTTTTTAGGGGTTTTAAGGTTGATGGAGTTTTTAAAAGTTTTTAGGGTTTTAAAGGGGTGTTTATATTTTTTAGTATTTTTAGGGATTTTTTGTGTTTTTTGGGTTTTTTGTGGTTTTTATGGTTTTAGGGGGTTTTCAGGGTTTTTTATGGATTTTTACGTTTTTAGGGATATTTAGGATTTTTATGGTTTTTATGGTTTTTAGGGATTTTTTTGGGTTTTAAGGGGTGTTAAGGGTTTTCTATGTTTTTTTGTGTTTTTAGGGTTTTTAGGGATTTTTTGAGTTTTTAATGAATTTTTAGAGGGTTTTATGTTCTTAGGGGTTTAATGGGTTTTAAAATATTTTAGTGAGGTTTTATTGTTTTTAAGGTATTTTAGGATTTTTATGGTTTCCATGGTTTTTATGGTTTTATGGGATTTCAAGGTTTTTAGGGGTTTTATTTTTTAAGGGATTTTTAGGATTTTTTTGGATTTTTATGGTTTTACATGGGGTTTTAGGGGTCTCAGGGGTTTTTAGGGTTTTTAGTGTTTTGGGGATATTTTTTAGTTTTTAGTTGTTTTATAGTTTTTTGGAGTTTTTTAACAATTTTAGGGGTTTTAAGAGTTTTTGAGTTTTTAGTTGTTTAAAAGGTATTTATGGTGTTTTAGGGTTTTTTTCGTTTTATGGGGTTTTTTGGATTTCAAGGCCTTTTCAGGATTTTGAGTGGTTTTATGTTTTCCGGGAGTTTTAGGGTTTTTAGGAATTTTATGTTTTTAGGGGTTTTAGGGTATATAGGGATTTTGAGGGTTTTAGGGGTATTCAACATTTTTTAGGGTTATTATGGTTTTTTATGTTTTTAGGGTTTTTTGATTTTTTTCATTATTTTTATTACATTTATTGGTTTTTGGGTTTTTTAGGTTTTTAGGGGTTTTTATGGTTTTTACGGGTTATTCAATGTTTTTAGGGTATTTTACATTTTCCAGGATTTTTATTTCTTTTTAGATTTTTTATGGTTTTTAGTGATTTTTAGGGCTTTGCGGGATATTAGGTTTTTTACAGTTTTTTGGTTGATTAGGGGGTTTTGGGGTTTTCATGTTGTTTTTGGGTTTTTAGGGTTTTCATGAATTTTTTAGTGTTTTAAAGGTTTTTAGATTTTTTAACCTTTTTAGGGGGTTTAAGGGTTTTTATAGTTTTTTGCGGTTTTTAGGGTTTTTTTGAGTTTTTAGTGGTTTTATGGTTTTTAAGGGTTTTTTTAGTTTTTTGGAGTTTTTCATGGTTTTAGGGAATTTTTTATGATTTTTATAGTTTTTAGGGGTTTTAGGAGTTTTTAAGGTTTTAGTGTTTTTCAAGGTTTTTTGGATTTTTTTGGGTTTTTAGGGTTCTTTTTTAGTTTTTTAGGGGTTTTGAAGTTTTTTAATGTTTTTTTATCTTTAGGGGTTTAAAGGGGTTTTATACTTTTAGTGTTCTTTTAGGGTTTTTATGGTTTTTAGAGTTTTTTAGGTTTTCAGGGGTTATTTATAGTTTTTAGTGGTATTTTAGGGTTTTTATATTTTTAGGGATTTTTATGATTTTTTTATAGTTGTTAGGTTTTTTAAGGTTTTTAGGAATTTTGAGGGGTTTTAGGGTTTTTAGGGTTTTATGGATATTTCATGGTTTTTAGGTTTTTATTATGGCTTGGTTTTTTTGAGTTTTTTAGGGTTTTAAAAGTTTTTTCGAGTTTTTAGCATTTCTAGGTGTTTTATGAGTTTTTAGAGTTTTTAGTTGTATTAGGGTTTTTATGGATCTTTAGAAGTTTTATAGTTTTTAGGGGTTTTATGGTTTTAAAGTGTTTTTCATAGTTTTTAGTGTTTTTATGGATTTATCATGATTTTTATGGTATTTAGGGTTTTTTAGAATTATGATAGTTTTTATGTTTTTTCAGTGTTTTATGGGTTTTTTGGTTTTCAGGTTTTTAGGGGTTTTATGGATTTTTAGGGTTTTAGGGTGTTTTATTGTTTTGAGGAGTTTTTCAAATTTGTTAGTTTTAGTTACTTTTCGTGGGATTTTTATGATTTTAATGGTTTATAGGGTTTTTTTGGGATTTTTGGGATTTTGACGCGTTTTAGGGACTTTCATGGATTTTAGGGGGTTTTAGGGTCTTTTTTGGTTTTCAGGTTCTTTTAGTTTTTAAGGTTTTTTAGTGTTTTTAGGGGTTAAAGGGTTCTTATAATTTTTAGGGTTTTATAAAGTTCTTATAGTGTGTTGGGGTTTTTCATGTTTTATGTGTTTTTATGGATTTTAGGGGGTTTTCATGGTTTTTATGGGGTTTTAAATATTGAGGATTTTTTGGTCTTTTTCATATTTTTTATGGTTTTTAGGGATTTTTAGGTGTTTTAGGTATTTTGAGGGTTTTTACGTTTTTATAGGTTTTTATAATTTTTTAAGATTTTGGTGTTTTTTTGAGTTTTTAATGGTTTAAAAGTTTTTTAGAGTTTTTTTGTCAATTTTAGTTGGTTTTTGGGGGTTTTATGGGGTATTAGGGTTGTTTAGGTTTTTAGGGGGTTCTATTGTTTTCTAGGGTTTTTTCTGGGTTTTTAGGGTTTTTTATTTTTAAGGGAATTATTGGGATTTATTTAGGTTTTTTGTTGTTTTTATAGGTTTTTAGGATTTTTAGGATTTTCAGGGTTTTCAAGGTTTTCATGTTTTTTTTAGATTTTTAGGGTTCTTTGAGTATTGAGGGGTTTTATGGTTTTTAGAGTTTTTAGACATTTTTAGGGAAGGTTTTTAAAAGTTTTTAGTGGTTTTAGCGTTTTTTAGGGTTTTAATTTTTTTAGGGGTTTTATGGTTTTCAAGGGGTTTCGGGGTTCTTAGGGTATTTTATGTGTGTATAGATTTTTATAGATTTCTTAGGTTTTTGTATGGGTTTTATTGTTTTAAGGGATTTTGATGGTTTTTAGACTTTTTATGTGTTTTTAGGGGTTTTACAGTTTTATAGTGTTTTGTGTTTTTAGGGTTTTTTTGAGTTTTTTAGGGGTTTTAAGGACTTTTAGAGTTTTTTAATGTTTTTAGGGGTTTTTAATTTTTTAGTGTATATGTAAGGGGTTTTAATGTCTTTATTGGTTTTTATGGTTTTTATGGGTTTTAGGGGTTTTTATGGTTTTTATGAATTTTGAGGGGTTTTAGGGGTTTCCATGGTTTATTAGGTGTTTTTGGGTTTTCAAGGATTTTTGGGTTTTTGTTTTTTTGAATTATTTAGGGGTTTTGAGTTTTCTTATCATTTTTTAACATTTTTGATGATTTTAAGGGCTTTTACAGTTTTTAATGGTTTTTATGTTTTTTATGGGTTTTTATAGTTTTTTAAAATTTTAGGAGATTTTTTGGGTTATCATGGTTTTAGTGACTTTATGGGGGGTTTAGGTATTTTTAGATATTTTTAGGATTTTTAATGCCTTTTAGAGTTTTTTTCCATTTTTACAAATAGCAAGGATTTTTAGAGTTTTTAGTGGATTTTATGATATTATGTTTCTCTGGGTTTTGTTTATGTTTTTCTGGATTTATAGGAATTTTTTAGGATTTTTATGTTTTTATAGGGTTTTAGGGTTTCTTAAATATTTTCAGAGTTTTTAGGGGTTTCTAAGGTTTTTAGGGTTTTTAGAGATTTTCAAGGATTTAGGGTTTTATAGGTTTTTAGGATTTTTTTGTGTTTTTAGGGTTTGTAGAGTTTTTTAACATTTTAGGGGTTTAAGGGTTTTTAGAGTTTTTAGTTGTTTTTAGGGTTTTAAAAGTTTTTATGTTTTTTAGTAGTTTTTGTGGTTTTTAAGGGATTTTCTAGGTTTTTAGGGATTTTTACATTTTTTGTCATTTTCTAGGATTATTTTGGATTTTAGGGGTTTTTATAGATTTTGAGGGGTTTTATGGGTTTCAAGGTTTTTAGGGGTTTTATTGGTTTTTAGGGACTTTAGGGTTTTTAGGGACTTTTGGGGTCATTATGGGTTTTTTTGAGTTTTAGTACTTTTGAAATATTTTAAAATTTTTTAATATTTTTCAATATTTTAAGGCTTTTTAGTGTGTTTTGTGGTTTTTAGGGGTTTTATGGGTTTTTAGGGCCTTTTAAGGTGTTTAGGGATTTATGAATTTTAGGGGGGTAGGGTTTTTTATGTTTTTTGGTATTTTTAGGTCTTTTTTAGGATTTTTATGGTTTTTTGGATTTTTAGAGTTTTAATTGATTTGGACGGTTTTTAGGATTTATAAGGTTTTTTTGGGGTTTTCAGTGATTTTAGGGTCATTTTTGGTTTTATGGATTTTTGGATTTTTTAGGTTTTTTATGGTTTTTAATATTTTTTTAATGTTTTCAGTGTTTTTATGAGTTTTGAGGGTTTCTAGAGTTATTAGTGTCTTTCTAGGGGTTTATGGGGTTTTATGGTTTTTTAGGTGTCTTATGGTTTTGGGGGGTTTTTTGGGTTTTAAGGGTTTTTAAGGTTTTTAGGAATTTTTAGGTATTTTTTTAGAGTTTTTAACGATTTTACGGGTTTTAAGGGTTTGTAGAGTTTTTAGTGGTGTTTAGGGGTTTTATGGTGTTTTTGGATTTTTTTAATGTTTCTTAGGGTTTTTATGGTTTTATGGGTTTTTTTAGGGTTTTTAGGGAATTTTAGGGATTTTAGGGGTTTTTATGATTTTTAGGGTCTGAATAATTTTTCAGGGTTTTAGGGTCTTTTTGGGATTTTAGGGTTTTTATCAGTTTTCGTGTTTTAAAGGTTTTTTATAGTTTTTAACTTTTGGGGGTGCCTTAAGGGATTTTAATGTTTTTAGTGCTTTTCATAGGCTTTTAGGGAATTTTCAGGGTTTTTAGGGTTTTTTACATTTTCAGGAGTTTTGGAGATTTTTTGGGATTTTTATGGGTTTTAGCGTTTTTAGGATTTTTAGGGTATTGAGGGGTTTTAGGGGGATTCAGGGTTTTTAGGGGTTTTTTATTTTTTTCTGGGATTTTTGGGTTTTAGGGATTTGTTTAATTTTTTAGGGTTTTTATTGGGTTTTTTTGGGTTTTATGGGGTTTGAGGGTTTTTGATGTTTTTTTTGGGTTTTATGGTTTTTAGAGGTTTTTAAGGGTTTTTTTAAGTTTTTAGGGATATTTGGGAATTTTAAGTATTTTTATGGGTTTTAGGGTTTTTATGGATTTTCAGCTCTTTTGAGGGGTTTTAGGTTTTTAGTTTTTTTTCTGGTTTTGTGGACTTTCGGGGTTATCGGGGTTTTTTGAGTTTTTTAGGTTTTTTAATGTTTTTTAGAGTTTTTTAACGTTTCTATGGGTTTAAAAGGTGTTTAGAGTTTTAGTGGGGTTTTAGGGGTTTAATGGGTTTTGAGGGTTTATGAATGTTTGGGGGGTTTTATGATTTTTAGGGGGTCTTCAAGGTTCATAGGGTTTTTTTATGTGTTCATGGTTTTTGAGATATTTTTTATGTTTTTTATGGTTATTAGGGATTTTGATGGATTTTAGGGTTTTTTGGGGGTTTTAGTTTTTTAGTTTTTTAGGATTTTTTTTGTTGTTTCAACCTTTTTAGGTGTTTTAAGAGTTTTTAGTGGTTTTTGGGTTTTTATGCATATTTCAGTTTTTCAACTTTTTTAGGGGTTTTTATTGTTTTCAGGTTTTTGGGGGTTCTTGGGATTTTTTACATTTTCAAGTATTTTTCAGGATTTTTTAGATTTTTATGATTTTTATTGTTTTTAGGTTTTTATGGATTTTTAGGATTTTTAGGGGTTTTAGGGTTTTTAGGGTTTTTAGGGACTTTCAAGGTTTTTAAGGCCTTCTGGGTATTTCAGATTTTTTTGAAATTGTTAGGGTTTTTATTTTTTTTATTGTTTTCTAACATTTTTTGGGGTTTTAAAGTATTTAGTGGGTTTTTGGGTTTTTATGGTCTTTTAGGGTTTTTAAGGTGATGTGGGATGCATGGGGTGGCCCAATCTTCATAGTGTAGGGTGGCGGTTGAAGGATGCGGTTTGGGGAAAAGTGGCTGATGATGGGTATGGATAGAAGATGCATGTAGTCAATCAACTCTATAATGAGTGTTACCTACTACTTAGACAACACAGTCAAGAGAGGGATGTGATAGCCAATTTACACAACTACGCACTTGGGCTGAGGCACGAAATTGAGGGCATTGTGATCTTGAATCACCAATATAACTTGTACATTGATAAGCCAAGAATGCACAAGAGCAGGGGGGAAACAGAGAAATCAACACACAATGGAGAGAAACAAAGAATAAGCTCTCAATAAAATCTTGAATGAAAATACAATTCTATGGGTTGGATATTTATAGCCAAGGGGTGATAAAATAGTCAAGGGTCTAATACCCTAAATTTATAAACTCTAAATATACCATTCCCTCTTAAAGTCAAAAATATAAAGTCTAACAAAGACTTTTGGGAAATGTATCACATGCCTTTCCACCCATAGCCCACCGAATTTGACTTTGGTGTCCAAAGATGCCATTCTATAATTCTTCATGTGGGTAAGTCTTCTAAAATTTGTGCAACCATGCGGGCCAAACATTAAACATCATATTTGGGATTGAATAAGTGATATAATAGTCCCATTTGCTCCATAAATTAAAGGAAAGATCTATTGGGCCTTTAATGAGGTGATATGGGAACCCTTTGTTGCATTCATCCTCTTTAATCTCCCACACATAATCGGACCTTGCAAATCCAACTCCTCCACCCGGGAAATTGACTTGGTGCCTTCAATATGGTTCTCATCATCCTCCCCCTATTGAAAAGGATTCATCTTTAACTCTTCATCTTATGCACCCAAATAAGGAGAAAGATCAAAAAACATTGAAAGTGACACGTACACCCCACTCACTTAGAAAATCTATCTTATAAGCATTATTGTTAATATTCTAGAGCACTCGAAATGGTCCGTCTTCTTGTGGCATGAGTTTCGATTTCTTCTTTTCAGTAAATCTCTCTTTTCGTATATGAATCAAAACGAAGCCTCCTAGAACAAACAATAATTGTTTGTGACCCTTTTTTTCATGATTAATATATTTATGGGTCATTTGCTTGATATTTTCCTTTCCTTTTCATATAGTTTTTTGATGAATTCTGCATGCCCTTTCGCATCCATATTAGTTGATCCCTGAAAATGTAAAGGAACTATATCAATTGGAGAAATATGGTTAAAGCCATAAACAATTTCAAATGGAGAATATTTTATAGTGGAGTTCTTGGCTCTTTTATATGTGAATTTCATATGTGGTGACACTCATCCCAATTCTTGAGATTCTTCTTGACAATTGTTTGTAGAAGGGATGATAGTGTCTGATTCACCACATCCATATTCCCATCGGATTGAGGATGAAAATTAGTGTAAAAAAGTAACTTTTTATATAGTTTTCTCCACAAGGTCTTCCTAAAGAAACTAAGGAATTTTGTGTCTTGATCTGACAATAGCATTCTTGGAATTCCATGGAGTTTGACTACTTCATGAAAGAAAAGTGTTGCAATGTTAGTAGCATCATCTATTTTTTGAAAAGGAATAAAATGTGCCATTTTAGTAAACTGATCCATCACAACAAAAATGGAATCTCCCCCCCCTCTTGATCCTTGGTAACACCACAATAAAGTCCATTGATATATCCTGCCAAGGGTTTTGGGGATTGGGAGAGGAATATATAATCTATGTGGGTTTAGTTTCGATTTGGCTTTATGGAAAAAAATGAAATTTCCCAAAAACTTTTCAACAAATCTAGATATACTATGCTAATAAAAATTCTCACTAGGAACACTTAATGTTTTTGCAACACCAAAATATCTCATTAACCCACTAGAATGTGACTCCTTTAGTAAAAGTAAATGAATAGAGAAATCGGGAATACAAAGCTAATAAATCTGGAATAAGAATCCATCAGGTAAATAAAACTTTTCCCAAATAACTCCAGGTTTACAATGTCTATATGGTTTACTAAAATCACTATCTATAGCATATAAATCCTTAATGCATTCAAAACCATGGTGTTTTGAATCCAGTAAGGATAAAAGAGATTATCTACGTGAAAGTGCATCTTCCACAGTATTTTCTTTACCCTTTTTATACTTGATGACATGTAGAAATGATTCAATGAATTCCATCCATCTATCATGTATCCTATTTAGTTTATTTTGGATCCTAAGGTACGTAAGAGCCTTGTGATATGAATGGATCACAAATTATTTTGGCTAAAGATATTGCTGACATGTCTCTAGTACTCTAAACAATGCATACAATGTTTTATCATATGTAGCATAGTTTAGAGTTATCCCATTTAACATCTCACTAATATAAGAAACAGGCTTACCTTCCGGCATGAGTACTCCACCAATACCAATTCCACTTGCATCACATTCAATCTAAAAGGTCTTACCAATGTCTGGGATTTCAAGTAGAGGGTTGTGGGTGAGTCGGTCCTTGAGAGCATGGAAAACATTCTCTTGAGTTTTACCCCATTTTAAAGGAACATTCTTCTTCGTAAAATCATTCAATGGTGCTGCTAATGTGATTAAGTCCTTTTCAAATATCTTGTAAAAACTATCAATCCCATGAAAACTTCTTACCTATCTAGTGGAGTTTAGAGTTGGCTATTCTTGTACTACTTTGATCTTCTCATTGTCGACTTCAACTCCATTACAACTTACAATGAATCCAAGGAAAAAAAATATCGAGATAAAATTCACACTTATTTATGTTTCCAAGTAGGTTTTTATTTATTAGAACCTCTAGTAATTTTCTTAAGTGATCTACATGTTCATGAAAGGTGTTGGGAAAAAATCCCTCAAGATATCATTGAGGCATTTTTGAGGTGATTGTGTTTGTTGAAAAAGTGGACATCTGTTGTGTGGAATGGTTTTGGAAAATAGACATGCGTTCCGAGTACTTGAAGGATTGGAAACTTTCATAGCTACTGTTTTTAAAGATCATAACATGGAAAAATGGCAAATGGATAAGGGTCGCGCAAGTATTGAGTGGGTCATGCAAGTGACTAGCGCGCCATGAAGAGACTTCTGTGCCGATGCCTATGAGGCTTGAGAACTTGTGCACCATATGTTTTTCAAGATCATAACTTCAAAATATGTAAAAGGAAAGAGATTCGGGAGAGTTTGGAAGTGGGTCACGCAAGTGACTTGTAGGGGAGGAGACCTGCGTGTTGAGACATGCACGCCGAGGGAAGACTTGCGCGCCGTCGCGCAGGGTGACCAAGATGCCTGTAAATACTAGACCAACCCTCCTCATTTTTAACGGAGTTCAACACTTTGAAAAATCAGAGCTCTCGTCGTGCAGGTGTGGTGGTCACGCAAGTGGTGTGTGGTCACGCAGGTGGAGTTTCACGCCAGTGTGAGAAGTTGCGCGTCGGTTGGTAGTTGCGTGCCAATATTGGTTTGGGTGTAAAAGGAAGAGAGTCGTGAAAATTTGGAGTTGGAGAAGCTTGTGTCATGAAAGTTTCTGAGGATGACTTGCGCACCAGTTGTGACTTGTGCACCGATACTTGCGCGCCATATTAGACTTGCGCGCCAAGTAAGGTTGATACCCCGACAGTATTTTCGGTCTACATGGAAGCTAGAAGTTTGCCCGATACCTTTGGTGCAAAAAGAGATTCATCTACGGGTGAAATTTGGACTTCAACAGAGCATCTACATAAAAGGAAAGATATATTACTTCATAAAAATGAAGAGACCTACAAGTCTATAAACTGTGAGTGGATCCTTTCCGATGCAGTGAGCAAAGGAATTGGAAGAAGATGATCCTCTCCACCGGTAGTGAGCCAGAGAGAGAGAAATAGGAAGTGACCCTTGGGAAAGCAGTGAGCTGACCCTAAAACATGTAAAGGCAGTGAGCCTGGGATAGAGTGACTATTCCTGAATCCTTGTATCCACATCTAGTGAAGATTAGTGGAATTTGGTATGAACGAAAACTTGTCGACGTATGATACTTGGACGTAGCCTAGTTAGGGTGACCTAAGTAAAAATCATTGTGTCCTGTGCATTCTTTAATTTTTGTTTATGATGTGCAACTGGAAAGAGAGAAAATAGTGTTTTGCTTAACTGCGAAACAAGATCAGAATGGGCTTTAATTTTAAATTAGTCATACACTGATTCACCACCCCCCTCCCCCTCTCAGGGTATTCAGCCTTGTAGACCTAACAAAAGGTCCTACTGTAAAACAAAATGTCATCAAAGTAAACTACCATTAATTTTCCAATATATTCACATAAAATATGATTCATTAACCTCATAAATTTTCTAGGTGAATTAGTGATACCAAAGGGCATGAATAACCATTTATAAAGTCCATGTTTTGTCTTAAATGAAGTTTTCCACTCATCTTCTTATGTCATCATAATTTGATGGTAGCCACTTCATAAGTCAATTTTTTAGAAAATTGTTGAACCATTTAATTCATCTAGAATATCATCTAACCTAGGAATAGGATGATGATACCTAACTGTGATGTTATTGATGGTTCTGAAGTCAATGCACATTCTCCATTTTTAATTGTTCTTTGGTTCTAGAAGCATCGGTATGACATAACAACTAAGGATCTCTCTGACATATCCCACATCCAACATATCTTGAACATTTATTTGAATTTATTTTGTTTATTCTAGGTTGGTGCGATATGAAGGGTGGTTCAGTAGTGATGCTCCAGGTTTGAGGTCAATTTGATGCTCAATACCTCTAATGGGTGGAAACCAGGTGGCACCACTTCTGGAAACATGTCTTCAAATTCCTACAACAAAGACTCAACAACATGTGGAAAAGGAGATTCTAGATTATTAGTGTTCAATATTAGCTTTTTTGCATAATACTAAAAGGTTTTTTCATGAAATCAGAGCTTCCTTAACCTCACTCTTTTTTTTCCAACATCACACTTTTCTCTCCTCTAAAATCGTTTTCCCCTCTTGATTTTTCATTGTTCTCCATTTTTTTCTTCTCTCATTTTCTATTTTTTCTCTCATTATCAACTTTTTCATTTTGACTCTTTATTTCCGCATCACTATTTTTTTTCTTTTCTCTCAAAATGTGATCTTCCATAATTTTTTTTGGGGTCATGGGGTTGAGGGTTATAGGTTCCCCTCATATTACAAAATAGTGATGGTTCAAAAAACCATCATGAGTAACATGTCGATCATACTACCATGGTCGACCCAACAGCAAGTGGCATGCCTTCATAGGAACAACATCGCACAATACCTCATCATTGTATTTACCAATGAAGATGAATACCTTCACCAATTTCATAACCTTCAGCTCTCCACAATCATTCAACCACTGAAGCCGATATGGATGTTTATGCTTCAATGTTGGATGTCCCAACTTCTCCATCAACTTGGTTCTCAATACATTACTACAACTTCCTCCATAAATAATAACACTACAAACCTTTCCATTGATTGTGCACCATGTATGAAAAAGTTCCCCCACTTCTCTTTCTTTCCTATGGTAATTTGTGTTCTTAGAAATCTCTTAGTGACAAGAATCTCACCATCTTTCAAAAATTCTCCATTATCAATTTTTGGGGGATTCTTCATCTTCCTCCTCCAAGCTCTCTTCATCAGTCTCCCATTCTCTATACTTGTTGATGGTCATGGTGCACTAATTTGGGCATTCGCTAGTGATGTGACCCCTTCCTTGACATTTGAAACACCAAATATCTTGATTCCTTGTTTGGTTAGTTTCAAAAATAGGTTTCTTTGGTGGAAGAATTACCTTGTAACATTTGAGATCAATCACCTCCTTTTCCTTTGATGGTCCTCCAATCTCCTTCTTTGTATTTCTCCTTGGCATGAAAGGGGTAGTGGTTTTTCTCATGTTTCTCCTCCTTTTGATTTGTTTCTCAATCTTGGTGGCTTGATGGATCATATCTTGTATTTCCACATGGCGGTACATCTCCAATTGATCGACAATCTCTCGATTGAACCCATGTAAAAAATATTCCATGGTTGCCTTCAGATCCACCTCAATGTTTTCCCAAATCATGGAAATTTTCATCTCCCTGTAGTGATCCTCAATGGTCTTACTCCCTTTGGTGAGTCACTAAGGTTTTTTGTGGATACCTCTATGGTAGTGTGAGGGAACAAACCACTTCCTCATGGAAAACTTCATGTCATCCCAAGTTTGGATAGGATGTCCTCCATATTAGGCTCTCTACTTTTGAACATGATCCAACCATATTAATTCGTAATCAATGAATTCAAGGGCATAAAGTTTTACCTTTTTCTCCTCAGAATAGGTATGACATGAAAACACCTGCTTGATCTGCATCTCCCACTACAAGTATGCTTCTGGATCGCTTTTCCCTTGAAATGAAGGGATCGTCACCTTGATCCAACCAAGAAGGTCATCATCATGTGGTATCCTTTGGCCTCCTCTGGGTTGTTTGTACAACCTCCACCTTTTTAGGACATCCTCAAAATCCGCATCAAGGTTTTCCATCTCCTCCTCCATGATGTGGGGGCGACGTGGTGCCAGAGGTCACCACAAGTTATCATTGATCATCCTTGGGATTAATTGATTTTCCAGGTTATCAATCCTCTCATGTAGCACCCCCAACTTCCAATCAAGAAACCTATCGAAATGTCTCACAAAAGATTACATTTGGAGTGGTGTAGCTTCGGGTGCAGGGGATCTAATTCAGCTTCCTTCATCGCTAGCATGAGTGATTCTCTTTCCACGTTCTTCTACCATGATACAAACACAAACACACATGAAGTCACACACACGTGCAAGGATACACAGACACACACACACACACACATGAGATTTACACACACACACCCACAAGATATACACACTCACACTCACACAAACAAGATTTTCACACTCACACACACACAAGGATACAAACTCACACACACAAGATGTACTCACATGATTACCCGAGGATACACACTTAAGAATGTTTTTTTCCTTATTTCTCTCCACTCTTAACACTCAATATAAATACCAAACTCTTATGAAATATAATACCTTTTTTAGGGTCATCACATTCCACCTATCCTTTCCCAATCAAGATTGTGTCGAGGGTTGGTTTAACGTAACACGCTTGAGTGGTAAAGGGTTTAAAAATTGTAATGGGTGAAAGGAGGGTAGAAAATATGGGTAAAAAGGTAAAAAAAGTGATATAAGGGTGGTATGTGGGTTTTTCCTGACCGTGAAAGAAAAGAAAAATTAATAACAATATGAGCCAAAAATGATATGGTGATGAGGTAAAAATGATGGAAAAAGTGATGTATAGAAAATGAAAGTGCTAATAATGTAAAGCAAGAGGAAGAAGTAATTGTATCCAATTTTTTTCTTCTCTTCTTTTCTTCATTGAAACTCCCCAAAAAGTGTTGTTCATGGAGTTTTAAAGCACAATATGATGAATGAAGAGTATGTTTATTTTTTTTAAATCTCTCAAATAAATGATGTGCTTAATTTGAAAAAACACAAAATGATGAGTTGAGAGACTTTTTTGTGTTTTTTTTTTCAGATAAAAATCACATATAGTGAATCAAATGAAAAAATAAGATGGATGAATAATTTACTCAATGTAAAAATATTTCAATCTTGCACAACAAAGGCCAATTTTGAAGGTTTTCCAAGAAAAAGTGTTTTTTAATGGGTGGATAATAAGGAAAAATGAGAAGGGTAACGGACAAAACTAATGTAAATTAAGGGATATATGCCTACCATGTCAACTGGAGCTCTGATACCGACTGATGTGAGACACACGGGGTGGCCTGATCATGACGATGTAGGGCGGCAGATAAAGGATATAGTTTGGGGAAAAATGGAGGATAATGGGTATGGATAGTGGATGTAAGTAGTCAATCAATACTATAAAAGGAACAACCTATACTTAGACTACACACTCAAAAGAGGAATTTGATATCCAATCCACACAACAACGCACTTGGGTTGAGGCACAGAATTGGGGGCTTTGTGATATTGGATCACCAATCTAACTTGTAGATTGACAAGGCAAGAATTTACAAGAGCAAGAGGAAAACCGAGAAAATCCTCACATGATGGAGAGAAACAAAGCATAAGCTCTCAATAAAATCTTGAATAAAAATACAATCTCATGGGGTGGCTATTTATAGCCAATGGGTGATACAATAGTCAAGGGTATAATACCCTAAATTCATAAAGTCTAAATCTACCTTTTCCCATTAAATTCAAAACGATAAACTCTAATAAAGACTTTTGGGAAAATAGCACATTCCATTCTTCCTATAGCCCACCATATTTGACATTGAGTACCTAGCCCACTAGATTTAACTTTGGTGTCCAAAGATGCCATTATAAAATTCTCCATGTGGGTAGGCTTCTAAAATTCATGCAACCATGTGGGACATACATTAAATGTCATATTAGGGATTGAGTAAGTGAAATAATAGGCCCATTTTCTCTATCCATGAAAGGAAGGACCCATTGAGCTTTTAATGAAGTGAGATGGGTGCCCATTGTTGCATTCAACCTCCTTAATCTCCAACGCATCATCGGGCCTTGCTAATCCAACTCCTCCACTTAGGAAATTGACTTGGTGCCTTTTATATGGTTCTCATCATAAGGTTTTTAGGTATTTTATGGTTTTTAACGGTTTTTTAGGGGTTATAGGGTGTACATGGGTTTTATGGTTTTTTCTAGTTTTTAGGGTCTTTTGGGTTTTTAGGGTTTTTTTAGGTTTTTAGGTTTTTAAGGTTTTTTAGAGTTTTATGAATGTTTTTAGGGTTTTAATGGGTTTTGGAGTTCTTAGTAAGTTTTTTGGGTTTTTTGTGTTTTAGGTTTTTTATGATTTTTATGGTTTTTAGGGGTTTTTAGGGTTTCTTAGGGGTTTTCTGTCCTTTATGGCTTTTTAGGGTGTTTTTGAGTTTTTAGGGGTCTAAATTATTTTTGGAGTTTTTTATCATTTTTAGGGGTTTATATGATTTTTCAAGTTTTTAGTTGGGTTTTTTGGATTTATGTATTTTTAGGAATTTTTTAGGTTTTTAGGGGTTTTATGGTTTTTAGGGTATTTTTAGATTTTTTTTGGGTTTTGTACATTTTCCTCGATTTTTAGGGATTTTTTAGGATTTTAAGGTTTTTAGGGGGTTTTGGAATTTTTAGAATTTTTGAGGGGTTTTAGGGTTTTTTAGGGGGTTTTATAGTTTTTTGGGGTAATTTGGATTATTAGGTTCTTCTGGGTTTTTTGGGTTCTTTTAGTTTTTTGGGGGTTTTAAGGTTTTTTAGAGTTTATTAACATTTTTAGGGGTTTTAGAGTTTTTAGTGGTTTTTAGGGGTTTATGGGTTTTTTAGGGATTTTAGGGTTTTGAGAGGTTTTAGGGGTTTTTAGGTTTTTTAGGGGTTTTTTGGGTTTTTAGGGTATTTTTTAGGTTTTTAGGGATTTTTTAGTTTTTAGGGTTTTAAGGTTTTTTTGAGTTTTTTAACGATATTTGGTATTTTAATGGTCTTAGAGTTTTTTTTGGTTTTTGGGTTTTTATGGATTCTAATGGTTTTTATGGTTTTTATAGGTTTTTATCATTTGTAGTGGGTTTTCAGGGTTTTTAGGGTTTTTTACTTTTTCAGGATTTTTTTAGGGATTTTTTAGGATCTGAATGTTTTTAGGGGGTTTTGGCATTTTTAGGATTTTTGAGGGGTTTTAGGGGTTTTAGTGGGTTTATAGTTTTTAGGTGTAATTAGGATTATTAGGTTCTTTCTGGGTTTTATGGGTTTTCAGGGGTTTTTATTGTTTTAAATTCTTTTCAAGGTATTTAGTGTATTTGTGTTTTTTTTGGTTTTTTAGATTTTTTTAGAGTTTTAAGGTTTTTCTGTGTTTTTAAACATTTTTAGGGGTTTTAAGGGTTTTTATTGTTTTAGTGGCTTTTTATGGTTTTCAATGTTTTTTATGTTTTGAGAGATTTTTAGGATTTTTAGTGTTTTTAAGGTTTTTAGAAACTTTTTGGGGTTTTAGGGTTTTTTTAAAGTTTTTTAAGGCTTTTAAGAGTTTGAATGTTTATTACGTATTTAGTGTGTTTTTATTTTTTATGTGTTCTTAGTGTTTTTGAGGTTTAAAAGGGTTTTTATGGGTTTAAGGGGTTTTTAGGATTTAGGGCTTTTATATTTTTTTTATGGTTTTTAATGTTTTTAGGGATTTTGAGGGTTTTTAGAGTATTTCAATATTTTTAGGGTTTTTAGGATTTTTTATGGTTTTTAGGATATTTTTATTGTTTTTTTTTGTTTTTAGGGGGTTTTAGGGTTTCTTAGGGTTTTTCTAGTCTTTTTGGCTTTTTAGGGTGTTTTTGAGTTTTTAGGGGTCTAAATGATTTTTGGAGTTTTTTTTATCATTTTTAGGGGTTTGTATGATTTTTAGAGTTTTTAGTTGGTTTTTATGGATTTATGTATTTTTAGTCTTTTTTTAGGTTTTTAAGGGTTTTATGGTTTTAAGGGTATTTTCAGATTTTTTTTGGATTTGTACATTTTCCTTGATTTTTAGGGATTTTTTAGGATTTTATGGTTTTTAGGTGGTTTTGGCATTTTTAGGATTTTTTAGGGGTTTTAGGGTTTTTAGGGGGTTTTATAGTTTTTAGGGGTAATTAGGATTATTAGGTTCTTCTGGGTTTTTTGGGTTCTCTTAGTTTTTTGGGGGTTTTAAGGTTCTTTTGTGTTTTTTAACATTTTTACAGGTTTTAGAGTTTTTAGTGGTTTTTAAGGGGTTTATGGGTTTTTTAGGGTTTTTAGGGTTTTGAGAGGTTTTAGGGGTTTTAGGGGTTTTAGGGGTTTTCTGGGTTTTTAGGGTATTTTTTAGGTATTTAGGGATTTTTGAGTTTTTAGGGTTTTAAGTTTTTTTTGAGTTTTTTAACGATATTTGGTATTTTAAGGGTCTTAGTGTTTTTTTGGTTTTTTGAGTTTTTATGGATTCTAAGGTTTTTTATGATTTTTATGGGTTTTTATCATTTTTAGTGGGTTTTCAGGGTTTTTAGGGTTTTTTTCTTTTTCAAGGTTTTTTTAGGATTTTTATGGTTTTTAAGGGTTTTAGGGGTTTTAGGTGTTTTATTAGTTTTCAGGGGTGTTTATGGTTTTAAATGCTCTTCAAGGTATTTAGGGTATTTATGTTTTTTTTTGGTTTTTTAGATTTTTTTAGGGTTTTAAGGTTTTTCTGTGTTTTTAAACATTTTTAGGGGTTTAAAGGGTTTTATTATTTTTAGTGGGTTTTTAGGGTTTTAGGGGTTTTATGGTTTTTAGTGGTTTTTTATGGTTTTCAGTGTTTTTTAATTTTTGAGAGATTTTTAGGATTTTTAGTGTTTTTAAGGTTTTTAGAAACTTTTTGGGGTTTTAGGGTTTTTTAAAAGTTTTTAAGGCTTTTAAGGGATTGAAGGTTTATTGCGTATTTAGTGGGTTTTTATTTTTTATATGTTCTTAGTGTTTTTATGGTTTAAATGGTTTTTATGGGTTTAAGGGGTTTTTAGGATTTAGGGCTTTTTTATTTTTTTATGGGTTTTAATGTTTTTATGGATTTTCAGGTTTTTTTAGAGTTTTTCAATATTTTTTGGGTTTTTAGGATTTTTTAAGGTTTTTAGGATTTTTTATTGTTTTTTTTTGTTTTTTGAGATTTTAGGTGTTTTAACGGTTTTTAATATATTTAATGTTTTTAGTAGTTTTATGGGTTTTTAGATTTTTAGTGGGTTTTAGTGGTTTTATGGGTTTTTATGGATTTTTATGGTTTTTGGGGGTGTTTTTGGTTTTATGGGGTCTTCTGGGTTTTTTAGGGTTTTTTAAGTTTCAAATATTTTTAGGGATATTTAAGGATTTTTATGGTTTTTATGGTTTTTTATAATTTTTAGGGATTTTGAGATTTTTTTGAGATTTTCGGGGTTCGTTGTGTTTTTAGTGGATTTTACAATTTTTATATTTTTTGGGGGGTTTTGAGTTTCTTTGAGTTTTTTAGGGTTTTTAAGGTCTTTTAGATTTTTTTAAAAATTTTAGGGGTTTTGAGGGTTTTTAGAATTTTAGTGGGTTTTTAGGGTTTTATGGGTTTTTAGGGTTGTTTATGGTTTTCAAATCATTTAGTTTTTTTTATGTTTTTTGGGATTTTTTATGATTTTCATGATTTTTAGGCATTTTTAGGATTTTTTATGGATTTTGATGGTTTGGGGGGTAGAGTATTTAGGGTTTTTAAGGGAAAGTAAGATGTGAGGGTCGGGCTATTCCCGGCCCACCAAATTTATTAAAATAAAAAAGAGACACAACAGACAAGGGAGGGGAGGGGTCGAATGACCCACACCCAAAAACCCTTACAACCCACGCCAAAGAAAGAAAAAAAAAGAAAGAAAATACTCAAAAACAGACACTACAGCAGCATCATCACGTCACATCCAGCCAGTACCAGCATCCAACAGCACTACATCCAGCATTAACCAGCATCCAGCAGCTCACAGCTAACCAACGACCAGCATTCAAACTACAGCAGCAAACGACATCCAGCAGCAGCAACCAGCCAACCAGCATCTGCAACCAACCAGAAACCAGCATCCTCATTTTCAAACCACCATCACCTCTTTCGACCACCAAGCATCTCCCCGCATCCCACATCCACTCCAGCAACCAGCCAAAATTCCATCCCACAAACATCATCGTGTTCCAGCCAAACAGCAGCCATCCATCATATCAAAGCCAACCAGCACCCAGCAGTTTTCCAATAACCACAACCCAGCCAATTAGCAACCAACATTCCAGCATATGGTACCCATCAGCAGCAAGAGGACCAAAAGGCCGCTTTG
This sequence comes from Viscum album, assembly GCA_963277665.1. Classification (NCBI taxonomy): domain Eukaryota; kingdom Viridiplantae; phylum Streptophyta; class Magnoliopsida; order Santalales; family Viscaceae; genus Viscum; species Viscum album. Next base: position 594,010,141 of record OY728137.1, on the reverse strand, counting down.
GGACCCTAGAAAAGCAAAGACCAACATATAAACCCGATCACAGCACAAATTAAACCATCCCGCATCAATAGCATTAAGAAATGACAAAGCCAAGGAACCAGAAAAATAGACCTACATCTCTGGTACAGACCATTGACCGATAGATCTGGGAGCCCGCACCACCATGCCAAGAATGCCACCAACAAGCCGAAGCAAAACCTTCTGTAACCACCATCTTCCACCAAAAATCCAAACGAACCAGCAAAGCACCCCAGAGCTCAGGACCGAAATCATCTATAACCCTCGCACACACCGAAAACACCTTCTTCGACAATGAAACTCATAGCCAGCTGACCTGGCAAAGTAAATCCCAGATTTGGAAATATCCCGATCTGCGCCTCAGACTTGAACCGCGGAAGCGGCAATCTCTTTCGTTGATTCCCTTGGTCGTGTTGACCAGCCCGTAGAAACCCCAGATTTGAAAAAACGATCCAGATCCGCAGATATTGGCAGATGTCGACTTCAGTACAATCAAGATCCAACTGATCTGAAGACCTAGCAACCACCGTAGCCGTCGGAGCATGGACGTGCCAACAAAGGGACACGTTAAAGTCTGAAATCCAGAGCAAAGAAGCTCGGGGAAATCGAAACCGCAGATGACCAAAAGCCACCACCGTCTTGGAGCTAAAGAGAGCAACCAGAGCATGCCATCACCGAGAACTGAGAAGAAGCAAGGATCCAACACCGGAGCTCCAATCGAGATCTAGAGGAGAACCTGGAAAAGGCGTCGAGCGAGAGAGAGACCCGGGGGAGTGTGCCACCATCTATGGGGTTTTTCTAGGGGTTTTAAGGGGTTTTAGGGTGTTTTGGGATTTTATTTGGGGGGGTTAATTTTTTAGGGTTTTTAACATTTTAAGCATTTTTAGAGTTTTATTGCTTTTTAGTATTTTTATTGGTTTTTTTGGGTTTTTAATGATTTTAGTAGTTTTAGGGTTTTTTACATTTTCAGGGATTTTTAGGGATTTCTAAAGTTTTTTATGATTTTTAGGGGGGGTTTTTTGGATTTTGAGGGTTTTTCGAGTTTTTCTTGGTTTGGGGGGTTTTATTGTTATTTGGGGTTTTAGAGGGATTTTTTATGGGTTTTAAGGTTTTTTAGAGATTTTAACATTTTTAGGTGTTTTAATAGTTTTCAGTGTTTTTAGTGGTTTTTAGGTGTTTTATAGGTTTTTAGTGTTTTTATGGTTTTTAGTGGATTTATAGTTTTCAGGTATTTTTTAGTGTTTTTCACATTTTCTAGGATTTTTAAAACTTTTTTAGGATTTTTAGGTCTTTCTTAGGATTTTTATAGTATTATAGTTTTTAGGGGTTTTAAGGATTTTTGAGGGTAAATATGGTTATTTAGGATTTTTTAGGGTTTTTTTGTTTTTAGGGTTTTATAGTTTTTTTAGGTTTTAGGGTTTTTTTATTTTTTTAGTTTTTTAATGTTTTTTAGAATTTTTTAACATTTTAGGTGTTTTAATGGGTTTTTGAGATTTTAGTGTTTTTAGGGTTTTTTGGGGGTTTTAAGTTTTATGTTTTTAGAGGTTTTTGTGGTTTTAGGGGTTTTCAAGGTTTTAGATTTTTTTAAATTTTCAGGGATTTTTAGGGTTTTTTTGGAATTAATAGCTTTAAGGGTTTTTAGTGTTTTTAGGGAGATTTTTTGGGTTTTTAGGGTTTTTTGGGTTTTTTGGTCTTTAATGTTTTTTAGGGTTTTAAAGGTGTTCAGATTTTTTTTTAACATTTTTAGGTTTTTAATGGGTTTTTAGAGTTTTAGTGGGGTTTTAGGGATTTTATGGGTTTTTCGGGTCTTTTAAGGTTTTATGGGTTTTTATCGTTTTCAAGGGTTTTTCAGGGTTATTAAGGTTTTTTAACATTTTCAGGGATTTTTTAGGTTTTTTATGGTTTTTAGGGTATTTAAGGTTTTTTGGGATTTTGAGGGTTTTTAGAGTTCAGAGGTTTTTTATGGTTTTTCTATTTTTTGGGGTCCTTTAGGGTTTTTAGGGGTGTTTTGTGTTTTTTAGGGTTTTTTAGATTTTATTTGAGTTTTTAACGTTTTTAGAGGTTTAAAGGGTTTTAAATGTTTTTAGTGGTTTTTAAAGTTTTATTGGGTTTTTAATATTTTTATGGTTTTATGGTTTTCATTGGGTTTTTAGAGGTTTAAATGTTTTTTCAGTTTTCATGAATTTTTAGGGATGTTTTTGGATTTTTATGGGTTTTAGGGTTTTTTACGATTTTTAGGGATTTTAAGAGTTCTTAGGGTTTTTAAGGTTTTTAGGGTATTTTTGGTTTTGTAGGTTTGTTTTTATTTTTTTGGGTTTTTAAGTTATTATAGAGTGATTAAAATTTTTGGGGTTAAATGGGATTTCATAGTGGCTTTTTGGTTTTTTATGGGTTTGAAGGGTTTTTTATGTTTTTTAGAGGTTTTTATGGTTTTTTTAGTGTTTTTAGGGTTTTAATGATTTTAGGGATTTTGATGTGTTTTGGGATTTTTTTCATGTTTTTAGTGGTTTTAGGGTTTTTAGGGTTTTCTGGTTCTTTTGGTTTTTTGAGCTTTTAGGGGTTTTTAGAGTTTTTTAATTTTTTAGGGGTTTTATATTTTTTTATGGATTTATTTATTTATAGGTTTTTAGTGTTTTTATGGTTTTTAATCATTTTATGGTTTTCACAGGCTTTTCAATGTTTTTCGGGGTTTTATGATTTGATGTGAGATGGTCAGGGTGGCCTGATCTTCATGGTGTATATTGGCAGATGAAGGACATGATTTCATGTTAAGTGGTGGATGAAGGGTACTAATAGTGGATGAAAGTAGTCAATCAAAGTTATAAGAAGTGTGACCTACTACTTAGACAATACACTCAAGGGAGGGATGTGATAGCCAATCCACAAAACAATGCACATGGCTTGTGGCACGAAATAAGGGGATTTTTGATATTGTATCACTAATATAACTTGTATATTTACAAGGCTATAATGTGCAATTGCAAGGGGGAAATTGGAACAATCCTCACACAATGAAGATAAATAAAGCATAACATCTCTATTAAAATCGTGAATGTCATACAAGTTCCATGGGGGTGGCTATGTTTAGCCAAGGTGTGATGCAATAGCCATGGGTCTAATACCCTAAATTCATAAAGACTAAACCTACTTTGTTCCCTTAAATTCAAAAAGATAAATTCTACCAAATAATTTTTGGAAAAGTACAACACAACTTTCCAACTATGGCCCACTGGATTTGACTTTGGTATCCAAATATTCCATTCTATAATTTTCTATGTAGGAAAGGCATTAAAAATTTGTGCAACCATGTTTGACAAGATTTAAACATCATGTTTGGGATTTAATAAGTGATATAATAGGACCATTTTCTCCACCCAATTAAGGAAAGATCCATTAAGCCTTTAATGAAGTGAGATGAGCTCCCATTGCAGTATTCAACCTCTTTAATCTTCCTCACATCATTGGGACATTAAAATACAACTCTACTATCTAGGAAATTGACTCAATTCCTTCTATGTGGTTCTCATCATCCTCTCCCTTTTGAAAAAGGATTCGTCCTAAACTCTTCATTCTCTACACCCAAAAAGGGGGAAATCAGAAACATTGAAAGTGGTGATTACACCATACTCACTTAGATAATATATCTTGTAAGAATTGTTTTTAATCTTCTTGAGCACTTGGAATAGTCCATCTCCTCATGGAAATAGTTTTTATTTATGATTTTTGAGAAATATTCCCTTTCTCATATAAATCCATAGTGAATGACTGGGCTCGAACAACACTTGATTCTGGCCCTGGTTTTCATTATCATTGTATTTATGGGTCATTCTCTTGATATTTTTCCTTGGATTTTCATGGAGTATCTTGAGGAATTCTACAGGCCCTTACAAATACATATTTTTTGATTCCTGCATAGTTAAAGGGACTGGATCAATAGAATCAATGGGGTTAAATCCAAAAATAATTTTAAATGGAGAAAATTGAGTAGTGGAATGCTTGGCTCTATTATATGCGAATTCTACATGTGGTAGATACTCCTCACAATTCTTATGATTCTTCTTAACAATTTCCCATATAAGAGAAGATAGTTATCAATTAACCACTTTAGTATTCTGATCGGTTTGTGGATAAAAAATAGTAGAGAATAGTAATTGTGTACCCATTTTTCTCCATGAGGACGTCCAAAAGTAACTGAGAAAATTTGTCTCTATCTAATACAATCATCTTTGGGATTCCATGGAGATTGACTAATTATTACAAGAAAAGTGTGGCAATGTTAGTGTCATCGTCTATTTTTTTGAAAAGGAATAAAATGTGACATTTTAGAAAACTGATCCACCATAAAAAAATGGAATCTCTCCCCCTCTTAGTTCTTGGTAACCCAACAATAAATTCTATTGATATGTCCTCCCAAGGAGTGTTGGGGATTGGGAGAGGAATATATAATTACTCTGGGTTTAGTTTAGATTTGGCTTTACGAAAGACAATTCACTTTTTCCCAAATTTTTCTACATCTATAGACATCCTAGGACAGTAAAACTTCTAACTAAGAACACTTAATGTTTTTAACGCCAAAACATCCAATTACCCACTAGAGAGTGACTCTTTTAGTAAAATTAAACAGATAGAACAATTGGGATATACAAATCTTATCAATCCTGAATGAGAATCCATCTTGTAAATGAAACTTTTCCCAACTAAATCCATGTTTACAATGACCATAATGTTCACCAAAATCTATATCAATGGAATATAAATCCTTAATGTATTCAAAACTAAGGAGTTTAGAATCTAGAAAAGATAAAATAAAATATATATGTGAAAGTGCATCATCCATAGTATTTTCTTTACCCTTTTGGGATTGATGTCATAAGGAAATGATTCAATGAATTTCATCCATCTATAATGTCTTTTATTTAGTTTGTGTAGCTCCTAAGGTATTTAAGATCCTCATTATCAGAATGGATCACATATTCTTTTGGACAAATATAATGCTACCATGTTTCTAGTACTCTAAGAAATGCATAAAACTACTTATCATATGTATCATAGTTTAGAGTTGGGTTATTTAACTTGTCACTAAATAATAAATAGGTTTAACTTCTTGAATGAGTAAACCTCCTATGACAATTAATCATGCATCACATTCAATTTCAAAGGTCTTATAGAAGTTTGTGAGAGAAAATAGGGGTGCATGGGTGAGTCTCTCTTCAAATTATTTAAAATCCGTCTCTTGAGTTGTCCCCCATTTGAAAGAAATTCCTTCATAAATCTCTTATAAAAACTAGCAAGCCCATGAAAAGTTCTTGCATGTACAACGGAGGTGGGAGTCGGTCACTCTTAAAAGGACTTGATCTTCTCAATATCTACCTGAACTCAATCTCCACTTACCAAAAACTCAAAAAAAAAACAGTAAAACCCCTAAAAACTATAAAACCCCTAAAAACCTGGAAAAACCCTAAAAACCCACCAAATCACTAAAAATACTAAAACACTAAAAACTATAAAATCCTAAAAAACCCCAAAAAATCACTAAAAGCATAAAAAACCCTAAAAACCCTAAAAACCCCCTAGTAACCATAAAATCCTTAAAAAATCCTAAAAACCATAAAACCCTAAAAACCCATTAAAAATGATAAAACCCCTTAAAACCCATAAAAACATTAAGCCTCTAAAAACTTTAAAAAACGAAAAAACTTAAAAAAATCCATAGAAAACCAAAAAAGACGCTAAAAGACCTAAAACCCATCAAGCCCCTAAAAACCTAAAATGCCCTAACAAACCCTCAAAATCCCTAAAGACCAAAAAAACCATAAAAATCCTAAAAATTCCCTAAAACACCAAAAACTGAAAAAATATATAAAAAACTTAAAACCCACTAAAAACTCTAAAAACCCTTTAAACCCCTAAAAATGTTAAAAACTCTAAAAATACATTAAACCCCAAAAGTCCCAAAACCCCCTATAAACCCCTAAGAACCCCTAAAAATCCTAAAATCCCTAAAATCCCTCAAAATCCCTAAAAATACCAAAAAACATAAAAATCATAAAAATATCCTGAAAAACACATGAGACCATAAAAAACCCTGGAAACTCTCTGAAAACCATAAAAACACCTGAAAACCTTAAAAACCATAAAAACCCATAAAAACCCTAAAACCACTAAAAATTCTAAAACCATTTAAACCCCTAAAACATTAAAAACTCAAAAAACCCTAAAACCCCCAAAAAACCATAAAAACCTTAAATACTTAAAAACCCTAAAAACCATGAAAACCCCTAAAACCGCTCTAAATCCCTAAAAACTCTAAAAATAATAAAAACCATAAAAATCCAAAAATGTACTAAAAATCCCTGAAAATGTAAAAAAACCTAAAAACCTTGAAAACCCCTGAAAGCCATAAAAACCCCTAAAACCATAAAAGCCCCTAAAACCCCATAAAAACAAAAAATCAACTACAAACTTTAAAAACCTTTAAAACCCCAAAAAATCTTAAAAACTCTCAAAACCTGAAAACACTAAATGACTAAAAAACCATGAAAAACCCAAAAGCCCCTAAAAACATTGAAAACCTCTAAAATCCCTCAAAATTACCTCAAACCCCTAAAAAACAATAAAATCTATAAAAAACATAAAAATCCCTTAAAATGTAAAAAACAATAAAAAAACCAGAAAACTCCTAAAGACCATAAACCCAAAAAAAATCATAAAAACAATAAAAACCCATAAAACCCATAAAACCCACTAACAACTCTAAAATCCCTTAAAACCCTTGAAACCCCTAAAAACATTAAAAACATTAAAAAACCTTAAAACCCTAATAAAATAAAAGAACCCTAAAACCCAGAAAGACCAGAAAAACCCTAAAAATCCAAAAAACCCTAAAAGTCTAAAAATCCTAAAAAACCCAAAAATCCCTCAAAATCCTTAAAATACCTAAAAACGATAAAAACCATAAAAATCCAAAAAAAGTTCTAAAAATTCTATAAAAACGTAAAAAAACCCTAAAAACCCTAAAAAAGCCATGAAAACCTTTAAAACCCCTAAAACCCTTAAAAACCATAAAGACCACTCAAAACTCTAAAAATCCTTTAAACCCCTAAAAATATTAAAGAACTCTAAAAAATATTTAAAACCCTAAAAAATCAAAAAAACCCTAGAAAACGAAAAAAGACACTAAAATCCAAGAAAACCCCTAAAATAATAAACAAACCTAAAAACACTTAAAAACCTTCAAAATAACAAAACCATAAAATCCCCTAAAACCATAAAAATCCTAAAAATACCCTAAAAATCCCTTAAAACATAAACACCCTAAAACCCCTCATAGGTGTTATGTCTCTTGCTTCTCCCTCTTTCAGTGGAGCTTCTACTTCCATCTAAATCGTGACTCCCCACTGGTGGAAATCTGGGTAAGGTTTCCTGAACTCCCCCTTTCCTTTCAAAACTTGTCAATTACTACTATGCTGGGAAATTTGGTTGGAAGTTTTCTGTGTGTGGATAGTAGAAACATGGACCTTTCCCATCCAGTTGCCCCGAGATTTTGTGTTGAAATTGATGTCTCGAAGGAGCCAGTTGACTTTTTCTGGATTGAAATTGGCGAAGAGCTTCGGTGGAAGAAGCCGGTGGTTTTTGAATCATGTGTGAACTACTATGTCTCGTGCTTTTCTCTTGGTCATATTAAAAGGGATTTCATATGTAATGATGGTGTGGTGATTGGGCGTAGCAAGGAGGCCACCTACCCATAAAAACATTAAAACCCACTTAAAAATCTAAAAACCCATAAATCCCCTAAAAAGATAAGAAACCCAAAAAACCTTAAAAATATGAAAAATTTCAAAAAACAATAAAACCAAAAAATTGCCCTAAAGACAATGAAAACCCCTAAAACCTTGAAAATTTCTAAAAACCCTCAAATCCTAAAATCCATAAAATTAATAAAAAATCCAAAAAACCACTTAAAAAATAAAAAATCCAAAAACCCCAAAAAATCCTAAAAACCCATTAAAAACTCTAAAACATTTAAAACCTATAAAAAATTTTAAAAACTCTAAAACACCTAAAAACCCCTAAGGAACTCAAAGAAACCCCTAAAACCCCCAAAAGACACTAAAAATCCTAAAAAACACAAAAAATCCTAAGACACTAAAAACCCTAAAAAACTATATAAACCACCATAATCTATAAAAACCCTAAAAACAATAAATTTCATAAAAATCCTAAAAAACCTAAAAAACTCGAAAGAAGTAAAAAAAACCCTGAAACCCTGAAAGTCCCATGTAAACCATAACAACCCCTAAAAACCCATAAACACTGCAATAACCCACTAAATACTGTAAAATCCTTGAAACCACTAAAAATATTAATATTCTCCAAAAAACCTTTAATCCCCTCAAAATCCCTAAAAGCCACAAAAACCATAAAAACCATAAAAATAATAAAAAAATCCCTAAAAATCCATAAAACATCAAAATCCCTAAAAACCCTAAAAACCCCCTAAAATCCTTAAAACCCCAGAAAACCCATAAAAAACATGAAAACAAATAAAATCTGTAAAAACCTTTAACACCCCTAAAATGTTAAAAATAATAAAAACCATTAAAAACCGAAAAACTAAAAATGCCAAAAAAACAAAAAAAAGTCCCTAAAGCAATAAAAACAATAAAAAAAACCTCGAAACCCCATAAGATTCCCTAAAACCCCTAAGAAAACCTAAAAACCATTAACAACCTAAAAAACCTTAAAAATCCTTCAAAACATAAAAAAACCATAAAAACACATAAAAACCACAAAAAACCACAAAACCTAATAAAACCCTAAAACGCACCTAAAAACCTTAAATCACATCATCCCCAAAAAATGTTAAAAAATATAATAACCCCTATAATCCTAAAAATTCTCAAAACCCTTAAAAAAACTAAAAGACCGTAAAAACCCAGAAAATCCTAAAAATCCCTAAAAAACCCTGAAAACCACCCAAACCCCTCAAAATCTCAAAAACCCTAAAAACCAAAAAAATCTAAAAGAGCCCTAAAAATCCTTGAAAATGTAAAAACCCTAAAAATCAACAAAACCCCTAAAAACCCTAAAAACTCATGAAAAATCTAAAAAACACCAAAACCCCATAAACAGCCTAAAAACCACTAAAAACTCTAAAAACCCATAAAACACCTAAAATTTTTAAAAAACTAAAAACCCAAAAAAACCATAATTTTTTTTAAAAAGGCCAAAAGCTCAAAAGAATTGAAGAACCCTGAAAACCCCTAAAAACCTTTAAACCCCTAAAAACCATCAAAATCTGTAAAAATCCTAAAACCCCTAAAACGTTATAAAACTCTAAAAACACATAAAAGACTAAAAAAATCATATAAACCCCAAAAAGACCCTAAAAACCATGAAGAACCCTAAATACCCTAAATACAAAGAAAAAATACAAAACCCTCAAAATTAATAAAGATACTCAAAAACTCTAAAAACCATAAAAAGACTAAAAAACCCCTAAAAATACCTAGAAATGTAAAAAAACCCCAAAACACCATAGAAACACTAAAAACCCACTAAAAGCTCTAAAAACCCTAAAAAATTAAAGAACTCTAAAAAACTTAAAACCCTTAAAAACTAAAACAACCTATGAACCTAAAAAACTATAAAAATCCAAAAAACTAAAAAAACCCTAAAAACTCTAAAAAACCTGAAAACCCTTAAAAACCATCAAAATCCCTAAAACCTTAAAAACCCTAAAAATCCATAAAATCTAAAAATAGCCATAAAAATCCATGAAAACATAAAAAACGTAAAAAACCAAAAAACCCCTAAAAACCCTAAAACCCCTAAAATCTATAAAAACCACAACCCCCATAAAAACCCTAAAAATCCACTAAAATCTTTAAAAACCATTAAAACCCCAAATTTTTTTTAAATAAAAACTATAAAAACCCATAAAACTCTTAAAACCCCAAAAGAACCTAAAATCCTAGAAAAAAAACCTATAACCCCTAAAAACCATGAAAAACATAAAGTCCCTCAAATTCCCTAAAACCCCTAAAAACCATAAAAATCTGAATAAAGGAGTAAAAATCACTTAAAACGTAAAAACCATAAAAACACTGAAAACTCCCAAAAAACCATAAAACCCCTAAATATCTTAAAAACCCTAAAAATACACAAAAACCCTAAAAACCACCCACACTCTAAAAACCTTTAAAACATTAAAAAACTCTAAAAAACATTAAAACCCCTATCACACTCAAAAAAATCATAAAAACTAGAAAAACCCATAAAACCCTTAAAACACTAAATATTCTAAATCCCCTGAACCATAAAATTGTTAAAACTCTAAAAAACCTTGAAACCCTAAAGAATAGAAAAAATACCCTAAAACCCTAAAATCCCCTAAATACCCTAAAAATCCCTAAAACCCCTAAAATCCTTAAAAAACCAAAAACCCCCTAAAACACTAAAAACCCAAAAAAACCATTAAAATCCAAAAAGAGCTGAAAATCCCATAAAATGTAAAAACCCCTAAAAACCCAAAAAACCCAAAAAACCACAAAAATGCCAATAAACCTTAAAAAACCTAAAAACCCATAAAACCCTAAAAAACAACAAAAAAACTCTAAAACCCTTAAAATCCCTAAAAACATTAAAAACACTAAAAAACCTTGAAACCCCTAAAACCACTGAAAAACCCAAAAACACTGAAAATCACTGAAAACCCTAAAAACCCAGAAAACCCCTAAAAACACTCAAAATCCCTAATACCCCTAAAAGACATTAAAATTCTAAAAAATAATAAAAATCCCAGAAAATATAAAAAAACTAAAAACCCTAAAATACCACTGAAAGCCACAAAACCCATAAAAACCATAAAACCCCTAAAACTCTTAAAAACACTAAAAACATCCAAAAAAAATTAAAACCATTAAAATCCCTAAAAGTCAAAAACTATAAAAATCCTAAAACCCCCTAAAAAATCAAAAACCACCCTAAAAATCCAAAAAAGATGATAAAAACCATAAAAACCCATAAAAACCATTAAAATATAAAAACCCCTAAAAATACCTGAAAACATAAAAAACCCTTAAAATCCCTAAAAAAAATAAAACCCACTAAAATCATTAAAAACCTAGAAAATTCCTAAAAACCCTAAAACCCATTAAAAACTCTAAAAACTCTTAAAACACCTAAAATTTTGAAACATTATAAAAATGTTAAAAACCCTAAAAACTCAGAAAAAACCAAAAAAAGATTAAAAGACACAAAAACACTAAAAAACCTTAAAAATCAAAATAATTCTAAAAACCCCTAAAACCCCTCAATATCCTAAAAAACCAAAAAAATAATAAAAACCTTAAAAATCCGAAAAGAGCCATAAAAATCCTCGAAAACATAAAAAATCCTAAAACATCTAAAAACCCTTTAAACCCCATAAAAACCATAAACCCCTAAAAACCATAAAAACCCTAAAAGCCCTCAAAACCCCTAAAAACCACTAAAAACTCTAAAACCCCTTAAAACACCTAAAAACATTAAAAACTCAAAAAAGCCTTAGAAACCCTAAAAATACCCTAAAAGCCCTTTAAACCCTGAAAAACCCTCAAAATCCCTAAAAACATAAAAAATACTGAAAAACCCTAAAAAACCCCCTGAAAACCATAAAAACCCCATAAAAACCTTAAAAATTCTAAAATCCATAAAAACTCTAAAAACCACTAAAAACTCTAAAAACCCATAAAACCACTAAAAACATTAAAAACTATAAAATACCTTTAAAATATAAAAAACTGAAAAACCCAAAAAACACTAAAGGACCCTAAAACCCCAAAAAGCCACCAAAAAATCCAAAAAAACTCAAAAACAGTAGAAACCATAAAAAACTAAAAAATCCCTAAAAATATTTGAAAATGTAAAACTCCTAGAAACCCTAAAAAACCTCAAAGAACCATAAAAACCACTAAAATTTTAAAAACCCTATAATCCCTTAAAAACCCTAAAAACCAATAAAAACACTAAGAACCCTTTAAACACTATAAAATATTAAAAACCTATAAAAAACCTTAAAACCCTTAAGAACGTAATAAACAATCAAAACCCAAAAACACCATATAAATCCTAAAAATCATAAAACACTATAAAACCCTAAAAACTCACAAAATCCATAAAAACCCTAAAAACCCTAAAAATTCTAAATGATCCAAAAAAATCCAAGAAAACATAAAACCCCTCAAAACCCTCAAAACCCTTGAAAACAATTAAAACCCTAAAAAACCTAAAAAAACTAAATCCCAATATAAATCATAAGAATCCCCTAAAACTATAAAAAACCTTTAGGCCCATAAAAACATTAAAAAACCCTAAAACTCTGAAAAACTGAAAAAGCCCTAAAAAGAACCTAAAACCCCCTAAAACCCCAATAAAACCCTAAAAACATTAAAATCCCTCCAAATCCCTAAAAACCCTAAAAACCCATAAAAATCCAAAAAATCCATAAAAATACCTGAAAACATAAAAAACACTAAAAACATTAAAACAACCTATAAACCCATAAAAACCCCTAAAAACATTTAAAACCATAAAAAATCATCAAAAAACTAAATAACAACAAAAAACTAGAGGTGTCCAGAACCGAACTGGCCTGATGGGTTGGACCCGACCTAACCGGGTTGGATGGGGTCGGGTCGGGTTACCCAACAAAAAGCTCAGGTCGAGTTTATAACAGTTCGACTCATATATGCATTGGATCTAGTCTCAGGTTATAGTCATTTAGAACCAAACCGACTCATGATCTGATGGGTTCTAGCTAAAAAATCCTTAATTCTAATCTCCCTCAGCTGAGTCGCATTGCAGTCCCCATGCCTCGTACATTCTCCCTCGACCCCTCCCTTCCCTCACATGGTGAAGGAACCCTACTCCCTCATTCCCTTGCAATTGACAGGTGATGAAACCCCCTCTCCTCCTTATCTGATCATCCCCAACCCCTTGCACTTCTGTTCTCTCTTCTCCTTCCCTTGAGAAAACCCCCTTCCATCCTCCTCTCCTCTTGCCTCATTTTCACCTATGAACCCACCCATAAAAGGTCTCCTTTCTTTCCCCCTCCCCCTAAAGACACCTTCCCAGCAATCAGGTTTGGGATTCGAGAGAAATCCATTGGCTCGAGTCGCCTCCTCCTCCTACCTACTATTGCGCGTGGGTCTGGCATGGAAGTAACTCATGGTAAGTAGTTTATTTTTTATCATGTTATTTTAAATTATGTTTTATCTTATGAGTCTTCAATTTTTTTGCTACTCCTGTAAAATTTTGGTTTTGTCACAGATGGACTACTTACTTAGTTCGAATCAACATCTACACCTTCGGCTCGAACTATTTCACAGCACTGAGCACAATTCTGGTTTGGTGATGTGGTTTTTGTGGGAATTTTAGGATGTGTTGGTTGAGAATCCACCAATTTTACAAGAGGCATGACTAGCATTGGGTTCATTTAATCCTTTAAGTTTCATTTTTCCTTCGATGGTGGTAGTTTTGGGTTTCCTTATTTACTACTGGTATTATTGTGATCATGTTGGGCTCAAGGCATGATGCACCATATAATCATTTAAAAAAATTGGTTTGTAAAAATTTTATCATTGATTATCCTTGTGTTTTTGTAATTTGAAATCTATATATTGGTTTTAAAATTTATTCTCCTCATTCTGCAAGGGGTGTGTGTGCGACAGCTAACAACAACTAATGATTCATTAAAGGTGATAAAATAAGTGGTTTTAAACCTTCATTTGGCATAAGAACCCAAAGTCATATGGGGTCTAATCTAACTACACATTCAATATAAATAGGAGGGTGAGTAGTTTTATACTATTTGAAGAAAGTGAGGGTAATAGGTCTCTTAATAATAAGGTAACAATTCATAAACCTACTAGTTCTAGAATTTCTCAAGATTGGGATCATTTTGATAAGAAAAATCGAAGGTTTGTTTGTAATTATTGTGGAAAAGATTATGCTTGAAAATCTAGACAACATGTAACTAGTAATTTGAATAGGCATTTGATAAGGTGTGACAAAAATCCACACAAAAATCTTGACAACAGTCAAACCACTCTTGGTCTTACAAAGAAGTGTGAAGATGAGAATGATGGGACAGTTAAAATTTTAGTAACTCATTTTAAACAAGAAGAGTGCAGAATAGCTCTTTCTAAAATGATAACAATTGATGAGTTATCATTTAAATATGTTGAGAATCAAGGTTTTAGAGAATTTATTGAAGTTGTTCAACCTCAATTTCACGTTCCATCTAGACAAACAGTTTCTAGGAATTGATTACAGTTATATTTGGATGAGAAAGAAAAATAGAAGTCTATGTTTGATATGTTCTCTCACATGGTATGTCTTACCACCGACACATAGACTTAAATTCAGAATCTGAATTATATGTGTGTGACTACACATTTTATTGATGATAATTGGATATTAAATAAAAAAAATCATTCAGTATTTTTTTATTGCAGATCATAAAGGGGAAAATGGATGAGTATTAGAATATAAATTGAAACAATGTGGGATTGAAAGGATTAATATTGTTTCCATGGAAAATGCTAGTTCTAATAATAAAGCAATCAGTTATTTGGTGAGTAGGGATAATGATTGGAATGAGTCTATTATTAATGGAGATTATATTAATATGAGATGTTGTGCACTTATTTTAAACCTTGTTGTTAGTGATGGGCTAAAGGAAATATCAACATCAATTTATAGAATAAGAGTTTTCTACAAATTTGTGAGAAGTTCACCTTCAAGATTGGCTCTTTTCAAGAGCATAGCCGAGGGCTTAAAAATTCCTAGTAAACATGCCATATTTCTTGATGTGCCTACTAGGTGGAATTCTTGTTACTTTATGTTGGATATTGCATAAAATTTTGAGAATGTATTTATTCACTTTTAGGAGGATGAAATTTTTAGGAGTTCTCTTGTTTGTGATGGTAGGGCTCCTACAGCATATGATTGGGAGCATGCTCGTGCATTTGTCAAGTTATTAACAAAATATTATTGCAATGTTGAGTTTTTTGGTTCTATTCATGTGACATGTCACACTTTCTTTCATAATCTTTGTGACATATATAGAAAAATCAAGATATGTATGAAGATTCATGATATTACTATGAGTGCAATGGCTATTTCAATGAAGCTTAAGTTAGAAAAATGTTGGGGTACTGGTTCAAATTTTAATTCTCTCTTACTTGTAAAAGTATTTCTTGATCCCTGATATAAATTGTAATATGTTAGGGATAATTTTGAAATGATGTTTGATGATGAAGAAGACAGAAATCAGTTGATCAGTAAATTAACAGACGTTCTGAATAATCATTATGAGTTTTACCAATGTAAATATCCCATTGAAATTGTGGATAAATGTGAGTCAAGTTCTCATCAAGAGTCACATATTCATGATTCTAGTACCGATATTATGGATGATGAGAAATGGAAAGTTGCATATAAATTAATAAAAAGGAAAAAAGGGAATTGACACAATAAAGGAATGAACTAGAGAGATATCTTGAGATTGATTATTGTGAGGATGATTTTGAAGGATTTGATATTTTAAGTTGGTGAAAAAGAAAGAAAAGAAAATATCATGTTCTCTCATGCATTTCTAGAGATATTCTAGAAATTCCTTCAACTATAGTATCTTAAGAGTCCTCTTTTAGTACAAGAGGACGAGTCCTCGATCTGTTTCATAGTTGTTTAAATCCCAAAACCATTGAAGCATTAATTTTCTCACAAAATTAGTTTATAAAGATTAAACCAATTGATATTCGAAAAAAACTAGAGGAAGTGGAATCGATTAAATCGGGTACAATTAAAAATATTATGATTTTTTTTATCATTTTTCATTTGTCAATTATAAACTTTTGTTTGAAACATTAAAATACTGACATGTTCTTTCTTTTGTTATGTTTTTTTAAGATATGTCATCTTCCACCACCACAATTCATGATCATAGTTTCACTATCTAAAGTAGAATAAGCAATGATGATGGATGGATCACTCTTTAGTAAGGTATAAATTTACGATTAATTTACAAATTCTTTTCATAATACTATCATCATATACATAGATCACCCCCAAATAATATATAGTTTCCTCCCATGAATTTATTCCTCATGTGAAGTTGTTTCATCTATCCCAGTTTTCAAGGAATATTTTTTGGATGACTCCTCATGAACTAAAACCACATGTTTTTATTTGTTCATAGAATTCCCTTATGCTTTATTAATTTATTTAGTCTTGTCCAATTGATTAGGCCAAACTAAAAACTCTTTCTTGTGTTTTATTCCCTCCTTTATTTTGTTCTTAAACATTCAAAAACATTGATCTTATATAGGGGTGAAAGATAGTGGATTCTCTACTCTCAAAATCTTGGATGTTGGATAATTAATTCTTATCTATAGGTTTTCTTACCTATACTACATAACATACACATTTTCTGAATATCTATGAACTTTTGAATCCTGATTTGAACATTTCTTTATTGTAATTTAGCCTAATTAGATTCTATTTTATTGTCTAAGATATTTGTGTGTGACTACATGTAATAATTTTGAAGTAAATAAAGCTTTGTGTGTTCAGTGTTGGGTGTGGTGGTCTAGGGAAGGAGTATGGTGTAGGGGGGAGGAGGTTGGGTCTAGTGTGCAGGGGTTGAGGAGGGTGGAAGGGTGGTTTGTAGGGGGAGGAGTGCAGACTGGGTGTATTGCGGGGAGGGAGGGAGGCTAATATAGGGGGAGGTGTAGGCTGGGTGTGTTGGGGGAGTGGGTGGGGGAAGGCTGGTGTAGGAGTGTGGTGAAGGGGTGTGTGTGTGTGGGGGGGGGGGTGGAAGGCTGAGGCTAGTGTGCACTATAGGGGGAGGGGGTTGGTGGTGGGGTTGGTGCAGTAGTGGGGGGATGGTGGGGGGAGGGTATGGATTTGTGTAGGGAAGGGGGAGGGGCTGGTGGAGTAGGGGGGCTGGTGCAGCAGGGGGTATGGGTTGGTGTAGCAGAGGGAGGGGGAGGGGATGGTGCAGCAGGGGTGGGGGTAGGGGTTGGTTGGGGGGAAGGGGAGGGGCTGGTGGAGAAGGGCAGGTGGAGGGGGAGGGGTTGTTGTAGGGCAGGGGGAGGGGATGTTGTAGTAGGGGGTTGCAGGAGGGGATGGTGAAAGGGCATGGGGGAGGGGGGGATTGTGCAGGGTAGGGGGTTGGTGAAGTAGGGCGAGGGTGGGGGGTGTAGTAGGGGGGATAAGGGGATGGTGGGGGTGTAGTGCTGGGGGGAGGGGTATGGGATGGGCTACTGCAATAGGGGGATAAGGGGCTGGTGGGGGTGCAGTGATGGGGGTAAGGGGATGGGGATGGGCCAGTGCAGGGGGGTAGGGGACTGGTGTAGGGGGTAGGGGGCTGGTAGGGGAGCATAGTCTAGTGGGCTGGGGGCTGGTGCAGTGGGGGAGGGGGTGGTCTGGTTGGGGGGCTGGTGCAGCAGGGTGAGGGGACTGGTGGGGCGAGGGGGATAGGCTGGTGCAGGGTAGGGTGAGGGGCCGGTGGGGTGGGGGAGGGGCTCATGCAAAGGTAGGGGAGGGGAGGGCCTGGTGTAGTAGGCGGGAGGGGGGTGTTGTGTAGGGCAAGGGGGTGGTGTAGCAGGGAATGGGGGAGGGGGAGGGGCTGGTGCAGCAGGGGGATAGGGGGTTGGTGGGGTTGGTGTAGAAGGGAAGGGGGAGGGGTTGGTGTAGGGGGGCAGGAGGGGGTGTAGAGGGTAAGGGTGGTGGGGGAGCATAGTCCAGGGGGTAGGGGCTGGTGTAGTAGGAAGGGGGAGGGTGGTCTGGGTGGGGGCTGGGTCGGGGGGCTGGTGCAACAGGGGGTAGGGGGCTGGTGTAGGTCAGGGGGAGGGGCTGGTGTGTTGGGGGAGGGGTTGGTACAAGGGAATGGGGGAGGGGGAGGGGATGGTGCATTAGGGGGAGGGGCGGGGGTTGTGCAGGGAAAGGGGGGTTGGTGCAGTAGGGTAGGGGGAAAGAGAGGGGCTGGTGGTGCGGCTGGTGCAGTGCAGGGGGGGGGGGGGCTGGTGCATACAGGGGGCAGGGGGACTGGTGTAGAGGGTAGGGGCTAGTGGGGGAGAGCCTCATCTAGGGGGCAGGGGCTGGTGCAGTGGAGAGGGGGAGGGGTGCTCTGGGTGGGGGCTTGGTTTGGGGGGCTAGGTTCCGGTCCATCAGGTTAGGTCGGGTTGGGTCGGGGCCAGGGTTAGGTCGGAGTCATGTTGGGTTGGGTTTACACATAGAAACCGACCCGAACTGGCCCGACCCACAGATGGTTGGGTTGGCTGGGGCCCTCTGGCCAAGCATAGAGTAACCAGACCCCAACACGTTAGGTTGGGTCAGGTCAGCTACTGATGAAGCATATGAATTGACCCAACCCGACCCATGCACACCCCTACTAAAAACTCTAAAAACCCCTTAAAACCCCTTAAAATTCTCAAAATCCTTAAAACCCATTACAACCCTAAAAATCCATAAAAATCCGTAAAAACGTGAAAAACCCCTAAAAACCATGAATACCACCAGAAAACCACAAAACCGATAAAAACCATAGAAAGACACGAAAACCCAAAAAACATAATAAAAACCCTAAAAACTCTTTAAATCCTTAAAATGATAAAAAACAATAAAAATAACTTCAAAACCATAAAATCTAAAAAAACTATAAAAATGAAAAAAAATCCTTAAAAACCCTAAAAACATAAAACACCAAAAAAACCCTAAAACCCTAAAACCAAAAAAACCACAAAGAACTCTAAAAATAATTAAAACCCCTAAAAATGTAAAAAACATTGAAAACCTCAAAACCCTAAAAAACTAAAAAAATTATAAACCAAAAAACACCCTAAAACTCTAAAACCCTAAAAACCACAAAGAACTCTAACAATAATTAAAACCACAAAAAATGTAAAAAACACTGAAAACCTCAAAAACCCTAAAAAACTAAAAAAATTATAAACCTAAAAACACCCTAAAACCCTAAATCCCCAAAAAACTCCTAAAACCCAATAAATTCCCTAAAAACCCCAAAACTAAAAAAAATCCTAAACATCCCATAAAAATCCACAAAAATGTAAAAAATCCAAAAAACATTGAAAACCCCCTTAAAACCCAAAAAAACTCCTAAAACCATAAAAACCCCAAAATTACCCTAAAATCTACTAAAACGTTAAAAACCCTTAAAACCCCTAAAATGTTAAAAAATCTAAAAAACCTTATAACCCCTAAAACTCAAAAATAACCCTAAAAATCCTAAAAACCCTAAAACCCCTAAAAACACACAAAATCTATAAAATCCATAAAACCATAAAATCCAAAAACCCCTAAAAATCAATTAAAATGTAAAAAACCCTAAAAACCCTGGAAAACCCATGAAAAGCATAAAAACCCTTAAAAACCAAAGAAAACCCTAAAACCTCATAAAAGCCCTAAAACCCAACTAAAAACACTAAAAGCCCTCTAAACCATAAAAAAATTAAAAAATCTAAAAAACCATAAAAACATAAACAACTAAAAAACCCCCTAAAAACCCCAAAAGACCATAAAACCTTAGAACACTATAAATACTGTACAAACCCTGAAAACCCATAGAAACCCTCTAAATCCCTAAAAACCCTAAAAACCACAAAACCCTAAAAACCCCTATTAATCCACGAAAACATAAAAAACCCTAAAAACCCTAAAAACCCCTAAAATCCATAAAAATCCATAAAACCTTGAAAAACATAAAAACCCATAAAAACCCAAAAAACCACTAAAAACTCTAAAATCCCTAAAAATGTTAAAAAACTCTAAAAACCTTTAAACCCTAAAAAACTCAATAAAACCCCTTAAAACACAAAATAACCTAAAAACCCTGAAAACCCCTAAAACCCATTGAAACCATAAAATCCCTAAACCCCCTAAAAACCCTAAAAACCAAAAAAAACTTAAAATCCATGAAAACGTAAAAAAACCATAAAAATCCTAAATAACCCTTAAAACCCATAAAATCCCCTAAAACTGTTAAAAACCCTAAAAACCCATAAAACCCTAAAAACACATTAAAAACTATAAAAACCCTTTAAACCCCTAAAAATGTTAAAAAAATATAAAAAATATTAAAACCCCTAAAAACTAAAAAAATCCTAAATACCCAAAAGGCTTTAAAAACCCTAAAAACCCAAAAAACCCACTAAAACCCCTAAAACCCTCAAAATCCCAAAAAATGATAAAAAATCTATAAAACATAAAAACCCCTAAATATATTGAAAACATAAAAAACCTTAAAAGCACTAAAAAACCCTATAATCTATAAATTCCTCGAAAAACCTTAAAAAATCCTAAAAACCCATAAAACCCTAAAAAGCCAACAAAAACTCTAAAACCCCTTAAAATCACAAAAATTTTAAAAAAAATCTAAAAACCATAAAAAACACAAAAAACCTCAAAAAACCCTAAAAAACTCAAAAAACGATAAAAACCCTTAAAACCCCTAAAAATATTAAAACCCTATAAAAACCCCTAAAACCCCAAAAAATCTATTAAAACACAAAAAAATTCTTGAAAACCATAAAAAACCTAAAAACCCCAAAAAAATCTCTAAAAAGTTTAAAAAACCCTAAAACCCTTAAAACCATAAAAACCAAAAAGAACCTAAAACCCCTGAAGAACCCTAAAAACCCCTAAAATACCTCAAAATACAATAAAACCCTAAAAACACTAAAAACCATAAAAATCCGTAAAAACCATAAAAAACCTTGAAAACCCAAAAAACCCTTAAAACCATAAAAAAACCCTAAAACTCATAAAAACCTGTAAAAACCCAGAAAAACTCTAGGAAACCACAAAAAAGTTTAAAAACCCTTAAACCCCCTAAAAACATTAAAAACAATAAAAACACTCAAAAACCCAAAAAAACAAAAAAAACCCAAAAAAACCCAAAAAGTCCCTAAAAGCCTATAACCCCTAAAACCCAGAAAACACTTGAAATCCCCTAAAACCCCTCAAAATCCTTAAAACCCCAAAAAACCATAAAAATCATAAAAACTCAGAGAAATTCCTGAAAATGTAAAAAACCTTTAAAACCCTGAAAAACCATTGAAAACCATAAAACCCCTAAAACCTTAAAAAACCATAAAAACACAAAAAAAAATAATAACATTAAAAAACCTTAAACCCCCTATAATGTTAAAAAACTCTAAAAATATTTTAAACCCCTAAAAACACACAAAAACCTAAAAACCAAAAGTTACTGTAAAAACCCCTATGAAACCCTAAAAAACCTAAAAGACCGCAAAATCCCTCAAAATCCCTAGAAACAATAAAAAACCCTAAAAACCATAAAACTCCTAAAAAATTGCTAAAGATCCATTAAAATGGAAAAACACTCAAAAGCCAAAAAAACCCTGAAAATAATAAAAACCCCTAAAAACCTTAAAACATTTAAATCCTAAAAACCACTAAAAACTCAGAAAACCCTTAAAAACCATAAAATTTTTAAAAATCTCTAAAAACCCTAAAAGACCCTAAAAACTCAAAAACCCCTAAAAACTCAAAAAGACCATAAAAACCCTTGATAAACCCTAAAAAACCCCAAAATACTTTAAAAAACCTGAAAAACCCTAAAAATCTAACAACCCTTAAAAGCAAATAAAAAACCCTAAAAATAATCTAAAAACCATAAACCCCTAAAACCCATTAAAACCCTAAAATCCCACTAAAAACTCTAAAAGACCTTAAAACCCCTAAATTTTTTAAAAATATCTGAAAACCTTAAAACTTCTGAAAAATTTAGAAAAACCCTAAGACCCAAAAGACCCTAAAAACTAAAAACCCCTAAAAACCCTTAAAAACCCTAAAAACCATGAAAATAATAAGAAAGTACTAAATATTCCTGAAAACATAAAAAACCCTAAAAACTCTGAAAGCCCTCCAAACCCACAAAAACTAGTGAAAACCTTAAAAATACCTGAAACCTAATAAAGACCCTTAAAACCACTAAAAAATCTAAAAACCCTTTAAACCCCTAAAAACATTAAAAAACTCTCAAAATGTAAAAACCTAAATAACTCAAAAAACCTACAAAACATTAAAAGACCATAAAAACCTAGAAAACCCCTAAAAACCACAAAAAAATTCTAAATACCTAAAAAAGATAAAAAGTCCTAAAAGAGTCCTAAAAATCCATGAAAATGTAAAAAATACTAAAAACCCTGAACACCATAAAAATCCCTAAAAGCATAAAAACCCTAAAAACACAAGAAAACCTTGAAACCCCACTAAAAAATCTAAAAATACTTAAAACCCCTAAAAACATTTAAAACTCTAAAAAACATTGAAATCCTAAAAACTAAAAAAACCCTAAAACCCAAAAAAAAGACCCTTAATACCTTGAAACCCCGTTAAAACCATGAAAACACCTAAAACCCCTAAAAATCCCTACAACCCTAAAACCCCTAAAACCAATAAAAATCCTAAAAATCCATAAAAATATCTGGAAATGTAAAATACCCTAAATTCCTTGAAAACCATAAACCCCCAAAAACATTGAAAACTCCTAAAACCCCATAAAAACTGAAAAAATACACTTTTGGGTAGGCTGGGGTCTTCTTTTCTAGTTTATATCCTTTGGAAGGAATGCAATTCTCATTTTAATGGTTCCCTACATCATTATGTTAGTTATTTGTGGATAAAGTTGGCATCTACTATATGATCTAGATTCTCTTTTTACAAGTAGTTCCTTAATTCCAGAGATAATTAGGAGATGGTTCATGGATGGAATTTTATGAGATCTTTTCTTAAAGGTGGTTATTGATCTAGTTTATCTTTGTTAGTATGAGGGTCCTAGTTTTTCTCTAGTTTGTACAGTCTATAGGAGTGGATGGTTGACACAAGGCTATTTTTGGGATGCTTACTGTGGCTGGGTGGAACTTGTTGCAATGGATGGTGTTTTTGGGTTCTTTGGTGTATTTTTTCAATGGATGGGGTTGGCTTGAGGGTCCTTTCATGTAGTTCTATTAGGGTTAAGTTTGGGTGTTGTGGTTATGGTAGAGGTATGTCTAGGGTTGCAGGTGCTTGTTTTGGCATGGTTCTGTTCTTTGATGGTGGTGTGGTGTTGTTGTTCAAGTTGTTGGCTGCTATTTTTTTGGGTGAAAGGGTTTTTGTACGTGGGATGACAGTGTTTTTGTTTGCAGGTTGTAGGTGAGGCTTCATTTTTGTTGTCATTTTTTGTCTTTTTTGGGATATTGGTGGATTATTGGGTGGATGGTGACTTCTTGGGTGGTTGGTGGTGACCATGGAAGTTGTTGTTTTTTTTCTGTTAATGGGACCTATAGTTTCTGGTAGTCTGATGCTGATTTGGATCTAGGGTGGTCTAGTGTTTGTTTCATTGTGAGGTTCGTTGAACTAGTTATTGGTCGGATGAAGGGGAGGTTGTGTGGTTGCTTCTCCATGTTGGTGCTTCTTATGGTTGTGGGTTGCCTTAGTTTTGTGGTTCTGTTGTGGTGGGTTGTAGGGGGGATGGTTTTGATTTCTTTATAGTATTTTTGGGTATTTACTTTTCTGTCAGAGGGTGTCTGGGTGTCGGTACGATTGGATTTGGGGGGATGTTGCTACACAATGGGTCTTGGCTAGCTGACTTGGATGGAGCCTACTTGGAGGTTGTGGGATCATTTTTTTAGGATAATGTTGGCACTATGTGATAGGGGTGGGATTGGAAGTCTAGGTTTTGTAGGTTTTGGATGGGTAGGCCTGGGAGGATGTTTTTGGGTGTTGTGGTGTAGTTGTGTCTTCATTTTTGGTGTGGTTGCTATGTTGGTGGGTTGTGGGTTGCATGTGGTTTCTTGAGGTTTATTTGGCTTGGCTTGTTGGCAAGGTGATGAAATCTGATAGGGGTTTGCAGGTTTGGTTGGAATTGGGTCCTTTCTCGGTGCTCGAGCTGTGCGGAGTCGGGTTGGCTTTGGGTTGTGTTGTTAGGTTTCTGGTTGTAGGTGGACTTGACTCCTTATGTTGTGTATTGGGGTTGGTTTGTGGTGGTCTTATTTCTATTATGGTTGGTTTCCTCTTGTATTTATATGGTATGGTGATAGAGGTGTGTTGGAGGATTGTTGGGTTGTGCAGGTGGGTTTTTGGTAGGGGTAGGTGCTATTGTTGTGGTAGGTTTTGGCTCTAGTCTCGAATATTTATGCATTTACGGGGTGTGTTTGGGTCAGTGCATGTGTAAGGGTTGTGTGTGCACACATGTGGTGGGTGGGTGGTGGTGCATGTGTGTGTGTGCATTAGTGGGTGAAGTTTTTCCTTGTTGCGGGTGTTAGCTTCTCCTTGGGTATTGTTTTTGGTTGGGCAATTCCTTTGTCATGTTCCACCTCAGAGTGCTCACTAGCTTGGTGTCTAGTATTATTATGGATTCTTATGATGGATCCTTGAGGCTTTAAGAAGGGATCATTGGACTTTGAAATTGTTTTTTGTTCCTACTTTTTGATTTGGATGGTGGAAGGATGGTTCTTCTCACAATGTTTTTTATTGTTGGCGTGTATGTTGGTCGTGAATCCTGTTGCTTTTTGTCGATGTTGCCTTAGTTTGGTGGTTTGTTGTCACAATGGTGTTGTGTTCTTGCCTCTAGCTACTTAATGGGGGGGGCTTCAAGAGGTTCTCCACTTTCTACTTCTTGGTCGCTTGTTCGTGCTTAGCTGCCTTCCAAGGAGTGTCTAGTTTCTAGGCTTGTTTGGATGGATTTCATTGGTGTCTCAGTCCATTTTCTAGTTTTTGGTTTACTTGGCTTCATGAGGTTTCTCGGGCCTTTCTGTTTCCATTACCTTTAGCCATCGTTTGGTTCACCTTTGGGTGATTTTGTTTCACATCAATTTCTTTTCTTTTATAATACTTCTATTTACCTTGAACACCCCCCCCAAAAAAAAACCACTAAAACTCTAAAAACCCTATAAACCCCTAAAAATGTTTAAAATATCTATAAAACCTTAAAACCAATAAAAAAACTCAAAAAACCCTAAAAACCCAAAAATGCCCAGAAAACAATGAAAAAATCTAAAAACCGTAAAAAGCCCCAAAACCCTCAAAATCCCTAAAAAACCATTAAAACCATAAAAATCCTGAAAAACCTTAAAAATCCCTGGAAACATGAAAAAACCCCAAAACCCCAAAAAAACCTTAAAACCCATAAAACCCCTAAAACCTTAAAAAACCACAAAAACCCTTAAAACCTAAAAACTACTAAAAATCTAAAAACCCTTATAATCCTTAAAAATGATAAAATCTCTAAAAAACCCTAAAAACTGCTAAAAATCAATAAAGAAAATAAAAATCCAAAAACACCATAAAACCCTAAATACCTTTAAATAAATTGAAAACCACTAAAAACCGTCAAAATCCCTAAAAACCATAAAAAAACTCCTAAAAACCCTAAACCTATAAAAACCTAAAAACCCTTAAAAAATTAAGAATGTTAAAAAACTACAAATAACCTTAAATAACCTAAAAAACTCAAAAACCCATAAAACTCAAAAAAACCCATAAAAACCTGAAATCCACCAAAAAACCCCCAAACACCAAAAACACCTAAAACCCATCAAAATCCATAAAATCCCTAAAACCCTAAAAACCATAAAAATCCAAAAAAACCATAAAAATTCCTAAAAACATAAAAATCCCTAAAAACCCAGAAAAACGTAACCCCCCCCAAACATTAAATACCCTAAAAATCCACTAAAAACTCAAAAAACCATAAACACCAAAAAAATGTTAAAAACTCTAAAAAATACTCAAAACACAAAAATACTCAAAAAACCCTAAAACCCCAAAAAGACCCTCCATAAAAACCCTAAAAACCCCTAAAACCTTGAAAACCCCTAAACCCCACAAAATCCCTAAAAACCTTAAAAACCCTAAAACCATAAAATTCCTAAAAAAGTCTTGAAAATCCTTGAAAATGTAAAAAACCATAAAACCTAGGAAAAACCATTGACAAACATAAACCCAAAAAATATTAAAAACCCATAAAACCCTAAAAACACTAAAAACTCTAAAAACCCTTAAACCCCAAAAAACATCAAAAAAAGTCTAAAATATTTAAAAACCCTCAAAACTCAAAAAAATCCAAAAAACACTAAAAGAAACTAAAAACCATGCAAACCACTAAAAACTGCAAAATTCCCTAAAACCCGCAAAATCCCAAAAAAACTAAAAAACTCTAAACCCATAGAAAACCAAAAGAATCCCTAAAAATCTGAGAAAATTTCAAAAAAACCCTAAAAATCTGGAAACCCCTACAAAACCATTAAAACCCCTAAAAAAATTAAAAATCATAAAACCCCATAAAAACCCTAAAACCAACTAAAAACTCAAAAGAAATTTAAATCCCTAAAAAAATTAAAAATATATAAAAAACCATACAAACCCTAAATGATTAAAAAATTCGAAACCCCCAAAAGACGCTAAAAACTCAGAAAATATTAAAAACCCTAAAAACCCATAAAAATAATCCAAATACCTAAAAACCCTAAAAACCCTAAGGACCACCAAAATACTAAAAAATCTCTAAAACCCCTAAAAACATAAAAAACCCTAAAATCCTAGAAAACCCCTCCCCATTAAAAACCTAAAAAACTCAAAAATACCACAATGCC
Organism: Viscum album; assembly: GCA_963277665.1. Classification (NCBI taxonomy): domain Eukaryota; kingdom Viridiplantae; phylum Streptophyta; class Magnoliopsida; order Santalales; family Viscaceae; genus Viscum; species Viscum album. The sequence goes on along the minus strand of OY728137.1, from coordinate 593,983,460 downwards.
CTAAAAACTCAAAAAACCCCTTAAAACCAAAAAAACCCTAAAACCCCTAAAAAAAACTAAAAACCCTAAGAACCCCCTAAAAACCATAAAAACATTAAAAACCATAAAAACCCTAAAAACCCAGAGAAACCCTAAAAACCACTAAAAAGACTAAAAAATTAGAAAAACTATAAAAACCCTAAAAAAATCCATAAAAAACCCTAAAAAAATATGAAAAACCCTTAAAAACCATAATACCCCTAAAAAACATAAAAACATTAAAAACCCATAAAAATCCTTAAAACCACTAAAACCACTAAGAAGTCGAAAAACCCTTCAAACCCCTAAAAACGTTAAAAAATATAAAAAACTCAAAAAAACCTAAAACAAAAAATGACCCTAAAAACCATGAAATGTCGTAAAACCACTCAAAATCCATAAATCCCTGAAAAACCTAAAAGCCTTAAATATCTTAAAATGCTCTAAAATTCCAGGAAAACACAAAAACCCAAAAAACCCAAAAAACCCCTAAAAACTATAAAACCGACTAAAAACAAAAAAATTCCTAAAAACCCATTGAAAACCTAAATCCACTGAAAACTCCAAAAACCCTAAAAATGTTTAAAAAATCTAAAAAAACAATTAAAACCTTAAAACCCCTAAAAATCCATAAAAACCCTAAAACCCTAAAAACCATAAAAATCCTAAAAATGCCCTAAAATTCCCTGAAAATGTAATAAATCCTTAAAAACCCTGAAAAACCCCTAAAACCCATGATAACCACTATAAAACATAAAAAACCCTAAAAACCCATAAAACCTTAAAAAGCCACTAAAAACTCTAAAAAACCTTAAAAACCCTAAAAATGTTTAAAAACTCTAAGAAAATCGTAAAAACCCTAAAAATCTCAAAAAACCCCTAAAACCCAAAAATACACATAAACCCTGAAAACCCCTCAAAACCATAAAATCCAGAAAACACTAAAAAACCCTTAAAACCATAAAAATAATTATAAACCCATAAATATCCATGAAAACACAAAAACCCCTAAATACTACTAAAAACCCTTAAAAGCCCAAGAAAACCATAATGCCCATAAAACCCCATAAAACCCTAAAAACCACTAAAACACTAAAACCCCTTAAAACCCCAATAATGTTAAAAAACACTAAAACCATAAAAAACCTAATAAATAAAAAAACCCAATAAATATTAAAACACCCTAAAAACCCTAAAACCACTCAAAATCCCTACAAACCCTAAAACCATAAAAAACCGTAAAAACCCTAAAAAATACATAAAAATCCCTTAAAATACAAAAACCCTTGAAAACTCCCTTAAAACCATAAACCCCCCTAAAAACCATGAAAACTCAAAAACACCATAAAAACCCTAAATGCCCTTAAAAGCATTTAAAAACTCTAAAAACCATAAAACCCATAAATTTTTTAAAAAATCCCCCAAAACATAAAAAGACTTTAAAACGATGAAAACCCCCTAAAAACCCTGAAAACCCTTAAAATCCCTCAAAATCCCTAAAAACCCCTCAAACCCATAAAAAATCCTAAAATTCACTAATAATTACTAAAAAATAAAAAACCCAAAAAACTCTTAAAACCATAAAACCCCCTAAAAACCATAAAACCCTAAAAAACCATAAAATCCCACAAAACCCACTAAAAACTCTAAAAACCCTTTAAACCCCTAAAAGTGTTAAAAAACTCTTAAAAACATAAAAACCCTAAAAAACTAAAAAAATAAAATAAAAAAACATTAAAAGATCAAAAAACTATAAAAATACATAAAATCCTGAAAAATCCCTACAAAATTAAAAAACCCAAAAACCCTGAATAACCCTAAAAACAATAAAAACCACAAAATACTGTAAAAACCCATAAAAACCTAAAAACCACTATTATATATAAAATAACCCTTAAAACCCCTAAAAAATTATAAAAATCTATTTTTTATGTTTTTTTTTGGGTATTAATGGTTTTTAGAGGTTTTAGTGGTTTTAGGGTTTTTATTGGGTTAAAAGGTTTTTAAGGTTTTATGTGTTTTTATGGGTTTTCTATGTTTTAATGGATTTTTAGTGGGTTTTAAGGAATTTTATGTTTTTTAGAGTTTTAGGGTTTTTATGAGTTTAGGATTTTTTGAGGGTTTGTTAGGTTATCTTAGTGTTTTAGGGATTTTTTGTGGTTTTACGGTTTTTTTGAGTTTTTAGGGTTTTTAAGGGGTTTTAGAGTTTTTTAATGTTTTTATGGGGTTAAAGTGGTTTTAGAGTTTTTAGTAGTTTTTAGGGTTTTTATGTGTTTTTAGTGTTTTTATGATTTTTATGGGTTTTTATGGTTTTTAGGAGTGTTTCAGGGTTTTTTACGTTTTCATGGATTTTTAGGGGTTTTTAGGTTTTTTATGGTTTTTAGGGTTTTCTAGGGATTTTAGGTATTTTTAGGTTTTTTAGGGTTTCAAGGTTTTTTAGGGTTTTTAGGGGTTTTCAGGGATTTTAGGGTCTTTGGGTTTTTTGAATTTTTAGGGGTTTTATGGTTTTTAGAGTTTTTTAACGTTTGTAGGGATTTTATTGGGTTTTAGAGTATTTGTTTTTTTGGGTTTTTATGGAATTTTTGGTATTTCTTAATGTTTTGGGGTTTTTATGGTTTTTAGGGATTTTTAGGGTTTTTTACATTTTTATGTTTTTCAAGGGGTTTTAACTGTTTTTAGGGTTTTTTACGTTTTCATGGATTTTTTGGGGTTTTTAGGATTTTTATTATTTTTAGGGTTTTTAGTTATTTAGAGGGTTTTTATGTGTTTTCAAGGTTTTTTAGGGGTTTTCAGGGTTTTTTTGTTTCTTTTTGGGTTTTTAGTGAGGTTTATTTTTTTGGGTTTTTATGGTTTTTTAGATTTTTGGATTGTTTTATGCATTTTAAGGGTTTTTATAGTTTTTAGTGGCTTTAGGGGTTTTATGGGTTTTTAGGGTTTTATGGTTTTCATGGGGATTTCAGGGTTTTCTAATTTTTTAGGAATGTTTTTTGGGGGGTAGGATTTTTATGGTTTTTTGGGATTTTGCGGGGTTTTGAGATTTTTTGGGGTTTTAGGGCCTCTTGGGTTTTAAGATATTTTTTATATTTTTTTAGGGTTTTAAATGTTATTTAAAGTTTTAATACATTTTTTGGGGTTTTAAGGTGTTTTAGAGTTTTTAAGAGTTTTTAGGTTTTTTCGTAAGCCAAATAGAAAGTATATATAAATAAAAGTTGAATTAAAAACAATCACCCAAAGGATGAAAAAAGAAAACCCAAACATATGAAGTTCAAGGCCCGATCACATAATAAAAATGGAACCAAATAAGATCCATGGAGTACCTAAGGATATGTAGGTAATAAAGCAAGCCAAGGACAATGAATACATGCCCAAGGATGACTAGCAAGAAGCCCAAGATATGGGAAGCCAGTACCCCTAAGAGCAACTAGCGAGTAGGAACAAAACAAACCCATCAAGCATCACACAAGAATAGAATATGAAAAGTTGGCACCAAAACATAGAGAACCATCCACATTAGCATAGCTCCCTATGACGAGAGGCAGTGGGAAAAATGTAGAGAAGACACCACCGTCCACCAGAAACAAATACTGGAGACCAATGCCACCAAAATCCCCCAATATCCCACAAGCTACTAGAGACACTAGACAAAAGACAAATGCATATAAGAACAACACACATGCCTTGGAAAAACCCATATAAGGATCCGACACCCAATCCCCAAGCCACAGGTTGAACGAGGAACACACACACACACACCCCTACACACACACACACACTCACATACCATGCACGCACACACACCACATCCACATAGTCACACACTGACACATACCATAACCCACATGAACGAACACACCCACACACCCCCATGAATAACCAAAAACCCACCCTCTTAGAAAGCCCATAACCAAGACCCCCCCCCCCCCCCGACCCCAAACAGCCAGCTAAAAAAACCACAACGTGACACTAAAACAAACCCCAACTAGCCACTTTTATTTAGCCAGAACACCACCAGAATGAACCACTGAACACCCATCTGAACCCCCACTCCTAAATAAAAGTCACCTTGACAGCCTCCAAAAAGTATCCCACTAACCACCTATAACCTACTCCACAACCTGTTAAACCTCGAGCAACACCCAACCCAAAAATATCTATCTAAAACATCCACCACAACCAACATACATATAGCTTGAAAATAGCCCAAATCACCACTAGCTCCATCACCATAAGACTGACCAACCATCATCCCTGAATAACAACCCAACTTCCGCACCCAAGCTCAAGCTAGCACCACCAGCAACTAGGACAACTGTAAGAATCCAAACAGAACCAGCAGAATAAAAAAATCCTTATTAGATATCCAACCACCCCAACAGGGCTCTTAAAGTCACAACTCTACACCTCCAACCTCAACACACCAACACCAACCACTTACAGCACCCATAAGCCAAACATTCAACATCCAAGCCTAAAAACAATTCTCAAGCTCCTCAAAACACCACTTCCTAGCCTGCCCAATACCCCAAACATCCAAAACGCCTCCCTTCCAAACAACACGCAGTCATAGCCACCAGAACACCAAATCAACAACCCTAAAACACACCAACAGACACCCAAAACACCAATAGGCAACCCCAATTCATTACCAACATCCTCAAACTAGTATTTCAAAAAAACCCCGAAGTAAAGATAAAAAAGTTTTAAAAAACCCCTCTGCAAGCCACAACCACCCAACAAAGAAAGCTCGAGGCATAGAAAAATAGGTAGAGTCCACACAACCTACAACAACATCTGTAACCCCAGCCATAATCCAACACCCATCCACAACAAAACAAAACCACCAGCTAACCCACATCAAGCAATAAGGAACATGGAATGTTCCATCTCTAGACAACCTCGTGATTAGTTCTAGTATTAGGAAACCAATTGTAAGAGAAGAACCATGACTAAATAGTAGACTCCATATTATGCCACAAGATTCTAACATTGTGATGAGGGGATCTATACAAATGGGAATTCCTCTTTTTCCAATTGAGATAGACAAGAGATTCCAGTCCAAGTATTTCAAAGACATTCACAATCAAATCACCATCAAAATCATCAATACAATAGATAATCATAGAAAAAAGGGATAAGGTGGAGGAATTCAAACCTAACCAGATCAAAAAGGGCAGAAAAAACTTCCTAGACAAAGAGAAATTGAAAAAAAGATGATCCAAATCGTCAACATCTAATAAACTTAAAAATAAATAGTTACCAAAATAAATACCAGTACGCTGTAATCTATCCAAAGAATGCAACCAATTAAGAACAACTAACCATAGAATGAAAGAGAAACTGGTGGGGGTGATCCTACTTCAAACCAAGGAAATCCATGGGACAAAAGAAATTTTTTTCCTAATATCCTCCAAAACCATGTGAATAGAAAACTCAGGCTTCTTATTCGATAAAATCCCATCACCATAACTATAGGCTGAGCAAGTTGGAGAATCTCATATTGAAGTTCCCATAACTTAGTAGGGATATCTAAAAAATGATTCTAAATCTCATCCAAAATAATGTCCAATATATTGGAAGAAGAAGGGTAACCTGAATGATAATTGATGTGATCATCAGTTTAGGAGCAGATTGGTCCCCTACGGTGTAAAAATTCAAACCAAAGGGAAATACATGATCCATTCCCAACCAAAAAAGAGATGTGGTCATCAAACAAATCTCGATGCCCAAATAACATCCTCTAATTACATGAATAATTTAATGGAACTTTGGAAATCCAAAACTGAGAACATCCAAGAATAAAAGAATGATCCCAATCCACCTAGATCTAAGAATAAGAAGGGTTACATAAATTCCACACATTTTTTTACCATAATAGCTTTATTCCAATCCTTGATCCTATTAATCTCCGAGTCCCCTTCCACTTTAGGCCTCTCCATTAAATCCCAAGCCACCTTGGCCCAAAAAATAGGAAGATAAGGTCCCTTTCATAGAAAACACCAAAACATTCCCTCAATATAATTCACCACCTTTTTAGGGTCTTTTTTGAGTTTTTAGGGTTTTTATTATTTTTTTGTGTTTTTTAAGTTTTAATGGGGTTTAAGGATTTTTATAGTTTTTAGTGTTTTTAGGGTTTTTTGGGGGTTTATGGGTTTTTAATGTCTTTAGAGGATTTTATGGTTTATAGGGGGGTTTCAGGTTTTTTAGGTATTTTTATGTTTTCATTGATTTTAGGATTTTTTTTACATTTTATAGTATTTAGGTTTTTTTGGTTTTTATGGATTTTGAGGGGTTTTAGGGGTTTTAAAGGGTTTTTACATATTATAGGGTTTTTAGGGTTTTGATGGGTCTTTAGGGTGTTTATAGTCTTTTTGGGATTATATGGTTTTTTTATTTTTTTGGGTTTTTATGGTTTTTATATTTTTTAATGTTTTTAGGGTTTTAAGTGTTTTAAGGGTTTAAGAGTTTTTAGTTCATTTTTATGGGTTTTTATGGAATTTTTTGTGTTTTCTAGGATTTTATGGGTTTCAAGAGTTTTTTAACATTTCTAAGGGTTTTTATTGTTTTTAGTGGAGTTTTTGGGTTTTATAGGTTATTGGGATTTTTAAGGTTTTAGGAGTTTTTATGGTTTTAAGGTTTTTTTCATGGTTTTTATGGTTTTTTCATGGATGTTTAAGGGTTTTTTTGTATTTTTATGTTTTTAGGGTTTTTAGGAGTTTTATGGATTTTGAGGTTTTTTCAGGGTTTTTATGATTTTTAGGGGTTTTTAGGTTTTTTGAGTTTTTAGGGAATATATGGTTCTTTTGAGTTTTTAACATTTTTAGGGGATTTGACGGGTTTTTAGATTTTTTAGTGACTTTTTGGGTTTTTATGGGATATTATGGGGTTTTCAGGTTCTTAGGGGTTTTTATCATTTTTAGGGGTTTTTTACTTTTTTTATGGTTTTTATAGTTTTTTTGGGCTTTTATGAATTATCAGGGATTTAAAAGTTTTTAGGGGTTTTATGGTCTTTGGAGTTTTTAGGGGGGGTTATGGTTTTAAGGTTTTTCTATAGTTTTTTAATGTTCTTAGGGGGTTAAAGGTTTTTTAGATTTTTAGTGGTTTTTAGGGGTTTTAGGGTTTTTAAAGGTTTTTAGAGGTTTCCATGGTTTTAAGGGGTTTTCCGGGTTTTTAGGGGGCTTTTAGGATTTATATGGTTTTTAAGGGTTTTAAGGGTTTTAAGGTATTCTAAGGGTTTTTAGGGTTTTCTTAGATTTTTAGGGATTTTGAGGGTTTTTTAATGTTTTTAGGGTTTTTAGGGGTTTTAAGGGTTTTTGGGGTTTTATGGTTTTTAGGGGTTTTTCAGGGTTTTTTACGTTTTCATGGATTCTTAAAGGTTTTTTTTTAGGATTTTTATAGTTTTTAGGGGTTTTAGGGTTTTTAGGGATTTTGGGTGTTTATTGGGTTTTTTGGGTTTTTTGGGTTTATTGGGTCTTTTGGGCTTTTAGGGTATTTTTTGAATTTTTTTGGGTTGTTAACGTTTTAGAGTTTTTTAATATTTTTAGGTTTTTTGAGGGTTTTTAGAGTAATTAGTGGTTTCTTAGAGGTTTTTATGGGTTTCAATTTTTTTGGGGATTTTATGGATTTCATTGGTTTTGAGGGTTTTTAGGGTTTTTTACATTTTCATGGATTATTAGGGGTTTAAAAGGTTTGTTATGATTTTTGGGTTTTTAGGGCCTTTGAGAGTTTTTAGGGTTGTTCAGGGGGTTTTAGGGTTTTTACAGTTTTTAGGGTTTTTAAGGTCTTTTTGGATTTTTATGGTGTTTTTGAGTTTTTTTGGGATTTTATCATTTTTTAGTGTTTTTAAATGTTTTAGGGGTTTAAAGGGTTTTTAGAGTTTTTATTAGGTTTTTAAGGTTTATGGGTTTTTAGGGTTTTTAAGGTTTTTTGGGGATTTTCTGGTTTTGAATAGTTTTTTAGGGTTTTTTTTGTTTTCATGGATTTTAGGGGTTTTTTTTAGGATTTTATTGTTTTTATGGTTTTTAGGGTTTTTAGGTATTTTGAGGGTTTTCAGGGGTTTTTTTGGTATTTTAAGGTATTCTGGGTTTTTAGGATGTTTTTGAGTTTTTATAAGGTCTTTTAGATTTTTTTAACTTTTTAGAGATCCAAAGCTTCAAGGAAAAGGAAAACCTGAAGAAGAGGTGATATAAATCCTCCTCATATGATTCAAAAAGAAAACAACGATTAGGGAAGGCGTGAACCCTATGTTGAAACCTATCCTAAGTTGGAAAACAGTTAATAATAGACAACCAAAAAATAAAAGAGAATCTTTTAGGGATAACTCTATTTTAGACTAAATAAATCCAAGGTATAGAGAAACATTTTAGTCTAAAATCCTCCCAAGCCATATGAATGAAAAAAAAGCCTTCCACATCCAAAAAATATTATCATAGGTTCCTCCTGGATCAACAAGTTAAATAATTTCCTGTTGAATATCCCATAACTCAACAGAGATTACAAGAGTTGGATTCCAAACCCCCTATAAATTGATGTTAGTAACCATGGTCAAAGAGGGTTATCTGGAGTCATAAATTATCTGATCATCAATAGATGAGAAAATAGACACCCTATGTATCCAAGCATCAAACCAAAGAGAAATTCATAACCCGTTCCCAAACCAAAAAGTGATATGGTCTTTAAGAAGGTCCTGAAGCCCCCAAAATCTTCCTCTATGTTCATGAGATTTTCTAAGGGACGTTATCAACCCAAATTTTAGATTAACCAAGAAGGAAAGAACAAGTCCAATCCCACCAAATTTAAGAGTAAAAAGGGTTGCAAAAATTCCACATGATTTTATGTTATTTACGAGTTTTTATGTTTTTCATGGGTTATTCAGAGTTTTTAAGGTTTTTTAAATTTTCTTGGATTTTTAGGGTTTTTTTAGGATTTGTTTGGTTTTTAGGTTTTTAGGATATTTTTGGGTTTTAGGGTTTTTAGGGGGTTTTTTGGTTTTTTGGGTCTTTTGAAAATTTAGGGGTTTTTTGTGTTTTTTTAGTTTTTATGATATTTTGAGTTTTTAACATTTTTAGGGGTTATAAGGGTTTTATAGTTTTTAGTTGTTTTTAGGGTTTTTATAGTCTTTTGGGCGGTTAAGGTTTTAGAAATTTTTATGATTTTCAGAGGTTGTTCAAGGTTTTTAGATTTTTTTTATGTTTTCATTGAATTTTAGGGATTTTAAGGATTTTTATGGTTTTTATGGTTATTGGGGATTTTTGGTATTTTGAGGGATATTAAGTGTTTTCAGGGGTTTTAGGGGTTTTCAGGGTTTTTAGAGACTTTTTGGGTTTTATTTATTTATTTGTTACAAGTTATAGGGTTTTTTATATTTTCTTAACGTTTTTATGAGTTTTATGGGTTTTTAGAGTTTTAGTGGGTTTTTAGGGGTTTTAAGGGGTTTTAGGGTTTTAATGTTATTATGGGTTTTTTATGGTTTTCAGTGGGTTTCAAGGGATTTTCGGGGTTTTTTCATTTTCATTTATTTTTATGGTTTTTTAGGATTCTTATGTGTTTATGGTTTTTTTAGGGTTTTAGGGATTTTGAGGGTTTTTTGTTTTTTCAAGGTTTTTATAAATTTTCAAGAATTTTAGGGTCCTTTTGGGTTTTTAGGGTTTTTTATGTTTTTAGGGGTTTTATGATTTTTTAGTGTTTTTAACATTTTTATGAGTTTTATTGTTTTTAGTGGATTTTTAGGGTTTTTATGGTTTTTATGATTTCAGGAGTTTTTAGGGGTTTTTTAGGATTTTTTATCATTTTTAGGGTTTTTTGGAGTTCAATGGATTTTTAGGGGTTTTAGGGGTTTTAGTTTTTTTTTGTTTTAGGGTTTTTTGGGTTTTTTGGGTTTTTTTTAGTTTTTTATAGTTTTATGTATTTTTATAGTTTTAAACATTTTTTGTGGTTTTGAGGGGTTTTAGATTTTTTTTAGTGGTTTTTAGTGTTTTTTGGGGTTTTAGGGTTTTTTAGGTTTTCATGAATTTTAGGGGCATTTAGGATTTTTATGGATTTTAGGGTTTTTGTAGGGTTTTTTGGGATTTTGAGGGGTTTTAGGTTTTTAGGGGTTTTCAGGGTTTTTCCGGGGTTTTATGGGTTTTTAGGTTTTTTAGGGTTTTTATGGTATTATTGGATTTTAAGGATTGTTTTGTGTTTTTAGGGGTTTTATGGTTTTTAAGAGTTTTTTAGCATTTTTAAGGTTTTTTTGAGTTTTTTTTTTGAGTTTTTAGAGGTTTTATGGTTTTTTTGAGTTTTTATCAGTTTTTAGAGTTTTTATGGGTTTTAGTGTTTTAAGTTATTTTGGATTTTTTTGGTTTTCATGCTTTTTAGGGGTTTTTACATTTTCATGGATTTTTATGGGTTTTAAATATTTTTATGGGTTTTAGGTTTTTTTGGTTTTTAGAGATTTTGAAGGTTTTTAGGGTATTTTGGGTTTTTAGGGGTTTTTTGAGTTTCTTATGGTTTTTTAGGTTATTTAATGTTTTTAGGAGTTTTAAAGTTTTTAATAGTTTTTATTGGTTTAAAGGGTTTTTATGGGGTTTAGAGTATTTAAGGATTTAAGGTGTTTAATGGTTTTTAGGGGTTTTTAGGGTATTTAGGGTCTTTTCCATTTTCATGGATTTTAAGGGGTCTTTTCGGACTTTTATGGTTTTAATGTCTTTTAATGTTTTTAGGGATTTTGAGGGGTTTTAATTTTTTTTTTGGGATTTTTAGTGTTTTTAGGGGTTTTCAGGTTTTTTAAGGTCTTTTTTGGTTTTTAGGATTTTTTGAGATTTTTAGGGGTTTAATGTTTTTTTAGAGTTTTTGAACATTTTTAGGGTTTTTAGGGTGTTTAGAGTTTTTATAGTTTTTAGTGTGTTTTTAGGGATTTTATGTCTTTTTTGTTTTTTTAAGGTTTTTAGGGGTTTTAATGATTTTCAAGGGGGTTTTAAATGTTCTTAGGGTTTTTTACATTTTCGTGGATTTTTAGGGGGTTTTTAATATTTTTATGGTTTTTAGAATTTTTGAGGATCTTTAGAGAATTTGTGGGTTTTTAGGGTTTTTAGAAGTTTTAGGGTTTTTCAGAGTTTTAGGGTCTTTTGGGTGTTTGAGGGGGTTTTTTTTTAGTTTTTAGTGTTTTAAAGGTTTTTAGAGTTTTATAACTTTTTTAGTGGTTTTAAGAGTTTTTAGGGGTTTTAAGGGTTTTTAGAGTTTTTTTGGGATTTTATTTTTTTTTCTTTTTAGCGTTTTAAAGTTTTTTTACAAGGAAAATGAAATGTATGAAATAAAAAAAGGAATTTAAGTAAAAAAGATCACCTAGAGGGGAAAACAAGTAATCTGAGGGCCAACAATTGTAGAAATGAAAAGAAAACCAAGGCCAAAGTAGTAAGGGAAAATGAAATCACCAGGTAAAATCCAATAAGGAATAATGAACCAGGCTCGTCAAGCCATCCAGATGTTAGTGGATGAAATCCAAAGAAGCATTAGCAGACAAGCCAAGCAACAACCCCAACAACCGAAGGGAAACAAGAAACCACCAAACGCAAGCTCCAATAACAAAACCAAAGAAAGAAAGACTTGAACCGCATAAAAACAGCAGCTGACTGCATCAACTACCACAACTCATAGGCTAGACATGACTCCAACAAGGGACGATGGAAGCCTCTACCCATCCAACAATACCCAATCAATATCGGTACCACACGACCTCCAAGATCAGCAAAAACACACTCACACACACACCACCAGTGAACACACACACACACACACCACTAGACTCACATGAAAACCAACCCAATGCACCCCACACACACTGAAACACACCTCCAGAAACACAAGGAAGTAGAGGCCAAGAACCAACCCGACTAGCCCCAACAGCACCTGATACCACCACCTGCTGCAACCCATATCTATAGTGATGCCAAAAGGCAGCCCGGTCCTCACCAAGTTGAAGTATAAGTATCCGGCAATGAGTAGACCCTAACCCACATAACACTTGCACCAGGCTGAACCACCTACATGACCCGTAGCCCTCAAATACACAATATCCAGCAAAAACCCTATCTGCATAGGCATCCAGCTGCACTGAATTGAAAGAAAGTATCCCCAACATACACAAAGAAGACCCTTACATCACTCTAACTCAATAGTTGCACCCCGCCCCCCACCCCAAGGCAAGTGCAAAAAACAAGAATCCGCTAAAATCTCCTTCAACAACCTTCTGAGGATCCCCTATTCATCTAAATAGACACCTGGTCTCCTAGTTGATCCCAAATCCACCAAAAATACACATGTAACCTATACTAGAAACCCAGCAAGACGACCTAACTAGAACCCCCAACCCCTGTAGATAGCCAAAAGATACAACAGAAAACCATTATCCCTAAGCTACAGTTGGGACATCCAGTTGAACTGAATAACCTAAGAACCAACACCCAACCGAGCCACAACCTACAACCACCCTACCACCAACAGCCAAGCCCCAAAGCACCTCCAACACCCTCCAAAACTCCACCTACATCTACCTTGAAAGCACCAACTCCAAATAGAATATTTGCACCACTAGTAACCAGAAAACAACAAAACAACACCAACAACATTGCCCCTCAGTCTAGAAAAATTCCATGAACAACATCCATCACCCGAAACAATAGACTGCTATGTTCCCCTACCCAACCAAAGTCCCAGCAAAGAACCAAGACATCCCTCTTCCTGCCTATTCCCAACCCAACCAAAATAGTAGCAAATGAACCCTCCAACACCCGCATAAACCCTCCAAGAAGAAAAAAACCAGTCATCAAGAAGAAAGAAACTCGGGAAGTTCTATCCTTTGACATATTCCCAGTTATAAGTGGTATTAAGGAAATTATTATAAGTGGAAATCCTTGAATTAATGGTTGAATCTAGAATATTCCACAAGTATCAAACATCGTGGTGAGGTGAGCCATGCAACCGAGAGTTTTTTCCTTCCAGGTGAGATAAACCAAAGATTCCATCCCCAATATAACCCAGACTTTCAACATTGGATTTCCCTCAAAAGAATAAATACAACCATTAATAATAGTATAAAAAGAATAGGTTGAGCCTAACAATTCCAAATTTCAAAATTTCAAAAAAGAGATCCAAAGCTTCCAGAAAAAGGAACACTTGAAGAAGAGGTGATCTAAATCCTCCTCATCCAATTCACAAAGAAAACAATGATTAGAGAAGGCAAGACTCATATGCTGAAACCTATACTGAGTTTGAAAATAGTTGAGAATATACATCCACAAAATAAAAGATAATCTTGTAGGGATAACTATATTCTAGACTAAATAACTCTAAGCTGCAGAGGAAAATTTCGGTCTAAAATCCTACCAAGCCTTACAATTGGGAAAAAATCACGCCTGTTCCAAAGAATATTATCACAAGTTCCTCTTGGATCAGCAAGTTAAAGAATTTCCTAGTTAATATCCCATAACTTAACTAAGATCACCAGAGGTGGATTCCAAACCCCCTCTAAAATGATGTTAGTAACCATGGTCGAAGAGGGATATCCGAAGTCATAAATTATTTGATCATAAATGGAGGAGCAAATAGATCCTCTAGGTATTCAAGCATCATTCAAAAGAGAAACACATAAACCATTCCCAACCCAAAAAGTTATACGGTCTTTAAGAATCTCCTGAATCCCCAAAAACATCCTCCAAGTCCATGAGATGTTTCAAAGGGACGTCAGCCACCCAAAACTAAGACTGACCAATAAGTAAAAAACAAGACCAATCCCCCCAAATTAAAGAGAAAGAAGGGTTGCATAATTTCCACACATTTGTTTTCTATAATATCTTTATTCCAATTGTCATTCCTCTTAATCCCTTACCCTCCCTCATCCTTTTTTCTAGACACTAAATCCAAAGCCACCTTGTCCCCTATCAAAGATAGAGAAGTACCCTTCTAAACAAAACATCTAAGATTTTCCTAAATAGATTTCACCACCTTTTTATGATGAAAATAGTTATAAAACTAGTGATCCTATATACGAAATAGAATAGATTGAATAAGCTATAAATGACTAGCAATGGAAAGAAAATTATTCATCCAAAACATGATGCTCTTAACAATCTTCTCTTATAAGATGGCACAATCGAAATATCTAAGCTTGGTATTAATCAAGGGACCCCCAAGATAATAAAGGAGTAAAGAGACTTGACTAAAACCCATAGTGTTTCCAATATAGTATCAAGCCTTAGAAAAAATATTGGCAGAGAACATAACAGACTTCAAAATATTGACCAACATCCTTGACAAGGAAGAAAAAATATCCAGAGCATGCTTCATCACTAACATAGAATCTAGATTTCCAAAGAAGAAGAGAAAATGATCATCCAAAAAATAGAGAGGAGTGATTTTAGTCTTACTACACCTCTAATGAAACCTGTAACACCATGAAGATGAAATAAACGAATCCAAGATAGGGAAATCCTCTATACACACAACAAAAAGATAATGAGAAAGTAGGTCACCTTGTCTTAGCACTCTCTTCCTTGGAAAATATCCATGATGACTGCCATTAATATTGATAGAAAACATAGAAGAAGAGACACACATATTTATCCAAGATGAGAATCCGGTAGTAAATCCAAGAAGATACAAATCATCCCATAAGAATTCCCATATGACTGAATCAATGTCCTTAAAAAATGTCTATTTTTAAGGCACACCACGAATCATCAGAATTATATGATAACCACGCAACAACTATTGAGTGATTAAAATATTATCAGAGATATTTCTTCCTTGATTGAAAGTTGATTATGCCTTATTGATGCAGTTTGGAAGAATCCACCACATTCTTTCCACAAGAATCTTGGAAATAAACTTGTAAATAGTCTTGCACCATGAGATGGGCCTAAAATCAGATAGAGATCTAGAATTTGGAACCATTAGGATTAAAGTAATGATATTCCATTAGATTCCTATGGTATCTTCCCAGATCTGAAAAACTCTAACACTTCCTCTGTCACATCTGGCCTGACAACCAATCATGCCCTATGAAAAAAGTAAGAATTGAACCCATTTTCCACAAGAGCATTGTTATGGTGAATATAAATGAGATCCTTATAGAAATCCTTAGAATTCACCAAATTTCCAGTATAACACACAAATTCTGATCAATGAAATTAATCAAAAAGAATGTAAGGTAGGATCTTCTAGCATAAGCATAATCAAGTAGGGATTGAAACAAGGAATGAAAATAGTTAACAACATCACCAATAATAGAACTCAGGTCAGTGATAATTTTTAATGGTTTTAAGGGTGTTTATGGTTTTCATGGGTTTTTCTGGGTTTTTATTGTTTTTTTACATTCTCATGGATTTTTTATGGGTTTTTAGGATTTTTATGTTTTTGATTATTTTTAGGGGTTTAGGGGGTTTTGTGGGGTTTTCAATGTTTTAAGGGTCTTTTGGGGTTTTAGGGTTTTTATGAATTTTTAAGGATTTTATGTTTTTTATAGGTTTTTATTGTTTTTAGGGGGTTTTAAGGGTTTTTAGAGTTTTTATTGATTTTTTAGGGTTTTATGGGTTTTAAGGGATTTTATGGGTTTTAGGGGTTTTTATGGTTTTCAATGGCTTTTCAGGGTTTTTCTAAGTTTTCATTAATTTTTAGTGGTTTTTAGGGTTTTTATGGTTTTAGGGTTTTTAGGGGTTCTTAATTTTTTTCAGAATATTAGTGTATTTTAGCTTTTTAGGATTTTTTTGAGTTTTAAGGGTTTTTAGAGTTTTTAACATTTTTAGGGGTTTAAAGGGTTTTTTGTGTTCTTAGTGCGTTTTTAGGTATTTTATGGTTTTTAGGGTTTTCTAATGTTTTTAGGGGGTTTTATGGTTTCTAGTGGGTTTTTAGTGTTTTTATGTTTTCATGGGTTTTTAGGGGTTTCATTGGATTTTTATGGTTTTAAGGGTTTTTAGGGTTTTTAGGGATTTTTAGGGGTTTTAGGGTTTGGGGGGGTTTGTTTTTATGGGTTTTTTGGGTTTTAGGGTCTTTTTTAGTTATCAGGGTTCTTTTTTATTGTTAGGGGTTTTTAATGTTTTTTAATGATTTTTAATGTTTTTAGGGGTTTAAAGTGTTTTTAAAATTTTAGTGTATTTTTTGGGTTTTATGTGTTTTTAGGGGTTTTTAGGTTTTTAGGTCAAAGAAGGCATAGGCCAAGCAGAATTCTTCAAGAATCAATTAATAAAAAGAAAAGGTACAAAACATTACAGGGGGGACTTTTACATTCGAGTGCGTATAGCGCCTTCCATGTCAGAGGCTACATGAGAAGTGCAAAAGGAAGGAGAATTGAATGACCACCGTGAGAAACATTCTTCAATAGTCATCTTGGAGAGAACATCAGCCACCATATTGACTTCCCTATATGCATGAGAGATCATGATAGTTAGGTTCATGGATAGGCTAAGGCATTCAATCCATTGAAGAAGAAGCCGCCATGGAACCTTCCTTGAGTTTTGGCGAAGAGCCTCCACTGCAAGCATTCAATCCAATTCGATCCATAGATGCAACCACCCAAATTGAATTGAAAAACGGACAGCCTTGATAATATCCCATAGTTCTGGCTCATAAGTGCATCCATTCCCAATGTAGTGATAGAAAATACCCTTGACAAATCCTCAACAAGTACATAAAACCCCACCACAACCTGAAGGGCCTGGTGAGCCTGCCGCTGCACCATCAACAAGGGTGTGGAGTGTAACAAGATCATTGAAGTTGTTGTTCATCATACCTGATTGATGACTCCTAGCCAGCCGAAGAGCACTATGCATGGCAATAATACCCTCATGTGTGGAGCATGATTTGTTCTGAAACATATAAGAATTTCTTGCAGCCCATAGGAAGGAGACGATGGCTGCCGAAGCTGCAAGAAGGAGATTATGAAGCTGCTCACTGCAGCTGAAATCAATAATACAAAGAATCCATTGAGAAAAGGTTCCAGGAGGTAAGCGAAGACCAAAAACATCCTGCATGTAGCTCCATATTCTGTGTGCAAGATTGCATTCAATAAAAAGGTGTTGTATGCTTTCAACACCTCGCAAACAGATGCTGCAGGCCGAGGCAATCTGCATCCTGGTTTTTTGCAACTGACCGTTCATAGGCAATCTACGCTTCCAAATTTTCTGAAGAAGAAGAAAGTGTCTAGGGGGAATGAATTGACACATATATTTTAGAATCCATTAGGGTTTTAAGGCCTTGCTGACATTTATGCTCATAGAAACCCCTTGCAGTGAGCTGGCCAATCAGATCTGGATTCCATAAGAGAGTGTCCGAGTCAACATAGTTGTAAAAATTGATCTGGGAGATGAGGTGTGATGGCAGGATTCCATCCAGCTCCATCAGCCTGGCGTTGAGATCACTGATAGTCATGTGTTGCAGACCTTGTGGAACTTGCATAAATTCATGCAAAGGACGATCAAGCCAAGGGGTAAGCTAGTAGTTCAGATTGGATTGTCTTGAAACACTCCAAATAGATTGAGAGATAATATCCTGAAATGAGGATTTAATTGTGGTCCATACCGAGGAGAGCATATACCCAGTGTATCCATTACACAAGTGAGTAGTGAATCGTTCTTTAAGAAAATCCATCTCACCTTCCTTATTCACGAAGAGATTCCAGGTGAATTTAGCCAACAAGGCCTCATTGAAAGCCCTGATATCTTTAATTCCAAGACCACCCATATCATTGGGTTTAATACAGTATTTCCATGCAACAGTTACTAACTTCTTTTCACTAATGCATTCTGTCCATGCAAAGTTTCGAATCTTGGCTGGAAGGGACTTGATCAGACTTACCAGCCAACGATATAACGAGAAGGCATGAAAAAACTTTGATGTGAAAACAGAATTGATAAGGCATATTCTGCCTGCTTGAGATAGGGACTTTCCCTTCCATTTAGCTAACTACTGTGTGATATTAACAGAAATGATTTCCAAGCGGCAGCACTTTTCCCTCCCCCAGAAGAGGGGAACCCCAAGGTAATTAAAAGGTAGAGATCCTTTTTTGACGCCAAGACATTTAATGATTCTGTTTTGCCTCACTGAGGAACTACCTTTCCCAAAACCAATAGATGATTTTCACCAACTGATTGCCTGCCCAGCAACATCTTCATAGTGATTAAAGATTTTCAGGATAGCTGAGATAGTTCGCATGTCAGCCTGCCCAAATAGAAGGATATCGTTAGCATAAAAAAGGTGTGAGGGTACAATGGAGTCCTTACTGGATTTGATAGGGCAGTATAAACCAGCCATCAATGCATGTGTAACAATATGACTCAGGTAATCTTCTGCAAGTGCAAAGAGAATTCCAGTGAGAGGGTCTCCCTGTCTGACCCCTCGTGAGCACTGGAAGAAACCTTTTGGCGCCCCATTAACCAGAACCGAAATTCTGGCACTCTCCAAAATAGAAGAGATCATGCTGATAAATTTTGATGAGAATCCATACATAACCAACACCTTGAATAGAAAGTGCCACTTAATAGTATCAAAGGCTTTGGATATATCTAATTTTAGATCAAAGGTCCCATATTTGAGTTATGGTTTTTAGGGGTTTTTATGGTTTTTAGGGGTTTTCAATGTTTTTAGTGCTTTTTTTCGTTTCCATGTATTTGTATGCTTTTTTTGTATTTTTATAGTTTTATGGTTTTTAGGGTTTTTTGGGATTTTGAAGGTTTTTAGAGTTTTGGAGGGCCTTCATGGTTTTTTGGGTTTTTTAGGACTTTATGTTATTTTATAGTTTTTAGGGGTTTTCAAGTTTTTTAGGAGATTAAAGTATTTTTAGTATTTTTTAAGGTTTTTAGGGGGTTTTTTTAGTTTTTAGTGGTTTAGGGTTTTTATGGGGTTTTAGGCGGTTAAATTTTATTAGGGTTTTTATGGTTTTAGTGGGGTTTCCCTGGTTTTTAGGGTTTTTTACATTTTCATGGAATTTTAGGGGTTTTTTAGATTTTTATGGCTTTTAGAGATTTTTAGGGATTTTTAGTGTTTTTGGGGGGTTTTAGGGGTCTTCAGAGTTTTTATGGTTTTAGGGGTTTTGGGTTATTTTGGGATTTTCAGGTTTTTTTGAGTTTTTAGGGTTTTTAAGGTTTTTAGATATTTTTTTTAAAATTTTAGGGGTTTTTGGAGTTTTTAAAGATTTATGTTTTTAAGGGTTTTTAGGGGTTTGGGGGTTTCTATGGGTTTTAGGGGGGTTTTCATGGTTTTTAAGGTTTTTTATTTTTTTTTTCATGGTTTTTTAGGGATTTTTGAGGTTTTTTATGATTTTTAGGGTTTTTAGGGTTTTTAAGGATTTTGGAGGGCTTTATGCTTTTTTGAGGTTTATAGGGTTTATTGGGTTTTTATGGTTTTTAGGGGTTCTATGTTTTTTAGGGATTTTATGAATTTTTAGAGTTTTATTGTTTTTAGGTATTTTAAGGGTTTATATCGACTTAAATGGTTTTATGTGTTTTTAGGGATTTTTATGGTTTTTAGGATTTTTAGGGTTTTTTACATTTTCATCGATTTTTATTATTTTTATGATATTTACGGTTTTTTGTAATTTTGAGGGTTTTATAGTTTTCAGGATTTTTGGGATTTTTGGGTTTTTAGGGTTTTTTAGTTCTTTTGGGGCTTTAGAGTTTTTTTTTGAATTTTTTAGGATATTTAAGGTTTTTTAGAGTATTTAAATATTTTTATGGATTTTTAATAATTTTAGAGTTTTTATTTGTATTTATGGTTTTAATGGATTTTAAAGGTTTTTTGGGTGGTTTTATGTTTTTTAGGGGGGTTTTCAGGGTTTTTAGGATTTTTTAGGTTTTCATTATTTTTTAGGTCTTTCAGGATTTGTATGGTTTTGGGGGTTTTTTAGAGTTATTAGGGATTAAGGGTATTTATGGTTTTTAGGGGGGGGGTTTGGGGTTTTGGGTTTTGGGTTTTTAGGATTTTTTTGAGTTTTTTTTGGGGTTAAAGGTTTTTCATATTTTTTATCAATTTTAGGGGTTTTAAGTTTTTTTAGAGTTTTTAATAGTTTTTAAGGTTTTATGGGTTTTTAGGGGTTTTAAGGTTTTTATGTTATTAGGGGTTTTTCATTGTGTTTAGGGTTTTTTTATGTTTTCATTGATTTTTAGGATTTTTTATTATTTTTATTGTGTTGAGGTTTTTAGTGAATTTTGTGATTTTTTGGGGTTTTCCAGGGTTTTTAGGGGTTTTCAGGGTTTTAAGGGTCTTTTTAGGATTTTAGGGTTTTTTCGAATTTTTTAGGGTTTTTAAGGGTTTTTAGAGTTTTTAGTTTTTTTAATTTTTTTTGGGGTTTTTAAAGGTTTTTATAGTTTTTAGAGGTTTTTATGGTTTTTAGGATTTTGAAGGTTTTTATGGTTTTTTAGGGTTTTCAGAGGTTTTTTAGTGATTTTCAAGTTTATAACGTATTCATGGATTTTTAGGGGATTTTAGGATTTTTAGGGGATTTTAGGATTTTTATAGTTTTTTTGTTTTTAGGGTTTTAAGTGATTTTGGGGTTTTTTGTCGATTTTTAGGGGTTTTAGGGGGTTTGGGGTTTTTTGGATTTTAGGGCCTTTTGGGATTTTTAGGGTTTTTTTGGTTTTTATGGATTTTTAGGTTTTTAATGTTTTTATTGTTTTAAGTGGTTTAAAAGGTTTTTATAGTTTTTAGTGGTTATTGGGTTTTTACTTGTTTTAGGGTTTTTAAGGTTTTTAGGGGTTTTAGGGGTTTTTTATGGTTTTAGGGGTTTTAATTGTTTTATGGGTTTTCACGGTTTTTATGATTTTTTATGTTTTCATGGATTTTTATGTTTTTTTGGGATTTTTAGGTTTGTTAGTGCTTTTGAGGATTTTAGGGTTTTTTGTTTTTTAGGATTTTTAGGGTCTTTTGGGGGTTTTTATGTTTTTTTTTTCTGCTTCTAGAGTTTTAAGGGTTTTTAATGTTTTTATCATTTTTAGAGGTTTAAATGGTTTTTTGATTTTTTAGTGGTTTTTTTAGGTTTTTAGGGGTTTTATGGTTTTCATGGGTTTTCTCTGTTTTATGGTTTTTATGTTTTCATGGAGTTTTATGGGGTCCTTTTGGATTTTTATGGTTTTTAGGGATTTTAAATATTTTTAGGGGTTTGGAGGGTTTTTTGGATTTTTAGGGTTTTAGGGTCTTTTTGGATTTTTAAGGTTCTTTTTAGTTCTTAGGGTTATAATGGCATTTTAGTGTTTTATAACCTCTTTTTGGGTTTTAAGAGGTTTTTGAATGTTTAAGTGGTTTTTAGGTTTTTTATGTGTTTATAGGGTTTTTTTAAGGTTTTTCGGGGGTGTGGGGTTAGAGTTTTTTACATTTTCATGGATTTTAAGAGATTTTTTTAGGATTTTTATTGTTTTTAGGGTTTTAAGGATTTTGAGGGTTTATATGGTTTTTCATGGGTATTTAGGGTTTTTTCATGGGTTTTAGGGCCTTTTTGGTTTTTAGGGTTGTTTGGAATTTTTTGGGCTTAAAGTGTTTTTAGTGTTTTTAGTGATTTATGGGTTTTTAGTGATTTTTATGGTTTTAAGGATTTTTTTGGTTTTTTACATTTTAATGGATTTTAATTATTTTTAGGGTTTTTAGGTTTTTTAGGGATTTTTAAAAATTTTAGGGTTTTCATGGATTTATAGGCGTTTTAGGATTTTTAGGGTCTTTTGGGTTTTTAGGGTTTTTTTGAATTTTTTAGGGGTTTTAAGGTTTTTTAGAGTTTTTTAATGTTTTTAGGGGTTTTAAGGGTTTTTATATTTTTTAGTGGTTTTTAGGGTTTTAATTGGTTTTTACGGTTTTTTGGGGGGTTTTATGGTTTTTTGGGGGTTTTCAGGGGTTTTAGGATTTTTATGTTTTATGGGTTTTTAGGTGTTTTTTAGGATTTTTATTGTTAGGTTTTTTAGGGATTTTAGGGTTTTATGGTTTTTATGGGGTTTTTATGATTTTTTAGGGTTTTTAGGATCTTTTTGGATTTTCGGGATTTTTTGAGTTTTTTTTGTATTTTTGTGGTTTTTTAGAGTTTTTAACATTTTTAGGGGTTCTAAGGTTTTTAGAGTTTTTAGTGGTTTTTATGGTTTTATGAGATTTTAGGGTTTTTAAGGTTTTTATGGTTTTTAGGGGTTTTCATGGATTTTAGGATTTTTAATGTTTTCATAGATGTTTAGAGGGGTTTAGGATTTTTATGGTTTTAAGTGTTTTTTAATGTATTTATGGATTTTGTAATTTTTAGGGTTTTTAGTGGGTTTAGGGGTTTTCATGGTTTTTAATGTCTTTTTGGGTTATTAGGGAGGATTTTTTATTTTTTGTGGGTTTTACGGTTTTTATTATTTTTTTAACTTTTTTAGGGCTTTTAAGGGTTTTTAGAGTTTTTAGTGGTTTTTTGGGTTTTTAAGGTTTTTTGGGCAGAAGAGGTATGAGGTCAGTCTATTCCTGACCCCCCCCCCCTAAATTTTATTAATAAGAAAAAATACGCAAAAGATAGAGTAAGGGTAGGTTCAATCAACCCATACCGAAAAACAAAGCCTCAAAAGGAAAACAAAGAGCAAGAACAAGCCCAAAGGAGAGAAGAAAGCAGAAAGAACAAGGAAAACACCAGCACAGGGTCTACTAGCCTTCCCCACCATCATCATCATATTCCACTCCAGGGGGGTCTCCCTCGGTTTAAGGTTTTTTTGGGTTTTTAAGTGTTTCAAGAGTTTTTCATGGATTTTAATGTTTTTTACATTTTCATGGATTTTTAGGGGGATTTTAAGATTTCTATTTATTTTAGCGCATTTTAGGGTTTTTAGGGATTTTTTAGGGTCTTTAGGGATTTTCAGGGGGTTTAAAGGGTTTTAGGATTTTTTGGGGTTTTAAGGTGTTTTAGGTTTTTTTTTATTTTTTAGTGTTTTTAAATTTTTTTAGAGTTTTTAACATTTTTATGGGTTTGAAAGGATTTTATAGTTTTAGTGAATTTTTAGGATTTTTATGTGTTTTTAGGGTTTTTAAGTTTTTTAGGGGTTTTATGGTTTTCATGTGTGAATGGTGATAGAGCCAAAATTTACTCTATTACATGATCATTTATTTCTACTCCATCTAGTGGTTCAGTCATACACTTGTAATATTTTTTGAAATTCAAAATGAGTTTTAGGTTTTCAAGTCACAATTTTTTTAGGTAGTTATAATGAATTATTAAGGTATTTATAAGATTTTCAGTTCTAGTATGGCACCCATAATAATGGAGTATATCCATCATAGAACTCACCAATGATGTTCTTGCCTACACATTATTTACTCTCTAATTTCTATCTCATGTAAAAACACAACTAGAAAATTAACCTACGAGCACTGTTTGGAACTGTGACTGCTATCGTCATGTTACTAGGCTCCTTACTGCCATGGTTAAACTGTGGAATTAGGCCCCTACTGCCACGGTTAAAACCCTGGCTATATCATTTATATGGTATAAAAAATTAATTTGGTTCCCACCTAGTTTCCCACCCCCATGCCCCCTAGCCCCTGCAGCCCCATGACCCCCCCGGACAAACCCCATTCACCCCCATTCCCCCTAGCTAGAACAACCCCTCTGCACCCCTAGACATCCCCCCTTCACCCCCTGTATAGCCCCCCCTGCACCCCATGCCCCCCTGGACAGCCCCCTCCACCCCATGCCCCCTGGACAGCCCCCCACCCTGCACCCCCTGGACAGCCCCCCTTGCACCCCCATGCCCCCTGGACAACCCCCTTGCACCCCCTGGACAGTCCCCTAACACCCCCATGCCCCCTGGACAGCCACCTTGCACCCCTGTACCGCCCCCATTCACCCCCTAGACAGTCCCCCCTATACCCTCATATAGCCCCCCCTGTGCACCCCCTGGACAACCCCCTTGCATCCCCTGGATAACATCATCCAATAATAGAAACCATGCTAATACAAATACTTAATAAAACTAATCATACCAAATTCATTCACTGAACTTAGAAGAACCAAAAGATGTGGACGTAAACTAAACCAAATAGATGTGACCTGATCCAAATCAAATAGAACATATAACTAATACTGCTGGAGATGAGAAAACCAACCTAGTTTAAATAAAACCTAATAAAACCTACAAGTCTCTAACTAAATCAATGTAATCCAACCAAATTGATTCAGTAATATAATAACCTAAATTTATAGACCTAAAAAAACAAAATTGATTTGGACTAATCCAAATTAAATGGAATTAAACTAACACCACTAGAATCGAGACAACCCAACATAAATTAAAACAATGTAAATAAAAATTAAATGAAGTTACCTAAACTAAATCTTTAAGAAAGACAAAAAATTCTAAAAACCATGAATTATCCCTCTAGATAACACAATCCTTAGAATCCAAAACCAAACAAGTAAAATATATTTCCTGATAAAAAATCCATTTTTTTTAACAAAGATAATAATAAAATAATAAAATTTGTTCCTTATATATATATAATTTATAATACTATGATTTCACCACCACTTCCCCCTTCACCCCCTTCCCCCACTGCAACCCCCACCCCACTTCCCCCTGCACCCCCACCACCCACTCCCTTTGCACCCCCTTCCCCACACACCCCACACTGCAACCCCCACCCCAACTTCCCCCCTACACCCTCCTACCCCACACCCTTCATTATTTTCTATTAAGTTTTCCTTTTTTAAAATTTTTCCATCACCTGATCAAATCTAAATAAAAACACCTTTTTGGTTTTGATCCATAGGTTGAGAGAAATCTCCTAGCTTGAGTTGTTTGTTACTATTTTATTAAAAATTCTTAATCCTCATATACTTGTAGATTTTTACTAAATAGTAATAATATGGAAGAGAACCTAGCTCAATTAAATCGACCAATTGTAGATTTGTGTGCACAAAATTTTAATTATTATAATTCTTGATTAGTGTTTCTGAATAATCAAGTAGACTTTGAGTTAAATCATGGTCTAATCCAAATGTTTCCTATATTTCATTGTTTGGTTGGTGAACACCCAAAAAAGTACTTGATGTAATTTAAAACAATGTGCATTGCCTTTAAAAGGAGATAAATTTCTTAAGATCAATTAAAATGGAAGGAAATATGATTCTCTATAGAGGTATCAACAAAGGAATGGATAACGGGGAGGTTGGGTGGTCACGTTGTCAGAGGAGGATCGTATCAAGGTTGGGTGGTTGTGCCGTCATTGGAGGACTATCTCAAGTTTGGGTGGTCACATCATTAGAGTAGAATCATCCTGAGGTTGGGTGGAGACATCATCAGAGGGGTCTAGTGGGAGGTTGGGTGGCAGCATCGAGCAAGGAGGTTCACCAACTCATGGGGAGGAGATATCATGACGAGGGAAAGGAAAAATTGGGGGTGGAATCACAATGAGGGTGGGGTTTGGGGCATAGTGCCACGAGTATCTTATGACCTGTGGGAGTATGTTAGGGTGTAGCCATGGTTTTTTTAAACATTGTCTATATAAGTGTCTAGTAGTGAAAATGGCATGGTCAAGTGCATGTAATTATTCACTACTAGTTGATAGTATTTGAAGTCTTTGGAGGTGAACCTGAGGTGTTGTTATGAACTTTCTTGGATTATATTTTTTTTCTTTTATTTTGGGCATTAGAAATCAATATTAGATTGTTTTATTTTTCTAAATATTTGTGGATAATTATATGGTGATAGGTTTGTAATGGACAGGTGAGTCATGAACCCATCTCCAGTGGTAATTATAGGTTAATAGGGTTATGAAATTGTGCTTCTTTATTATCAATGTTACAGTTGAGACATTTACTCAAGTATGATGTGTTGATTTGATATTGTAATTTTTGGATTTGGGACTGGGACAATATAAGAAAGAGGATTGTGTACATTCATCATATGTGGCTTGTAGGATTCACATGACATTTATATTCTTATGTGTGACTAAATTTTCTAATTACTTTGGGTTTAGTTGTATAAAGTGTCCATAATGAGTTTTATATGGTTTTCCTATATAAATTGTTAATGAAATTGTCAATATGATTAATTATGATTGTTTCTCAGTGGATTTTTTAGTAGTTGTGTATAAATTCAATAATGCCTCAAATTAAATGGTTGTATGGAACTTATGAGGTTACTATGTTACTTATCCACATAACACTTTGTTTTCTGAGACTTATTACCACAAGTGTACATGATCTTGTACAATCATGTATAGTTATTCAAATATATTTTTTCATAAATATAGTATTTTGTTGTCTGTTATACTATGATTCTCATATAGAGTAGTGTGTCAGTTATGGTTTCTTATAAAGTGAACAATTCTTGTTTACTTAAATATATTTTTGATGAAAATTTAATCTTATTGAATTTCTTTTGACTAAAAGACTTATAATTTTTTTTTACAAAATGGATAGATGTAGGATGTATGAAATCGATTAGATCTCAAGTGATTTTCAAAACAATTTGAAGAGCTTTTTAGATTTTTCAATTCACAATGCTTCAGATAGTGGTCACATACCCTGCCCATGTTACAATTATGTTGGAAGACATTGGTTGAGGTGTGAATAAGTCAGATATCACATAACCAAATATGTTTTTCAAGAAAACTACTATGTGTGGTATCACAATGGGGAGAAAATGAAATCTAAAATTGCTGATGATCCAAATGAGAGGACTGGATTGGATAATTTGTCAAATTATTGGTTTCTATTTATTCTTCATCATGAAAAAGAAAGGATTCTGACCCAAGAAGACTTCAATATGATCACACATGATCCGTCTAATGAAAATGTTGATGTTGTTAGGGTGAAAATATGGAATGATGCTACCATGACTCTAGTATATCGACAATGCTGTCAAATGAAAATCATTAATTTTTAATCTGATTGTTTCATAGGAAAAATATATATGGGATTTCTAATACTTCCATCAATTACATTTTTACCTTTTTGAAGTACTTACTTCCAGATGATGTAGATATTCCCTGAAACCACTATATGGCATGGAAGTTAGTTGAGGAACATGGATTTTGAAGAAACAAAATTCATGCTTTCCCAAAAGATTTCAGTTTATTCAGGGAGGAAACTGTTGAATGAAATGATTGTATAAAATGTGGCACATCACACTAGAATCTAAAAAGCTAATGGAACACCATTTCATTTGCCACATAAAGTAATGTGGCACTTTCCATTGATCCCCAGACTCCAAAATATATTTATGTCTGATGAAATATCAATAAAAATGACATGGAATGATACTAAGAGAAAGAAGACTAAAAATGATTTGGTTCACCCTGCAGATGAGTTTTCAAGGAAGAGATTTGTTTCTCGATATCCTGATCTTGTATCTAATGTGAGTGATGTGAGGCTAGGTATTTCATGTGATAGTTTTAATTCGTTTGGGCAAATACTTCCCACAACACATGGCCGGTTTTTATACACATTTATAACATTCTCCTAAGGTTGTGTATGAAAAAACCATTCACTTTTATGAGTATATTAATATATGTCCCTTCTGATCCTAAAAATGATATAAACGTATACATTCAAACTTTAATAAAAGAGTTGAAACTTCTTTGGGATGTGGGTGTGCGCACATATGATGAATGTTCAAAAGACATATTTCAGATGCATCATGCGCTTATGTGGTCGATCAATGATTTTCCTACTTATGAAATGATGTCTGGATGGAGCACGAAGGGAAAACTATCATGTCTTATTTTTATGAATAATACACGATCAATAAGACTAAAACAACACTATAGTTTCAGTTTTATGGGACATTGACGATTCATTCCAATAGACCATCCATATAAAAATAATCATCAAAGATTTAACAATATTATGGAGACCGATGATCCACCTCATCATATGTCTAGAACTGATGTGCTTAATAGATTTAAAGATTTCAGTTTACATTTGGGAAGGGTCAAATAAAATTATGAAAGAGAAAGAATGTTTCCATTGAAACCTGTTACAATTGGAAGAAGAGAAGTATCTTATTTGATTTTCCTTATTGGTCAACCAATTTGTTACATAATTTCATAGATGTAATGATCATTGAAATAAATATATATGAAATGCCACTTTTGATTCTTCTAAATGTTAAGGGAAAGACAAAAGATGATTTACAGTCTCGGCGTGACTTGGTGGATTGGGGCATCATACCAGAATTGAATCTTGTGCGTATCAATAAAAATAAATGGAAAGTTCTATGCTCTTCTTATGTGTTTAAACCTACAGAAAAAAAATCAATTTCTATAAGTACAAGAGACTATTAAAGTTGTTGATGGCTATTCAAAAAACATATCTAAATGGGTTAATAAAAGAGAGTTGAAGGTAAAATCTTTGAAGACTCATGATTATCACATCCTTCTGAATGAGTTGATTCCAATAGAAATCTGTCATCTTTTGTCCAATAATGTAAGGGTGGATGTTATTCAGTTGTTCCATTTGTTTAGAGATCTTTGTGATAAGAATTTGTCTAAGTCTTTCTTGCAAACACTTTGGTAGATGCCCCATTAATTTTGTGTGTGTTAGAGAAAATATTTCCTCCGTTTTTCACATACATGCTACATCTGACTATCTATTTTCCAATATATATATATATATATATATATATGTTAAACTATTCCTATTTTTATCTATAGGGAACATAAAGCCATGATAAATAGAATGAATCGTTCTTTATTTTTGATAAGGAGGGATACTTTTAATAACAAAGTTGTTTATGCTTAGTTAAATTTGAAGGTAAAAAATATTACATTTTAAAATAATTAAATCAATATTTAATTAAGTTTAATATTCATTTATATTTCAGGCATTTAGTTTGCCTGCTGACTCTGTCTCTGAGGAAATAAGAGCTTTGGCTTTTGGTCCTAATATCGTGGTTCGTGACTGTAATTTAATTGTTAACAATGGGTACTTATTTATTATCACTTAATGAGAAAAGTACATGAGAAAAAAACATGATGGTGTTATGATTACTACCACAACAGACTTTTATACCATTGCATTAGATAGTAGACTATGATGTGAAAATTTAGGTTATTATAGAGTCATTGATAAAATAATAATATTGGATTATTATTCTCATGAATGAGTCACAATGATGAAATTCCAATGGTTTGATTCAATGATGAGGTAGGTCACATTTATTGATGATTGTGTATTTCGAGTAATTGATATGACTCGCACTCTTTCTACCGATGAACCATATGTATTGGCATCAACGGAGAAACAAGTTTTTCATGTCAAAGACCATATTCAACCTAAATTTGGTGTTATTATTGAAGTAACTCCAAGACATGTTTTTGATGATGGTGATGATGAAATTGACACCATCCCTAATTCCATTGGAAACGATCCATTTATTACCTTTGATGACTCCAATGGCTCAATTGTCAGATTTGACTGTGAACCCGAAGTTATGGTGGGAAATATATAAAATTAGTCATCCATGTTCTCAATTCTTTTGATTTAGATCAACTTGGGTTGTTACGGTTGGTACTATTCAAATTGATTTAATATTGATTACAAATATGTTGTATCTGACTTGACCGTTATTTGAATTTTCAATGTTTATTGGTTTCAATTTTATTTGAATTTCATTTTCTAATTTTGAATTTAACTGTATTCAAACCTATGAAACCAACATTTCTATCTTGGAGAACATTTCAATGATTTATTGAACATGTATAAAATTAGTATAACTCTAAGACCTCCCTTTAACATTTCACGAGATAATGAACATGATGGTTTGTATTATTCTGCAAAACATGTATAGAAACCTGCATCATCTACCTGAGCTAAATAAATTAATTTTTTCCTTAATTTTGACAAGTGCTTTAGCCCTTATGAACATGATTGGTTTTCTTCTTCATAAATAACCAACCTATTAAAAATTAAATTTCTTTATTACATATTGTGTGATTTTTTGAGTTCATTATATATCTATTCAAGCTCACCTAAAACAAAGGATAGATAAATTATCCATGAATCCCCATATTCCATCTCATTTATTTTGTTTTTTGGGTTACAAATTAGTTATACTTTTATAATTACTTCCATATTTGTTTTCAAATGTAGGAAATGCAACCAATTGAAGAGAGGTGACAAAAAAAGATAAAGGACAATAATCATCACATGGCTGAGATGGGAATTCCACCACTAGTTCCTGTAGTGAGTATTTTATTTCAAATATATATATATTTAAATAATATATAATGTCATGTGATTAATTTTGTTTTAAACATTTTTACAGGATCCACCTCTTAGAAGACAATTATTTGATGAGAAACCTCGTAGTGGTCCTAGTACTCAACGTGTTCTTATGAGGGGGGTGGTACGAGAGCTAGCTGATATAGTTAGCGTACCCGATTAGACCCTATCCCTACCAATGACATACCATCTATTCCACATTCTGATCCCAGTGTGTCATTAGGGACACATGATATATTTAGGCCTCCAATGTTTTCACCACCTTTTACATATGAGTCTCCTAACCCATCTTTACCATATCCGTTGATGATTCCCACCCCCCATCCAGCATTCGTCCAATCATCTGTGCCATCCTATTTTAATTATACTTCCTTTTCTTTGAGCTTCTATATTCAATCTTCTTCGACTAATGCTCTGCCATAGTCTATCCCCACTGAGCATACATTGGGACCCACTCCACCTGTATAGGGTGTTTCTTTAGTTTCTACGGATCCAGCAACGCCCATTGATCAGACTGTTGAAGGTATATTTATAGAATCCGAACAAGTTTTTATATCATTATTTATTTTCATTATAACAAGTATTGATAAAATATTTGTTTTTCTTTCATAACATATACATAAATTGATAGGAGGTCAGGGAGGGGGTGTACACGCATGTGTGCGGTGTGGAACCGCCGCATGTAGTTGATGGTATACTACAATGAAGACGGTCAAATGATTGAAAAAACAGGGCAGCAATGTCAGAGTGTTTTGGAGACACTTTCCAAATACTCTGACATCATTTCTATCAGCCCGCTCTCATGGAGGCAATTTCCAAATGAAGTCAAGGATAATTCTTGGGCAGATATATGGGTAAAAAATCTATTGTGTTTAATGAAATATATATATATTTTTATTTATATGAATTAATATTTTGGTGTCAACTTCGGTTTAATTTCCCCGTTGGTGAGGGTGCACAACCAGCACGTCTAAAGGATTTAGGTGAGCTTTGGAGATCCTATAAGAACAATTTGTATATTGGATAGTGTGCTAGAGTTGACATAGAGTTATAGGCGGTCCCTGTTGTTGATGACTATCCGATATAACAGTATCGGCAGATGATTACTCATTGGACAACTACCCATTTTAAGGTATTAATCACATTTGAGGTATTTGAATGAAAAATTTAATGTTTTGTGTTAATAGTATCTTTTTAATTATTAAATTTTATTTAAGAATCATCCAGAAGAAATAAAAAAAACATTGATTCTAAAAAATATCTCCAAACATTGAGATGTACTACGATTCCAGATCATTAGAGGAAGCAGGTATGATAGTTGTTTATAATTTTTCTTTACGACATTCACTTTCTTTTGTTTCCTCCATAATTTATTTGATTGTTAAAGTTGTAATATAATTTATGTTATGAAATTAATTATTGGTAACCTATTTTTAATTATGATTTCCTACATTCAATGTCATTGTAGCGGGAAAATTGAATATTGAAGGATGGGTGCCTTGAGGAAAACTGTTTTGCTCGAGTCGAAGGAAGAAAGATGGATGTTCGGTTAATGAGATGACTCAACCACATATTGTAAGTTTTAATTTGTTGATTTCAAATTTAAATATCTATTTTGTAACTTAATTATCTATTTATATTTGTAATAGGCTACTTTATAGGCCCTTGATGCCCAGGAACCTGATAATTTTGGGCCAAAAGATCACGTACAACAAGTATTGGGAGATGAACACCCCAGAAGAGTATGCTGCCGACCTGGGAAGAGTATAATCCTAGCAAGGTATTGGCCCTGCTCAGGTATGAGTTTTTGTGCCACCAAGTTCTAGCAGGTTAATGCACAAGAATAACAGACTGAAAAAAGGGCCATAGAGACGGCATGAAAGTTTGCTGGGGCAAACACTGCATTTATGAAATTGATGGAAGTTTTACGTTCAACACTTCCACCAGAGGCCAACACAACTTCTGATGAATATATTTTTTTTGATGCATTCTATATATGGTGCACCAGGTTGTAGTTCTAGTGGTGGTCGAGAGGATGGTGAGGAGGAGGATGAGGTGGAGTAGGAGGATGCTGAGGAGGAGGTTGAGGCGGAGAAGGATGGTGAGGAGGCCGAGGCGGAGGAGGAGGCTGAGGAGGAGGCTGAGGCGGAATATGAGGGAGAGGATGAGGGATTTGGGGACGATAATGGGGATGATGATGATGAGGACGAGGGTGAGTCAGATGATTATGGTGATGATATTGATGGTGATGAGAGGCAGATTGATCTGTTGCATTTTTTATTGATATTACTGACATTTGATGTTTGATGATTTGTTGTGATTGAATATATGTGTGATTAGGTAGGTCATGTTATCTTTATTTCTTTATCAATAAATAATAAAACTTGACTTGATGATTTTTTGTGTCTGATTCACCGCTACTCGGAACACCCCCACCCCC
The DNA here is from genome assembly GCA_963277665.1 of Viscum album. Taxonomy (NCBI): domain Eukaryota; kingdom Viridiplantae; phylum Streptophyta; class Magnoliopsida; order Santalales; family Viscaceae; genus Viscum; species Viscum album. The sequence goes on along the minus strand of OY728137.1, from coordinate 593,950,812 downwards.
CAGGACCCTCCCCCACCCCCCGGACACCCCCAATCCCCTTGGACAGCCCCCACCCCTGGACAACCCCCCCTGGACAACTCTTAACCCCTTGGACATCCACCCCAACCCCCAGGATAGCCCCCAAACCCCAACCCCCTAGACATCCCCCACCCTTGGACAGCCCCACCCCTGGTCACCCTCTAGCCCCTGGATAGCCTCCCCAACCCCCTGGACACATCCTACCCCCTTGGACATCCCCCAACCCCCTGGACACCCCCACCCCTTGGACACCACCCCACCACCTGGACAACCCACCCCCTAGACACCCCTGCCCCCTTAGACAGCACCCCCAACCCCTTGGACAACCTCCACCCCCATGGACAACCCCTGACCCCCTGGGCAGCCCCCCCCCCCCCCCCCCACCCTGGACAACACCCACCCCCTGGACACCCCTACCCCCTTGGACAGCCACCCCAACCCCCTGGAGCACCATAACCCCCCTGGACACCCTAACCCCTGGACACCCCTTACCCCCTTGGACACCCACCCCAACCCCTTGGATAGCCCCCCAACCCCCTGGAAAACCCCCACTCCCTGGAAACCATCCCACCCCTGGATATGCCCCAACCCCCTGGACACCCCACCCCCACCCCCTGGACACCACCCCACCACATGGACACCCCCACCCCTGGACACCCTTACCCTCTTGCCCCCCCCCCCCACACCCACAACCCCCTAGACAGCCCCCAACCCCCTGAACAGCTCCCCCAACCCCCTAGACAGCCACCCCCACCCCCTAGACAGCCCCCACCCCTAGACATCCCCCCACCCTAGACAACCCCCACCCCCTGGACAACCCCCACCCCCTAGGCAGACCCCAACCCCTGGATATCCCTCACCACCCTAGACAACCCCACCCCCCTGGAGAGCCCCTACCCCTTAGTCAACCCCCCCTCCACTCCATGGACAGGCCACCACCCCCCTAGACACCCCCAGTCCCCGAACACCCCCACCCCACTGAAAACCCCCTACCCCCTTAGATAGCCCCAACCCCCCTTACCAACACACCCCCACCCCTGGATAGTCCCCCCTACCCCTTGGACAACCCTCCAACCACCTTGGACAAACCTCCAACCCCCTAGATAGCACCACCACCCCACCCCTGGAAACCCCCTACCACTTGGACAACCCCATAACCCCTTGGACAGCCCCCACTCCCCTTGACACCACCCCACTACCTAAACACCCCTACCCCCTTGGACAGCACCCCCAACCCCCTGGACACCCCCATCCCCTAGACACCCCCGCACCTAGACACCCTATACCCCCTTGGATAGCCACCCCAACCCTTGGAAAACCCCCACCCCCGGGATAGATTCATCCCTGGACAACCTCTCAGCCCCTAGACACCCCTCCGGATAGACCCTACCCCTTGGACAACCCCAACCCCCAGGAAACCCCCCCCCCCAACCCCCTGGATAGCCGCCCAGACAACCCCACCCCACTAGACACCCCCTACCCCCTTAGACAACCCCAACACCTAGGAACAACCCCCACCCCCTTAGATAGATCCCCACCCCCTGGACACCCCCATCGCCCTGGACACCCCCTGCCCCCTTGGATAGACCCCCAACCCCCTGGACAACCCCCACCCCCTCAACACCACCCCACCCCCTGGACACCCATTACCCTTAGACAGCCCCCAACCCCTTGGAAAGCCCCCCCCCCCCCCACACCCCCTGGACACCACCCCACCACTTGGACACCCCCACTCCCCTGGAAACCCCTACCCCCTTAGACAACACCCCCAACCACCTAGACAACCCCCACCCCTGGAAACCCCCACCCCCTAGACACCCCCACCCCTTGAGTAGCCCCCCCCCCCCTAACACCACCCCACACCCTTGGATATCCCCCAACCCCTGGACAACCCCCCCCCCCACCCCCTGGACAACACCTTACCACCTAGACAACCCCCATGGACACCCTCCCCCCCACCCCCTGAACACCTCCACCCTCTGGACATCCCCTACCCACTTGCATTACACCCCAACCCCCTAGATAGTACCCCACCCCAATTGACATCAATATCTTATTTCACTTCTCAAAACTATATCATGGAAAAATTTTTGATAAAAATTACAATCCATTCAATATGAACATCAATGTCCCCCTTTTATTTGTTTTACAATACCAACAAACAACTCTTGTACCCATATGTTTGTATCTTTTTCCACATTATTGTTAATAAATACAAAGGATATCTTGGGATCTTCCCATTTCATTTAACTTCTCCAAAATATACCATCTTATCCCTATTTTACTCAGAATTACATGTTGCATCACCTTTTGATAGAATGAAAGTTTCACTGAAAACTTACATAAGAGACTTTGGTTAATCTACTCTATGTCTATATGGGATAACTCAGTATAGAAAATAAGAGAGAATTAACCAAGACACAAATGTTGTACATTAATATACTCAACATGTGATACCATTTTGAAATAACTCAAATTAGGGGTTGTATAACAGATCCCTCATAAAGATATAGTCTACAGTTAACTCAAAACACAGATTATAAAATTCAAGCATAAGACATAATATGATATTTTAGGGTTTTCAATGGGGGAGATCATTATAAACCTAACGTTCATTTATAGACCAGTGGTATAGAATGCGAGTTATTTTGTATTCTGAATTCCTTGTTATTATGTAGGTAAAATGCTTGGTATTCTGTATTCTTAATTTTGTGTTATCCTGCAGGTAAATGCACAGAGGGAAGCTTCTTGCTTCTAGACAGGGTGAATTGTTGGATCTATACCAATTATTTCCAAAACCGTTGGTATAGAATTGAAAACCCCACACTTTACCAATGGTTTAAAACCATTGGTAAATGCCTGTTATTCTCAATCTTTACCAATGGTTTTCAGAAACCATTGGTAAAGGCCTGTTAGTCTTAGTCTCTACCAACGGTTTTCAGAAACCGTTGGTAAAGGCCAATTATTCTCAATCTTTACCAACAGTTTGAAAACCATTGGTAAAGATCTATTGCAACGGTTTTTAAACCGTTGGGAGGTATAATATGACTTCTGGAGGCTTATCCCAATAGTTATTTTATAACTGTTTCTATAAGCCTATCCCCATGGCTTGCATGCCAATGGTTGGCTGAACCGTTGGTATAAGTTTTACCAATCGTTATAGAGCCTTTACCAACAGTTTAAAACCGTTGGTATATACAAAATTTTCAGTAGTGAATGTTTTTAACATTTTTAGGGGTATAAAGAGTTTTTAGAGTTTTTAAGTGGTTTTAGGATATTTATTTGTTTTTATGATTATTTAATTTTTTTAGAGGTTTTATGGGTTTCATGGGTTTTCAAGGTTTTTTTGTTTTCATAGATTTTAAGTGATTTTTGGTAATTTTATGGGTTTTTAGGGTTTTATTCATTTTGAGAGTTTTTAGTGTTTTTTCGAGGTTTTCAAGTTTTTTATGTTTTGTTGGGTTTTTAGAGTTTTTTTTAGTTTTTAGTATTTTTAAGGTTTTTTAGAGTTTTTTAACATTTTAAGGCGTTTAATGGGTTTTAAGAGTCTTTAGTGATTTTTTTTGGGGTTTTATGGGTTTTAGGGCATTTTAAGGTATTTATGGGTTTTTATGGTTTTCAGGGATTTTTCAAGTTTTTAAGGATTTTTTTATGTTTTCATGGATTAATAGGGGTCTTTTAGGGTTTGTTTGGTTTTAGGACTTTTTAGGGATTATGAGGTTTTTTTGGTTTTTTGGTTTATTTGGGGTATTAAGGCCTTTTGGGTTTTTAAGGTTTTTTTATTTTTTATAGTTTTTGTTGTTTTTTAGAATTTTTTAATGTTTTAGGGGTTTTATGGGTTTTAAGATTTTAAAGTGGGGTTTTATGGTTTTATGGGTTTTAAAGGTTTCTTATAGGTTTTATAGGTTTTTATGGTTTTCAAGGTTTTTATGGTTTTTTAAATTTTCATGTATTTTTAAGGGGTTTTTAATATTTTTATGGTTTTTATGTTTTTTAGGATTTTGAGGGCTTTTAGGGGTTTTCATTGACATTTAGGGTTTTTAGGGACTTTTATAGGTTTTAGGGTCTTTGGTATTTTTAGGGTTTTTGTGTATTTTTAGGGTGTTTAAGGTTTTTTAGAGATTTTTAATTTTTTTAGGGGTTTATTATTTTTTTATTTTTAGTGGATTTAGGGTTTTTATGAGTTTTTAGTGATTTTTTAAAGGTTTTTTGTGTTTTTTTGGTTTTTTGGGGTTTCAGAGTTTTTTACGTTTTCAGGGATTTTTAAGTTTTTTAATATTTTCAAGGTTTTTTTGAGTTTTTAGGGTTTTAGGGTTTGTAGGGTTTTTAGGGTTTTTTTTGTGTTTTTAGGGGTTTTAGGGTCTTTTGGGTTTTGAAGGGATTATTTGAATTTTTACAGTTTTTAAGGTTTTTTAATTTTTTTAATGTTTTATGGGCGGTGGTTAAGGGTTTTCAGAATTTTTATTGGGTTTTAGGGTTTTTATGAATTTTTAGTTTTTTCAAGGTTTTTAAGGGTTTTATGGGATCCAAGGTTTTTTTGGGGTTTTAGGGTTTTTTACGTTTTCATGGATTTTTTTGGGGGATAGGATTTTTATTGTTTTGACAGATTTTTATGGTTTTGACAATTTTTAAGGATTTTGTGGGTTTTAGGGAATTTTAGGGCTTTTAGGTGTTTTTAGCTGTTTTTAGGGTTTTTAGGGACTTTTGGGGGTTATAGGGTTTTTTGAGTTTTTAGGGGTTTTAAGGTTTTATGGAGTTTTTTAATGTTTTATTTGTTTTAAGCTTTTTTAGATTTTTAGTGGTTTTTAAAGGTTTTTAGGGTTTTTATGGTTTTTAGGGGATTTTATGGTTTTTAGGGTTTGTAGGGATTTTGAGCGTTTTTATGGGTTTTCATGTGTTTTTAGTGTTTTTTGGGTTTTTCGGGGGTTTTAGCATCTTTTTGGGTTTTAGGGAATTTTTAGTTTTTTAGGTTTTTATGGTTTTTCAGAGTTTTTATTTTTTTTAGGTTTAAAGGGTTTTTAGAGTTTTTGGAGGTGGTTTAGGATTTTTAAGGGTTTTAATGATATTTGTGGGTTTCGAGGGGTTTTCATTTTTTCTATGGGTTTTTACGTTTTCAAGAATTTTTAGGGTTTTTTAGGAATTTTATGGTTTTTTGGGTTTATAGAGATTTTCAGTGTTTTTAAGGTTTTTCTGAGGTTTTTATAGGTTTTTTGGGTTTTCAAGGTTTTTATGGTCCTTTGGGTTTTAGGTTTTTTTTGAGTTTTTTTAGGGTTTTTATGGTTTTTTAGAGATTTTAACATTTTTAGGGGTTTTAAGGGTTTTTAGAGTTTTAGAGGATTTTAGGGTTTTTATGGGGTTTTGGGTTTTTAATGTTTTAGGGGTTTTTATTGTTTTTAGTGGATTTTCAAGGTTGTTAGGGTTTTTAAAATTTTTATGGATTTTTAGGGGTTTTTAATGTTTTTTATGGATTTTAGGTTTTTTTATGTTTTTGTGGGATTTGAGGGTTTTTAGGGGGTTTTGTGGTTTTGGGGGGGGGGGGGGTTTCAGGGTTTTTATTGTCTTTTTTTGTTTTAGGGATCTTTGGTTTGTGTTATGGTTTTTATGATTTTTAGAGTTTTTTTAAACATTTTTAGGGTTTTTTGGGTTTTTAGAGTTTTAGTGGGTTTTTAGGGTTTTTATGGGTTTTTAGGGTGTTTTATGTTTTCATAGATTTTTAGGGGTTTTTAGGATTTTTATGGTTTTTGGGGTTTTGGGGGGTTTTAGGGATTTTGAGGGTTTTTAGGGGTTTTTAGGTTTTAAAGTTTCTTAGGGATTTTAGGGTCTTTTGGGTTTTTTTAGTTTTAAGGGGGGGGGGGGTTTAGGATCTCTATGGGTTTTTTAGGGTTTTAATGTTTTTATAGGTTTTTATGGGTTTCAATTACTTTTTAGGGTTTTTTACATTTTAATGAATTTTTAGGGTTTTATTAATATTTTTATGGTTTTTAAGGTTTATAGGGATTTTGGGGGTTTTTAGGGTTTTTATAGCATGGAAGATGCAATGGTCGGGCTATTCCCGCCCCCCCCCCCCCCCAAATTTATTAGAAAGAAAAAAAGAAAACACAGCAGACAAGGGAGGGGAGGGGTCAAACAACCCACACCCAAAAACAACTTACAACCCACGCCAAAAAGAGAAAAACAAAGAAATAAAAAGACTCAAAATCAGACACAACAGCAGCAACATCACACCACATCCAGCCAGTACCAGCATCCAGTAGCACCACATACAATCATCACAGCTACACAGCAGCAGCAACACATCCAAACAAACCAGCCCCACCAACCAACAACACCAAATCCAACATCACATCTAATCACAACCAGCATCATCAAACAACAGCATAGCCGCAACCAAACACAGCCATCATCACCTCCCAACAAACAGAAACCAGCAACTAGCAGCACATCAGCAACCTCATCTACAGCAGCAGCAAATAACCAAACCACAAGCATCATCCCCCAATTTGAATTCAACAACCAGTAAAAAATACAGCATTTCCTCAACCTGCCTCCATTCACACTCTTTCCACCAACCAGCATGTGCTCCTCAGGAGGATCCAGTCTTACAACATGCTCTTGATCCAGCAGCAGCAAAAACTCACAAAAAACCAAGTAACAGCCAGCATTCCAGTATAACGCACCCAAGAGCACAACCACAAGCAGAAAATGACTAGCAACCAAACAGAGAACCAGCGCATGACCCAAAAAGCTGTTCCAGCAACCCAAGAACCACAACACATTACCAGAATGTAGCATCTCATATCAAACACAGAAAACATCACCAATATCAACCCATAGCAGGACCATTCACAACCGTAGAAAATCCATCGCAGAAGGAACCAACCAAAAGTTTCAGCAGTATATGTGGGGCCAAGAAGACCACTATGGCACTGCCGGGGAGTAAATACTGAAGCCAAATCACCGCAGAACACAAACAAACCAGGAGCAACAGTGTGAATCAAAGATAGGGCATGAACCTGAAATTTCCTCCGCATCCAGCAAGAATCGATGCTACGCCAGAAGATCCACACATATCCCAAGCTTAAAGGTTTTAAGGGTTTTTTAGTATTTAGTGGGTTTTAGGTTTTTTATGGGGTTTTGGGGTTTTTAATGTTTTTATGCGGTTTTATGGTTTTTAGTGGTTTTTTAGGCTATTTAGGATATTTTAAGTATTCTTGGATTAGGGGGGGGTTAGAGTTTTTATGGTTTTAGGGTTTTTTTAGTGTTTTTAGGGATTTTATGTTTTCTAAGGTTTTTAGGGTTTTTAGGGGTTTTAGTGGTTTTTAGGATTTTATTGTCTTTTGGGTTTTATGGGGTTTTTATTATGTTTTTAGGGTTTTTAAGGTTTTTTATAGTTTTTAACGTTTTTAGGGGTTTAAAGGGTTTTGGGGGTTTTATGTGATTTTAGGGTTTTAATGGGTTTTAAATTTTTTAAGGTTTTTAGAGGTTTTGTGGTTTTCGTGTGTTCTAATGTATTTTTAGGGTTTTTTTGGATTTTTTTGGTTTTCGGGATTTTCTATGTGTTTTTATGCTATTTAGGTGTTTTTAGGGTTTTTTACATTTTCATATATTTTTAGGGGTTTTATGAATTTATGGTTATTAGTTTTTTATAGTTTTTAGGGATTATGAGGGTTTTTTGGAGTTTTCAGGGGTTTTTTGTTGTTCTTGGTTTATAGGATTTTTTTGAATATTTGAGGGTTTTCCAGATTTTTTATATTTTTCCAAATATTTAGGGGTTTTAAGGGTTTTTATATTTTTTATTAGGTTTTTATCATTTTATGGATATTTAAAAAAAATTAGGGGTTTAAGGGTTTTTTAGGTTTTCCGTGGATTTTCAAGAATTTTAGGGGTTTTTACATTTTTATATCTCTTTTGGGGTTTTCTGAGATATTTATGGTTTTTAGGGTTTTTTCATGTTTTTAGGGGTTTTTAGGGTTTTAAGGGTTTTCCGGGGTTTTTAGGGGTCTTAGGGTCATTTTGGGGTTTTAAGGGTTTTTGAGTGTTTAAAGGTTTTTAAGTTTTTTTAGAGATTTAAAAAAAATTATAAGTTTAAAGGGGTTTTAGAGTTTTTTATGGGGTTTTAGGGTTTTTTATTTTTTTATGGATTTTTAGAGGTTTTGAAGATTGTTTTTATGGATTTTAGGGGTTTTAAGGATTTTGAGGGTTTTTTGGTTTTAGAGGTTTTTAGGGTTCTTAGGATTTTTTAGGGTTTTTATGTTTTTTTTTTGATTTTGTAGGGTTTTAATGGTTTTTAGATTTTTTTAACATTTTTATGGGTTTTTAGGGTTCTTAAGGATTTTTAGGGTATTATGGACTTTTGTGTTTTGGGGGGTTTTTTGTGTTTTTTTATGTTATTTATGTTTTTTTATATTTCTTGAAAAATTTTAGGGGTTTTAAGTGTTTTTAGAGTTTTCAGTAGTTTTAGGGTTTTTTGGGATTTTATGGGTTTTTATGGTTTCTAGGTGTTTTCTAGTTTTCTTGGGGTTCCAGTTTTTTAGAATTTTTTACATTTTCATGGTTTTTTAGGGTTTTTAGATTTTTTATAGTTTTTAGGGGTTTTTAGGGTTCTTTAGGGGTTTAGGGATTTTAAGGGTTTTTAGGGATTTCAAGAGTTTTTAGGGGGTTTAAGGGTTTTTAGGGTCTTTTTTTGTCTTTAGGGCTTTTTTAGTTTTTTATGTTTTTATGTTTTTAAGAGTTTTTTAATTTTTTTAGGGTTTCAAAGGGTTTTTAGAGTTTTTAGTAATCTTTTAGGGTTTTTATGGGGTTTTAGGAGTTTTGGGTTTTTTGGGTTTTTTGGTTTTCACGGGTTTTTCAGGGTTTCTAGATTTTTTTTAAGTTTTCATGGATTTTCTGTAGTTTTCAGGTTTTTTATAGTATTTATGGTTTTTAGGGGTTTCAGGGATTTTGAGGGGTTTTAGGGTTTTTAGGGGGTTTTAATGTTTTTAGGGTTTCTTAGAGTTTTTTTAGACTTTTTGGGTTTTTAGGGGTTTTTTTAGTTTTTTGGGGTTTCAAGGTTTTTTTGAGTTTTTTCACATTTTTAGGGGTTTTGAGGGCTTTAGAGTTTTTAGTAGTTTTTTGGGTGTTTTGGGTTTTTAGTGTTCCTAATAGTGTTTAGGGTTTTTAGGGTTTTTTAGTGTTTTTTATGTTTTTTTGGATTTTTTGGGTTTTTTAGGAATCTTATGATTTTAGGGTTTATATTGATTTTTAGGGATTTTCAAGTTTTTTAGGGGGTGGGTTTTTTTGGTTTCTCTAGGTTTTTATGGACTTTTTCAGTTTTTAGGGATTTTTTCATTTTTTTCTGGGTTATTAATGATTTTTAGTGTTTCTTAATGTTTTTTGCGATTTAAAGGGTTTTTGGAGTTTTTTCTTGATTATTTAGGGTTTCTATTGGGTTTTTAGGGATTTTAAAGATTTTTATGGGGTTTTATGGTTTTCAAATAGTTTTCAAGGTTTTTAGAATTTTTTACGTTTTCATGGATTTATTGGGGGATTTTAGGGTTTTAGGGTTTTTAGTTTTTTTAGTGTATTCATGATTTTCAGGGATTTTAGGGTTTTTAGGGTATCTTAGGGTTTTTACAGTCATTTGGGTTTTTTTTGGTTTTTTGAGTTTTTTAGGGGTTTTAAGGTTTTTAAAAAAAATTAACATTTTTAGGGGTTTTAAGGGTTTTAAGGGTTTTTAGAGTTTCTATCAGTTCTAGGGTTTTTATGGGGTTTCAATTTTTTTATGGTTTTAAGGTTTTTATAGTTTTAGAGATTTTTTATGGTTTTTAGGGATTTTAGGGGTTTTCGGAATTTTGAGGGTCTTGAGGGGTTTTAGGGGTTTTAGAGTTCATTAACATTTTTAGTGGTTTTAAGATTGTTTAGAGTTTTTAGTTGTTTTTAGGGTTTTTATTGGTTTTTGGGTTTTTAAGGTTTTTAGTAGTTCTTATTGTTTTTAGGGGGTTTTCAAGGGTTTAGGGTTTTTTACATTTTCATTGATTTTTAGGGTATTTTTAGGAATTTTATGGTTTTATGGAATTTTTGGATTTTTTGGGATTTTGAGAGTTTTTTGGGGGTTTCAGGGTTTCTTTTTGTTTTTTTGGGTTTTTAATGTTTTTCGAGTTTTTTGATTTTTTTGGGTTTCTTGATTTTTTTAGGGGTTTTAAGGGTTTTTAGAGATTTAAAAATTTTAGGGTCTTTAAGGGGTTTTATTGGTTTTAGTGGTTTAAGGGTTTTTAGGGTTTTCAGGGCAAGGAAGTCTGAGGGCTAGGATATTCCTGACTCCCCCAAAATTTATTAGAAAAAAAGATGCAAAGACACTGCAGACAAGGGAGGGGCGGGGTCAATGAACCCACACCCAAAAACCCTTAACAAACACACCCCAAAGACCGCAAAAAAATCAAAAGAAGAAAAGACACAGTGCCTAACTCACAGTAGCTTCAGCACCATCTCAGCCAATTCCAACCATAGGCGGCTCCATCACCTCTTTACCACTTCTCATCCAAGCAGAAACCAGCATCCAAAGCTCATAGCCAAGCAGCGACCAGTGTCAAGTCTCACATTTTCCAGCATCCAACACCTTCTCACCAAGAAGCTCCTCCATAAGAAACTCCATCATCCAGCATTCCCCAGTAACCAGCAGCTCACAACCAGCCAAAGGCCAGTGCCCAAACTCATAAAAACCAGCATCCAACACCTTCTCACCAAGAAGATCCACCACCATCAGCACAGAACCATCAGCACTGAGGTCATAAATCCCCCCTTCATCACTTCAGAAGGAAACAGTAGCTCCATGACACCCAAAGGCTGAACAAAGCGCAACACAACTCAACAAAACCAATAGCCAGCATCCACTTCGAGCCACAACCAAACCAGCTTTGTCACCTCACAGCAGAACAACAACCATCACCAAGCACCAGCATCCATGACCAAAGACCAGCTCTCCCAATGAAACACAACCAAAGAAAACACAGAATAGAGAGCTACAGATAGCAGCCAAATCGAAACACAGATGCAACTACCGCTCAGAATACCAATCCATGCTCATCGGTCTAGAAAACCAGCAGAAGCATCCGACAAAACCAGCAACCGCACAAAAATCCACAAACCATATCGCAATACACCTTCCTGCATCTAAGGACATCTTAGCAAACAGAACCAGGAAATCGGGGCCAAGAAATCTTCTTTGGCACCAAAGGAAAGCATAAACTGAAACCAAAATGAAGCAAAAAGAAAACCATCCAAGGATTCCAGCAATAAACAAGATCCATCCAATATTTTTAGTGGAAAACAGGGGACCAGAGAATCTGTTTTGGTACCCCGATGAACCAAAGACAAGCAGATCAACCAGATCCAAGCACTTCTTAAGCCACTTCACTTCAACAACATGAAAAGTAGGCAGATCCAAAGAACCATAAAACCAAACCCGAGACATATGCGCGAGGCGTTGATCAGAAGATCTAGAAGTGAATTCCAAATGACCAAGCATACCATAACAGATCGACTCCAAGCCCTCTGTAAACACCATATTCCGTCGCGCAGCCTGGAGAAAGAGTAAAACTTGCCGGAAAACAGATCTCCGAGAGCAGACGACCAGATCTTTGCCCAGGAAAGCTGATGAAGAAACCACAAAAGTCCTCTACCGTCGCCACCAGAGACGGAGACCCCCACCTTGACCAACTCGTAAAGCTCCCACCACGGGAGAGAAAGGGTGTTTTTCGGAGTTTTTTACATTTTCGTGGATTTTTCAGTGGTTTTTAGGATTTTTTGAGTTTTTATGGTTTTTAGGGGTTTTAGGGTTTTTAGGGATTAAGATTTTTTATTGTTTTTCACGGGTTTAGGGGTTTTCAAGGTTTTTGGGTCTTTTTGTGTTTTTAGTGTTTTTTTTGAGTTTTTAGGGTTTTTAAAGTTTTTTATAGTTTTTTAATTTTGTTAGGTGTTTTAAGGGTTTCTTGTGTTTTTAGTGGTTTTTTAGGGTTTTATGGGTTTTTAGGATTTTTATGGTTTTCATGGGTGATGTGAGATGCACGGGGTGGCCCGATCTTCACGGCGTAGGGCGGAAAATGAAGGATGTGGTTCGGGGCTATGTGGCGGATGATGGGTACGGATAGTGGATGCAAGTAGTCAATCAATGCTATAAGGATCACGACCTACTACTTAGACAACACACTCAAGGGGGAATGTGTTAGCCAACCCACACAACAATGCACTTGGGTTGAGGCACAGAATTGGGGGCTTTGTGATCTTGGATCACCAATCTTACATGTAGATTGACAAGGCATGAATGCACAAGAGTAAAGGGGAAAAGACCCGGGATAATCCTCACACAACGGAGAGAAACAATCATAAGCTCTCAATTGAATCTTGAATGAAAATAAAATTCCATGGGGTGGCTATTTGTAGCCAAGGGGGTGATACAATGGTAAAGGGTCTAATACCCTAAAGTCATACAGGCTAAACCTACCTTGTCCCCTTAAAAGTCAAAAAGATAAAGTCTAAAAAAAGACTTTTGGAAAAGTAGCACACAACTTTCCAACTATAGCCCACCATATTTGACTTTGAGTGCATATCCCACTAGATTTGACTTTTGTGTCCAAATATGCCATTTCTAGAATCCTCCATGTGGGCAATACATCCAAATTCCTGCAACCATGTGGGCCATGATTTAATCTTCATATTTGGGCTTGAATAAGTGAGATAATAGGCCCATTTTCTGCACCCATGCAAGGCAAGATCCATTGGGCCTTTAATGAAGCGATATGGGCACCCATTGTTGCATTCAGCCTCTTTAATCTCCCACGCATCATTAGACCTTGAAAATCCAACTCCTCCACTCGGGTAATAGGCTTGGTGCCTTCAACATGGTTTGCATCATCCTCCCTTTCTTGAAAAGGAGTCGCCCTCGACTCTTCATCCTCTACCCCCAAAAAAGGAGAAAGATCAGAAACATTGAAAGTGGCACTTACACCATAATCACCTAGAAAAGCTATCTTGTAAGCATTGTTGTTAATATTATCAAGCACTCGGAAAGGTCTATCGCCTCGTGGCATGAGTTTTGATTTCCACTTGTCATGAAATCTTTCCTTCCGCATATGATTCCAAACCCGGTCACCGGGCTCGAACAACATTTTCTTGCGACCCTTGTTTGCACGATCAATGTATTTCTGGGTCATCCGCTCGATATTTTTCCTTGCTTTTTCATGGATTTGTTTAAGGAATTTAGCGCGCCCTTTCGCATCCATATTAGTTGCTTCCTGAAAATGCAAAGGAACTAGATCAATAGGGGCAAGTGTGTTAAAACTGTATACAATTTCGAATGTTGAATATTGAGTGGTGGAGTGCATGGCCCTGTTATATATTAATTCCACATGTGGAAGACACTCCTCCCAATTCTTGAGATTCTTCATGACAATTGTTCGCAGAAGGGATGATAGTGTCTGATTCACCACCACTATTTTTCCATCAGTTTGCGGATGACATGTAGTAGAAAATATGAACATTGTACCCAGTTTTCTCCACAAGGTCTTCAAAAAGTAACTAAGGAATTTTGTGTCTCGATCCAACACAATTGTCGTTGGCATTCCATGGAGTTTCACTACTTGATGAAAGAAAAGTGTTGCAATGTTAGTGGAATCATCTGTTTTGTGACAAGGAATAAAATGTGCCATTTTTAAAAACCGATCCACCACAACAAAAATGGAATCTCTCGCTCTCTTGGTCCGTGGTAACCCCACAACAAAGTCCATTGATATGTCCTCCCAAGGGGTGTTGGGGATTGGGAGAGGAAGGTATAGTCCATGTGGGTTCAGTTTTGATTTGGATTTATGGACAACAATGCACTTTCCCACAAATTTCTCAACATATCTAGATATCCTAGGCCAATAAAAATTCTCACTAAGAACACTTAGAGTTTTGGCAACACCAAAATTCCCCCATTAACCCACCCGAATGTGATTCCTTCTGTAAAAGTAAATTAATAGAGCAATTGGGAATGCAAAGCTTGTCAATCCGGAATTAGAATCCATCATGTAAATAGAACTTTTCCCAACTAACTCCAGGTTTGAAATGTTCATAAGGTTCTCTAAAATCACTATCAGTGGAATATAAATCCTTAATGCATTCAAAACCAAGGAGTTTTGAATCCAACAAGGATAAAAGATAATATCTATCTGAAAGTGCATCGGCCATAGTATTTTCGTTCCCCTTTTTATGCATGATGACATATGGAAATTATTCAATGAATTCTAGCCATCTCGCATGTCTTCTATTTAGTTTATATTGGCTTCTTAGGTATTTAAGAGCCTCATGATCAGAATGGATCACAAATTATTTAGGCCAAAGATAGTTCTTCCATGTCTCGAGTACTCTAAAAAATTCATACAACTCTTTATCATATATAGCATAGTTTAGAGTTGTGCCATTTATCTTCTCACTAAAGAAAGCAATAGGCTTACCTTCTTGCATGAGTACTCCTCCTATGCCAATTCCACTTTCATCACATTCAATTTCAAATGTGTTACTTAAGTCTAGAAGTTCAAGTAGAGGGGCATGGGTGAGTCTCTCCTTAAGAGCATGGAAGGCCTTCTCTTGATTTGTCTCCCATTTTAAAGGAACATTCTTCTTTGTAAACTCGTTCAATGGTTATGCAAGTGTGCTGGAGTCTTTCACAAATCTCCTGTAAAAACTAGAAAGCCCACGAAATATTCTTACCTATCCAACAAAAGTTGGAGTTGGCCATTCTTGTATTGCGTTGATATTCTCGGTGTACACTTCAACTCCATTGCCTCTCACAACAAATACAAGGAAAACAATTTTATCAAGGAAAAATTCACACATATTTATGTTTCCAAACAGGTTTTCCTTCCTTAACAACTCTAAGACTTTTCTTATGTGATCTACAGGTTCTAGCAAGGTCCTACTATAAACCAAAATGTCATCAAAGTAAACTACCACAAATTTTCCAATATATGCATGTACGACATGATTCATTAACCTCATAAATGTGCTAGGTGCATTGGGGAGACCAAAGGGCATGACTAACCATTCATAAAGTCCATGTTTTGTCTTAAATGCAGTTTTCCACTCATCTCCTTCTTTCATCCTAATTTGATGGTATCCACTTCTTAAATCAATATTTGAAAAAATAGTTGATCCATTTAATTCATCTAGCATATCATATTACCTAGGGATAGGATGACGATACCTGATCGTGATGTTGTTGATGGCTCTACAGTCAATGCACATTCTCCATGTTCCATCCTTCTTTGGTACTAGAAGCACCGGTACCGCACAAGGGCTAAGGCTCTCTCTCGCATATCCCATATCCAACAGCTCTTGAACTTGACTTTGAATCTCTTTTGTCTCTTCCAGGTTGGTGCGATATGTCGGGTGGTTCGGTAGTGATACTCCAGGTATGAGGTCAATTTAATTCTTAATACCTCTAATGGGTGGCAAACAAGGTGGCACCTTTTCAGGAAAGACATCTTCAAATTCTTGCAACAAAGACTCAACAACATGTGGCAAAGGAGATGTTATGTCGTTAGTGTTCAACATCACCTCTTTGTACATAAGTACTAAGAGATTTTGTCGAGAAATCAAAGCTTCCATAACCTCACTCTTTTTTACCAACATCACACTTTTCTCTTCTCTCGAATTCTTTTTCCCACTTGATTTTTCTTTGCTCTCCATTTCTTTTCATCTCTCATTTTCTCTCTTTCCCTCATTCTCTCCTCATTCATTTTCACTCTTTTTTTCCTAATCACTCATTTTTTTATTTTATCTCAAAATTTTATCTTCCAAAATTTGTTTGGGGGACATGGGGTTGAGGGTTATAGGTTCCTCTCGGAGTACAAAAGAGTGATGATTCAAGAAACCGTCATGGGTAACACACCGATCATACTTCCATGGTTGTCCCAACAAAAAATGGCAAGCCTTCATCGGAAAAACATCGCACAAAGACCTCATCTTTGTAATTCCCAATGGTGAACAATACCTTCACTTTATTATTGAATTTCAGCTCCCCGAAATCATTCAACCACTGAAGTTGATATGGATGTTGATGCTTCAATGTAGGATGTCCCAACTTCTCTACTAACTTGGTTCTCGCAGCATTACTACAGCTTCCTCCATCAATTATAACACTACATACCTTCCCATGGATCTTCCACCGTGTATGGAAAAGGTTCTCCCATTGCTCCTTCTCTCCTACGGTCATTTGTGCACTTAGAACTCTCCTACTGACAGGAATCTCACCATCTTCTACAAAATCTCCACTATCAATTTTTGGAGATTCTTCCTCCTCCTCTTTCAAACTCTCTCCATCGGTCTCCCATTCTCCATACTTGTTTATGGTCATGGTGCACCGGTTTGGCCACTCACTAGCGATGTGACCCCTCCCTTGATATTTGAAACACCGAATATCCCTATTCCTGGTTTGGCTAGCCTCAAAAGTAGGTTTTTTAGGTGGAATAATTACCTTGTCACTTTTGCGATCAACCACCTCTTTTGGCTTTGATGAATCTCCAATCACATTCCTTGGATTTCTCCATGGTGTGAAAGGGGTAGCGGGTTTCCTCATGTTGCTCCTCCTTTTAATTTGTTGCTCGATCTTGGTGGCTTGGTGGATCATATCTTGTATCTCTATATAGTGATGCATCTCCACTTGATATGAAATATCTTGATTAAGCCCATGTAAAAACCATTCCATGGTTGCCTCCGGATCCTCCTAAACATTTGCTCGAACCATGGAAATTTGCATCTCTTTGTAGTAGTCTTCTACACTCTTACTCCCTTGGGTGAGGCGTTGAAGTTTGTTGTGGAGATCTCTATGGTAATGTGTGGGAACAAACTGCTTCCGCAAGGTGAACTTCATGTCTTCCCATGTGTTGATGGGACGTCCACCATATCTAGCCCTCTCCTTTTGAACTTGATCCCACCAAATTAAAGCATAATCAGGAAAATTCAAGGGAAGCAAGTTTGACCTTTTTCTTCTCGGAATATGCATGGCATGAAAAGACCTTCTCGATCCACATCTCCCACTCCAAGTATACTTCCGGATCACTTTTCCCTTGAAAAGAAGGAACCTTTACCTTGATCCTACCATGTAGGTCATCATCATGTTGTCTCCTTTGTCCTCCTCTCGGTTGATGGTACAACCTCCAACTTTGTGGGACATCATCAAGATCATCATCAAAGTTCATTATCTCCTCCTCCATGATGTGGGGACAATGTGGTGCCGGAGCACATCCTGGGTTATCATGGAACATCCTTGGGCTTGGTTTATTCTCTAATTCATCAATCCTCTCATGTAAGACCTCCAACTTCCGATCAAGAAGCTTCTCGAAGTGGCTCACCAAAGCTTGCATTTGGAATTG
Source organism: Viscum album (assembly GCA_963277665.1). Lineage (NCBI taxonomy): Eukaryota > Viridiplantae > Streptophyta > Magnoliopsida > Santalales > Viscaceae > Viscum > Viscum album. Next base: position 593,933,407 of record OY728137.1, on the reverse strand, counting down.
CGTAGCTTCGGGTGCGGGAGATCTACTTCGACTTACTTCATCGCTAACATGAGCAATTTTCTTCCCACGATCTTCTGCCACGATATGTTATGCAAACACAAACACACACTGGGGGGGACGCACATAATGAAACACACTCACTCACACACACGAGATGGACACACACACACACACAATATGTACACACTCTCACACACAAGGATACACACTCACACATGCAAGATATACACACTCACACACACAAGATGTACACACACACGCACACAACAAGATGCACACACTCACACACACAGGATTGTTTTTTTGCTAATTTCACTCCACTCTCAAAACTCAATTAAAATTCCAAGCTCTTATGAAATATAATACATTTTTCGAGTGATCACTTTCCACCAATATATCCCAAATCAAGATTGTGTTGGGGGATGGTTTAACACAATCCGCTTGAGTGGTAAAGGGTAAAGGGTGAAAAGAGGGTAGAAAATGGATAAAGGGTGGGTGGAAAAGGGGTAGAAAGGTGGTATTTGGGTTTTTCCCGATTGTGCAAGATAAGATAAATGAATAACAATATGGGCCAAAAACAAAATAGGGATGAAGTAAAATGATGGAAAAAAATGATATATGGAAATGGAAAGTGTTAATAAGTTAAATCACAAAGGAGTAATTGTATCTATTTTTTTCTTTTTTTTTCTCAATTCTCCCCAAAAAGTGTTGTGCTTGGAGTTTTAAAGCTCAAGATAATTCAACGGCGAGTAAGGAATTTTTTTTCAAAATCTATCAAATAAAGTATGTGCTTAATTTTGAAAAGCACAAAATGATGAGTTGAGAGAATTTTTTTTTCGGATACAAATCACTTATAGAGAATTAAATACGGAAAGAAGATGGATGAATATTTGGCTCAATTTATAATAATACATGCTTGCACAAACTAGGCCATTTCAGGAGGCTTTCAAGAAAAGGGATTTTTTGTTGAATGGGGGAATAATATAGAAAGATAAGGAGGGTAATGGACAGAATTAAAGTAAATGAAGGGATAGATGCCTACCATGTCAACCGGAGCTCTGATACCAACTGATGTGAGATGCACGGGGTGGTCTGATCTTCACGGCGTAGGGAGGAAAATGAAGGATGTGGTTCGGGGCTATGTGGCGGATGATGGGTACAGATAGTGGATGCAAGTAGTCAATCAACGCTATAAGGATTGTGACCTACTACTTAGACAACACACTCAAGGAAGAATGTGTTAGCCAACCCACACAACAATGCACTTGGGTTGAGGCACGGAATTGGGGGCTTTGTGATCTTGGATCACCAATCTAATTTGTATATTGACAAGGCAAGAATTCACAATATCAAAGGGGAAATGACCCAGGATAATCCTCACACAACAGAGAGAAAAAAGCATAATCTCTCAATTGATTCTTGAATAAAAATACAATGCCATGGGGTGGCTATTTATAGCCAAGGGGGTGATACAATGGTCAAGGGTCTAATACCCTAAAGTCATACAGGCTAAACCTACCTTGTCCCCTTAAAAGTCAAAAAGATAAAGTCTAACAATGACTTTTGGAAAAGTAGCACACAACTTTCCAACTATAGCCCACCAGATTTGACTTTGATTTCATAGCCTTCTCATCAATGGGTTTTTAGGGTTTTCTAATTTTTCATTTACTTTTAAATGTTTTTAGGATTCTTATGGTTTTTATGTTTTTAATGACTTTTATAGTTTTAGGGTTTAAGATGTTTTTAGGGGTTTTTAATGTTTTAGAGTTTTTTGTGGGTGTTTAGGGTTTTATTGGTTTTTAGGGTCTTTTAAGGTTTTCAGGTGATTTATGGTTTTTAGGTGGTTTTCATGGTTTTTGGGATTTTATACATTTACATTGATTTTTAGGGTTTTTAGTATTTTTATGGTTTTTTGGTTTTTTGTGGGTTTTAGGTATTTTGAGGGTTTTTTGGGTTTTTAGTGGTTTTATGATTTTTTGAAATTTTTAGGGTTTTTATGGTCTTTTTGGGTTTTTAGAGTTTTATGAGTTTTTCAAGGATTAAATGTTTTTTATTGGGTTTTAATGTTTTTAGGAATTTTAAGGGGTTTTAGAGTTTTTAGTTGGGTTTCTAGGGTTTCTGGGTTTTTTGGGTTTTTTTATGTTTTCGTATATTTTTAGGGATTTTTTAGGATTTTTATGATTTTTAGGGTTCTTAGGGGTTTATGGATTTTGAGGGATTTTATGGGTTTCAAGGGTTCTTAGGGATTCCATGGGTTTTCTAGTACTTAGGATTTTTTTGGTTTCTAGGATCTTTAATAAAATATTTATGTTTTTAATGTTTTTTAGAGTTTTTAACATTTTTACGTGTTTAAAGGGGTTTTAGAGTCTTTAGTGGTTTTTTAGGGTTTTGAATATTTATGGTTTTTAGGGTTTTTTTATTGAAATGTAATTTTAGTGGTTTTTAAGATTTTTACGGGTTTAAGTATTTTTAGGGTTTTTTGGGCATTTGAGGGGTTTTAGGGGTTTTTAGGGTTTTAGTGTTTTTAGGTTTTTTCGGGGTTTTTAGGGCCTTTTGGGTTTTTAGAGGTTTTTTATTTTTTTTCTGGTTTTTAAGGTTTTTATATTTTTTTAATTTTTTTAGGGGATTTAGGAATTTTTAGAGTTTTTAGTTGTATCTTAGGGTTTTAATGGGGTTTTAGGGTTTTTAAGGTTTTAGGGGTTTTATGGTATTTAGGGGATTTTCAAGGTTTTGTAGGGTTTTTTATGATTTAATGAATTTTTAGGGGTTTTTATGATTTTTATGGTTTTTAGGATTTTTTAGGATTTTCAGTGATTTTGAGGTTTTTAGGGTTTTGAGGGGGGTTTAGGGGTTTTAGGATTTTTCTAGATTTTTAGGGTCTTTTAGGATTTTAAGGATTTTTTGAGTTTTGTTTAGGTTTTTAAGGGTTTCTAATGTTTTTTAACGTTTTAGGGGTATCAAGGGGTTTTAGAGTTTTGGTGGTTTTTAGGTGTTTTAAATGTTTTAATGGTTTTTATTGGTTTTATGGTTTTCAATGGTTTTTAAGTGTTTTAAAGCTTTTTACATTTTCATGGATTTTTAGATGATTTTTAGGATATTTATGTTTTTTTGGGTGTTTAGGGATTTTGAGGGGTTTTCAGGGAGTTTTAGGCGTTTTAGGGATTTTCAGGGTGTTTAGGGACTTTTTGAGTTTTTAGGTTTATGGTGTTTTTTAGGGTTTTTATGTTTTTTATATTTTTTTAATGTTTTTACAGGTTTTAAGGGTTTTATGATTTTTTTAATTGTTTTTAATGTTTTTATGAGTTTTTAAGTTTTTAGGGGTTTTGTGGTTTTTAAAGGTTTTTCATTGTTTTTAGGGTTTTTAGGATTTTTAGATGTTTTGAGGGTTTTTTGGGTTTCTGGGGTTTTAAGGTTTTTTTGAGTTTTTTATGGTTTATAATGTTTTTTTAGATTTTTAGCATTTTAAGGGTTTAATGGATATCTATAGTTTTTAGTGGTTTTTAGGGTTTTTATGGGTTTTAAGGGTTTTTAAGTTTTTTAGGAGATTTTATTATTTACAGGGGGTTTCATGGTTTTTAGGGTTTTTTACATATTGAATGTTTTTTTGGGGGTTTTAAGAAATTTATGGGGTTTTGGGGTTTTTAGGCATTTTGAGGGGTTTTAGGTGTTTTTTTGGGGGTTTTGGGTTTCTAGGTTCTTTTTGGGGTTTTAGGTTTTTATTTATTTTCTAGGGTTTTATGGTTTTTTATAGTTTATGATTTTTAAGGGGTTTTAGAATTTTTATTGGGTTTTATGGGTTTTTGGGGTTTTTATGGATTTTATGGGTTTTTGGGGTTTTTAGGGGTTTTCCAGTGATTTAAGGGTTTTTTATGTTTTCATGGATTTTTAGTGGTTTCTAAATATTTTTATGGGTTTTTATTGTTTTTTGTTATTTTTGTGGTTTTTAGGGTCTTTCTGGGGTTTTTATGGTTTAAGGGTTTTTCAAATTTTTAGGGAATTTTTGGGTTTTTAGGGTTTTTTTGGGTTTTAGGGGTTTTGAGGGGTTTTAGAGTTTTTTAATGACATTTGGGGTTTTATGGGGTTTTACAATTTTTAGGTATTTTTCATGTTTTTTATAGTGTTTTACATTTTCATGGATTTTTAAGGTTTTTTTTGGATTTTTATGTTTTTAGCGGTTTTTAGGGTTTACGGACTTTGAGGGATTTTAGGGTTTTCCTGGGTTTTTTGGGTTTTCAATGTTTTTTGGGTCTTTTTGGATTTTTAGGGATTTTTGAGTATTTTAGGGTTTTAAGGTTTTTTAGATTTTTTACCATTTTTAGGGGGTTTTATATTTTTTAGAGAGTTCAGTGGGTTATTAGGAATTTTATGGTCTTTTTAGATTTTTTATGGTTTTGGGGGGTTTTTATGGTTTTTAGTGGGTTTTTACAGTTTTTATGGTTTCTTATGTTTTCATGGACTTTTTTTGGTTTTTACATTTTTTTAGGTTTTTAAGGAATTTTGATTGATTTTAGGGTTTATCAGGATCTTTAGGGGTTTTCAAGGTTTTTGGGGTCTCTTTGGGTTTTTTGATTTTTTTTTCAGTTTTTTAGGGGTTTTAATGTTTTTTAGAATTTTTTATGTTTTTATAGGTTTAAAGAGTTTTTAGTGGTTTTTAAGGTTATTTCATGTTTTTAAGGTTCTAAATGTTTTTAGGGGTTTTTTTGGATTTTAGGGGTTTTTCAGGGTTTCTAGTGTTTTTATTTTTTTGTGAATTTTTAGTGTTTTTTTAGGATTTTTATGGTTTTTAATGTTTTTATAGTTTTTATGGATTTTGAGGGATTTTAGGGGATTTAAGGGTTTTTAGGATTTTTTAGGTTTTTCAGGGACTTTTGGGGTTTTTTTGGTGGGGGGGGGGGGTTGAGTTTTTAGGGGTTTTTAGAGTTTGTTAACATTTTTATAGGTTTTAAGTATTTTTAGAGGCTTTAGTAGTTTTTTCGGGTTTTAACAAGATTTTAGGTTTTTTTATGTTTTCATGTATTTTTAGGGGGTCAGGGTTTTTAAGGATTTTGAGGGTTTTTAGAGTTTTCTATGGGTTTTAGGGGTTTTTTTTCATTTTTAGGGTTTCATGGTTTTTTAATGATTTTAGTAGTTTTTAAGGTTTTTTAGAGTTTTTAGTGGGTTTAGGGTTTTTATCATTTTTAGGGCTTTTTAAGGTTTTTAATGGTTTTTTTGGTTTTCAGGTATTTTAGGGTTTTTATGTTTTCATTTATTTTTAGGGGGTTTTATGGCAAAGAAGATGTGGGGGTTAGGATATTCCTGACACCCCCAAATTTATTAGAAAAAAACGCATTAGACAAGGGAGCGGAGGGGTCAAACGACCCACACCCAAAAACCCATAACACCTAAACCCAAAAAAACCTAAAGAAAAAAACAAAAAAAACACAAAAAGACAAACAAAGAAGAAAAACAGAAATTTGCCCATCATCAACTCCCATCTAATCAGCATCCAGCATCCAGCAGCACCATAACCACTAGCAGCAACTTCATCAGCAATCATCAGCACAAAATATATAGCACCACAGTAAACCTTGCCTCACTGACACCATGTTTCTGCACCGTACCAAGTTCGACAACCATCAGCCTATACTCCATTCTTAGCTTATCAAACCTACACCATAAAACAACACCGCCCCTATGAGACATGCCCTTGACACCGAGCTGAACCACCAACACCATCCCAACACTACCACATGCACTATCATACCAAACCAAAATGGAGTCTAGTGTGATGGTAAGGGAAGCAAGAGAAAAGGTGGATCCATGAGTCAAGGGGAGTGACAACAGTGAGCATGCGCACCCCATAATCTAATTCCAATAGTCACCTAGAAGATCATCAAAACACCGTGCATTAGCACTACCACCAAAAGCCAGATTCCAGAAGTAGTATCTTAGATTCCAGAAACCATCACCTCTTATCCATTGAACTTCAAGCATTTCACACCAAGTATCACCTCCAGGAACACAAGGAAAACATCACCCATGAATAGAACCCATCTGCAGTACCCAAAGGAAAGGAATCATCTAGCACCAATCAACATCACCAAATTCCAGCACTCGAATCAAATCACAATCAAACCATCCACAACACAGAAAACCACAGTCCAACATAGCAGCCAAAACGCAACGTAGCTTAACGAGCCCATCAACAGTATGAAAAAATTTCGAAAGAGATAAACCAGAAAAATGAACCTGCATCTTCTACACAAACCAATGCCAAGCCAAGCTCATCTTCCCATGAAACAAGTGGCATCCATCAACACGTGACAGAAAAGAATCACCAGTATCAACATCATAAACATCACCGCCTCCAATCCAACCAGCTCCTATAAAGAATCAGGTCAAAATCCAGCATCTAGCACATCCTAACCCATCATCTCCCAAGAGATCACAACTCAACATCCAGCAATCAAGGCCTTTGGACTAAACAACATTCATCATTCCACACCTCGTAGCATAGATTACAACATACCACAAGCAATCATAGTCAGTACCAAAACACAATACCTAGCACCCCTTGGACAGAACAAGCTTGCACAACATCACAAAAAATCCCCTAACAAATCTCAAAAAATCCAATAACCAGTACCCGTAGTGACTCCTAACCATAACCACAACCAATAAATAGAAGACCATGAAAATCCAAGGAATCCAACCAAATCTAGCATCAAAAGTGTGAAGTGGAGAAGAAGCTAAGGGACTATGTTGAACACGCACCTACATCTGCTTCACAGATCGAAAAGAAGATCAGACCATATCACCGTACAAACCTTCTGCATCACGAGATCGAGACTTTGAGAACTGAAATGAGTAAGAGCCACCATTTCCTGATGATCCAAGCCGAACCAAAGCTACAACATACCACGCAGCTTCAAGAGTCGCTGAAAACTCGGGCAAACCCGCCGCTTAGAAAAGAGGAAGTTGTCGAAGAACACCTGCCACCTTTGGTCTGGATAACACTGTTGAGGTCCGTTGTCACCAAGATCTACCCCCATAAGAACATGAGCGTAGGTTTGCGAAGGGTTCTAAAACCTAGATTGGCACCTTTTCTTGGAAAATGAGAATCCTCCAAATAGAAACAGTTCCACCGAAGGACTCTACATCATCCCACCACTGCCACGAGCGCCTACCACAAAGTAAAGAGGGTAGGGAAAAAGATCTATCACTGCCTCCTCGATGGGAATCCAAAGGATACCCTAGAAGATGCGATGAGGGGGAGATAGCACCAGGAGAGTGCACTTACATCCTCCTAGAGTGTGTTATGATTTTTATTGTTTTAGGGTTTTTAGGGATTTTTAGAGTTTTTCAGGTTTTTCAGGGTCTATAGGGTTTTTCCTAGGATTTAATGAACTTTTTGGGGTTTTAGGCCATTTGAGAGTTTTTAAGGGGTTGATGTTTTTTTGAGTTTTTAATGTTTTTGTGGGTTTTATGGGTTTTTAGATTTTTTTAGTGGGTTTTAGGGTTTTAGGGTTTTTAAGGTTTTTAGGGTTTTATGGTTTTCAAGGGGTTTTTAGGGTTTTTAGTGTTTTTACATTCTTATGTATATGTTTTTAGGGGTTTGAACGGTTTTTAGAGTTTGTAGTGATTTTTAGGGTTCTTATGGGAACTTATTTTTTTTTATGGTTCTTAGGGATGTTTATGGATTTCAAGGGGTTTTAAGATTTTTTGGGATTTTTTTGTTTTTAAATATTTTTATAGGGTTTTTAGGAATTTTATAATTTTTTTGGGTTTTTAGGGTTTTTAGGGATTTTTAGGGCTTTTATGGGTTTTTAGGGGTGTTTAGGGGTTTTAGGGTTTTCAGGGGTTTTAGGGTCTTTTGGGGGTTTGAGGGTTTTTTGAGTTTTTTAGGGTTTTAAATGTTTTTTAGAGTTATTAATTATTTTAGGTGTTTTAAGGGTTTTTAGAGTTTTTGGTGGGTTTATAGGGTTTTAGGGGTTTTATGGTTTTTTTTGTTTTTATTGTTTTTTATTTTTTTAGGTGTATTTAGGGTTTTTTACATGTTCATGGAGTTTTGGGGGGTTTTGATGGGTTTTAGGGATTTTTAGGGTTTTTAAGGATTTTGTGGTGTTTTTGGGTATTTAGGGGTTTTAGGGTGTTTTAGGGTTTTTAGTGTATTTTTTGGTTTTTAGGGGTTTTTTCAAGTTTTTAGGTTTTTAAGGTTTTTTTAGTTTACATCCTTTTAGGGTTTTTAGATTTTTTAGTAGGTTTTTAGGGTCTTTATGAGTTTTAAAAAAAAATTAAGGCTTTTAGGTGTTTTATGGTTTTCATGGAATTTTTAGGGTTTTTAATGGTTTCATGGATTTTTACAGGTTTTTTAACATTTTTAAGGTTTTTATTGTTTTTATAGATTTTGTGGGTTTTAGGGCTATTTAGTGGTTTTTAGGGTTTTTAGGGGTTTTTAGGATCTTTTTTGTTTTTGGGTTTTTTTGATTTTTTTAGGGGTTTTATGCTTTTTAGAGTTTTTTTAACATTTCTAGGGGTTTAAAGGGGTTTTATAGTTTTTAGTGGATTTTTTGGGTTTAAATGGGTTTTAGGGGGGTGTAATGGTTTTCAGAGGGTTTTTAGGGTTTTTAGGGGGTTTTTAGAGTTTTTAGGGTTTTTTCATTTTCATAGATTTTTAGGGATTTTTTAGGATTTTTATGGGGTTTAGGGGTTTTTAGGGATTTTGATGGTTTTTAGGGTTTTCTAAGGTTTATGGGGTTTTGGGGTTTTTTTGTCTTTTGGGGGTTTTTGAGTTTTTTTAGAGGTTTTAAGGTTTTATTGAGTTTTTTAATGTTTTTAGGGGTTTTAAGGATTTTTGGAGTTTTTTGGGTTTTTAGGGGGTCTTAGGGGTTTTAAAGGTTTTTAGGGGTTTTTATGGTTTCTGGGGTTTTTTAGGGTTTTTAGGGATTTTATGGTTTTTAGGAATTTTGTATGTTTTTAGGGGTTTTGTGGATTTTTTTTAGGGTTTTTAATGGTTTTTTTTGCGTTTTAGGGGGGTTTTTTGATTTTTTAGGGTTTTGAGGTTTTTTATAGTCTTTTAACAATTTTTGGGGTTTCAAGGGTTTTTGGAGTTTTATTTCCTTTTTTTTCTTTTAATCAAGATTTTTGTTTTTATGGTTTTTAGGGGATTGTATGGGTTTTAGGGTTTATTCAACGATTTAAGGAATTTTTACAATTTCAGGGATATTTAGGGTTTTTTATGTTTTTTATGGTTTTTATGGCTTTAGGGTTTCTAGGGATTTTGAGGGTTTTAGGGGTTTTAAGGGGTTTTACAGTTTTTATGGGTTTTAAGGATTTTTAAGGTCATTTAGGGTTTTAGGGTTTTTTTGAGTTTTTTAAGGTTTTAAGGGTTTTAGAGTTTTTAAACATTTTTAGGGGTTTTAGGTGTTTTATAGTTATTAGTGGGTTTGACGATATTCAGAGTTTTTTGTGTTTTTTACAATTTTATGGATTTTTAGGGGTTTTTGGGATTTTTATGGTTTTTAGGGGGTTTAGGGATTTTAAGTGTTTTTTGTATTTTTCATAGGTTTTTTAGTTTTTTATGATTTTTAGGGGTTTTAGTGTCTTTTTGGGTTTTTAAGGTTTTTAGGGTTTTTTAGGGGTTTTACAGTTTTTTAAAACAAATTAGTGGTTTTAATGGCTTTTAGGGATTTTAGCAGGGTTTAGGGTATTTATGGGTTGAGGGTTTTTTAAGGTTTCTAGTAGTTTTATAGTTTTTACGGTTTTTGTGGGGTTTTAGGGTTTTTTTACGTTTTCATGGATTTTTAGGGGTTTTTTTGGTTTTTTTTTTGAATTTTAGGGTTTCTTTAGGGTTTTTCAGATTTTAATGGTTTCTAGAGGTTTTTAGATTTTAATTTTTTTTGAGTTTTTTAACCTTTTTAGGGAATATATCGGGTTTTAAAGTTTTTAGCGGGTTTTTTAGGTTTTTAACGGTGTTTGGGGGTATTTTAATGTTTTAGGGATTTTTATGGTTTTCCTAGAGTTTTAGGGTTTTTTTCTGTTTTCATTGATTTTTTGGGGTTTTTAACGATTTTTATGGTTTTTAGGGTTTCTTAGGGTTTTATAGGATTTTTATGGGTTTTAGGGGTTTTTTGGTTTTTTGGGTTTTAGGGTTTTATTTGAGTTTTTTATATTTTTACGGTTTTTAGAGTTTTTTAGTGTTTTTAAAAGTTTTAAGTTTTTTTAGAGTTTTTATTGTGGTTTTCGGGATTTTTGGTGGTTTTTTGGGTTTTGAAGGGTTTTAGGGGGTTTTATGGTTTTTTACATTTTCATGGATTTTTAGGCATGGAAGATGCGTGGGTCGGGCTATTCCTACCCCCCCCCCCAATTTATTAGTAAGAAAAAAGGAGACACAACAGACAAGGGAGGGGAGGGGTCAACCAACCAACACTCAAAAACCCCTTACAACCCACGCCAAAAAAGAAAAATAAAGAAAGAAAAAATACTCAAAAACAGACACAAAGTGGCATCATCACGTCACACCCAGCCAGAACCAGTATCCAGCAGCAGCACATCCAATCATCCCAGCAATACAGCAGTAGCAGCACATCCAAACCAACCAACCCCAGCAACCAACAACACCAAAACCGACATCACAGCCAAACACAACCAGCAGCATCAAACCAAAGCACAAGAACCACAACCAAGAGCAGCCATTATTAGGGTTTTTAGGGTTCTTAGTGTCTTTTTGAGTTTTAGGGTTTTTAATGTTTTTGGAGTTTTTAGTAGGTTTTTAGGGGTTTTTAGGGGTTTTTAGGTTTTTAGGTGTGTTTAGGGCTTTCATGGGTTTTTAGGGTTTTTTATGTTTTGATGGTTTTTTGAGGGTTTTTGAATTTTAATGGTTTTTTGGGTTTTATTTTTTAGGGATTTTCAGGGGTTTTAGGGATTTTCAGGGGGGTTTGTCCTCTTTGGGTTTTTCTATGTTTTTTGGGTTTTTTGGGTTTGTAGGTTTGTCTTATTTTTTTAGATTTTTATTGTTTTTTAGATTTTTTATTGTTTTGAGTAGTTTAAATGTTTTTTATAGTTTTTAGTTCTCATTTATGTTTTTTTGGGTTTTTAAAGGTTTTAGGTGGTTTATGGTTTTCAAGTGTTTTTCAGGAATTTTTATGGATTTTTATGTTTTCATCCATTTTTATGTGGTTTTTAGTCCTTAAATGGATTTTGGGGGTTTTTTTGTTTTTAGAGTTTTTATAGATTTTTAGTGTTTTTAGGGGTTTTCAGGGTTTTAGGGTATTTTTTTTTGCTTTTTAGGGGTTTTTTGAGTTTTTTAGGGTTTTGAAGGGGTTTTAGAGTTTTTTGTGATTTTTAGGGGTTTTATGGGTTTTATGGTTTTGTAAGGTTTTTATGGTTTTCAAGGATTTTTCAGGTGTTTTTATGGGTTTTAATGTTTTCATGGATTTTTAGAGGTTTTTAGGAATGTTGTGGGTTTTAGGGGTTTTTAGGGATTTGAGGGTTTTTAGGGTCGTCTAAGGTTTTAGGGTTTCTAGGGTTTTTCATGGTTTTAAATTCTTTTGGGTTGTCGGGTTTTTTTTCTTTTTAAATATTTTTTGGGTTTTAAGAGTTTTTTTTACATTTTTAGGGGGTTTTCGGTTTTTATGGTTATTAGTGGGTTTTTAGTGTTTCATGGATTTTTAGGGGTTTTTTATGGATTTTAATGGTTTTCAGGGGGTTTAAAGGGTATTTAGGTTGTTTACGTTTTCATAGAATTTTTGGAGGTTTTTAGGATTTTTATGGATTTTAAGGTTTTTCATTTTTTTTGGATTTGAGGGTTTTTAGTGTTTTTAGGGGGTTTGTGGGTTTGGGGTTTTTTGGTTTTTTTCAGGGTTTTCAGGGTTGTTTTGTGTTTTTTGATGTTTTTTGATTTTTTAGGGTTATTAAGGTTTTTTAGAGTTTTTAACATTTTTTGGGGTTTAAGGGTTTTTAGAGCTTTTTAGTGGGTTTTTAGGGTTTCTACGGGTTTTTAGGGGTTTTAGTGGTTTTTAATGTTTTCAGGGTGTTTTCAAGGTTTTTTGGGTATTTATGTTTTTATGGATTTTTATGGGGTCTGGATTTTTATTCTTTTTAGGGATTTTAGGGATTTTTAGGGTTTTTTGGATTTTTTGGGGTTTTTAGGGTCTTTGGTTTTTACGTTTTTTTATTTTTAAAGATTATTAATATATTATAGTGTTTTTATCATTTGTAGGGGTTTGAAGGTTTTTTCAAATTTTGTGAGGTTTTTATATATTTCCAGGTGTTTTTATGGTTTTTTATAGTTTTCAAGGGTGGTTCATGATTTTAAGGGGGGTTTTACATTTTTTATGCATTTTTAGGGGTTTTTTATTATTTTTATGGTTTTTAGGGTTTTTAGGTGTTTTTAGGGTTTTAGTGTCTTTTCGGGGATTTAGGAATTTGTTGTGAGTTTTAGGGTTTTTATGATTTTTTAGAGTTTTTAACATTTTTTGGGGTTTAAAGGTTTTTTAGAGTTTTTATTGGTTTTTATTGATTTTTATGGTTTTATGCATTTTTAGGGTTTTTTACGTTTTCTTGGTCTTTTACGGGTTTTTAAATATTTTTATGGTTTTTTATTTTTTTGGGATTTTGAAGGGTTTTAAGGTTTTTAAGAGGTTTTTAGGGGTTTTACGGATTTTCTTGGTTTCTATGTTCATTCGACAGTTTTAGGTGTTTTTGGAGTCTTAATTATTTTTAGAGTTTTTAGTAGTTTTTTGGGTTTTTATGGGTTTTTTGGGTTTTTATGGTTTTAGAGGTATTTTTCTGGTTTTTAGGTTTTCTTTAAGTTTTTATGGATTTTTAGGGGTTTTTAGGATTTTTATGGTGTTTAGGGTTTAAGGGGTTTTTAGATTTTTTAGGGGATTTAAGGTTTTTTAGATATTTTTAATGTTTTAGGTGTTTTAAGGTTTTTTAGTGTTTTTCGTGGGTTTTTGGGATTTTTTTTGGTTTTTAGGGTTTTGTGATTTTTAGCGGGTTTTGGGGTTTTTTATGTTTTCATGGTTTTTCATGGGGTTTTAGGATTTTTATTGGTACTAGGGTTTTTATGGGTTTCTAGGATTTTGAGGGTTTTTAGGGGTTTTCGGGGTTTCAAGGGTTTCAGGTTTTTTAGGTCATTTTTTTGTTTTTAGGGGGTTTTTGAATTTTTTATGGTTTTAATTTTTTAGAGTTTTTTAATGTTTTTAGGGGTTTAATGGTTTTAAGTGTTTTTAGTGGGTTTTTAAGGTTTTTATGTATTTTTTTAGGTTTTTATAGGTTTTAGGGTAATTTTGTGAGTTTTTTATGCTTGTAAAGGTTTTTTAAGTTTCTTAACGTTTTTATGGCTTTTAAGGGTTTTTAGATTTTTTAGTAGGTTTTTATGGTTTTTATGGATTTTTATGGTTTTTATGGTTTTTTGGGCCTTTATGTTTTTCAAGGGGTTTTCAGGGTTTTTATGAATTTTATATTTTCTTGTATTTTTAGGGGTTTTTTAGGATTTTTATGGTTTTGATGGTTTTTTAATTTTTATGGGATTTGAGGTCATTTAGGGTTTCTTCGGGGGGGGTTTTAGGCGAAAGTAGGTTTAGGACCAGGCTATTTCCGACCCCCCTACAAAATTTTAGAAAAGGAAAAGTGTACAAGGTAGACCGGGGAGGGGTAGGTTCAATCGAGCCATACCCAAAAGTAGGTTTGGGATTTTAGGGTTTTTATGAGGGTTTTGGGTTTTTTGGGGTTTTTATGTTTTCATAGATTTTTAGGGATTTTTAATATTTTTTGATTTTTAGGGTTTTAGGGATTTTGAAGGGGGTTTAGGGTTTATAGGTTTATTATATTTTTTAAGGGTTTAGGGGTTTTTCGGGTTTTTAGGGTCTTTTGTGTTTTTAGGTGTTTTATGAGTTTTTAGGGTTTTAAGGTTTTTTTAACTTTCAACATTTTTAGGGTTTTAAGGAGTTTTATAATTTTTTGTGGATTTTAGTGTTTTTTTACGTTTTCATATATTTTTAGGAGGTTATTAGGACTTTTATGTTTTTAGGGTTGTATAGGGGTTTTAGGGATTTTGAAGGGTTTTCATGGGTTTTCAGGGGTTTAGGGTGATTAGGTTTTATCAGGTTTTTAGGGTCTTTTGTGCTTTTAGGATTTTTTTGAAATTTCAGGTTTTGAAGGTTTTTTAGAGTTCTTTAACATTTTTTGGAGTTTAAAGGGTTTTTAGAGTTTTTTAGTGTTTTTAAAGGTTTTTAGGTGCTTTCATGGTTTTCATAGTTTTTCAGGGTTTTTAAGGTTTTTATGTTTTCATGGATTTTTAGTGGGTTTTTTGGGTTTTTTAGTTTTTAGGGGTTTTAGTGTTTTTATGGATTTTGAGGGTTTTTATGGGTTTTCAGGGATTTTTAGGGTTTTATTTTTTTCAGTTTTTTAGGGACTTTTTGGGTTTTTTGTTTTTTTGAGTTTTTTTAGGGGTTTTAAGGGGGTTTTTAGATTTTTTTAACATTTTTAGGGATTTTATCAGTTTTTAGATATTTTACTGGTTTTCAGGGGTTTTATGGGGTTTTAGGGTTTTATATGGGTTTTAGGGGTTTTATGGTTTTCATGGGTTTTAGGGTTACGTACATTTTTATGGATTTTTATGGGTTATTTTAACAATTTTATGGTTTATTGGGTTTTTAAGGAATTCTAGGGTTTTCCAAGGTTTTTATAGTCTTGAGGGTTTTTAAAAGTTTTTAGTTTCTTTTGGGGTTTTGGGGTTTTTTGGGTTGTTTACGGGTTTTAAGGTTTTTCATAATTTTTAATGTGTTTAGGGGTTTTGAGGGGTTTTAATGTTTTTAGTGGATTTTAGGGATTTTATTAGTTTTTATAGTTTTTAGCGTTTTAGTTGTTTTTATGGTTTTCAAGGGTTTTAGAGATTTGAGTGTTTTTTAAGTTTTCATGGATTTTTAGCGGTTTTTAAGATTTTTATGACTTTTAGGATTTTTATGGAATTTGAGGGTTTTAGGGTTGTTCAGGGTTTTAGGGTTTTGGTGGATTTTTAGGGCTTTAAGGACTTTTTGTGTTTTTAGTGTTTTTTGGTGTTTTTAGAGGTTTTACAGTTTTTTAGAGTTATGAATGTTTTAGGGTTTTTAAGGGTTTTTATAGGTTATTAAAAGTTTTATAGGTTTTTTGGGATTTTTATGGTTTTTAGGGGTTTTTATGGTTTTGAGGGGGTTTTCAGGATCTTTTAAGTTTTCATGGATTTTTAGGGATTTTTTGAATTTTTATAGTTTTTGGGTTTTCAGGATTTTTTAGGCTTTTGAGGGTTTTTAGAGTTTTTAGAGGATTTTAGGGTTTTTAAGGGTTTTTAGGGTGTTCAGGGTCTTTTGGGTTTTTAGGGATTTTTTGAGTTTCTTAGGGTTTTAAAGGTTTTTTTGAGTTTCTTAACATTTTATTGGGTTTAAAGGATTTTTGGAGTTTTTAGTAGTTTTTTTGGGTTTTATGGATTTTTAGGGGTGTTTAAGGGTTTCCCCATGAGTTTTCGGATGACATGTAGTGGAAAATAGTAACTTTGTACCCAGTTTGCTCCACAAGGTCTTCCAAAAGTAACTAAGGAATTTTGTGTCTCGATCCAACATAGTTGTCCTTGGCAATCCATGGAGTTTTACTACTTCCTGAAAGAAAAGTGTTGCAATGTTAGTGGCATCATCTGTTTTGTGACAAGGAATAAAATGTGCCATTTTTGAAAAACGATCCACCACAACAAAAATGGAATCTCTCCCTCTCTTGGTCTGTGGTAACCCCAAAACAAAGTCCATTGATATGTCCTCCCAAGGGGTGTTGGGGATTGGGAGAGGAAGGTATAGTTCATGTGGGTTCAGTTTTGATTTGGCTTTATGGTAGACAATGCACTTTCCCACAAATTTCTCAACATCTCTAGATATCCTAGGCCAATAAAAATGCTCACTAAGAACACATAGAGTTTTTCCAACACCAAAATTCCCCATTAACCCACCCGAATGTGATTCCTTCAGTAAAAGTAAACAAATAGAGCAATTGGGAAATCAAAGCTTGTCAATCCAAAATAAGAATCCATCATGTAAATAGAACTTTTCCCAACTAACTCCAGGTTTTCAATGTTCATAAGGTTCTCTAAAATCACTATCAGTGGAATATAAATCCTTAATGCATTCAAAACCAAGGAGTTTTGAATCCAACAAGGATAAAAGAGAATATCTACGTGAATGTGCATCGACCACAGTATTTTTGTTCCCCTTTTTATGCTTGATGATGTATAGAAATGATTCAATGAATTCCATCCATCTCGTATGTCTCCTATTTAGTTTATATTGGATTCTTAGGTATTTAAGAGCCTCATGATCAAAATGGATCACAAATTATTTAGTCCAAAGATAGTGCTTCCATGTCTCTAGTACTCTAAACAATGCATAAAACTCTTTATCATATGTAGCATAGTTTAGAGTTGCGCCATTTAAATTCTCACTAAAGAAAGCAATAGGATTACCTTCTTGCATGAGTACTCCTCCTATGCCAATTCCTCTTGCATCACATTCAATTTTAAAGGTCTTACATAAGTTCATAAGTGCAAGTAGAGGGGCGTGGGTGAGTCTCTCCTTAAGAGCATGGAAGGCCTTCTCTTGATTTTTCCCCCATTTGAAAGGAAAATTCTTCTTTGTCAACTCGTTCAATGGTGCTGCTAGTGTGCTGATGTCATTCACAAATCTCCTGTAAAAACTAGCAAGCCCATGAAAACTTCTTACCTATCCAACGGAGGTTGGAGTTGTCCATTCTTGTATTTCATTGATCTTCTCGGTGTCCACTTCAACTCCATTTCCTCTCACAACAAATCCAAGGAAAACAATTTTATCAATGCAAAATTCACACTTATTTATATTTCCAAATAGGTTTTCCTTCCTTAACACCTCAAATACTTTTCTTAAGTGATATACATGTTCTAGAAAGGTCCTACTATAAACCAAAATGTCATCAAAGTAAACTACCACAAATTTTCCAATATATGCACGTAAGACATGATTCATTAACCTCATAAATGTGCTAGGTGCATTGGTGAGACCAAAGGGCATGACTAACCATTCATAAAGTCCATGTTTTTTCTTAAATGCATTTTTCCACTCATCTCCTTATTTCATCCTAAATTGATGGTATCCACTTCTTAAATCAATCTTTGAGAAAATAGTTGAACCATTTAATTCGTCAGCATATCATCTAACCTAGGGATAGGATGACGATACCTGACCGTGATATTGTTGATGGCTCTACAGTCAATGTACATTCTTCATGTTCCATCCTTCTTTGGTACTAGAAGCACCGGTACCACACAAGGACTAAGGCTCTATATAACATATCCCACATCCAACAGCTCTTGAACTTTCCATTGAATCTCTTTTGTCTCTTCCGGGTTGGTGCGATATGTCGGGTGGTTCGGTAGTGATGCTCCAGGTATGAGGTAAATTTGGTGCTCAATACCTCTAATTGGTGGCAAACAAGGTGGCACCTCTTCAGGAAAGACATCTTCAAATTCCTGCAACAAAGACTCAACAACATGTGGCAAAGGAGATGTTAAGTCGTTAGTGTTCAACATCACCTCTTTTTACATAAGTACTATGAGATTTTGTCGAGAAATCAAAGCTTCCTTAACCTCACTCATTTTTACCAACATCACACTTTTCTCTTTTCTCAAATTCTTTTTCCCACTTGATTTTTCTTTGCTCTCCATTTCTTTTCTTCTCCCATTTTCTCTCTTTCCATCATTCTCTCCTCTTTCATTTTCACTCTTTTTTTCCTCATCACTCATTTTTTTCTTTTCTCTCAAAATGTGATCTTCCAAAATTTGATTGGGGGACATGAGGTTGAGGGTTATAGGTTCCACTCAGAGTAAAAAAGAGTGACGGTTCAAGAAACCTTCATGGGTAACACACCGATCATATTTCCATGGTCGTCCCCAAAAAAAATGGCAAGCCTTCATCAGAACAACATCGCACAAGACCTCATCTTTGTACTTCCCAATGGTGAACAGAACCTTCACGTTCTTGGTGACCTTCAGCTCCCCACAATCATTCAACCACTAAAGTTGATATGGATGTTGATGTTTCAAAGTAGGAAGTTCCAACTTCTCTACTAACTCTGTGCTTGCAACATTACTACAGATTCCTCCATCAATTATAACACTACATACCTTCCCATGGATCTTGCACTGTGTATGGAAAAGGTTCTCCCATTGCTCCTTCTCTCCTACAGTAATTTGTGTGCTTAGAACTCTCCTACTGACAATAATCTCACCATCTTCTACAAAATCGCCACTATCAATTTTTGGAGATTCTTCCTCCTCCTCTTCCGAACTCTCTCCATCAGTCTCCGATTATCCATACTTGTTTATGTTCATGGTGCGCCGGTTTGGGCACTCACTAGCAGTGTGACCCCTTCCTTGACATTTGAAACATTGAATATCCCTATTCCCGGTTCGGTTATCCTCAAAAGTAGGTTTCTTAGGTGGAATAATTACCTTGTAACTTTTGCGATCAACCACCTCTTTTGTATTTGAGGATTCTCCAATCTCCTTCCTTGGATTTCTCCATGGTGTGAAAGGGGTAGCGGGTTTCCTCATATTTCTCCTCCTTTTAATTTGTTGCTCGATCTTGGAGGCTTGGTGGATCATATCTTGTATCTCTACATGGTGATACATCTCCACTTGATCTGAAATCTCCTGATTAAGTCCATGTAAAAACCATGCCATGGTTGCCTCCGGATACTCCACAACGTTTGCTCGAATCATGGAAATTTTCATCTCCTTGTAGTAGTATTCTACACTCTTACTCCCTTGGGTGTGGCGTTGAAGATTTTTGGGGAGATATCTATGGTAATGTGTGGGAAAAAACCGCTTCCGCATGGCGAACTTCATGTCTTCCAATGTGTTGATGGGACGTCCACCATATCTAGCCCTCTCCATTTGAACTTGATCCCAGCAAATTAAAGCATAATCGGAAAATTCAAGGGAAGCAAGTTTGACCTTTTTCTCCTCGGAATATGCATGGCATTAATAGACCTGCTCGATCCGCATCTCCCACTCCAAGTATGCTTCCGGATCGCTTTTCCCTTCAAAAGAAGGAACCTTCACCTTGATCCTGCCAAGTAGGTCATCATCATGTTGTCTTCTTTGTCCTCCTCTCGGTTGTTGGTACAACCTCCTCCTTTGTGGGACATCATCAAGATCATCATCAAAGTTCACTATCTCATCCTCCATGATGTGGGGACGACGTGGTGCCGGAGAGCGTCATGGGTTATCATGGAACATCCTTGGGCTTGGTTTATTCTCCAATTCATCAATCCTCTCATGTAACACCTCCAAATTCTGAGCAAGAAGCTTCTAGAAGTGGCTCACCAAAGCTTGAATTTGGAATTACGTAGCTTCGGGTGCGGGAGATCTACTTCGACTTTCTTCATCGCTAACATGAGCAATTTTCTTTCCACGATCTTCTGCCATGATATGTTATGAAAACACAAACACACACCGGGGGGGGACGCACACAATGATTCACACTCACTCACACACACGAGATGGACAAACACACACACAAGATGTACACACTCTCACACATAAGAATACACACTCACGCACGCAAGATATACACACTCACACACACACAATATGTACACACACACACACACACACACAATAAGATGCACACACTCACACACACAAGATTTTTTTTTTCCTAATTTCTCTCCACTCTCAAAACTCAATTAAAAGTCCAAGATCTTATGAAATATAACACCTTATTTCGAGTGATCACTTGCCACCAATATATACCAAATCAAGATTGTGTTGGGGGCTAGTTTAACACAATCCTCTTGAGTGGTAATGGGTAATGGGTGAAAAGATGGTAGAAAATGGATAAAGGGTGGGTGTAAAAGGGGTAGAAAGGTGGTATTTGGGTTTTTCCTGATTGTGCTATATAAGATAAATGAATAATAATATGAGCCAAATACAAAATTTGGATGAAGTAAAACGATGGAAAAAACGATTTATGGAAATGGAAAGTGCTAATAAGTTAAAGCGCAATGGAGTAATTGTATCCGTTTTCTTTTCTTTTTTTTTCAATTCTCCCCAAAAAGTGTTGTGATTGGAGTTTTAAAGCACAAGATAATTGAACGGAGAGTAAGGAATTTTTTTTCAAAATCTCTCAAATAAAGGATGTGCTTAATTTTGAAAAGCAAAAAATGATGAGTTGAGAGAATTTTTTTTCCAGATACAAATCACTTATAGAGAATTAAATGCGGAAAGAATATGAATGAAAATTTGGATCAATTTATAATAATCCAATCTTGCACAAACTACTCCAATTTAGGAGGCTTTCAAAAAAACGGATTTTTTTGTTGAATGGGGGAATAATATAGAAAGATAATGAGGGTAATGGACAGAATTAATGTAAATGAAGGGATAGATGTCGACCGTGTCAACTGGAGCTTTGATACCAACTGATGTGAGATGCACAGGGTGGCCCGATCTTCACGGCGTAGGGCGGCAAATGAAGGATGTGGTTCGGAGCTATGTGGCGGATGAGGGGTACAGATAGTGGATGCAAGTAGTCAATCAACGTTATAAGGAGCATGACCTACTACTTAGACAACACACTCAAGGGGGGATGTGTTAGACAACCCACACAACAATGCACTTGGGTTGAGGCACGGAATTGGGGGCTTTGTGATCTTGGATCACCAATCTAACTTGTATATTGACAGGGCAAGAATGCACAAGTGCAAAGGGGAAAAGACCCGGGATAATCCTCACACAACGGAGAGAAACAAGCATAAGATCTCAATTGTTTCTTGAATCAAAATACAATGCCATGGGGTGGATATTTATATCCAAAGGGGTGATACAATGGTCAAGGGTCTAATACCCTAAATTCATACAGGATAAACCTACCTTGTCCCATTAAAAGTCAAAAAGATAATGTCTAACAAAGACTTTTGGAAACGTAGCACACAACTTTCCAACTATAGCCCACCAGATTTGACTTTGAGTGCATAGCCCACTAGATTTGACTTTGGTGTCCAAAGATACCATTTCTAGAATCCTCCATGTGGGAAATACATCCAAATTCGTGCAACCATGTGGGCAAAGCTTTAAACATCATATTTGGGCTTAAATAAGTGAGATAATAGGCCCATTTTCTCCACCCATGAAAGGAAAGATCCAGTGGGCCTTTAATGAAGCGAGATGGGCACCCATTATAGAATTCAGCCTCTTTAATCTCCCACGCATCATCGGACCATGCAAATCCAACTCATCCACTCGGGTAATCGGCTCGGTGCCTTCAACATGGTTCGTATCAATGGGTTTTTAGGGTTTTCAAAATTTTCATTTAATTTTAAAGGTTTTTAGGATTCTTATGGTTTTTATGGTTTTTAATGACATTTAGAGTTTTAGGGTTTTAGAATTTTTTAGGGGTTTTTAATGTTTTAGATTTTTTTGTGGGTTTTTAGGGTTTTATTAGTTTTTAGGTTCTTTTATGGTTTTCAGGTGATTTATGGTTTTTAGGTGGTTTTCATGGTTTTTGGGATTTTTTACATTTACATTGATTTTTAGGGTTTTTAGTATTTTATGGTTTTTTGTGTTTTTTGTGTGTTTTAGGTATTTGGAGGGTTTTTTGGGTTTTTAGGGGTTTTAAGATTTTTAGAGATTTTTATGGTTTTTATGGTCTTTTTGGGTTTTTACAGTTTTATGAGTTTTCAAGGATTAAATGTTTTTTGTTGGGTTTTAATGTTTTTAGGAATTTTAAGGGGTTTTAGAGTTTTTAGTTGGGTTTCTAGGGTTTCTGGTTTTTTTGGGTTTTTTTATGTTTCCATATATTTTTAGGGATTTTTTAGGATTTTCAAGATTTTTAGGGTTTTTAGGGGTTTATGGATTTTGAGGGATTTTATGGGTTTTCAAGGGTTCTTAGGGATTCCATGGGTTTTCATGGACTTAGGATTGTTTTGGTTTCTAGTATCTTTTATAAAAAATTTATGGTTTTAATGTTTTTAGAGTTTTTAACATTTTTACATGTTTAAAGGGTTTTTAGAGTCTTTAGTGGTTTTTTAGGGTTTTGAATATTTATGGTTTTTAGGGTTTTATATTTACATGTAATTTTAGTGGTTTTTACGATTTTTCTAGGTTTTAGTGTTTTTAGGGTTTTTTTTGGGAATTTGAGGGGTTTTAGGGGTTTTTAGGGTTTTAGTGTTTTTAGGTTTTTTCAGGGTTTTTAGGGCCTTTTGGGTTTTTAGTGGTTTTTTATGTTTTTTTCAGGTTTTTTAGGTTTTTATATTTTTTTAATGAATTTAGGGGATTTAGTAATTTTTAGAGTTTTTAGTCATATTTTAAGGTTTTAATGGGTTTTTAGTGTTTTTAAGGTTTTATGGTATTTAGGGGATTTTCAAGGTTTTTTAGGATTTTTTATGTTTTAATGAATTTTTATGGGTTTTAAAGATTTTTATGGTTTTTATGATTTTTTAGGATTTTTAGTGATTTTTATGGTTTTTAGGGTTTTGAGGGGGGTTTAGGGGTTTTAGGGTTTTCAAGGTTTTTAGGGTCTTTTAGGATTTTAGGGATTTGCTGAGTTTTTTTTCGGTTTTTAAAGGTTTTTAAGTTTTTTAACGTTCTAGGGGTATAAAGGGGTTTTAGATTTTTGGTGGTTTTTAGGGTTTTTAGATGTTTTAATGGGTTTTATTGGTTTTATGGTTTTCAATGGTTTTTAAGGGTTTTAGGGATTTTTACATTTTCATGGATTTTTAGAGGATTTTTAGGATTTTTATGTTTTTTAGTGTTTAGGGATTTTGAGGGGTTTTCAGGGAGTTTTATACGTTTTAGGGATTTTCAGGGTTTTTAGGGACTTTTTGAGTTTTTAAGTTTATGGTATATTTTAGGGTTTTTATGTTTTTTAGATTTTTTAATTTTTTTACAGGTTTTAAGGGTTTTATGATTTTTTTAATTGTTTTTAACGTTTTTATGAGTTTTTAGGGTTTTAGGGGTTTTGTGGTTTTTAAGGGTTTTTTATGGTTTTAAGGGTTTTTAGGATTTTTAGATATTTTGAGGGATTTTTGGGTTTCTGGGCTTCTAAGGTTTTGTTGAGTTTTTTATGGTTTA
Source organism: Viscum album (assembly GCA_963277665.1). Taxonomy (NCBI): domain Eukaryota; kingdom Viridiplantae; phylum Streptophyta; class Magnoliopsida; order Santalales; family Viscaceae; genus Viscum; species Viscum album. Next base: position 593,910,297 of record OY728137.1, on the reverse strand, counting down.
TAAAGTTTTTTTATATTTTTAGCGTTTTAAGGGTTTAATGGGTTTCTATAGTTTTTAGTGATTTTTTGTGTTTTTATGGGTTTTAATGGTTTTTAAGTCTTTTAGGATATTTTATTATTTTCAGGGGGGTTTCAGGGTTTTTAGGGTTTTTTACATTTTCAAAGATTTTTTTGTGGTTTTTAAGAATTTTATGGGGTTTTGGTGATTTTAGGCATTTTGAGGGGTTTTGGGTGTTTTTTGAGGTTTTTGGGTTTTTAGGTTCTTTTTGGGGTTTTAGGTTGTTATTTATTTTCTAGGGTTTTAGGGTTTTTTATAGTTTATGATTTTAAGGGGTTTTAGAATTTTTATTGGGTTTTATGGGTTTTGTGGTTTTTAAGGCTTTTATGGGTTTTTAGGGTTTTAGGGGTTTTCCAGTGTTTTTAGGGTTTTTTACTTTGGCATGGATTTTTAGTGGTTTCTAAGGATTTTTATGTATTTTTATTGTTTTTTGTTATATTTGTGGTTTTTAGTGTCTTTTAGGGGTTTTTATTGTTTAATGGTTTTTCAAAATTTTAAGAAATTTTTGGGTTTTTAGGGTTTTTTTGGGTTTTAGGGGTTTTGAGGGGTTTTAGAGTTTTTTAATGACATTTGGGGATTTAATGGGTTTTACAGTTTTTAGGTTCTTTTCATGCTTTTTAGAGTTTTTTACATTTTCATGGATTTTTACGGTTTTTTTTGGATTTTTATGTTTTTAGGGGTTTTTAGGGTTTATGGACTTTGAGGTCTTTTAGGGTTTTCTTGGGTTTTTAGGGTTTTCAAGGTTTTTTTGGTTTTTTTGGATTTTTAGGGATTTTTGAGTATTTTAGTGTTTTAAGGTTTTTTAGATTTTTTATCATTTTTAGAGGGTTTTATATTTTTTAGAGAGTTCAGTGGGTTTTTGGGAATTTATGGGCTTTTTATATTTTTTATGGTTTTGGGTGGTTTTATGGTTTTTAGTGGGTTTTTATAGTTTTTTATGGTTTTTTATGTTTTCATGGACTTTTTTTGATTTTTAGGATTTTTATGGTTTTTACATTTTTTTAGGTTTTTAAGGAATTTTGATTGATTTTAGGGTTTATCAGGATCTTTAGGGGTTTTCAAGGTTTTTGGGGTCTCTTTGTGTTTTTTGATTTTCTTTCAGTTTTTTAGGGGTTTTAATGATTTTCTGAATTTTTTATATTTTTATAGGTTTAAAGAGTTTTTAGTGGTTTTTAAGGTTTTTTCTTGTTTTTAAGGTTCTAAATGTTTTTAGGGGTTTTTATGGATTTTAGGGGTTTATCATGGTTTTTAGAGTTTTTATGTTTTTGTGGATTTTTAGTGTTTTTTGAGGATTTTTATGGTTTTTAATGTTTTTACAGTTTTTATGGATTTTGAGGGATTTTAGGGGATTTAAGGGTTTTTAAGATTTTTCAGGTTTTTCGGTGTCTTTTGGGGTTTTTTTGGGGGGGGGGGGGGGGTGGGGGTTTTAGTTTTTAGGGTTTTTTAGAGTTTGTTAACATTTTTAGAGGTTTTAAGTATTTTTTGCAGCTTTAGTAATTTTTTGGGTTTTAACAAGCTTTTATGTTTTTTTTCTGTTTTCATGGATTTTTAGGCGGTCAGGGTTTTTACGGATTTTGAGGGTTTTTAGAGTTTTCTATGGGTTTTAGGGGCTTTTTTCCTTTTTAGGGTTTCATGGTTTTTTAATGATTTTAGGAGTTTTAAGGTATTTTAGAGTTTTTAGTGGGTTTTAGGGTTTTTATCATTTTTAGGGCTTTTTAAGGTTTTTAAGGGTTTTTTTGGTTTTCAGGGTTTTTAGGGTTTTTATGTTTTCATTTATTTTTAGGGGGTTTTATGGCAAAGAAGGTGCGGGGTTTAGGCTATTCCCCACCCCCCCAAATTTATTAGAAAAAAAACGCAATAGACAAGGGAGCGGAGGGTTCAAACAACCCACACCCAAAAACCCATAACACCTAAACCGAAAAAAAACCTAAAGAAAAAAAAACCAAAAAAACCCAAAAAGACAAACAAAGAAGAAAAACAGAACTGTCCCCATCATCACCTCCCATCCAATCATCACCCAGCATCCAACAGCACCATAACCACCAGCAATCATCAGCAAAAAATCTGTTGCACCACAGAAAACCCTGCCTCACCAACACCATGTTTCTGCACCGTACCAAGTTCGACAGCCATCAGCCTATACTCCAATCTTATCTTATCAAACCTACACCATAAAACAACACCGCCCCTCTGATACATGCCCTTGACACCGAGCAGAACCACCAACACCATCCCAATAGTGCCACATGCACTATCATACCAAACCAAAATGGAGTCTAGTCTGATGGGAAGGGTAGAAAGAGCAAAGGTGGATGCACGAGTCAAGGGGAGTGACAACAGTTAGCATGCACACCCCATAATCTAATTCCAACAGTCACCTAGAAGATCATCCAAACACTGCGCATCAACACTACCACCAAAAGCCGGCTTCCAATAGTAGTAGCTTAGATTCCAAAAACTATCACCTCTTATCCATTCAACTTCAAGCATTTCACACCAAGTATCACCTCCAGGAACACAAGGAAACCATCACCCATGCATAGAACCCATCCGCGGTACCCAAAGGCAAGAAATCATCTAGCACCACTCAACAGAGCCAAAATACAGCACTCGAAACAAATCACAACCAAACCAGCCACAACACAGAAAAGCACAGTCCAACATAGCAGCCAAAACGCAACGTAGCTTAACGAGCCCATCAACAGCATGAAAAAAATTTGAAAGAGAGAAACCAGAAAAACAAACCTGCATCTTCTGCACAAACTAATGCCTAGCCAAACTCATCTTACCATGAAACAAATGGAATCCATCAACACATGACATAACAGAATCACCAGTATCAACATCATAAACATCACCACCTCCAATCCAACCAACTCTTATAAAAAATCAGGTCAAAATCCAGCATCTATCCCATCATCTCCCAAGAGATCGCAACTCAACATCCAGCAATCAAGTCCTTTGGAATAAACAACTTTCTGCATTCCACACCTCGTAGCATAGCTTACAACGTACCACAAGCAATCATAGCCACTACCAAAACACAATACCTAGCACCCCTTGGACAGAACAAGCTTGCACAACATCGCCAAAAATCATCTAACAAATCTCAACAAATCCAATAACTAGTACCCGTAGTAACTCCTAACCATAACCACAACCAATAAATATATGTTCATGAAAATCCAAGGAATCCAACCAAGTATAGCATCAAAAGTGTGAAGTGGAGAAGAAGCTAAGGGACCATGTCGAACACACACCTACATCTGCTTCACAGATCGAAAAGAAGATCGGACCAGATCACCGTACAAACCTTCTGCATCGCGAGATCGAGACTCTGAGAACTAAAATGAGGAAGAACCACCATTTCCTGATGATCCAAGCCGAACCAAAGCTACAAAATACCACGCAGCTTCCAGAGTCGCTGATAACTTGGGCAAACCCACCGCTTAGAAAAGAAGAAGCTGTCGAAGAACACCTGCCGCCTTTGGTCTGGAGAACACTGTTGAGGTCCGTTGTAGCCAAGATCTACCCCCATAAGAACAAGAGGGTAGGTCTGCGAATGGTTCTGAAACCTATATTGGCAACTTTTCATGGAAAATGAGAATCCTCCGAATAGAAACAGTTGCACTGAATGACTCTGTATCATCCCACCACCGCCACGAGCACCTACCACAAAGTCAAGAGGGTAGGGAAAAAGATCTATCACTGCCTCCTCCATGGGAATTTGAAGGAAACCCTAGAATATGCGATGAGGGGGAGATAACACTAGGAGAGTGCGCTGCCATCCTCTTAGGGTGTGTTATGATTTTTATGTTTTTAGGGTTTTTAGGGATTTTTAGAGTTTTTCTGGTTTTTCAGTGTCTATAGCGTTTTCCTGGGTTTTAAGAAACTTTTTGGGGTTTTAGGCCATTTGTGAGTTTTTAAGGTGTTGAAGTTTTTTTTTGAGTTTTTAATGTTTTTATGGCAAGGAAGATGTGAGGGTCGGGCTATTCTCGGCCCCCCCAAATTTATTAAGAAGAAAAAAGACACAGCAGACAAGGGAGGGGAGGGGTCAAACGACCCACACCCAAAAATCCTTCACAGTAAAAGACCCAAAAAAAAGAAAAATCAAAAAGAAAGCAAAAACAGAGAAAAAAACACAAAGAAAAACACAATAGCAGCTTCAACACATCTTGTACAGCCAACACCAGCATCCAGCACCAATACCAGACATCACAGCAGCATCCACAAAACCAAACCAGCCAACACCAGTATCCAGCAGCATCCACACAACCAGACTAGCCAACACCAGCATCCAGCACCAGTACCAAAAAACACACAAAAGCCGACCAAGGAGGACGTCTAGGAACATCCAGTAATACCAAAGCAGACATCTTCCAGCAAGTCATAGCTCATATTCTAGAAACCAAAATCACCTAACCAAGAATAAACATCAGTATCCTCAAAATCCATCCAATCAGCCATCCAACATCTCAGATTCCAAAGGCCAGCACACATCCGACCAGGCAGATAGCAACCAGCACTTGACGAGCACCTAGCAGTAGCAAAACAGGACCACCATCTCATGTTACTCAAACCATACCGTAGCACCCAAACCACCATGTTCAGACCTGAAACCAAATAGCCCCTCACCTCCAAACCAGCATCCAGCACCATCAGCAACTCACATCCACAATAGCCACAACCAGAGCACTAGCAATTGAACAAACCGAAGACAAACAAGAACCATAAAAAAGGATAAATACCAGCAAAACAGTCCGATGAAAACCATATTTTCAATCCTTCAAAGAATGGTATAGCATAGAACCACCAAGGCAGCATGGTAAAATCCAGGAAACCCATCGCAGAACAGGAGAAAAAACCTGTATCGGCATCACAAGCTGAAAACATCCTCACCGTGTCTGATTTCAATACCAAGACACCCCTGTCGGATTTTCTGAGAAAAAGCCACCATGTAGCATTGTGGACCTCCACCTTTTCCGTAAACCATCGCATATTGGGCCAGAAGAGAGGCTGTATCTGGCGTAAACCACCTCAGATCCTCGCCACACTGTGAAAAGAAAGCTGAAAGGGCCTGAGAAACCAACACCTGACCACCTCGCAACACCCCGCCGACGCGGCCAACCATCGTTCACTGATCTGCAAGAAATCCAAAGCCGAAAAACCCTGGATCATCATATGACGAGCAGATTTCAGATCTACTGAAACCAAGGCAAGACAACGCCAAATCCAATCCAAGTCAACTCTTCCCTTTCCAGATCCCCTCGACCATGTAGATCTGATAAGAGGAAGCCTGAGGTAGCCTTTGACCCCAAGAACAAGATCCACTGTCCACACATCCAGAGCCACCAGTCTTGAAGAAAAATCAAAAGCAGAACCTTTGATGCCGTGAAAACCGCCAAAGCCCGACGCCGCCGTGAGCCACCAAAATCCTCCGCCATCAAGGATCAACACTGCATGCCAAAGAAAGCCACAAACTGCAAGCCAATCCTCATCACAAACAGACCGAGAGACGAATCCGCCGTGAGAAGATGCTGGAAATGGTAACATCAGGAGGAACCCAGTCGAGAGCGGTGGCATCCTCTTTATTTATGTTTCTATGCATTCTTCATTTAATGTTTTTATGGGTGTTAAGGGTTTTTAGATTTCTTTAGTGGGTTTATGGGTTTTTATGGTTTTTAGGGTTTTATGGTTTTCAAGGGGTTTTTAGGGTTTTTAGTTTTTTTTTCTATTCTCATGTATATGTTTTTAGGGGTTTGAAGGGTTTTTAGAGTTTATAGTGATTTTTAGGGGTTTTATGTGAACTTATTTTGTTATGGTTCTTAGGGATGTTAATGGATTTCAAGGGGTTTTAGGATTTTTTGGGGTTTTTTTGTTTTTAATGATTTTTATAGGGTTTTTAGGATTTTTATAATTTTTTTGGGTTTTTAGGTTTTTTAGGGATTTTTAGGGCTTTTATGGGTTTTTAGGGGTGTTTAGGGGTTTTAGGGTTTTTCAGGGGTTTTAGGGTCTTTTGGTGGTTTTAGGGTTTTTTGAGTTTTTTAGGGTTTTAAATGTTTTTTAGAGTTATTAATTATTTTAGGTGTTTTAAGGGTTTTTAGAGTTTTTGGTGGGTTTATAGGGTTTAAGGGGTTTTATGGTTTTTTAGGTTTTTAGTGGGATTTATGGGTTTTAGGAGTTTTTTGGGGTTTTTAAATGTTCAAGGAGTTTTGGGGGGTTTTTATGGGTTTTAGGGATTTTTAGGGTTTTTAAGGATTTTTTTGTTTTTTTGGGTTTTTAGGGGTTTTAGGGTGTTTTAGGGTTTTTAGTGTATTTTTTGGTTTTTAGGGGGTTTTTTTTTGAGTTTTTAGGTTTTTATGGTTTTTTTAGTTTTCATCCTTTTAGGGTTTTTATATTTTTTAGTAGGTTTTTAGGGTCTTTATGAGTTTAAAAAAAATTAAGGCTTTTAGGTGTTTTATGGTTTTCATGGCATTTTCAGGGTTTTTAATGGTTTCATGGATTTTTAGAGGTTTTTAACATTTTTAAGGTTTTTTTTATTTTTATAGATTTTGAGGGTTTTAGGGCTATTCAGTGGTTTTTAGGGTTTTTAGGGGGTTTTAGGGGTTTTATGGTTTTTAGGATCTTTTGTGTTTTTGGGTTTTTCTGAGTTTTTTAGGGGTTTATGGTTTTTAGAGTTTTTTAACATTTCTAGGGGTTTACAGTATTTAGTGTATATTTTGGGTTTTAATGGGTTTTAGGGGGTTTAAAGGTTTTTATGGTTTTCTGAAGGTTTTGAGTGGTTTTAGGGGGTTCTTAGGGTTTTTAGGGTTTTTTTCATTTTCATAGATTTTTAGTGATTTTTTAGGATTTTTATGAGGTTTAGGGGTTTCTAGGGATTTCGATGGTTTTTAGGGTTTTCTAAGGGTTTTGTGGTTTTGGGGTTTTTTTTGGTCTTTTGGGGTTTTTTGAGTTTTTTAGAGGTTTTAAGGTTTTATTTGAGTTTTTTAATGTTTTTAGGGGTTTTAAGGATTTTTAGATTTTTTTGGGTTTTTAGTGCGTCTTATGGGTTTTAGAGGTTTTTAGGGGTTTTTATGGTTTCTGGGGTTTTTTAGGGTTTTAGGGTTTTTATGGTTTTTAGGGTTTTTGTGTGTTTTTAGGGGTTTTTTGGATTTTTTACAGTTTTAAATGGGTTTTTTGCGTTTTAGGGGGGTTTTCTTCATTTTTTATGGTTTTGAGGTTTTTTGTAGTCTTTTAACAATTTTAGGGGTTTTAAGGGTTTTTGGAGTTTTTAGTGCCTTTTTTCTTTTTATCGAGATTTAAGGTTTTTATGGTTTTTAGGGGATTTTATGGTTTTTAGGGTTTATTCAACGATTTAAGGGTTTTTTATGATTTCAGGGAATTTTAGGGTTTTTTATGTTTTTTATGGTTTTTATGGCTATAAGGTTTCTAGGGATTTTGAGGGTTTTAGTGGTTTTTAGGGGTTTTACAGTTTTTATGGGTTTTAGGGTTTTTTTGAGTTTTTTAAGGTTTTAAGGGTTTTTGAGTTTTTAAACATTCTTTAGGGGTTTTAGGTGTTTTATAGTTATTAGTGGGTTTGAGGATTTTCAGGGTTATTTGGGGTTTTTACAATTTTATGGATTTTTAGGGGTTTTTTAGGATTTTTATGGTTTTTAGGGATTTTAGGGATTTTAAGGGTTTTTTTATTTTTCATAGGATTTTTAGTTTTTTATGATTTTTAGGGGTTTTAGTGTCTTTTTGGGTTTTTAAAATATTTAGGGGTTTTTAGGGGTTTTACAGTTTTTTAAAAAAATTAGTGGTTTTAATGGATTTTAGGGGTTTTAGCAGGGTTTAGGGTATTTATGGGTTTAGGGTTTTTTCAGGTTTCTAGGTTTTTTATAGTTTTCATGGTTTTTGTGGGGTTTTAGGGTTTTTACGTTTTCACGGATTTTTAGGGGTGTTTTTGGTTTTTTATGATTTTTAGGGTTTCTTTATGGTTTTTTCGGATTTTTATGGTTTCTAGAGGTTTTTAGATTTTAATTTTTTTAGAGTTTTTTAGCATTTTTAGGGGATTTATGGGATTTTAATGTTTTTAGCGGGGTATTTTAGGTTTTTAACGGTGTTTGGGGTATTTTAATGTTTTAGGGATTTTTATGCTTTTCATGGAGTTTTAGGGGTTTTTTGTTTTCATTGATTTTTTGGGTTTTTTAACGATTTTTATGGTTTTTATGGTTTCTTAGGGTTTTAAAGGATTTTTATGGGTTTTAGGTGTTTTCAGGGGTTATTTGGTTTTTTCGGTTTTAGGGTTTTATTTGAGTTTTTAGATTTTTAAGGTTTTTAGAGTATTTTAGATTTTTTAAAAGAGTCAAGTTTTTTTAGAGTTTTTATTGGGTTTTTCCGCGATTTTTGGGGGTTTTTTGGGTTTTTAAGGTTTTAGGGGGTTTATGGTTTTTTACATTATCATGGATTTTCAGGAGTTTTTAGGATTATTATGGTTTTTATGTGTTTTTAGGGTTTTTAGTGATTTTGATGGTTTTTAGTGATTCTTAGGGTTTTCAGGATTATTAGGGATTTTAGGGTTCTTACTGTCTTTTTGAGTTTTAGGATTTTAAATGTTTTTAGAGTTTTTAGTGGGTTTTTTGGGGGGTTATTGGGTTTTTTGGGGTTTTTTGGGTTTTTAGGTGTGTTTATGGTTTTCTTGGGTTTTTAGGGTTTTTAAGGTTTTGATGGTTTTTTGGGGGTTTTAGAATTTTAATGGTTTTTAGGGTTTTATTTTTTTTAGGGATTTTGAGGGGTTTTAGGGATTTTAAGGGGGGTTTGTGCTGTTAGGGTTTTTCTATGTTTTTGGGTTTTTTTGGGGTTTGTAGGTTTGTCTTATTTTTTAGGTTTTTATTGTTTTTTAGATTTTTTTATTGTTTTGAGTAGTTTAAATGTTTTTAAGAGTTTTTAGTTGTCTTTTAGGTTTTTATGGGTTTTTAAAGGATTTAGGTGGTTTATGGTTTTCAAGAGTTTTTCAGGATTTTTTATGGATTATTATGTTTTCCTCCATTTTTACGTGGTTTTTAGTCCTTAAATGGATTTTGGGGATTTTTTGGGTTTTTAGAGTTTTTAGAGATTTTTAGTGCTTTTAGGGGTTTTCAGGGTTTTAGGGTAATTTTTTGGTTTTTAGGGGTTTTTTGAGTTTTTTAGGGTTCTGAAGGGGGTTTTAGAGTTTTTAGTGATTTTTAGGGGTTTTATGGGTTTTATGGTTTTCAAGGTTTTTTCGGGGTTTTTATGGGTTTTAATGTTTTCATGGGTTTTTAGGGGTTTTTAGGAATGTTGTGGTTTTTAGGGGTTTTTAGGGATTTGAGGGTTTTTAGGGTTTCTATGGTTTTAGGGTTTCTAGGGTTTTTCATGGTTTTAAATTCTTTTGGGTTTTTGGGATTTTTTACTTTTTTAATGTTTTTTGGGTTTTTAGAGTTAATTTACATTTTTAGGGGTTTTTAGGTTTTTATGGTTATTAGTGGGTTTTTAGGGTTTTATGGATTTTTAGGGGGATTTTTTATGGATTTTAAAGTTTTTCAGGGGGTTTAAAGGGTATTTAGGGTTTTTACGTTTTCATACAATTTTAGGAGGTTTCTAGGATTTTTATGGTTTTTAAGGTTTTTCATTTTTTGGGATTTGAGGTTTTTTAGTTTTTTTAGGGGGTTTTGGGTTTTGGGGATTTTTTGGGTTATTTCAGGGTTTTCAGGGTTGTTTTGGGTTTTTGGAGGTTTTTTGATTTTTTAGGGTTATTATGGTTTATTAGAGTTTTTATCATTTTTGGGGGTTTTAAGGGTTTTAGAGCTTTTAGTGGGTTTTTAGGGTTTCTATGGGTTTTAGTGGGTTTTAATGTTTTCAGGGCGTTTTCAAGGTTTTTAGGGTATTTAAGTTTTTATGGATTTTTATGGGGTCTGGATTTTGAGGGTTTTCTGGATTTTTTAGGGGTTTTAGGGTCTTTGGTTTTTAGGTTTTATTTATTTTTTAGGATATTTAATGTATTTTAGTGTTTTTATCATTTTGTAGGGGTTTGAAGGTTTTTTCAAATTTTTTGAGGTTTTTATTTATTTCCATGTGTTTTTAAGGGTTTTTATAGTTTTCAAGGGTGTTTCGTGATTTTAAGAGGGTTTTTACATTTGTATGCATTTTTAAGGGGTTTTTTTATTATTTTTCTGGTTTTTAGGGTTTTTAGGTGTTGTTATGGTTTTAGTGTCTTTTCGTGGTTTTAGGAATTTTTTGTGAGTTTTAGGGTTTTTAAGATTTTTTAGAGTTTTTTAACATTTTTTGGGGTTTAAAGGGTTTTTAGAGTTTTTAATGGTTTTTATTGATTTTTATGGTTTTATGCGTTTTTAGGGTTTTTTACGTTTTCTTGGACTTTTAGGATTTTTTAAATATTTTAATGGATTTTTATATTTTGGAAATTTTGAAGGGTTTTACGGTTTTTCAGAGGTTTTTAGGGGTTTTAGGGGTTTTGTGGGTTTCTATGTTCTTTCTGCGGTTTTAGCTGTTTTGGGAGTCTTAATTATTTTTAGTGTTTTTAGTTGTTTTTTGGTTTTTATGGGTTTTTAGGGGTTTTATGGTTTTAGAGGTATTTTTCAGGTTTTTAGGGTTTCTTTACATTTTTATGGATTTTTAGGGGTTTTTAGGATTTTTATGGTTTTTAGGGTTTTAGGGGTTTTTAGATTTTTTAGGGGATTTAAGTTTTTTTAGATATTTTTAATGTTTTAGGTGTTTTAAGGGTTTTTAGTGTTTTTAGTGGGTTTTTAGGATTTTTTTTGGTTTTTAGGGGTTTGTGATTTTTAGCGGGTTTTGGGGTTTTTTATGTTTTCATGGTTTTTCAAGGGGTTTTAGGTTTTTTATGGTTATTACAGTTTTTATGGGTTTTGGGATTATGAGGGTTTTTAGGGGTTTTCGGGGTTTCAAGGGTTTCATGTTTTTTAGGTCATTTTTTTTGTTTTTAGGGGGTTTTGAATTTTTTATGGTTTTAATTTTTTAGAGTTTTTTAATGTTTTAGGGGTTTAATGGTTTTAAGAGTTTTTAGTGGGTTTTTAGTGTTTTTATGGATTTTTTTAGGTTTTTAGGGATTTTAGGGTATTTTTTTCGAGTTTTTTAGGCTTGTAAATGTTTTTTTAAGTTTATTAACGTTTTTATGGCTTTTAAGGGTTTTTAGACTTTTTAGTAGGTTTTTAGGGTTTTTATGGGTTTTTATGGTTTTTATGGGTTTTTGGGCCTTTATGGTTTTCAAGGGGTTTTCAGGGTTTTTATGAATTTTATATTTTCTTGGATTTTTAGGGGTTTTTTAGGATTTTTATGGTTTTGATGGTTTTTTTTATTTTTATGGAATTTGAGGTCTTTTAGGGTTTCTTCGTGGGGGTATTAGGGTCTTTTATATTTTTAGGGGTTTTTTGAGTTTTTAGGGTATTTTAAGGTGTTTTAGAGTTGTTAACGTTTTTATGTGTTTTAAGCGTTTCTATAGTGTTTAGTGGATTTAATGGTTTTTTTGGGATTTTAGGCAAGGAAGATGCGAGGGTTAGGCTATTCCCGACCCCCCCTAATTTATTAGAAGGAAAAAAGAGAGTCAGCAGACAGGGGAGGGGAGGGGTCAATCAACCCACACCCAAAAACCCATTACAACCCACGCCAAAAAAAGAAAAATCAAGAAAGATAAGAAGGAAAACAAACCCATGAAAAAAAAAGTTTTTTTTGGGATTTTAGGGTTTTTAGGAGGGTTTTGGGTTTTTAGGGGTTTTTATGTTTTAATGGATTTTTAGGGGTTTTTAATTTTTTTTTATTTTTTGGTTTTAGGGATTTTTAGGGGGGTTTATTGTTTATAGGTTTATTATATTTTGTAAGGGTTTTAGGGGTTTTCGGGTTTTTAGGGTCTTTTGTGTTTTTAGGTGTTTTTTGAGTTTTTAGGGTTTTAAGGTTTTTTTATCTTTTAACATTTTTAGGGTTTTAAGGAGTTTTATAATTTTTTGTGGATTTTAGGGTTTTTTACGTTTTCATAGATTTTTAGGAGGTTATTAGGACTTTTATGTTTTTAGGGTAGTATAGGGGTTTTAAGGATTTTCAAGGGTTTTATGGGTTTTCAGGCAAGGAAGATGCGAGTTTCGGGCTATTCCAACCCCCCCCCCCCAAATTTATTAGAAAGAAAAAAGAGACACAACAGACAAGGGAGGGGAGGGGTCAAATGGCCCACACCCAAATTTTCAGGTTTTTAGGGCCTTTTGTGCTTTTAGGATTTTTTTGAAATTTTCAGGTTTTGAAGGTTTTTTAGAGTTCTTTAACATTTTTAGGAGTTTAAAGGGTTTTTAGAGTTTTTTGGAGTTTTTAAAGGTTTTTAGGTGCTTTCATGGTTTTCATAGTTTTTTCAGGGTTTTTGGGGTTTTTATGTTTTCATGGATTTTTAGTGGGTTTTTTGGGTTTTTTAGTTTTTAGGGGTTTTAGTGTTTTTATGGATTTTGAGGATTTTTATGGGTTTTTAGGGAGTTTTAGGGTTTTATTTTTTTCATTTTTTAGGGACTTCTTGGGTTTTTAGTTTTTCTGAGTTTTTAGGGGTTTTAAGGGGGTTTTTAGATTTTTTAAACATTTTTCAGAATTTTATCGTTGTTCAGATATTTTAGTTGTTTTCAGGGGTTTTATGGGGTTTTTGGGTTTTATATGGGTTTTAGGGGTTTTATGGTTTTCATGGATTTTAGGGTTTCTTACATTTTTATGGATTTTTATGGGATATTTTAAGAATTTTATGGTTTATTGGGTTTTTAGGGATTTTTAGGGTTTTCCAACGTTTTTATAGTCTTGAGGGTTTTTAAGGGTTTCTAGTATCTTTTGGGTTTTTGGGGTTTTTTGGGGTTTTTTTGGGTTGTTTACAGGTTTTAAGGTTTTTCATAATATTTAATGTTTTTAGGGGGTTTGTGGGGTTTTAATTTTTTTAGTGGATTTTAGGGATTTTATTAGTTTTTAGAGTTTTATGGTTTTAGTTGTTTTTATGGTTTTCAAGGGATTTAGAGATTTGAGTGTTTTTTATGTTTTCATGGATTTTTAACAGTTTTTAAGATTTTTATGACGTTTAGGATTTTTATGGAATTTGAGGATTTTAGGGTTGTAGGGTTTTGGTGGATTTTTAGGGCTTTAAGGACTTTTGGTGTTTTTAGTGTTTTTTGGTGTTTTTAGAGGTTTTACAATTTTTTAGAGTTATGAATTTTTTAGGGGTTTTAATGGTTTTTTAGTTTTTAATAGGTTATTAGGTGTTTTATAGGTTTTTTGGGATTTTTATGATTTTTAGGGGTTTTTATGGTTTTGAGGGGGGTTTCAGGATCTTTTATGTTTTCATGGATTTTTAGGGGTTATTATTATTTTTATAGTTTTTGGGTTTTCAGGGTTTTTTAGGATTTTGAGGGTTTTTAGAGTTTTTAGTGGATTTTAGGGTTTTTAAGGGTTTTTAGGGTGTTCAGGGTCTTTTTGGGTTTTTAGGGATTTTTTGAGTTTCTTAGGGTTTTAAAGGTATTTTTGAGTTTTTTAACATTTTATTGGTTTTAAGAGATTTTCGTAGTTTTTAGTAGTTTTTTTGGGTTTTAGGGATTTTTAGGGGTGTTTAGAGGTTTTCATTGTTTTTTTTTGGTCTTTTAGGGCTTTAAGGTTTTTTTAATTTTTTATAGATTTTTAGGTGTTTTTTTGAATTTTTATGGTTTTTAGGGTTTTTAGGGAATTTAAGAGTTTTTAGGGTTTTTCAGGGGTTTAGGTTTTTACGTGTTTTAATTTTTTTAGGGTCTTTGGGGTTTTAGGGTTTTTTGAGTATTTTGGGGATTTAATTTTTTTTATAGTTTTCTAACATCTTTAGGTGTTTACAGTCTTTATAGAGTTTTTAGTGGCAATTATGCATTTTATAGGGTTTTTGGATTTTTTAAAGGTTTTTAGGGGTTTATGGTTTTCATGGGGTTCTTCAGGGTTTGCTGGGGTTTTTACGTTTTAATGGATTTTTAGGGGGTTTTGGGTTTTTATATTTTTAGTGTTTTTTAGGTATTTAGGGATTTTGAGGGGTTTTAGGATCTTTTAGGAGATTTTAGGATTTCTTAGGGGTTTTATGGTCTTTTTGGATTTTTAGGGTTTTTTGAGTTTTTTTTGTCTTTAAGGTTTTTTAGAGTTTTTAATGTTTTTAGGGGTTTTAAGGGGCTTTAGAGTTATTAGTATTTTTTAGGGTTTTTATGGGTTTTAGGGTTTTTTAAGGTTTTAGGGGATTTCATGGTTTTTAGGCGTTTGTTAGGGGTTTTAGGGTTTTTTACATTTTCATGAATTTTTAGGGGTTTATATAATTTTTATCATTTTTATGGTTTTTAGGTTTTTTAATAATTTTGAGGGGTTTTAGAGTTTTTCAAGGTTTTAGGGGGTTTTAGGGTCTTTTTTGGTTTTTAGGGTTTTTTGAGAGTTTAGGGGGTTTAAGGTTTTTTAATTTTTTTGACATTTTTAGGGGAATGAAGGTTTTTTAGAGTATTTGGTTGTTATTTACTGTTTTTATAGGATTTAGGTTTTTTAAGGGTTTAAGGGGGTTTTATGGATTTTTATGGTTTTTATGGTTTTTTGGTGTTTTAGGGATTTTGAGGGTTTTAGGGTTGTTAGAATTTTTTAGAATTTAGGGTTATTTTAGGTTTTTAGTGGTTTTTTTGAGTTTTTAGGGTTTTAAAGGGATTTTAGAGTTTTTAAACAAATTTAGGGGTTTAATGGGTTTTCGGAGTCTTTTGTGGCTTTTAAGGTTTTTATAGACTTCTAGGTTTTTAAGGTTTTTAGGGGTTTCATGGTTTTCAAGGCTTTTGCAAGGTTTTTTGGTATTTTTAAAATTTTGACGGTTTTTAGAGTTTTTTAGGGGATTTTAGGGTTTTTAGAGTTTTTTCAGGGTTTTGGGGTCTTTTGGGGATTTAGGGTTATTTTTGAGTTTTTAGGGTTTTTAAGGATTTTAGAGTTTTTTAACGTTTTTAGAGTTTTTAGAGTTGTTTAGTGGGTTTTAGGGTTTTTGTCTGTTTTTAGGGTTTTTAATGGTTTTTAGGGGTTTTATGGTTTTAGGGGTTTTTTCGGGTTTGTAGGGTTTTTTATGTTTTCATTGGTTTTCAAGGGTTTTCTTGTTGTTTTAATTTTTTATGTTTTTTACGATTTTTAGAGGATTTGAGGAGATTTGAGTGGTTTTAGTGATTTTCATGGGATATTAGAGTTTTTAATGGTGTTTTGGGATTTTATGGGTTTTTGAGCATTTTATAGTTTTTTAAAGTTTTTATGGGTTTTAAGGGTTTTTAGATTTTTTTTTGTTTTTATGAGTTTTTAGGGTTTTTTAAGGTTTTATGGGTTTTATGGTTTTCATGAAGTTTTTGGGTTTTTACCTTTTTATGGATTTTTAGTGGATTTTTTGGATTTTTTGATTTTTTTGGGTTTTTAGGTATTTTGATGGGTTTTAATGTTTTTTATGGTTTTTAGGTTTTAAGGTGTTTTTATGGTTTTTAGGGGGTTTTAAAGATTTTGGGGTTTTTTTTACATTCTCAAGGATTTTTAGGGGTTTTAAGGATTTTTATGGTTTTTAGAGTTTTATGGTTTTTTAGTAATTTTCAGGGTTTTTATGGATTTTCATTGGGTTTTTCTGTTTTAGGGGTTTTAGGGTCTTTTGGGTTCTTAGGGTTTTTTGAGTTTTTTATGGGTTTTAAGGTTATTTAACATTTTTATTTGTTTTTATATTTTATAGTGTTTTTGGGTTTTTATTCATTCTTTGGGGTTTTAAATGTTTTTAGTGATTTTTTATGGTTTTTAGGGGGGTTTTAGGGTTTTTAGGGGTTTTCAGAGTTTTTAGATTCTTTTCGGGTTTGTAAGTTTTTTTTTGAGTTTTTCAGGGTTTTTAAGGTATTTATAATTTTTAACATTTTAGGGGATTTAATGGTTTTTTGAGTTTTTAGTGTTTTTTTTGGGATTTATGGGTTTTTAGAATTTTATAATGTTTTTAAGTGTTTTTATGGGTTTCAGGGGGTTTTCAGGGTTTTTATGTTTTCATGGTTTTTAGGGGGGTTTAAGATTTTTAGGTTTCTTATGGTTTTTAGGGGTTTTTTAGTGTTTTTAGGGTTTTAGGGTGTTTCAGAGTTTTTAGGGTCTTTTTGAGTTTTTGGGTTTTTTGAGTATTTGTGGGTTTTTTGTTTTTTTAAATTTTTATAACATTTTAGGGGGTTTTAAGGGTTTTATGGTTTTTATAGTTTTTATTGGTTTTTAGGGGTTTTTTGGGTTTTTATGATTTTAGGAGGTTTTAGGGGTTTTAGGGGTTTTTCAGGCTTCTTATGGTTTTTTATGTTTTCATTGTTTTTTCTGGTTTTTTTTTTACTTTTATGGGTTTTAAGAGATTTTATGGATTTTATGTATTTTGATGTTTTTTTTTTGAGTTTTTAGGCGTTTTAGGCGTTTTTAGGGGTTTTAGGGGTTTTAAGGGGTTTTTAGGGGTTTTATGGTTTTTTGAGTTTTTTAAAAATTTTAGGGCCATAAAGGATTTTTAGTGTTTTTTTGCAAAGTATGGTTTTCAAAAAGTTGGTTTTTTAGAGTTTTGAGTGATTTTAGGGTTTTCATGGGTTATTAGGGTTTTTAATGGTTTTAGGGTTTTTATGATTTTCATGGGGTTTTCATGGTTTTTAGGGTTCGTTACATTTTCATGGATTTTTAGGGGCTTCTTATAATTTTTATGGTTTTTAGGGTTTTTAGGGATTTTGAGAGTTTTTAGAGGTTTTCAGGGGATTGAAGGATTTTTTTTGTTTTTATGTTTTTTTGGATTTCTTTAGCTGTTTAGGGGTTTTAAGGTTTTTCTGAGTTTTTAATGTTTTCACGGGTTTTAAGGGTTTTTAGAGTTTTTAGGGGATTTTTAGGGTTCAATGGGTTTTTAGGGTTTTTAGGGTTTTTATGGGATTTTATGGTGTCCAGGGGTTTTTAGGTTTTTTTACGTTTTCTTGAATTTTAGGGGTTTTTAAGATTTTTATGGTTTTTAGGGTTTTTTATGGTTTTTAGGGATTTTGATGGATTTTTAGGGATATTAATGGGTTTTTTGGGTTTTTTGGATTTTTATGGGTTTTCATGTTTTTAGGGTTTTTTTGGTTTTTAGGGTTTTTTTGAGTTTTTTAAGAATTTTATGGTTATTTAGAGTTTTTAACGTTTTAGTGGTTTTGAGGGTTTTTTGAGTTTTTTGTGGTTTATGGTTTAATGGGATTTTAAGGTTTTTATTTTTTGGGGGGTTTTATGGTTTTCAAGGTTTTTTAGGGTTTTAGGGATTTTACATTTTCATGGATTTTTAGATGTTTTTTAACATTTTATGGTTTTTTGAGTTGTTTGGGTTTTTAGAGTTTTTAGGGGTTTTCAGGATTTTTTATGGTTTTTAGGGTCTTATGAGTTTTTAGGGGTTTTCTGTGGGATTTTAGGGTTTTTATGGCTTTTAGAGTTTTTTAACATTTGTATAGGTTTTACAGGGTTTTAGAGTTTTTAGTAAGTTTTTACTGTGTTATGGGTTTTATGGTTTTTTAAAGTTTTTACTAATTTTTATAGTATTCAGGTGTTTTTAGGGGTTTTTTACATTTTCATGGATTTTATGGGTTTTTTATGATTTTTTTGGTTTTTAGGGTTTTTTAGGGTTTTTAGGGGTTTTCAGGGTTTTTAGGGTCTTTTGGGTTTTAGGTTTTTTTAACTTCTTAGGGGTTTTATTTTTTTTTAGTTTTTTTTAATTTTTTTAGGCGTTTTCATGGTTTTTAGATTTTTTAGAGGTTTTTTACAGTTTTTATGGCAAGGAAGGCTCGGGGCTAGGCTATTCCTGGCACCCCACAAAATTTATTATAAAAAAAGACATGAAGACACTACAGATAAGGGAGGGGCGGGGTCAAATGACACACACCCAAAACCCCTTACCACCCCAACCTGAAGGCCCCAAAAAGAAAATAAGAGAAAAAAACAAAAAAGGCACACAAAAGAGTCCAAAAGAAAAGGCACACAAAGGGGAAACACAGTCAATGTCACCACCAAAATCATCCAGCTCCGCACCACAATAACTGATGCCCACACCAAATCCATCACCCACATCAGCAAAGCTGTAATCTGACTCAGCACCCATGACTATAGAATCCCATCCTGACTCATAATCCTCCTGCATTCCATGGCTGGATAGAAGCTTCATTCTGGCCCTCTCTTGCTCAGTAGAGTTTGAAGGCCACTCCCGCTTATTAATTTTTAGATTTAGTATGACCACCCTTGATGTGGCCCGGGTTGCCATATGTCATGGGAGGGTAGAATAATCCTTCTTCCATCTTCACCTCGGGGGGGAGGAGGTGGATCCAGCTTCATAACCTGATTTCTCACAAGTGACTCCATCACTGACCTCAGATGGGGCCTTCCCTTTCTTGCTTTCTGACCAAAGAGTTTCGGCACCTGTTTTGGTCCTTTCCTCCTTAGACCTATCCATAGAAGCATTTATCCGGTGATCATCATCAGCAAAGCTCTCCCTAAGCCTCTTATCCTCACCCTCAAGCGGGTACCTTTCCCATTCAACCATCACTATCTCATGTAACTTCGAACAATGAGATTCAACAGAGGAAACACCATGGAGAACCATGGTCCTCTACAGGTTCGGGGACGGATCACCAATTTCCCCAACAGTGCCTGGCAGAGGGAAATCATTCAGATTCAGAACAGGAGCACTAGGTAGATCCTCAGCACCGCTAGTGCTATCTACAAGAGGAGTTACTCCAGTCTCCATGTCAAGTCTCCCCATGTCTTCACTCCTGGAAAGCACCAGGGGTAGTCACGCCAATCAGTGTACTGCGCCCTGCGAATCTTGGGCTCCTCTTCTATCACAGACCTCTCCTTCTCAGCCGGAGACATAAGCCACTCATCCTCAGCCCTCACAACCTGAACAACCACAACCTCCTGCACAACTTCTTCCACCAACACATCCACATCTACGGGCTTATCCAGGGCTGAGACCTATAAACTATTTTTAATAGGCACAACAATCTTAACCAGTGAAAAGTTTCCATTGGTAGTCCCATTATCCTTCTTGCAATCTCTGCCTTCTCCTCCCAGTAACAACACACAGGGAACCTCCATCTGATCATTCCCTTGCCGAATTCACATCACAGTAGCCTTCCTTGTACCTGACTGCCTCCCGGAAAAGTCACCACATCCGTGAACACCTTTAGCACAAACCCGATTATCCCTATCAGCCAGTAGCACTTCCTCCTCAACAGCATCTCCCAAAACACAAACACCTCCAACCAGACTTATTATAAAGCCACCCGAATCCATTAGAGCAACCTCCAAATCACTTCCCACCATCAGGTTATACAAATAGGGAACATCAGTATCCAAATGTTGGGAGGAAAAGGGCTCAGCCACCCCCGTTGTCCCCTTAACCTCAACCAGAGGAAGGAAGCTCTCTCTAGAAGACATGTGAGGCAGATTACCACCACCCCTGCTGGGGCCAAAACATCTTCCAGATTTAGCATTTCTCCCAATGTTCCAACAAGAAGAGCAGAACACCAGACATGGTTCATAGATAATAGGTTGTCGCCACCTGAGTTCCTCCCCCACCGCAATCCAGACAGCATCCACTAGAGCCTTTGAAGCATCGACTTCAACAAAGGCCCTTTGGGAAACCGAATGACAAAATTCCATAGTCCTACTATCCACATAGAGGAACCTCCCACCAAATTCCCAAGCATCAAAATAATAGAAAAATTTTGAAAGGGAAGGGGAAGTTCAAAAAACCTAACTCAGGTAGCAACCATCGGGGAACTCTTCTTCAGATGAAAATCAAAGCTCCACCGAAAAAGGGAGAAACGAGCACCATTGAATGACCAAGGAGCCACCGACCAGGCAAGGACCAGGTCCTCCTCAAAGGTAAAGAGAATCATGACGTGGTATTTATCTATCAGACCCACGGTCACACGATCCCTAAGTTTCCCGAATGTTGAGACAAACCTATCGAAAGTGACCACCGGGGGTTGCCGCATCGAAAAACATACAACCAGAGTCAGGCGGGGTAGATCTGAAGCCTCAGTGAACTCCCAAATCAATAGAGGAAGCTGTGGACGTCCTTCAAATAACTCTAGAACCTTCAGGCAAAGCACCGTTTGCAGAAAAGAGGGTAGCAAATTAGGGGAAGAGAGAGACGATAAAGAACAGTCCTCTGAGGGAGGATCCTCTCCCGCAGAGAGGGGGGAGGTGCGTCGTTTTCCATCGTCTTCAACCTGGAAGGAATCCACCATCACAAAAGAGCCAAATCTATAGAGTTTCCAGAGCTACCATCCCAAGAGGGAATTGAATGGGTGGAGTTTACAGTTTTTATGGATTTTTAATGTTTTTATGGGTTTTATGGGTTTTTAGGATTTTTTTACATTTTCATGGATTTTTAGGGGTTTTTTAGGATTTCTAGTTTTTTTAGGTTTTATGGTTTTTAGGGATTTTTAGGATATTTAGGTATTTTGAGGGTTTTAGGGGTTTTTTGAGGGTTTTAGGGTTTTTTGGCTATTTTTGGTTTTTATGGGTTTTTTTAGTATTTTAGTGTTTTTAAGGTTTTTCTAACTTTTTTAGGTGTTTTAAAGGGTTTTAGAGTCTTTATTTGGTTTTTAGGTTTTAATTGGTTTTTAGGGTTTTTTAAGGTTATTATAGATTTTTATGGTTTTCATGGGTTTGTTAGGGATGTTAGGTTTTTTATGTTTTCATGGATTTTAAGGGGTTTATTAATGAAATTTATGGTTTTTAAGGTTTTTAGGGTTTTTAGGGATTTTGTGGGGGGGGGGGGGTTGGGTTTGGACCTCAAAGATGATTCCTTTATATCCCAGTTAGTTGAGAATCAAAGCTCTTGTTGTTCAATATGATTTGGGACTTACATGTCAAAGGAGGCCCATTAAGGGGGCATGATTTTCGAGTACACATGGGAGATGCCCATTTGAGGGGATTTAATAAGGTATTACACCTTCTAGGAGGCCCATTTGGACTGATGTTGGGGCTTAAATCTATAGAGAAGGCCTATTTGGGTTACTTTGGGAGCATGTGAATTTTATGATCACCGCCAACCTCTAAGTCCACATGAGATATGATCAGTGTGAGAAACAAGAGGAAGAATTGGATCTAAAGATCACATGTCCTGCTCCATCTATTGATGGATGGTGTCGAAGCCCAAAGGGAGAGAGAGAGAGAGAGTGGGGGATGTTTAATATGAATGTATCCTCTTCAATTTTGGTAACTGGGATTGCCACATATAGTGATCTATCTGGATACATTCAAGGCCTAGGAAAAGAGGAGCAAAATTTCAGCCTCCTATAATAAAGGCTAGGGGATTACCTTAGTGGGAGTTCCCTTAACTTGGTCCAGGGAAAAGGGAGGAATGTTCAACATTATCTCATGTTGAAGTACATGTGAGAATCCTGAGGTCGAGACCCTTATTACCATGGGAATGTAGACCCAAGTCCATTACAAGTGTTTGCCTCACTACTGGGATAACCCACACGACTCTTCTTTCCATGGGTATGTAGACTCAAAAGGACACGTTGATACATCCGATGATCTTACCATAAATTTACGGTGGCTTTGGAAGAGGTCGTGTCCTGATTCCATTAGAATGGTTGCTGGAGGGGAAGACATAGTGACTAATTTTTATTGTATATTAGGGTATTATTGGGATTTTGTAGGCATTAATAGCTTTTTCTAGTGTTTATCAAACTTTTTTAGGGTTATTTATGATTTATTATGGTTTATTTTATTTATTAGGGTTTATTACGTGTATTTGGGATTATTAAAATTTATTAGGGTTTATTATGATTTGTAAGGGTTTATTGCTGTTTAGTATATCTTAAGTGAATGATCAGATTTGGAGAATGGAACACCATAGTATTCCTTACTCTGCGTAGCATGTTCTTACCCGAGATGGGGTTCCCTCCGCATAGCATATTACTTTGAGGGAAAGGGGGTCATTTGTGTACCATTGTTGTACGTGAACCTGGGTTCAGTATACATAGCACTTCACTATGTGGGGTGAGTTTCTATTCTCATATCATGGTGCTATGTGGGGTCGAGTTCCTCCTGCATATTTATTTTCTACACAGGGAAGGGTTCAACCCACATAGTGATTTTCTATGCAGAATGCATGGTTGCAAAGGGGCCATTGGTTCTGTTCCACGTGAGGGGATATTCCCACTAAGTATTTGAGTTCTCTTACTAATAATTAGTTTATTTTATCCTCCTTAATTATTATTCAGTGGGTTTTACCTACGAGTAAACATCTAAGGAGTATGTATTTTGTAGAGCTATCAATCTATTGACCTTTAGATGTCTCGATCACTCGACCTGGCCTCTCTTATTCGGTTCCCCTCGAGTTATATTTATAGAGAAGTAGGGGAACTATATACCAACGTATCCAATTGTTTATGATGAGGCTATGATCCCTCTTTTGTGGTATCCCATAGACAAAATCCGATCTATGAATGACTTAGTCAGCGGGGGCATGGGGTCATCATTTGTGGGGGCGAGGATCACTGCCTCTACTCAAAAAAATGACTTTTTTTTCATTTTTTAGGTACTGGAATCACTGCCTCTATCCCAAGAAAAATTTATTTCTTGGGTCTTTTTAAATCAGTAGTTCTCCATGCAAAGCGGTGGTTTGTGAATGGTTTTTCGCTTCGTGATTTCTTTTTCCCTTTCTAATGTCTTCCCTTTACATTTTCCTTTGATTTCTCCTCTAGATTTGTTTCATTACTTTTTTGAATTTATGGAATCTTTTTCTTCTTCTATTCAAAATTTATAGGACCTAACAAATGCCCCCCATCATAATGGGTTCCAATTGAGACGAAGAGGGGGCTATTTTGATATAGAAGTGGTCCTGAATTGAATAAAAGACTAGATAATGCTCTATTTTTTTCTGAGCCAAGGGACTTAGTGAGCATAGTTTTAATATTTCTAGGGTATGTGAAAAACCCTATGTACTTTGTGTCTTTTCTATTATAACCCAATTTTTTTCCTAATCCCTTTGTGATGCAGGTTTAGTGGGTATATCCTGACATTTTCTTAGGCCTCCCTTTGCAAGTTTTAGTCCTAACAAGCTTTATGTATCTTTAATTCTTGATTGATCAATATTTCACCGAAACCATTCAATGCCTAGGTCTAGTGAGGTGATACTCAACTTTTACCAATGATTCCCTTTTCAATTATCTATCTTGGTGAGTTTTGTGTCTTTTTTATATGAATTTTATAGTCTTGAAAACTGAACTAACATTAATGATGTTTGGGTCTAACATATTTGACCATGAATTGTGGGGTAAGGGCCCCAATAGGGTTTAGTGAATGAAAATGATTTGATAGTTTTTAGACATGAGTGGGGGATTTTTCATGACCCTAGTTTTATGATTTTAAACCTGAAACATGATATGGGGAATGTACATGAAGAGTAATAGTAAGAATGGTTTCCAACACGATATTTCTAAGGGGTGTACGAAGGTAGGAAAATCCTCTCCTTAGTGAAAATTTGTCTCTGGTTGACGAATCTTTTTTGTGGCAAACTTATGCAGAGCCAATCGGGGCATATTGTGCATAGTCAAAAAAATGTGTCCTTAGGTCACTAACCCTCCATCTCCAATGGTTGGTTAATTTTATGGAAATTCATCTTTTTTCTAGACCACAAGGGTGGATTTTCAATAGAGTTGTGTGTGAAAACTATGGGAGTATATGTATCAACTTTGATGATGAATGGGGAAACCAATCCCACACGTATTTGGCTTGTGTAAGGGAGGGTTGGAGAATAGTGCAATTTAATGTCGTGCAACTTGGACATGGGTGGTGCAGTTTAATGTCTTAGTACTAGGACATTCGATATTTTAAATGAAAACTAAGGGGTAATTGATTCCCCCTTTTCATGTTATTCTGACCAGGAATATTCTATCATCTTCCAGAATAAAGGGGAAAAGTATTTGAATTGTAATCCGGGTGTTTTCAAACCCAAGGAATGATATGGGATGTAAAATTCATATGGCATACAGAGGTAGGAAAGGACTCTCTTTAGGATGGATTTTTCTTTGGTTTATAGGCCTTTTTTGTGAGAAACTTATCAAAAGACAACTGACGCATATTATGCCTAGTCAAATAGAGGTGTACTCAAGATAAAACCCTCTATCTCTGATGGTCGAGGAAGGTTATAGGGATTTATACATTTCCAAACACACAGTTTGGTTCATGAAGGGAGGGTTCCTGAATAAGAAAGGGGGCATTCCAAGGTGAAATTTCCCAGGAATAGGTGAAGATATTTCCCCTGTTCATGTATAAAAAGATTCTTTATACCGATCAGACATGTTTACAGGGAAGGGGGGATTTTTTTCTATGGATGTACCTAAGTTTGGAAATAATTCATCACTATGTATTCTATGAGAGCATGAATCAATCCATATGTAGTTCTTTATGCAAAACTCCCTACATAGGTCTGATCCATTCATAGGGAGGGGGCATTTTGAATTTTATTAATTTGGGGTGGCTAGAACTGGATATAAGAATCTGGGTGTCTCTACATATCATGTGTGGATAGGAATCAATCCATACATAGTTATTGATACCATACAATTTTAGTGTTGTGTGATTAAGACATTGGGCCATGCAATTTAATGTCATTTGGTGAGAAAAATGGAACCACAGTTTAGTGTCATTTTATAGGGATTAATTTTCAAAGAAACCATGAGTGAGTAAAGGAAAATCTAGTCAAGGTATTTTGACATACTCGAGACATGAAGGGGGAGGAAAGTGTAAACCACGGTTCTAAGAATTCTCAAACCAAGAGGAATGATATGGGACATGGAATCCATTGGGGAATAATGTGGTTGGAAAAGACTCTTCGGGGGATGGAATTGTCTCTTTTGATAAGTCTTTTTTTGTGGGAAACTTATTCAGAGACAACCAGGACATATTTTTCAGAGTCAAACAGTGGTTTCCTCATGACATCGACCATCCATTTCCAATGGACAGGGAGGTTCATGAAGATGAAAAACTGCTCAGGGTACAATGTTTGATTGATGGAAAGAGGATGTCTAGGAATGAAGAAATACCCCAACCATGATTGGATATGGACTGTGGAATCCCCTATATAGATCTGACTCATATATAAGGGCGATTTCTATTTCTTTAATGGATCCTTGAATAAGGGACCTGAACTCATGATCTCATATATTAATTTTCATACATGGATAGTATTCTTTTATTTGTTCTTTGTCTGGGACTAGTATACAAGGCCTACCCATCACTATATATCTCATTGAAATAACAATCAAGCCATACGCTGTTCTTGTGATCCCATGCAGTTTAACATCATGTAGTAAAGATGAAGATTAACTGATGTGAAGGAGGGGAAATGATGTTTCCGATATTGATGTATAAGACCCAGATGTTTCCAAGCATATTTATGGGGAAAGAATCATGTCACACAGTTCTTGGAAGGGTTCCCTGTATAATTATAATCCATACAAAGAGAATGGGGAATTTTTTTACTGTAGTTAGACCTAAGATTGGAGATCTGAGTATCACTACATATCCTGTGAGGGTAGGAATCAAGCCACATGTAGTTCTCTAGGGATCCCTATGCAGATCTGTATCGTTCACAAGGAGGAGAGAATTTTTTAAAATCATCATAGCGGATGACCAATGTTAGGGGCGATGTTCTTTCAGGTGAGGGCATCGTAA
Organism: Viscum album; assembly: GCA_963277665.1. Lineage (NCBI taxonomy): Eukaryota > Viridiplantae > Streptophyta > Magnoliopsida > Santalales > Viscaceae > Viscum > Viscum album. The sequence continues at coordinate 593,884,533 of OY728137.1, read as the reverse complement.
ATGGTTTGTGTAGTTTATTGTCATGTGTCCATGATGTTGGTAGCACAGTTTAACATAATTTTTCAGTGAAGGAGGGAGAAGAAATGTTTCAATGGGAGGTGCATAGCACAGTTGATATAAACCAACATGAGTGATGGCCTGATAGACCCTACGCCACACTACACACTTCAAAAGGGAACTTAGTCCAAGGGGCTATAAGGTTGATTGGATTTTTGGCTAGGCCCATGATATAACATTCAGGCATCACTAAGTACCCCTTGTGGATGGGAATCAAGTCACACATAATTCTTGAAAGAAAACTCCCTGCATCAGTTTGACCCATACGCCAGGAGGGGGGGATTTTTATTCTTTTTTTTGGTGTATGGACCCGAGATATGACATCTGGGCATCACTACATATCCTGTAAGGTATAAATCAAGTTTTACATAGTTCATGAATGAAAATTCCCCATTAAGTTCTGACTAATATGTAGAAGATGGAATATTTCCTGTTATTTGTGGTTGGGCCCAGGACATAGGTTCTAGGCATCACTACATTTCTCATTAGAATGAGAATCAATCCACACATAGTTCGAGAGAAAGGGAGTTCTTATGTGGATCTAATTCTCACATAGAAGTAGGGACATTTTATCTTTATCCATTGTATATTTGGATTATGTTAAACGAACCATTGTTTGGAACAATGATCCCCATACAGTTATACATCATGTGGTTAGAATGATAGATTCCATGCGGTTTTACGTCTTTCAGTAAGAACATTGATCACATGATTTGAAGGAAAAGGTATGTTGTATCCTTCATTTTAACATCTTATGATTAGGATTATAACTCCTAGTTTAAGTTCATAGAGTGTAGACCATATGCATAGTTCATCATCATGTGGTTAGGAAGATGGAAACAAAGTATAACATCATATTGTGGGGATGAATTATATACATTTTAACATCGTGTGGTTAGTACATTCGTGCTATGCAGTTTAACTTCTTATAAAAAGGAATTTTAATTCTCCAGTTTAACATCTTTTGATCAAGACATTCGTGCTATATAGTTTAATGTTGTACAACAAGGACATTTCATCATGAATTTTAACATCTTATGATCAGGACATTCAAGCTATGTAGTTTAATATCATACAATAAAGACATTTCATTATATAGTTTAACATCTTATGATAAGGATGTTGGATACTTTTGATACATGAAATTTTTATTCAGGAAACTTGCATTAGTAAGGGATGTAATGAGTTATCCAACCACTTAAATTAAGTAGTATGCTCGGTTATAGTAGACATTGTGTATTACATATGGTCCTTCACATTTTGGTTCCAATTTTGGATGTTTCTTTCCAAGTATCATCGGAGTTCTGAGAACCAATACCATCTCTACTTCAAAGAAAGTCTGGAGGTGAACCTTTTTGTTCAAGGCTTGTGCAATCCAGTTTTGGAAAACCTTTAAATGGTTTAAGGTATAAAATGTCTTTGCATTGAATCATTTAAATTCATTCAGGTGCTTCTAGGATTTCTCATTTGTGGGTAGTTGGTCACATATGGTAATGAAAAGAAAGGAAAATTGATGTTTTATAGGTAGGAATACCTCCGTACCATATACCAATAAATAGAGGGTTACTTGGGTAGCAGTGCGGGTCATGGTCCGATAGGCCCACAGAGCATGAAGGAGCTTGTCTGACCGTGACTTCTTATTATTATTCTCCATATTTTTGGAGTATATTGGATAGGGTCTTGTTTAAGACCTGTATCTATTTGTTAGTCGCTGCATTATAGCGGGATGGACGATTGATCTTGATACCATACCCCTAATATAATTTCTCCAACTTAGAAGAATAGAAGTTGGTGCCACTTTCCATCAGTATGGAGTGAGGGAAAAAATATAGTGATTATGTTAGATTTCACAAAGATAACAATGTTTTTCCCCGAATTCTTTGAGGGGTACAACTTCTGCCAATTTGGAAAAGAAGTCAGTTTCTGCGAGGATATACTTGAACTGTTTGGATATAATAGGAGGGTATGGTACCACGACGTCCATTCCTCATATGGAAAATGGATAAGAGTACTTAACTATGTGAAGTAGGTCTATGGGTTGGTGGATGAAATTGGTATGAACTTGGTAGGAATGACACCTCTTGGTGAGTGCAGTCCTGCATCATAGTGGGACAATAGTATCCAAGCCTTCAAACTTGATGGGAAAACATGGATATCGATTAGTGTGCACCACAGACTCTTGGGTGTACTTATTTTATGATGGTAGTGGTATATCAAGGCTTCGATTATAGAGGAAATTTTATTAATTGGCACTGTCATACAGAACAAAATTAATTTCTAATCTGTATATTTTCTCCCTTATGGATCTATCCGAGGAGAGTTATCCCTTCTGGAGGTAGTCTACAATGGGAGTCATCCATTCAATGGTAGGACCATACATCTTAGGGATAGGGATGATCTCATTGATTTCTTCTATTTTTACTTGAACGAACGACGAGACCATCTAATGGTGTGCAATGATGATGACAATTTCATCCCAGTCTAGATCAACCAGAGTTATGGATGCATTTTACAATGCATAAACTTGGGAATTTTTCAACCATGGGACATGAATCAATGTTGGTTCTGAGGGGAATTCCACCATTAGTCCTCATACATGGTCAAACAAAGCGATTAGTTCTTCTTTTTTGATGGAATAATAGTCATTAATCTAGTTGATGAACAATTACGAATCTCCATTTATCTTTAAGTGTTTTACTTGTACATGAAGTGTCAGGTAAAGTCCTTTAATGAGATCTTGATATTTTTCCATATTGTTTGTGCACCCCTCTGACAGTAGGAAGGAGTGAGGCAGGACTGCCTTTTCTGGAGATATGAGTATGGCCCCTAACCCCACTTTGTTAAACTTAAGGTCATCCATTGTTTTCCATATTAGGATTATGGATGGACAATCAAAATGAATCTCCTAGATTTGAGGGTCTTCATTAATAGATAAAATATCCTCATCGAGTAGTTCAGTATCTAATGAAGTTGTTTCTGCCAAGGGGTGTTCTTCCAAGATATCCGCTAATGCCTAACCTTTGATCAATTTTTGAGGTATGAACTGGATGTCGAACTGTTGTATAACGACCACCCACCTTGACAGGTGTTCGGTCAACATTCGATGATTGAGAATATACTTGAGTGGGTTACTATGAATGATCAAGTGGACCTCATGATGCTGCAAACAGTGCCTCAATTTTTGGACATTAATGATTAGCACCAAACAACTTTTCTCAATATCTAAGTTACGAGTCTCAGCATCAATCATAGTTCGGATGAGAAAATAAAGTATTTTTTCACTACTGGCATTGTTCTTTTGTGTAAGTAATGAACCTAGGGATCTCTCCAAGGAAGTCACATACAAAATGAGTGGTCTTCCTTCGATGGGTGGCACTAGAACTGGATAACTTAATAGGTATTTCTTGAGATTTTTGAATGATTCTTGAAAATCATCAGTCCATTGATATGCAATCCCCCCTTTTCATCAACCTAGTGAAGGGAAAACATTTTCCTACAAAATGTAGTCCAAATTTCCTTAAAGTCCTATTAACTCTGTGAGGTTTTCAGGTGGTGACATGCAAAGGAAAGCCTTTATCTTTTTTGGATCAACTTTTATACCACGATGGAGTATGATGAAGAAGAGGAATATACTCAAGGTAATTCTTATTTCAAGGGGTTAATTTTTTGACTATGTTGTCACAGTTTTTTGAAGACGATTCCATGATCTGACTGGTGTTCTGAGAATTGTCACAATTTAATCACCAGTTCATCAACATAGCATTTAACGAACTTTCCCAAAAAGTGATTGAAGATGCGATGTATGGCACTTCAATATGTGGCGTCGACATTATTTAAACCAAAGGCCATTACCATGTAGAAAAATACTCCATAGGGTACCAAAAGGTGGAATATTCTTCATCTTCTTGAGCCATTCAGATTTGGTTGTATCCAGAATAGCCATCCATGAAAGTGAGAGCCTAATATTGGGAAGTTTCATCGATTTGCAGTTCTCTGATCGGGACTGGTAAATCGTCTTTTTGACAGTGCCGATTGAGATCTATAAAATCAATGCAGACTCTGATTTTTCCATTCATATTTTTTGATGGTGACTATATTGGCCAGCTAGATGGGATATTGAACCCCCCGAATGAATTTGGCTCTGATCATCTTTTCAACTTCAACAAGTTGTTTCAAGGGAACTACTGGGATCATTTCTAGACTATTTGGGGTAGTGTCCCAATCAATACCATCGACCAGGGGTTTATTCCATTTCCCTTGATAGAAACCCTAAAACCCCCTAAAAACTTTAAAAAACTCTAAAGAACCTTAAATACCCTAAAAACTCAAAAAAACCTTAAGAAACCAAAAAACCACAAAAACCTAAATAATCCCCTAAAAACCCTAAAAACCATTCAAAATCCCTAAAAACCTAACATACATAAAAAAACTAAAAATCCCAAAAAATTCCCGGAACACAAAAAAACCATAAAAAACCTGAAAAACCCCTAAAATTCATAAAACCCCTAAAACTCTTTAAAACACATAAATCCCTAAAACCCCACTAAAACTCTAAAAACTCTAAAAACTACTAAAACACATTAAAATCCATAAAAAATCAAAAAAACCCTAAAAGCCCCCAAAAAAACCCTAAAAACCATAGAAATCCTAAAACCCATAAAAGACATCGAAAAATCATAAACACTCATAAAATACTTAAAAACCCTAAAAATCCCTAAAATCCATCAAAATCCAAAAAAATCCCTAAAAATCCCAAAAAACATAAAAATACTAAAAACCCTAAAAAAACCTCTGAAAACCACTAAAACCTTAAACCCCTAAATAGAAAAAAAAACCCACTATAAACTCTAACAACCCTTAAAAGCCCTAATTTTTTAAAAAAAAACTCTAAAAGACTAAAATACATTAAAAACTCAAAAAATAACCCAAAAAAACCCAAAAAGCGTTGAAAAATCCCAGAAATCCATTACAACCCTAAAAACCTTAAAAAATCTAAAAATACTAAAAACCTCAAATTTCCCACTGAAAACTCTCAAAGCCCCAGACTCTATGTTTAAAACTTTAAAAACTCAAAAAAACATTAAAACCCCTAAAAACTCAAAAGAAACCCCCAAAACCCTAAAAGACCCTGAAAACCCTAAAGAACCGAAAATCCCTAAAAACCCCAAAAACCTTAAAAGAAACTCTGAAAACCCCAAAAAAACCGTAAAAATCCCTAAAATCCTAAAAAAACCTCAAATCCATAAAAATCCTAAAAAAGCCCTAAAAATCCATGAAAACGTAAGAAACCAAAAAAACCCAGAAAAACCCCTAAAACCCATAAAAACCCCTAGAACTTTAAAAAAACCAAACCACATTAAAACCATAAAAAACCCATAATAATTCTAAAAGCCCTTCAAATATCTAATTACTCAAAAAAACCCTAAAACCCAAAATACCCTAAAATCCCTTAAAACAACTGAAATCCCTAAAAACCCAAAAAAAATCCTTAAAATCCTAAAATTCCCTAAAAACCATAAAAATCCTAAAAATGTTGATAAAATCCCTAAAAAGTAAAAATTCCCTAAAACCAAAAAACCAAAAAAACCTCAAAAAACCCATAAAAACTATAAAAACCCACTAAAAACTAAATAAACTCAAAACCTCTAAAATGATAAAAAAACTCAAAAAAACCCTTAAAAATCATGGAAAAATAAATAAAACCCTAAAACCTAAATGACCGCAAAACCCTAAAAACCATTAAAAGCCCCCAAAACCCACAAAATCCCTAAAAATGATAAAAAATACAAAAAACTATAAAAATCCTAAAAAACCATAAAAATCTCTAAAAATATAAAAAACCCTAAAATCCATGAAAACCCCAAAAAACCATAAAAACTGAAAAAAAATCCTCGAATCTACGAAAAACTCTAAAAAATATTTAAACCCCTAAAAACTCCAACAAAACTCTAGAAACCCATAAAAACATAAAAAACTAAAAAACCCTAAAAACCCAAATGAACCTTAAGACCCTAAAAACCCTAAAAATAGAAAAGCTCCTAAAAAACCCTAAAAACCTACAAAATCCTTAAAAATAATGAAATACCCTAAAAACCAAAAAAACCTAATAATCCCGAGAAATCCATGAAAACATAAAAACCCTAAAAACCTTTAAAACCCGAAAAACCAAAAAAACTCTTCAAAACCTAAAAAACCCAAAAAACCATAAAAATCAATAAAGACTCTAAAAACCCTTTAAACCCCAAAAAACGATAAATTAATCTAGAAACATTAAAAACCTTAAAACCCCCAAAAAACTATTAAGAATCCCCAAATACCATAAAAACCCTGAAAACTCCTAAAACCCCTAAAACCCTTGAAAAGCTTTAAAACCCCTAAAAATAACTAAACACCCTCAATGACCCTAAAACCATGAAATCTTAAGAAACCACTAAAAATACACGAAAACATAAAAATCACTTAAACCCTGAAAGACCCATAAAACCATAAAAACCCTAAAAATTCACAAAAAACCCCAAAACCACTAAAAAATCATAAAACCATTAAAACCCCTAAAAATGTTTAAAAACTGTAAAAAACCATAAAAACCCTTAAAATATCATAAGAACCGTAATAACCGAAAAAATACCCTAAAACCTCTCAAAATCACTAAATCCCTAACACCCTAAAACCATAAAAATTATAAAAATACCCTAAAAACCATGAAAATGTAAAAATCCCTAAAAACCCTGAAAAAACCCATGAAAACCATAAAACACCTAAAAATTTTAGAAACTCTAACAACAAAAAAAAAGTAAAAACCCACTAAAAATTGTTAAAACCCCTAAACACATTAAAACCTCTAAAAACCCTCAAAAACACTAAAAAACTAAAGAAACCTAAAAAACCCAAAAGACCCTAAGAACCCTAAAAACCCATAAAAACACCTAAATACCCCTGAAAACCCCTAAAACCCCTAAAAATACCTAAAAATCCATGGAAACGTAAAAACCCTAAAACCATTATAAAAACCTAAAAACATATAAATACCTTAATACCCACTAAAAAATCTAAAAACCTAAAAACCCATAAAACATTAAAAAGCCTTAAAAACCACAAAAACTCCAAAAATAACCCCCAAAACCCAATAAGATCCTAAATACCCTAAAATTGCTAACCCCCCCCCCCATAAAAATCCTAAAAGCCCTTAAAATCCCTAAAACCCAAAAAACTCACTTTCACTATGGCTTCGGTGAACCAAATTCAAGAGTTGAGGATCTGTGTGCACCTGAAATAGGTTACCAATGTTTATGGAATGATTTTTCCCAATGTCAAATTGAGCCCAAGGTGAGTGATATTTTCAAGAGATTGAGGGGTGACTTGAGGCTTTCGGATGTTGGAAGTTTTTTATGCAGGGAGGTTGCTGCTGGTGGGATTCCTATTCCCTCTTATAGCAGTCTAAAGCAGAGGAAGGAAGTCATTTCAACTTTCAACCACTTTGAAGGGCCTCTGATTGTTGATTCTGTGAGTAGGAGTTCTGTTGTATAGGTACCGAATGAGTTTTCAGCTATCACTGTTAGGCGTGATAGAGAGAGTGTGGTCCCAAATTCCCGTGAAGTTATGCTATTGTTGGTCACTGATGCGAACCATGTTGAAGGCACCGAGCTGATTACCTGAGTTGAGGAGTTGGATTTGCAAGGCCAGATGACGTGTGGTTGATTAAAGAGGCTGAATGCAACAATGGGTGCCCATCTCACTTCATTAAAAGCCCAATATATCTTTCTTTGCATGGGTGGAGAAAATGGAACTATTATCTCACTTATTCAAGCCCAAACAAGATGGTAAAGCTTGGTCCACATGGTTGCACGAATTTTGATGTCTTGCCCACATGGAGGATTCTAGAAATGGAATCTTTGGACACCAAAGTCAAATCCATTGGGCTATAGTTGGAAAGTTGAGTGCTACTTTTCCAAAAGTCTTTGTTACACTTTATCTTTTTGACTTTTAAGGGGAAAATGTAGGTTTAGCCTATATGACTTTAGGGTATTAGACCCTTGACCATTGTATCACCCCCTTGGCTATAAATAGCCACCCCATGGCATTGTATTTTCATTCAAGAATCAATTGAGAGCTTATGCTTTGTTTCTCTCCATTCTGTGAGGATTATCCCGGGTCTTTTCCCCTTTGCTCTTGTGCATTCTTGCCTTGTCAATCTACAAGTTAGATTGGTAATCCAAGATCAAAAGGCCCTCAATTCCGTGCCTCAACCCAAGTGCGTTGTTATGTGGGTTGGCTAACACATCCCCCCCCCCTGAGTGTGTTGACTAAGTAGTAGGTCACGCTCCTTATAGCGTTGATTGACTACTTGCATCCACTATTCGTACCCATCATCCGCCACATAGCCCCGAACCACATCCTTCATTTTCCGCCCTACGCCGTGAAGATCGGGCCACCCCGTGCATCTCACATCAGTTGGTATCAGAGCTCCGGTAGACACGGTAGGAATCTATCCCTTCATTTACTTTAATTCTGTCCATTAACCTCCTTATCCTTCTATATTATTCCCCCATTCAACAAAAAAAATCCCTTTTCATGAAAGCCTATCGAATTGGCCTAGTTTGTGCAAGCTTGGATTATTATAAATTGAGCCAAATTTTCTTTCATCTTCTTTCCGCATTTAATTCTCTATAAGTTATTTTTATGTGGCAAATTTTTTTTTCTAAACTCATCATTTTGTGCTTTTCAAAATTAAGCACATCCTTTATTTGAGAGATTTCGAAAAAAAATTGCCTTACTCTCCGTTCAATTATCTTGTGCTTTAAAAATCCAAGCCCAACACTTCTTGGGGATAATTGAAAAAAAAAGAAAAAAAAGGGATACAATTACTCCATTGTGCTTTAACTTATTACCACTTTCCAGTTCTATATATCGTTTTTTCCATCATTTTACTTCATCCCCATTTTGTATTTGGCTCATATTGTTATTCATTTATCTTTTCTTGCACAATCGGGCAAAACCCAAATTCCACCTTTCTACCCCTTTTTCCACCCACCCTTTATCCATTTTCTACCCTCTTTTCACCCTTTACCTTTTACCACTCAATCGGATTGTGTTAAACCAGCCCCCAACACAATCTTGATTGGGGATATATTGGTGGCAAGTGATCACTCAAAACAAGGTATTATATTTCATAAGAGATTGGAATTTTAATTGAGTTTTGAGAGTAGAGAGAAATTAGCAACAACAACAAAATCATGTGTGTGTGAGTGTGTGCATCTTGTTGTGTGTGTGTGTGTGTACATCTTGTGTGTGTGAGTGTGTATATCTTGCGTGCGTGAGTGTGTATCCTTGTGTGTGATAGTGTGTACATATTGTTTGTGTGTGTGTGTCCATCTCGCGTGTGTGACTGAGTGTGTATCATTGTGTGTGTTCCCCCCGGTTTGTGTTTGTGTTTTCTTAACATACCATGGAAGAAGATATGGGAAGAAAATTTCTCACATTAGCGATGAAGGAAGTCGAAGTAGATCTCCCACACCCGAAGCTACGCAATTCCAGATGCAAGCTTTGGTGAGCCACTTCGAGAAGCTTCTTGATCGGAAGTTGGTGGTGTTACATGAGAGGATTGATGAATTGGAGAATAAACCAAGCCCAAGGATGTTCCATGATAACCCACGACGTGCTCCGGCACCACGTCATCCCCACATCATGGAGGAGGAGATAGTGAACTTTGATGATGATCTTAATGATGTCCCACAAAGGAGGAGGTTGTACCAACAACTGAGAGGAGGACAATGGAGACAACATGATGATGACCTACTTGGCGGGATCAAGGTGAAGGTTCCTTCTTTTCAAGGGAAAAGCGATCTGGAAGCATAGTTGGAGTGGGAGATGCGGATTGAGCAGGTCTTTTCATGCCATGCATATTCTGAGTAGAAAAAGGTCAAACTTCATTCCCTTTAATTTTCTGATTATGCTTTAATTTGGTGGGATCAAGTTCAAAAGGATAGGGCTAGATATGGTGGACGTCCCATCAACACATGGGAAGACATGAAGTTCACCATGTGGAAGCGGTTTGTTCCCACAAATTTCCATAAAGATCTCCACAACAAACTTCAATGCCTCACCCAAGGGAATAAGTGTGTATAAGACTACTATAAGGAGATGCAAATTTCCATGATTCGAGCAAACGTTTAGGAGGATCCGGAGGCAACCATGGCACGATTTTTACATGGGCTTAATCGGGAGATTGCAGATCAAGTGGAGATGTATCACCATGTAGAGATACAAGATATGATCCACCAAGCCACCAAGATCGAGCAACAAATTAAAAGGAGGGGCAACATGAGGAAACTCGCTACCCCTTTCACACCATGTAGAAATCCAAGGATGGAGATTGGAGAATCATCAAAGCCAAAAGAGGTGGTTGATCGCAAAAGTGACAAGGTTATTCTTCCACCTATGAAACTTACTTTTGAGGCTAACCAAACTAGGAATAGGGATATTTGGTGTTTCAAATGTCAAGGAAGGGGTCACATTGCTAGTGAGTTCCCAAACCGGTGCACCATGACCATAAACAAGTATGGATAATGGGAGACCAATGGAGAGAGTTCGGAAGAGGAGGAGGAAGAATCTCTAGAAATTGATAGTGGAGAGTTTGCAGAAGATGGTGAGATTCTTGTCACTAGGAGAGTTCTAAGCGCACAAATGATCATTGGAGAGAAGGAGCAATGGGAGAACCTTTTCCATACACGGTGCAAGATCCATGGGAAGGTTTGTAGTGTTATAATTGATGGAGGAAGCTGTATAAATGTTGCGAGCACCGAGTTAGTAGAGAATTTGGGACTTCCTACTTTGAAGAATCAACATCCATATCGACTTCAGTGGTTGAATGATTGCAGAGAGCTGAAGGTCACCAAGCAAGTTAAGGTACTATTCATCATCAGGAAGTACAAATATTAGGTCTTGTGATATGTTGTTCCGATGAAGTCTTGCCATCTATTGTTGGGACGACCATGGAAGTATGATAGACATGTTACCCATGACGGTTTCTTGAATCATCACTCTTTTCTACTCCGAGGGGAACCTATAACCCTCAACCCCATGTCCCCAAAACAAATTTTGGAAGATCACATTTTGAGAGAAAAGTAAAAAATGAGTGATGAGGAAAAAAAGAGTAAAAATGAAATAAAAGAGAATGAGGGAAAGAGAGAAAATGAGAGAAGAAAAGAAATAAAGAGCAAAGAAAAATCAAGTGGGAAAAAGAATTTGAGAGAAGATAAAAGTGTAATGTTGGTAAAAAAGAGTGAGGTTAAGGAAGCTTTGATTTCTCGAAAAAATCTCTTAGTACTTATGTACAAAGAGGTGATGTTGAACACTAACGACTTAACATCTCCTTTGCCACATGTTGTTGAGTCTTTGTTGCACGAATTTGAAGATGTATTTCCTGAAGAGGTACCACCTAGTTTACCACCCATTAGAGGTATTGAGAATCAAATTGACCTCATACCTGGAGCATAACTACCGAACCGCCCAGCATATCGCAGCAACCCGGAAGAGACACAAGAGATTTAAAGGCAAGTTCAAGAGCTGTTGGATGTGGGATATGTTAGAGAGAGCCTTAGTACTTGTGCGGTACCAGTGCTTCTAGTACCAAAGAAGGATGGAACATAGAGAATGTGCATTGATTGCAGAGCCATAAATAACATCATAGTCAGGTATCGTCATCCTATCCCTAGGTTAGATGATATTCTAGATGAATTAAATGGTTCAACTATTTTCTCAAAAATTGATTTAAGAAGTGGCTACCATCAAATTAGGATGAAAGAAGGAGATGAATGGAAAACTGCATTTAAGACAAAACATGGACTTTATTAATGGCTAGTGATGCCCTTTGGTCTCACCAATGCACCTAGCACATTTATGAGGATAATGAATCATGTCTTACGTGCATATATTGGATGATTTGTGGTAGTTTACTTTGATGATATTCTAGTATATTGTAGGACTTTTCATGAACATGTAGATCACTTAATAAAAGTCCTAAAGGTGTCAAGGAAAGAAAATTTGTTGGGAAACATTAATAAGTGTGTTTTTTGCCTCGATAAGATTGTTTTCCTTGGATTTTTTGTGAGTGGGAATGGAGTTGAAATTGACACTGAGAATATCAAAGCAATACAGTAATTTCCAACTCCGACATCCGTTGGGCAGGTAAGATGTTTTCATGGACTTGCTAGTTTTTACAAAAGATTTGTGAAGGACATTAGCACACTAGCAGCGTCATTGAATGAATTGACAAAGAAGAACGTTCCTTTCAAATGGGGGACAACTCAAGAGAAATCGTTCCATGCACTTAAGGAGAGACTCACCCACGCCCCTCTACTTTCACTTATGAAATTCGGTAAGACCTTTGAAATTGAATGTGATGCAAGTGGAATTGGAATAGGAGGAGTACTCATGCAAGAAGGTAAGCCTATTTCTTATTTTAGTGAGAAGTTAAATGGCCCAACTCTAAACAATGCTACATATGATAAAGAGTTGTATGCATTGTTTAGAGTACTGGAGACATGGAAACACTATCTTTGGCCTAAAGAATTTGTGATCCATTCTGATCATGAGGCTCTTAAATACCTTAGGAGCCAACATAAAATAAATAGGAGACATGCTAGATGGATGGAATTCATTGAATCATTTCCATATGTCATCAAGCATAAAAAGGTTAAAGAAAATAATGTGGCCAATGCACTTTCACATAGATATTCTGTTTTATCCTTGTTGGATTCAGAACTCCTTGGTTTTTAATGCATTAACGATTTATATTCCACTGATAGTGATTTTAGAGAACCTTATGAACATTGTAAACCTGGAGTTATTTGGGAAAAGTTCTATTTACATGATGGATTCTTATTCCGGATTGATAGGCTTTGCATTCCCAATTACTCTATTCGTTTACTTTTACTAAAGGAATCACATTCAGGTGGGCTAATGGGGCATTTTGGTGTTGCAAAAACTAAGTGTTCTTAGTGAGCATTTTTATTGGCATAGGATATCTAGAGATGTTGAGAAATTTGTGGGAAAGTGCATTGTCTGCCATAAAGCCAAATCAAAACTGAACCCGCATGGACTATTTCTTCCTCTCCCAATCCCCAACACCCCTTGGGAGGACATATCAATGGACATTATTGTGTGGTTACCACAGGCCAAGAGAGGGAGAGATTCCATTTTTGTTGTGGTGGATCAGTTTTCAAAAATGGAACATTTTATTCCTTGTCACAAAACAGATGATGCCACTAACATTGCAACACTTTTCTTTCAGGATGTAGTGAAACTCCATGGAATGACAAGGACAATTGTGTCGGATCGAGGCACAAAACTCCTTACTTACTTTTGGAAGACCTTGTGGAGAAAACTGGGTAAAAAGTTACTATTTTACACTACTTGTCATCCGCAAACTGATGGGAAAACAGAGGTGGTGAATCAGACACTATCATCCCTTCTGTGAACAATTTTCAAGAAGAATCTCAAGAATTGAGATGACTGTCTGCCACATGTAGAATTCGCATATAACAGGGCCAAGCACTCCACTGCTAAATATTCTCCAATCGAAATTGTTTACGGTTTTAACCCTCTTGCCCCTATTGAACTAGTTCCTTTGCCTTTGCAGGAAGCAACTAATATGGATGCGAAAGGGCGGGCTGAATTCATTAAACAACTCCATGAAAAGGCAAGGGAAAATATCGAGCAGATGACCCAAAAATACATTGATCGTGCAAACAAAGGTCACAAGAAAATCTTATTAGAGACCGGTGACTTGGTTTGGATTCATATGCAGAAGGAAAGATTTCCTGACAAGTGAAAATAAAAACTCATGCCACGAGGCGATGGAACTTTCCAAGGGCTTGAGAAGATTAACAACAACACTTACAAGATAGCTTTGCCAGGTGAGTATGGTGTAACTGCCACTTTCAATGTTTCTGATCTTTCTCATTTTTTGGGTGTAGAGGATGAAGAGTCGAGGACGAATTCTTTTCAAGAGGGGGAGGATGATGCGAACCATGTTGAAGGCACCGAGCTGATTACCCGAGTGGAGGAGTTGGATTTGCATGCCGGATGACGCGTGGGAGATTAAAGAGGCTGAATGCAACAATGGGTGCCCATCTCACTTCATTAAAGGCCCAATGGATCTTTGCTTGCATGGGTGGAGAAAATGGGCCTATTATCTCACTTATTCAATCCCAAACAAGATGTTAAAACTTGGCCCACATGGTTGCACGAATTTGGATGTCTTGCCCACATGGAGGAATCTAGAAATGGCATCTTTGGACACCAAAGTCAAATCTGGTGGGCTATGCACTCAAAGTTAAATCCAGTGGGCTATAGTTGGAAATTTGAGTGCTACTTTTCCAAAAGTCTTTTTAGACTTTTTCATTTTGACTTTTAAGGGGAAAATGTAGGTTTAGCCTTTATGACTTTAGGGTATTAGACCCTTGACCATTGTATCACCCCCTTGGCTATAAATAGCCACCCCATGGCATTGTATTTTCATTAAAGAATCAATTGAGAGCTTATGCTTTGTTTCTCTCCGTTGTGTGAGGATTATCCGGGTCTTTTCTCCTTTTCTCTTGTGCGTTCTTGCCTTGTCAATCTACAAGTTAGATTGGTGATCCGAGATCACAAAGCCCCCAATTCCGTACCTCAACCCAAGTGTGTTGTTGTGTGGGTTGGCTAACACATCACCCCTTGAGTGTGTTGACTAAGTAGTAGGTCGCGCTCCTTATAGTGTTGATTGACTACTTGCATCCACTATCCGTACCCATCATATACCACATAGCCCTGAACCACATCATTCATTTGCCGCCCTATGCTGTGAAGATCGGGCCACCCCGTGCATCTCACATCAGTCACCTCTGGGCCCTTGGATAGTGCTCTCGAGCAAGAGAAAAGGGAGTTGCGGGAGCCTGTTCACAATAGGGATTGGTTTTTAGTGGATGAGGGGACAGTAAGCATGATTCCTAGTGAGGAGGGGCAAGGGTATCTGATTATTAATGTTGGGAGTGTGAGGTTTGCTTCTCAGGATATGAGTGAGGTGCAGGTCATTGCTGCTGGGCAGGGCGGATGGAGTGTCACCCATAATGCCCTAAATACTAGTGAAACAGAGCTGATGCTGGAAAACATTGGGCGCTCAGATGTTGCTGGTGAGTAGGAGCAAAGGGTGATGTTGGGTCTTGTGCACTTTAGTGATGGGATTGTTGAGAAAGAGCCTTCTTTCTATGGGGAATTAAGCAAGTTGCCTAGGGAGGAGGGGAAATTCCAACTGGCCCTAGATGGTGTGGTGTACCCTCCTTGTCTGGATATTGAGGAACCTGCCCTAGTGGTTCCTAGCATGCCACAGTGTGGTGTTCTTACTAACTGTTCCTTGAATCAGTAAGCCTCCTTCATCCCTAATCAATATTTTTTCCAAGAAGTTGATAGAAGGATACATCAAAATATATCTATGATCACTAAGGATAGGGCCTTACTAGAGGTGGTCATTCCGTTTGGGAAGGAAAACAAACTTGCAGGGGTCTCCTTAGATCCCCAAAAGAGAAAGATGAGGAAGGACTATTCCACATTGCCAAAGACTGTGTCCACGAGAGCCTCTTGCAAAGCTAAGGAGGTTACCTCTGGTAGGGGTCAGTTTATCAAGGCACAACTGAATGTGGAGCATCAACATCTTAGAGAGTATTACAGTACCTTCCTAAAGCAATATGAATCATCTGAATGGGAGTCGGTGGAGTTGGATGCTTCCTCTGGTTATGGTGTTGATGGGGACCCATGTGGGGATGAAGACATTGATTTGTAGTTCCTTCTTCTTTCTCCTCTTCCTATCGGGTCTTTTGGGGGTTTTTTGGTGTCTTGGGGGGTCCAAGGTTTTTTGGTGTGGGTTGTTTGGCCCCACCCCGCCCTTGTCTGCTTTTCTTTTCATTTATTAAATTTTGGGGGGCCATGAATAGCCTGGTCTCGCACCTTCCTTTCCCTAAATCCGAAAAAACCCAAAAAACCATAAAAAACCTAAAAACCCCTTAAATGTACATGTAAACATAAAAAGCACTAAAAACCCAAAAAATCAGCTAAAAAATATAAAAAATCCACAAAACCATAAAGAACCTAAAAACTCATAAAAACTCGAAAACTGCTGAAAACTCTAAAAGCACTTTAAACCCCTAAAAATGTTAAAAACATTAGAAACCCATTTAAACTCAAAAAACGTAAAAAAACCAAAAAGGACAAACAAAATATAAAACCCTCTAAAAACCATAAAACCCTTGAAAAAACCTAAAAACCCTAAAAATCCATAAAAACCATAAAAAACTAAAACCCCAAAAAAATCATATAAAACACTTAAAAAAATAATGAAAACGTAAAAAAACACTGAAAACACCTGAAATCCATAAAACCACTAAAAACCAAAAAAACCCATCAAAACCCATAAAAACCCTAAAATTTCACTAAAAACTCTAAAGACCCTTTACACCCCTAAAACATTAAAAACTCTAAAAATCCTTAAAAACCATAAAAACTAAAAAAACTCCTAAAAACAGAAAAGACCCTACAAACCCTGAAAACCCTAAAATACCCTAAAACCCCTAGAAAAACCCCAAAACCACCTCAAAATCCTTAAAAACCCTAAAAACTATAAAAACCCAAAAAACATAAAAATCCAAGAAACCCTTATAAATCTATGAAAATGTAGAAAACATTAAAAACCCTGAAAACCCCACAAAAACCATAAAACCTCTAAAAACTTAAAAATCCTAAAAACACATAAAAACCATAAAAAACCAATAAGAAATATAAAACCCTTGAAACACCTAAAAATGTAAAGAAAACTCTAAAAACCCGAAACAACTAAAAAAACATTAAAATCCCAAAAAGATGTAAAAACCCAGAAAATCCCTAAAAACCCTAGAACCCCTTGAAAAATCCTAAAACCCTCAAAATTCATAAAAAACTAAATACCCTAAATAACACTAAAAACAATAAAAATCTTACAAACCTTTTAAAAATCCATGAAAACTTAAAAAACCGAAAGACCCTAAAAAATCCCCTGAAAACCTTTAAAAGCCCAAAAACCCCTAAAAACCCCTAAATCCCTATAAAAATGCTAAAACCCACTAAAAACAATAAAAACCAATAAAACCCCTAAGAACATTAAAAAACTCTAAATACCATAAAAACTCAAAAAAAAAACATAGAAACCCAAAAGACCCTAAAATCCTTAAAAACCCAAAAAACACCTTAAAACACCAAAAATACTCAAAATACACACAAAATCTAAAAACCCCAAAAAACCATAAAATCCTAAAAAACCTTAAAATTTCATGAAAATTTAAAAAACCCTAAAAATCCAGAAACATCCTATAACCATAAAAAACCAATAAAAACCATAAAAAACAAAAATAACCCATAAAAACCCTAAACTCACTAAAAACTCTAAAAACCCTTAAAACCCATAAAAATGTTAAAAACACTAAAATACCTTAATACACATAAAAAACTAAAAAACCATAAAAACCCAAAAAGACCCAAAAAACCCCTGAAAACCCCTTAAAACCCTAAATCCCATCAAAATCCCTAAAATGCTTAAAATCCCAAAAAACAATAAAAATCCTAAAAACCCTAAAAATCCATGAAAACATAAAAAACCCTAAAAACCCTAAAAACCATAAAACCCCTAAATAAAATAAAAACCCTAAATGCGAAAAAAATATTAAACCCCCTTAAAACACCTAAAAACACTGAAAAACTCTAAAAACCCAAAAAAACTCAACAAAATCTAAAAACCCCAAAAGACCCTAAAAATCCCTAAAACCCTAAAAACTGTTAAAGAACCCTAAAACCATCAAAATCTTTGAAATCCCTAAAAACCAAAAAAAACTGAAAAACCCTAAAAAACCATAAAACCCGATAATTCCATAAAAACCATAAACACCCACAAAAAACTCTAAAACCCTTAAACCCCTAAAAATGTTAAAAACGATAAAAACACATAAAAACCCTAAAAACTCAAAAAAAACCCTAAAAATCAAAAAAAGACCCTATAAACCCTAAATACCCTAAAACCCCTGAAAACCCCTAAAAATCCTAAAAACCTCTAAAAACTGAAAATACCCTAAAACCATCAAAATCCTAAAAAAAACCTCTAAAAATCCAGGAAAATATAAAAAACCAAAAAAATAATAAAAACTCTAAAATCCCACTAAAAACATGACAAACCCTTAAAACCCATAAAAATGTTAAAAAACTACAAAAATCCATCGAAACCTCAAAAAAAATCAAAAAAACCCAATAAACCCAAAAGACCCAAAAAACCCCTAAAAACTCTAAAAATGCTTGAAAACCATAAATACACTCAAAATCCTTCAAAACCACAAAAAACCCTATAAACCATAAAAATACTAAAAACCCCTAAAAATCCTTGAACATGTAAAAACCCCAAAACCCCAAAAACCTAGAAAACCATAAAAATCTAAAAAAACAAAAACCCTATAAAACCACTAAAACCCCACTAAAAACTCTAAAATCATTTAAATCCTAAAACTTTAAAACACTCTGAAAATCCTTTAAACCCCTAAAAACTCTAAAAATACCTAAAAACCCAAGAAAACCCCTAAAAACCCTCAAAATAATGAAAAACTATACAAACTATAAATATCCTAAAAAACCCCTAAAAAGAAATGAAAATGTAAAAAACCCGAAAACCCCTAAAAGTCCCATGAAATCCATAAAACCCCTAAAAACCATTGAAAACCATAATAACCCATAAAAACTAAAAATAGCACTAAAGACTCTAAAATCCATTAAAACTACTAAAAGTGTTAAAAAAACTCTAAAAACCCTTGAAAACTCTAAAAATACAGTAAAACCTCCAAAAGACATGAAAAACCTTAAAATACCTAACCCCGATGAAAACCCCTAAAATAATCAAATCCCTAAAACCACTAAAAATAATAAGAACCATAAAAATCATAAAACCCCCTAAAATCAATGAATGTAAAAAAAAACATATAAACCTTGAAAACCCCCTAAAAAACATAAAACACCACTAAAAACATTAAAAAACCCTAAAACACAATAAATTTTTTAAAAAACCCTTACAACCCCTAAAAATGTTAAAAAAGACTAAAAACCATTAAAAACCTAAAAAACATAAGAAAACCCTTAAAACCCAAAAAGTTCCTAAAAATCCTAAAAACACCAAAATCCACTGAAAACCATAAAAATCCTCAAAATCCCTTAAACCCCTAAAAACCACTAAAAACCATGAAAATCCAAAAAAAAACCAAACACCATGAAAACATAAAAAACCCGAAAAATCCTGAAAATCATAAAAACCTCTAAATACCTTAAGAAACCTTAAAAACCCTAAAAACACTAAAAACTCTAATATCCCTTAAAACCCCTAAAAACGTTAAAAACTCAAAAAAAGCTTAAAAATCCTAAAAAACTGGTAAAAACCCTGAAAATCCAAAAGACCCTAAAAATATAAAAAACTACAAAAAACACTAAAACTCTAAAAGATGAAAACAACTCTCAAACCCTCTAAAAACCCTAAAAACCCCAAAACTATGAAAATCTTAAAAACATTAAAATTTCATGAAAATGTAAAAAATCCTAAATATTCTGAAAAAATCTTGAAAACTCAAATAACCTTAAAAACCCTTTAAAACCCTAAAAACCACTAAAAACTATATATTTGGGGGGTCACAGATAGCCTGGCCTCGCTTCTTCCTTGACCTAAAAACCCTAAAACCATAAAAATCCTAAAAAACAGCTATAAATCCATGAAAATGTAATAAACCTAAAAGCCCTGATAAACCGCTATAATCCAGAAAAACCCCTAAAAACCTTAAAAAGTCCTAAAACCCCATCAAAACCAAAAAACCACTAAAAAAATCCATTAAAATCCCTAAGAACAAAAAAACTATAAAAACCTTTAAAAACTCTAAAAAACCCTAAAAACCTAAAAACCCTAAAACCCTAAAAACCATAAAAACTCTAAAAACAACTTAAAAACCATAAAATCCCCCAAAAAACCCAAAAAACCACTAAAACCTTTAAAACCCCTAACCACCCCAAAAATGTAAAAAAACACTAAATACCTTAAAAACCCTAAAAAACTCAAAAAAAACCCTAAAACCCATAAGGCCCTAAAAACCCTGAAACCGCCTAAAACCTATAAAAAACCCTTAACCCTCAAAATCCCTAAAAACATAAAAACCCTAAAAACAATAAAAATCATAAAAACACAAAAAATATCCATAAAAATTTCAAAAACATGAAAACCCCCTTAAAACCATAAAACCCTAAAAAACCTAAAAAAACCCATTAAACCCATAAAACCCCTAAACTACCACTAAAGCAATAAAAACTCCTAATAGAAACGTTAAAAAACTCTAAAAAACCTTTAAAACACTAAAATACTATAAAACCTCTAAAAACCTAAAAAAGTCCCTAAAACCCTAAAAGACCATAAAACCCTAAAAACCCCTTTAAATCCCCTAAAACCCTCAAAATCCCTAAAACCCCTAAAAATTCCAAAAAACCCATAAAAATCTTAAAAAATCCCTAAAAATCAATGAAAATGAAAAAAAACTATAAAAACCCTGCAAAATTCTTGAAAACCATTAAAAACCCTAAAAACCTTAGAGAACCTTAAAAACCTATAAAAAACTAAAAACTAGTAAAAACTCTAAAAATTATTATAACCCCTAAAAATGCAAAAAAACTCTAAAAAACTTAAAACCTTAAAAAACTAAAAAACACTAAAACCCCTAAAAACCAAAAATCCAAAAAAACCCCTAAAAACATTAAAAAACAATAAAACCCCATAAAAACTCTAAAAACCCTAAAAAACCTAAAAGCCATAAAATCCCTCAAAATCCCTTAAGCTCTAAAACCCTTAAAAGCCATAACAATCCTAAAAAACACCTAATAACCCATGAAAACCTAAAAGACTTGAACCCACCCCCCCCTAAAAACCATAAAATTCCCTAAAACCATAGAAAACCCTAAAACACCTTAAAAAAAACTAAAGCACTAAAAACATTGAAAACCCCTAAAAATGATAAAAAACAACAAAAAACCCAAAAACCCCAAAAAATCAAGAAAAACCCCAAAAACCCCCAAATGACCTTAAAACACATTAAAACATAAAACCCCTGAAAATCCAAAAAACCCTCAAAATCTCTAAAAACCCTAAATCCCCTAAAAAC
Organism: Viscum album; assembly: GCA_963277665.1. Classification (NCBI taxonomy): domain Eukaryota; kingdom Viridiplantae; phylum Streptophyta; class Magnoliopsida; order Santalales; family Viscaceae; genus Viscum; species Viscum album. Next base: position 593,863,246 of record OY728137.1, on the reverse strand, counting down.
CATAAAAATCCTAAAAAACCTATAAAATCTACAAAAACATAAAAAACCCTAAAAACCCAAAAAACCACAGGAAAAATACAAACCCCTAAAAACCCTAAAACCCCTAAAAACCAACAAAAAACTATAAAACACCTTAAAACCCCTAAAAACTAAAAAACCCCTAAAAACAAAAAAAAACTCCCTCAAAACCCTAAAAAAACTCTAAAAACACTGAAAACCTTGAAAACCCCTAAAAAACCTCAAAATCCCTAAATCCCTAAAAAACACCAAAATCAGTAAAAATCATAAAAAACCACTAAAAATCCAAGATAACATAAAAAACCCCAAAGACCTAAAAATTAATGAAACCAAAAACACTCCTAAAAATTTAAAAATCCTAAATACACAAAAAAATCCCTAAAAACCACTGAAAACTTTAAAACCCTTAAACCACTAAAAAAATTAAAAATACATGTGAACATAAAAAACCCAAAAGAACTGAAAATGCCTGAAACCAAAAAAAAGTTCTAAAACCTTAAAAATCTTAAAGACCCATAAAATCCCTAAAAAACACTAAAAACTCTAAAAACACTTAAACCACTAAAAAAATTAAAAATAATCTAGAAAATCATAAAACCTGTAAAAACAAAAAAACCCCTAAAAACCTTAAAAAAACCTAAAACCACTAAATCCCCTAGAAAAACTCTAAAAACACTTAAAATACCTAAAATCCAAAAAAAAAACCCTAAAAACCCAAAAAACTAAAAAAACCACTAAAAACTATGAAAGAGTAGAGAACCATAAAACCCTGAAAAACCACTAAAAACCCTAAAATCCCTAAAAACAAAAAAAAACACGAAAACCCAAATAAATCAATTAAAACTCTAAAAACCCTTTAAACTATTTGAAATGTTAAAAACATTAGAAACCCTAAAAAACTCAATAAAAACCATAAAAACCCAAAACACCCTAAAAACCCAAAAAAAACCCTAAAACCCCTAAAACCCTTGAAAATCCCTAAATATCCTAAAAATCCATTAAACCCCCTAAAACCATAAAAATCCGAACGCCCTCCAAAAAATCCATGAAAATGTAAAAGATCCAAAAACCCTTGAAAAACCCCTTGTCTTCTGTGTCTCTTTTCTTCTTTCTAATAAATTTGGAGGGACGAGAATAGCCCGACCCTCGCATCTTCCTTGCCTCAAAATCCATGAAAACATAAAAACCCCTAAAAAACTAAAAACACTAAAAAACCTTAAAATCCCTAAAAACATTGAAAACCTATAAAAACATTAAAAAACCTAAAAAATTTAAAAAACCTAAAACCCCAAAAACCCTAAAATACCATAAAACCCTAAAACACCCTAAAAACCCTTAAAACCCCTCAAAATCCCTAAAAACAAATAACTCTAAAAGACATAAAAATATTAGAAGTATTGTAAAAATCTATTAAAATGTAAAAAACCATAAAAACCCAGGAAAAACTCTGAAAACCATAAAACCCCCTAAAACACTTAAAATCCCTAAAACCCATAATTAACTAAAAACTCTAAAAACCATTTAAACCCCTAAAAACCATAAAAACTCTAAAAAACCTTAAAACCCTAAAAAACTCAAAAAAACCCAAAAAAACCCTAAAACCCCTAAAAACCCATAAAAACCAAAAAAATCCATAAAAACCCAAAAAAATATTAAAAATCATAGAAATCCAAAAACCCCTTAAAAATATATGAAAAAAAATAAAATACCCAAAGAACCCTAAGAAACCCATGAAACCGCAAAAAACCAAAAAACCCCAAAAAATATTAAAAAACACTAAAACCCATGAAAAACCTAAAAACAACTAAGATTAAAAAAACCCAAAAAATTCCCATAAAAATTTAAAAAATTATAAAAAAACCTTAAAAAGCCTAAAAACTCAAAAAAAAAACCCCCCTAAAAACCCTCAAAATCTCCAAAAACATTAAAATTCCTAAAAACCATAAAAATCATAAAAAAACCCATAAAATCCATGAAAATAAAAAAAAACCCTGAAAACCATAAAAACCCATAAAAACCTTTAAAAACCCCGAAAACCTAAAAAAACATTAAAAATAAAAAAACAGTAAAAACACTTAAACCCCCTAAAAACCACAAGAACCTAGAAAAACCTAAAAACCTAAAAACACTTGAGAACCCAAAAAAACACTCAAAATATTTAGACACCCTAAAAATCTAAAAAGCATATCCACAAAAACATTAAAAACTATAAGAACACTAAAAACCCCAGAACACCAGAAAAACTCCTAAAACCCAAAAGACCCTAAAACCCCTAAAAACACTAAATACCACTAAAACACCGAAAAAATCTCAAAATATGTAAAAACCCTACAAACCATAAGAATCCTAAAAAACCCCGATGTCCATGAAAACATAAAAACCCAATAAAAACCTCTGAAAACCATAAAAACCCTAAAATACCATAAAAACCACTAAAAACTCTAAAAAGCCTTTAAACCCCTAAAAATGTTAAAAAACTCTAAAAACCTTAAAAACCCTAAAAAAACCCAAACAACACTAAAAACCCATAAGACCCTAAAATCCTTGAATAACACAAAAACCGCTCAAAACACTAAAAACCATCAAAATCCCTAAAACTCTAAAAACCCTAAAACTCCAAAAACCAATTTAAAACATAAAAACCCATAAAAACACTAAAAACCACTAAAAACTCTAAAACCGCTTAAAAACCCTAAAATGTTAAAAAACTCTAGAAAACCTTAAAAAACCTAAAAAACCACTAAAACCTAAAACCCTAGAAAAACCCTAAAAACACTAAAAATTCCAAAAAACCATAAAAAACCTAAAGACCCACTAAAAATACGTGAAAACATAAAAAACCCTAAAAACAGTGAAAACCTCTAAAAACCATAAAGACCCCTATAAACCATAGAAAGACCTAAAAACCAATAAAAACTAGAAAACCCACTAAAAATATTAAAACACCTAAAAATGTTTAAAAACTCTAAAAAAACACTAAAATTCCAAAATGATCCTGAAACCTTGAAAACCCCAGGATTTCCCCAAAAAACCTTCAAAATTTATAAAAACACTAAAACCCATAAAAATCCAAAAAATCTCCGAAAAACCAATAAAAATGTAAAAAACTCTAAAAACACAGAAAAACCCCTAAAAACATGAAAACACCTAAAAACCATAAAAAATCCTAAAAACACATAAGCACCGTAATACAACTTAAATCTCTTTAAAAAGATAAAAAACTATAAAATACCTTTAAACCCTAAAACCCACAAAATAACCCTAAAACCCTGAAAATCTCTAAAACCACTAAAAATCCCAAAAACCACAAAAATCCTATAAAACCCTAACAATCCTTGAAAACATAAAAAACCATGAATATCCTAAATACCCCAAAAAACCAAAAAACCCTTAAAACCCTTTAAAACCCCTAAGACCCATAAAATTCCTAAAATCCCCTTAAAACATGAAAAACCATTTAAACTTTTAAAAACCTATAAAACTCTAAAAAACTCCAAAAATATGAAAAAACCCAAAATGACTCTAAAAACCTTAAAAACCATAAAAACACTAAAAACCCAAAAAAACTTATGAAAACCCCTAAAAACCTACAAATTCCTATAACCACTAAAATCCCTAAAAACCTTCAAAAACCCCTAAAAATCCAGTAAATCCCTCCTGTAATGTTTTTTACTTTTCTTTTTTATTAATTGAGGCTCCATGCTCTCCGATTGGCCTGCGCCTTCTTTTCCCTAAAAATCCAAGAAAATGAAAAACCCAAAAAACCCTGAAAATCCCTAAAATTACATAAAAACCAAAAAAATCACTAAAAACTATAAAACCATTAAAATCCCTAAAAATGTTAAAAAAAATAGAAACCATAAGACCCTAAAAACTCAAAAAACCCTAAAAACCAAAAAAATAAAAACCCTTGAAAATTCCTAAAAACCTTCAAAATCCCTAAAAACCCAAAAAACCATAAAAATTATAAAAAACCTAAAACCCCCCAAAAAATCCATGAAATTGTAAAAAACCCTTAAACACCTTAAAACCATAAAAACCTCTAAAATCCTTAAGAACCATAAAACCCATAAAACCCCTAAAAACCCACAATAAATTATAAAAACCCTAACAATGTTAAAAAATTACAAACCCTTTAAAACTCTCAAAAACTCAAAAAAACCCTAAAAACTCAAAAACACCGAAAAACCCTGAAAACCCTAAAAAACCCTGAAAACACTAAAAATACCTAAAATCCCTAAAGTTACAAAAAACCATGAAAACCATAAAAATTATAAAAACCCTAAAAATCCTTAAAAACCCTAAAAAACTCTAAAAACAATAAAAATTAAAATAACACCTAAAAATACATGAAATCATAAAAATCTAAAAACCCCTGAAAAACCATTGAAAACATAAACCCCCTTAAATCCTTAAAAAAACATGAAATCATTATAAACCCATAAAAAATCTAAAAACCCACTAAATACTCAAAAAACACTTAAAACCCCTAAAATCATTAAAAACCATAAAAACCCATAAAACCCTAAAAAACTCAAAATAATCTAAAAACTCAAAGACCCTTAAATCCATGAAAACCCCTGAAAATACTCTAAAACATAAAAAATCCCTAAAACCCTAGAAAAACCTAAAAGTAATTAAAATCCTAAAGAACCCCTAAAATCCGTGAAAATGTAAAAAACTCAAAAAACCTGAAAACCATAAAAACCCCTAAAAACCTAAAAACCCTATAAATATTAACAAACTCTAAAAACCCTAAAAAACTGAACCCCCCCCCCCTAATACCACAAAAGACCTTGAAAAACCCTTAAAACCCTTTATCCCCCTAAAAACCCCTAAAAACCCCTCAAATTACCTAGAAACTATAAAATGAATAAGAGTGATTATATATGTGAAGTAGCTTTGTGGGTTGGTGGAGGAAATTGGTATGAACTTGGTAGGAATGACACCTCTTAGTAGCAGTCCTCCATCATAGTGGGCCAGTAGTATCCAAGCCTTCAAACTTGATGGGAATGCTTGGATCCTGATTGGTGTGCACCACAGACTCTATTGTGTACTTATTTTATGATGGTAGTGGTATATCAAGGCTTCGATTATAGAGGAAATTTTGTTAATTCGCTCTGTCATACAGAACAAAATTAATTTCTAATCTCTATATTTTCTCCCATTTGGATCTATCTGAGGAGAGTTATCCCTTCTAGAGGTGGTCCACAATGGGAGTCATCTATTTGACGGTAGGACCATACATCTCAGGGATAGGGATGATCTCATTGATTTCTTCTATTTTGACTTGAACGAACGACAAGACCATCTAATGGTGTGCAATAATGATGACCATTTCATCCTAGTCTGGATCAACCAGAGTTATGGATGCATTTTATAATGCATCAACTTTGGAATTTTTCAACCAGGGGACATGAATCAATGTTGGTTCTAAGGGGAATTCCACCATTAGTCCTCATACATGGTCAAACAAAGGGATTAGTTCTTCTTTTTTGATGGAATAATTGTCGTTAACCTACTTGAAGAACAAAAAGTCATTAAAATCTTTAAAAAACCTTAAAATTCCATGAAAATGTAAAAAACTCAAAAAACATGAAAACCATAAAACCCCTAAAAACCTAAAAACCCTAAAAATATTAACAAAATCTAAAAACCTTAAGACCCTAAAAAACTTAAAAAACCCCTAAAACCACAAAAGACCTTGAAAACCCCTTAAAAACCTCTATCCCCATAAAAACATCTAAAAACCACTAAAACCCCTCAAATTCCCTAAAAACTCTAAAAAACCCAAAAAATCCAAAAAAATCTTAAAAACCCCCAAAATCCATGAAAACATAAAAAATCCTAAAAATCCTAAAAAACCCTGAAAACCTCAAAAAACCCAAAAAACCATAAAAATACAAAAAATCCAAAAAACAATAAAAACCATAAAAACGCATAAAACCCTAAAAAATCCACTGAAAACTCAAAAAACCCTTAAACCCCTAAAATGTTAAAAAACTCTATAAACCTCAAAACCTTAAAAAACTAAAAACACCCCCCCTAAAACCCCAAAGGACCCCAAAAACCCATGAAAGACCCAAAAATCCCTAAAAACCCTAAAATCTATAAAAATCCTTAAAACCCCAAAAATACACTAAAAACTATAAAAATACTAAAAACCCCTAAAAATACATGAAAACATAAACAACCATAAAATCCCTGAAAGACCCCTAAAACCATAAAAGTCTATAAAAACTCTAAATACCCTTAAAACCCAAAAAACTCAACAACAAAAACCCTAAAACCCAAAAGACCCTAAAAACCTTAAAGGAAGTGCTGGTTGTTGGCTTGGCTGTGATGCTAGATGTGGCTGGATGGTTGGCTAGAGGTGTTGAAAGAATGGTGTGGCTGGGATGATTGGACCTGATGCTGTTAAATGCTGGTGTTGTTTGGATTTGATGTGTTGAAGTTGCTGCTCTGTCAAGTCTTTTGTGCCTTTTTCTTTCTTTGTTTTCCTTTTTGGGGCTTGTTTTGGGTATGGGTCATTTGACTCTGCCTCGTCCCTATCGTCACTATTCTCTTTTTTCGTAATAAATTTTTGGGGGGCCTTGAATAGCCTAGCCCTGCATCTTTCTTGAATAAAACATCTAAAAACCCAGAAAAACCCTAAAACCCCTCAAAAAATCTATAAACATTAAAAATTATAAAAACCATAAAAGTCTTAAAACCATCTAAAAATCCATGAAAACGTAAAAACCCCTCAAAACCCGGAAAAAAACCTAAAAACAAAAAAGAACCCTAAAACCATTAATATCACTAAAAACCCATAAAAACCCTAAAAACCACCAAAAACTCTAAAAACCCTTAAAACCCCTAAAAACCTTTAAAACCGTAAAAACTCAAAAGACCCTAAAACACCAAAAAGACCCTAAAACTTTTAAAATTCTAAAAACCCCTAAAAACCCTAAAAATCTCTAAAAACAATAAAATCCTAAAAAATCCATTAAAATGTAAAAACCCTAAAAACTCTTTGAAAAGCATAAAAACTCCATAAAACCATAAAAACCCTATAACCCACTAAAAACACTAAAACAAATTAAAAACTCTAGAAACAATTAAAACCATAAAATCATTAAAAACTCTAAAAAACCCTAAAAACATAAAAAACACCAAAAAACCCAAAAAGACCTTAAAATCCTAAAAACACGAAAAACCATAAAAATCCCAAAAAACCTAAAAAGTACTTTAAAAAACCATAAAATCCATGAAAACCACTAAAAATCCATGAAAACTTAAAAAACCCTAAAAAACCCTGAAAACACCCTAAAACCCATAAAAACTCCAAACAACCTTTAAAACCCAAAAATTCCATAAAAATCATAAAAACCCACTAAAAATAAAAAAACCCCTTAAACTCCAAAAAACATTAAGAACCTCTAAAAACCTTATAACCCCTCAAAATATTTAAAACCCCTAAAAAAATCTGAAAACATTAAAATTCTGAAAACACCATAAAAATCAATGAAAACATAAAAAACCTAAAAAAACATTGAAAATCCCAACAAAAACAAAAAAAACACCCTAAAACCCATAAAACCCTAAAACCACTAAAAATTATAAAACAATTAAAACCCCAAAGAATGTTAAAAAACTCTAAAAAAATTTTTAAAACCCTAAAAAGCTCAATAAACATTAAAAACCCAAAAGACCCTAAAAACCATGAAAACACCTAAAACACTTGATAAACCCTAAATACCCTAAAATTTCATAAAACCCCTAAAAAATAAAAATAAAAATAACTTAAAAAATCATGAAAATGTAAAAAGCCTAAAAAGCTTGAAAAGTCCCAAAAACGAAAAAACCCCAAAAAAACCTTAAAAAAACCTTAAAACACCATAAAATATTAAAAACCCACTAAAAATACTAAAACACTTAAACCGCCTAAAAACATTAAAAACTATAAAAAAACTCAAAACCCTAAAAAATAATAAAAAAACCTAAAAACACAAAAAAGACCGCCAAAAACTCTAAAAATTCCTAAAAACCCTAAAACCCCTAATAAACCCTAAAACACTAAAGGGGTGGAGAAAAACTCTATGGTGGAAATTTCAGATTCCTGGAAGTGGAATCCGAGGAAGGACTACGCTACTTTACCAAAGACTGTGTCTATAAGAGCCTCCTACAAAGCTAGGAAAAATGCCTCTGGCAGGGGTGGTTGGTCTGTCAAGGTGCAACTGAATGTGGAGCAGCAAAATCTCAGGGAGGATTACACTGGATTACTAAAGAAATATGAATCATCTGAATGGGAGTTAGTGGAGTCAGAATCTTCCTCTCGGTATGGTGCTGATGGGGATCCATTTGGGGATGAAGACGTTGATTTTTATTCCTATTTCTTTCTTTTATACTTTTCAGGTCTTTTGGGTTTTCTAGTGTCTTAGAGGGGTCCATGGCTTTTTGGTGTGGGTCGTTTGACTCCTCCCCACCCTTGTTTTCTTTGATTTTCTTTTAATAATTTTTGGGAGGTTAAGAATAGCCTGGAGAGCCTTCCTTGCCCTAAAAATATTTAAAATCCTGAAAACCCATAAAAACCTTAAAAAAACTAAAAATGATAAAACCTTTAAAAACCCAAAAAACTGAAAAACTCTAAAAACATTTAAAACCTCCAAAAACAAAAAATAAAACCCTAAAAACCCAAAAGACCCTAAAAACATAAAAAACACTAAAAACCCCAAAAAATCCTAAAAACCCTAAAAATACACAGAATCCCAAAACCCCCTAAAAACCATAGAAAATCTAAAAAACCCTTAAAAATCAATTAAATTGTAAAAAACCCTAAATAACCTAAAACCCCCTGAAAACAATAAAAACCCATAAAAACTTTTGAAAAACCTTGAAACCATTAAAAACCCTAAAAATCCATTAAAAACTCTTAAAACCTTTTAAACCCTTAAAAATGTTAAAAAACTCTAAAAAACATTAAAACCCTAAAAGCTCAAAAAACCCAAATATATTAAAAAAGACCCTAAATTACTAAAAAACCAAAAAACACTAAAAACACTAAATTATATAAAAATACTAAAAATCCCTAAATATCCATGAAAATATAAAAACCCCTAAAAATCATGAAAAACCCCTTGAATCCATAAAAAGTTCTAGAAACCTTTTAAACCCCTAAAAACCCTAAAAAATCCTGAAATAAATAAAAACACTAAAAACCCATAAAACCCCTAAAAATGTTAAAAGGCTCTAAAAACCTTAAAAATAATTAAAAAAACTCAAAAAAACCCCTAAAATCCAAAAAGGAACTAAAAACCCTAAAAATGCCCAAAAACCCAAAAACCCCTCAAAATCCTTAAAAACCCTAAAAGCCTTATAATCTAAAAAAATTTAAAGAAACCCCTAAAATCATTAAAAATGTGAAAAACATGAAAAATCCAAAAAGAGAACTGAAAATCATAAAGCCCCCCAGTGCCTTTAGAAACCCTAAAACCCATAAAAACCCATAAAACCCAAAAATAACACGAAAAATCTAAAAACCCGTAAAACCCCTGAAACATAAAAATCTCTAAAACCCCTTAAAAACCGTAAGAAACTCAAAAATACCATAAAAACCCTAAAATACAATAAAACCCCTAAAAACCCTAAACCCCCCTGAAAACCCCTGAAAACCAACAAAATCTCTAAAAACCCTAAAAATATTAAAATCTTAAAAAAAACACTAAAATCCATGAAAACGAAGAAAACCCTGAACCCCCCCCCCCCCTAAAAACCATAAAACCCACTACAAACCATAAGAACACCCCTAAAAACACTCAAAAACTTATGGAAGGGCCTCAGAAAGGTGGCTATTCTCCTCTCCTCACGTCGCTAGGGTTCCCCGCCGGATCTTCTTCCCTCCCCCACTGGCGTGGTCCATCCTCAGTGACTGCAGCTCCACCTTGGATTGGCGTCTATGGAGGTTGTTCACATTTTCATTGGCTTCGTTTCTGTTATGGCGGTTGCCTCTTTGCACCTTGCCGCTTTGAGATCCGATTTCAGCTTTAGTTCACTAGTCATTGTCTCCAGTTCGTGTAGAGGTGACTTCATCTCTCACGGTTTTGGGATCCCTGTCTGGTTTTGGCTTGCATCGGATCTATGTGGTCTGGATCTGGGTTTCTAGATCGGTGTCTTCCTCTCCAGATCTGGGATCTTCTTGGGGCGGAGAGAGCTTGCTGTTGGGATTAGCGTGACTGGTGTTTGATTTGGAATTTCCTTAGGATCTTGTTGCGGCCTCCATGCATTCACCGCTATCTCCGGATTGATTGTTGCAGTATGCAGTTGGATCATCATAGAGCTCGGGATCTGGTCTCAGCCATGGTTTTCATGGCGTCAGATGCGCTTCCAACCAAGAAATCCCATCCAGATCTCTTCCTGGCTAGACGCTGGTTCTGGTGTGCTCTGGTCTGCTTGGGACTGGTTCCAATGGTTGGGAGGGGGAGGCCCTGCTTTCCGTATCCTCCGGTTGCCTACGTTTTTTGTTCCAATGTTGTTGTTTTGTGTTGTGATGTGTGCCTTTTGTGGCTTCTACTGCTGGTTTCTAGTCGCTGATTGTTGGAAGATGATGTTTCTTGGTGGTGAATGAGGTGATGCAGCTTCCTTGGGGCTATTGGAGGCTGGTGTCTTGTGAATCTGTGGTGTTGATGTTGGGTTGATGAAGTTGCTACATATGGTTTGGTGTTGATGGCTTCTGGTTGATGATGAGCTATATAGAATGGCTATTGTGGAGCTTGAGGAGCTAAAGGAACAACTACAGGAGAATATGGATAAAGGGTTTATATGCCAAAGTGCTTCCCCATGGGTGCACCAGTTCTCTTCGTCAATAAGAAGGATGGGTCAATGCATATTTGCATTGATTATCATGAGCTCAACAAAATCATGATAAAGAACAAGTATCATCTTCCATGAATTGATGACTTGTTTGATCTGCTACATGGGTCACTATACTTCTCCAAGGTGGATTTGTGGTTGGGATATTACCAGGTAAGGGTGAAGAAGGAGGATACCCCCAAGACTAATTTTCGTACATGGTATGGGCACTATGAATTTATAGTAGTGCCTTTCAAACTCACTAATGCTCCAGAAATATTTATGGAATTTATGAATAGAGTCTTTATAGATTACCTCGACAAATTTTTGGTAGTATTTATAGACTACATTCTAATATACTCCAAAACCAAGGAGGAGCATGAGGATCATCTAATCACTGTACTAGAGACCTTGTAAAAGGATAAGCTCTATGAAAAGTATATAAAGTGTGAGTTCAGGTTTAAGGAGGTCTCATTCTTGGGTCATATCATCACAAGAAATGGGATATCAGTGGATCCCTCCAAGACAGCTGCAATTGAGGGATGACTGAGGCCAATGGTAATAGATATCCATTGCTTCATGGGGTTAACTATATATTATCACCAATTTGTGAGAAATTTCTCATGATTTTCAAACCCTCTTACCAATATAACTCAGAATGGAGTCAAGTTTTCTTAGAGTGATGAATTCTAAGAAAGCTTCAAGGAGTTGAAAATGAGGCTTATCACTGCGCCCGTGCTCACATTACCCATAAGTGGAGACCTTTTTATGGTATTCAGTGATGCTTTGAAGAAGGGAATGTGCTCTGTGTTGTTGAAAAATGACAAATTCATTTCCTTTGATTCATGGAAATTGAAAGTTCATAAGCAAAAATATCCAACACATGATCTGGAGTAGGATTCAGTGATATTCTCTTTAAAAATTTGGCAGCATTACCTCTTTGGGGAGAATTTTGAAATATATACGGATCACAAAATCCTCAAGTATATATTCACATAGGAAGAGTTAAACATGCATCAACGAAGATTGTTAGTGTTGATCAAACAATATGACTACTCAATCCATTACCACCCTGGGAAATTAAACAAGGTGGAAGATGCTCAATGTATAAAAGGACCCAAAAATTCTATCATTGATGAGAATTGAAAAGGATTCAATATTATTAGATTTTATGAATATAGAAATGGGAATAATAATGAAGGGAACACCATCAATCCTTTCACAAATTATTGTTCAACTGTATCTTTTTTAAAGGCTAAAGGATGCTTGAAAGGATGACGTGGGAATTCAGAAGAAAGTGAAAACTATTAGAAAAGAGAAATCCTTGGAGTTAAATGTTAATGAATATGTAATTGTGAGATTTGGGTCAAGACTATGTGTTCCATCAAATCTAGATAAAGAAAGAACTTTTAGATGATTCACATAGTTTTAATTTCTCCATTCACCCTGGAAACACAAAGATGTATCGAGATCTTCGAGAGCATTATTGGTGGGATAACATGAATAAGATGATCCCTAAGTATACATTAAAGTGATTCAGAAAGTGAAGGATGAGAGAAAAAAATTCTAATGGGATGATGCAACCATTACCCATACCAGCATGGAAATGAGAGAACATCACCATGGACTTTTTCACCAGAATTCCGAAGACATTTAAAAACCATAATGCTATCTGGGTTATTGTGGATTGTCTTACAAAGACTCCACACTTCATTTCAATTCTATAGGATTTATCATTGTATCAACTGGCGTGGATATATATTAGAGTGGTGGTAAGGCTACATGGAGTACCACTATCTATTGTATCTGATCAAGATCCAAGATTCACCTCTATGTTTTGGAAGAATCTTATACATGCTTTGGATACTGATATGAACTTAAGTACGGATTATCATCCTCAAACTTATGGATAATTGGAGAGGAATATCCAAACACTTGAGGACATGTTGAGAGCATGCTCAATAAACTTCAAAGGAGGATATGATCAACATCTTCCTCTAGTTGAGTTCTCTTACAACAACAGTTTTCACTAAAGCATCCAAATGGCTCCTTATGAAGCCCTCTATGGGAAGAGGTGCAAAACAACGACATGTTGGGATGATGTTGGGGAGAGAAAACTCATAGGTCCAAAAATGGTCGAAGAAATGGTGGATAAGGTTAAGACTATCCAACAACACATTAAAGCTACTCAGAGTTGACAAAAGAGCTACGCCAATAATCATAGACGAGACCAAGAATTTGATGTCAGAGACATGGTATTCCTCCGCATATCACCGTGGAAGATATTTATAAGATTTGGGAAGAAGGGAAAGCTTAGTCCAAGCTACATCGGCCCTTTTGAGATCCTTGATCACATTGGAGTAGTGGTCTATCGACTAGCACTCCCGCCGAACCTATCTCAAGTACATGATGTATTCTGTGTATCACTCTTGAGGAAGTACATACCAGACCAATCACATATACTAAATCCAAAGGTGATACCATTGGAGAATTACCTCTCCTATGAAGAGAATCTGGTGAAGATCTTAGATCATAGGAAAAAAGTTATACGAAATAAGACAATTCCCCACGTGAAAGTGTTATGGAGAAACCAAAAGTTTGAAGAAGAAACGTGGGAACTAGAGGAAGTAATGAGGAAGAGTTACCCACATATATATTAGTGTGAGAAAAGAAAATTTCAAGAGAGAAATTTCTTAAGGAGGGGATATTATAATGACCCAAACTTTCATTAAGTAAAATTTCTATTAATCTACTTAAATGTCTTATTATGTAAAATGGTTATATATCAAATGAACTTACTTGGTATTATATTTTTTGATTTTAAAATACCATTAAGAACTGTTATCATTGATAATATAGCTATTGAATAGTGATCACATGATTAGTATAAATATAGGGTTTTAACAAATCCAATTTACTCAGACAAAGGAAGTGATGACCTCATCCAGTAGAATTGCTCCATACGAAGCCCATTTATCAGAGCACGAAAAGGACGTGGAATCATAGGGATTCTCTCTTGACCAAGACCAAGTTGTGCTTCAACACATTAATTTTGAGAGGAAACTCCTATGGGAGAAGTGAATGTTAATAGAGATTACCACCAGTGCAATGTTATCTAATCCAACCCAAGAGTCTGTCACCATTACACACCTTACCCTAAGGTCTTATACGAGTGTTATAAGGGGTTATGTAACAAGACCTTATCACTATGATTATGTGCATTATTTTTTTTATATAATAAATAATATACATTCATTTTACTTTATAAATAGTTTTTAGAGAACAAATAGTATTTAAAGTACAAATAGTATTTAAAGTAAAAATAGTATTTTTAGTTAATATTCAATTAAGAAATCTATTTTGATGAATTAATGGACTTTTTTGGAATTAAATAATATTTTAATAAATATTATTAATGAATTAATTTTTATTAAATATAAATTATCATATAATTTTTATGAATACAGTTGTAATTTTTATTGAGGTTTGAAAGCTGGTTTTGTCAAAACCCATGAATTTTTTATAAATGACGATTTTTATTATAAAAGTTATAATTCACATATTTAGAAAATTATTTAGATAAAATTATTCTTATTTTTGGAATTAGGATGTTTAAATTATCTAACGGTGAATTTTTCATATTTTTCTATGATAGTCAAATTTTTGGGTGAAAATTAAATATCGTTTAATTATAAAATGTGTTATATGACATCATAATGTCCCAATAATGATGTAATAAAATACTATAAATGATTTTTTCTGCCAATATATGTTTTATCTTTAAAATAATGTTATTTTAGAATTATTTTATTAATTTTATGGTGCTTTAGTGGACCCTTCAAAACTTATAAAACATTTTCACTTTTTAAATTTATTTCCTTGAGAGTGTGAATCACCTCAACATAAGAAAGCCTAAAATTTTAAGAAATTAGGACATATCCCTTATAATATAATTTTATCTAATCCCCTTTTTCAAAAACCATTGGATGGTTTGTGGTTTTGGTTAGTTTAATGCTTAGGGTCCAAAACCTAAATAATAAAAAATTCCCTCTCATTTCCTATATAAAACCACCCTAGATCCCACTTCATCTTCACACAAAGACATTTTAGATCGATCAAACCACACCCTTATCTCTCCATAATCCTCCAAAAGTTCCCTAAGCTCCCAAGAAGACTCTATCAAGCCTCTCCCAAGCCTTTCAGATCACACTTCCAAGTAAGAGATTTATTCTTCTCACATTTTTGTCCAAGTTTCTTTATGTTGCAATAACCTTGTATTGTTAATTAAAAATTTTGAGGTATGATTTAACACCTCCCCCATATTACACTTTTTATTTTTTAAAGATTATAGACCCTTTTTTCTCTCATTAATGCCTCCCGTGCACACCTGTTACCATGCCAAAATTCCGTAAGGGATTTCTCTCTCCTCATTTACATTCAAGAAACTCTTTTGTATTATGAATCTAAATTCCATTAAATATGTTGGTACAGGTATTTATATGACCCCATTACTTTCCATTTCATGTGAATATTTTGAGACACCCCTTTCTATCTCATCAATTATTTTTATGAATTATTTTGTCACGTCGTTATGCTGTCGAAATTGCACCGCGATTTTCCAAGCCAAAGTTTTGTGTAGTACCATACCCATTCCTCAATAAAGGATATTCGCCATTTTGAACATTTACTTATTGATTTCAGAGTCTCATGTATTAATTACACATTCCTTTATAGTGGAATAAATGATGATTTTTAATAAATCCATGTTATATGATCCATGTGGCACACTTATGAATGAAATGAAATGATTAAGAAGGGTGTGCCCTGATAGCACTCCAATGCATTGGGTAAAGATTAATATCAAGATACATCAAGTGAAATGTGGTTTTACTCATGCTAATTAAAGTGAAATGAGGGTTTACTCATTATCCATGTGCAATTAGCCTTAGCTCATTCTAATACCATGTTAAGTGTTGTTGCCACATTTCCATGTTATGATAATCATGCTATATCTATGTTCATGTTTCTCTTATGATCCATTAATATTCTTATTGCCTAACATGTATTGATTCTTCATTTTATTCCTTTTTTACTCCCTTAATGAGCTCTATAGCTCGCCCTTTTATTATTCATGTCCTCAGGTTATGTCATGTAATGCTAAGTATGAAGGAATGATGTGGTCATGTAAAGGAAGTTTTCAATAAAGATGTTGTGTTTTATGGTATAAGTTGTTATGTAATGTTACTAATTTTCCAAGACACTATACCTATAGATCCACAGAGTTGTATTAAGTGAAATTTTATGTAATAAATCATGTTTAGGTGTGAAATAAAGAGAAGGGTTGTTATACATCTCCTTGTGGATGATGTTTTGATTTTTTTTTTCTGGGAACCTCTCCTTAATCAAATATACACACAACCATTCTCTAGGTTGAAACACCATTTTTCATCGACCTTTGTTGGTGAGTTTCTCCACTAGTTAATTATTATATTCAATGTTGGATTTTACCTTTTCATTAAACTCCGGCACAAAATTTTCCTTTTTTACACCTTCAAGATTAAAAATTGATTAGTATGAAAAGGTAAAATATCAAGTGGAGTCAATGGGTTAAAACAATACACAACATGAAATAGTAAATCATTAGTAGTGGAGTGAACCACTCATTTATAAACAAATGAAATATGTGGAAATCATCTTTCCTAATGTTTCAATTTTTTTAAGGATGGCACAAAAAATAGTGAAAAGTGTTCTATTGACCACCTTAGTTTGACCATCTTTTTGTAGGTATACTGTGGAGGAGAACAAAATTTTGCTTCCAATTTTGTTCCACGATGTCCTCCATAAGCGACTAAGAAATTTGACTTCCCTATCACAACAATGCTCTTGTGTAATCCATGCAACCTAACAATTTTTCTGAAAAACAAATCAACAATATTATTTGCATCATTGGGTTTAGAATAATTAATAAAATGGTCCATTTTACTAAAACATTCCACCACAACAATGACGTTATACTTCCATAATTGTGATCTTGGTACGATGAGCACAAAATCCATTGAAATGTCAACCCAAAGATGAGAAGAAATGGGAAAAGGAATGTACAATCCATGTGGTAGCAATTTTTACTTTTCATCATACACATATTTTATTTTCCATAAACACTAACCACATCCCTAAGCATGTGGAGCCAATAAAAATGTTCACACAATAAGGCCAAAGTTTTCTTAACCCCAAAATACCCCATTAATCCACCATGAGTATCTATAACGAGAAATTCCTGAATGGAATAAGATGTAACATATAATTTATTTTTCTGAAAAATAAATACATCATGTTTGTAAAAATCATTTTCCCCATGTTTTTCACACAACCTCTAAATTTCTGAAAAAATGGCATCATTCTCATACATACATTTTTATATTTCAACATCATGTATTTTAGAATGCATAGAAGTGATAAAAGAGAATCTCCTAGACAAAGAATCAGTGATAACATTTTCCTTTCCTTTTTTCTACTTAATGACTTGAGAAAATGTTTCAATGAATTCAATCCATATTTCATGCAACCTATTAAAATTTCCTTGCTAATTTAGTAATTTTAGACTTTCGTGATCTTAATGAATCACGAATTCCCTTGGCCGCAAATAATGTTTCCAATTTTCTAATTTTTTCTTAAGGGAATATAATTCCTTATCATAGGTATAGTAGTTCAATGAAACCCCATTAATATGCTTTATAAAGTAGGAAATAGTCTTAGAGTCTTGTATCAAAATAGACCCAATTCTTATTTTAGAGTTATCACACTCAAACTCAAATACATTAGAAAATTTAGGTAGAATTAAGAGAGAGGAATTGACCAACATACCTTTGAGTGTGGAGAAGGATTATTCTTGTGATTTTTACCACTTTAATCTCAATATATTCTTGAAAAAATCATTCAATGGCATCACAATGGTCAAAACATCCCTCACGAACCTTCGGTAAAAAATCTCAAGTCCATGGAATCTTCTCACCTCATTGACATTATTTGGTGTTATCCAGTCTGAAATTGCCTTCACCTTCTCTTTATAAACCATAATTCCATAAAATCCTACCATAAAACTAAGTAAAACAATTGAATTTAAACAAAATATTCATTTTTATATGTTTTAAAACAACCTTTTTTTAAGAGTCTCAAAAACATGTTTTAAATGTTAATGATGTTTATAAAGACTCCTAGAATAAACATTGGTGTCATCAAAATAAACAAACACAAATTTCCCAATGAGTGGATGTAAAAAATGATTCATTAATTCATAAATTTACTTAGGGAATTAGTTATCCCCAAATTAATAACTATCCATTCATACAACCAAAACATAGTTTTAAATATAGTTTTCCATTCATCTCCCTCTTTCATTCTAATTTGATGTTATCCACTCCTTAAGTCAATTTTCGTAAACAAACATGCACCATGAAATTTATAACGCATATATTCCAAATGAGGTATGGGATAGTGATACTTTACAATGTTTTTATTGATAGTGTGACAATCAACACACAATCTACACTTACCATATTTTTTGGGGGACAAGAATTACCGGTACAGTACATGGATTCAAGTTGTCTAAAAAATTCCTTAGCAATTATTCCACTTGTCATTGGATTTCTTGAGTCTCATCCAGATTATCCTGATAATCTCAATGATTAGGAAGTGTTTCTCGTGGGATGAAGTCGATGTGGTGCTTGATACCCTGAAATAGAGGTAAGCCATCAGGAATTTTCTCTAGAACCACATCACAAAATTCCTAAAAAAGAGACACAACACTAGAAGGAATTGATGGGTTAAGAGAGTTAGTCATAAAACATTATCCATATCATAGAATTATGAGAGTTTCCTCCCCCTATAAAGCCCTCCCTATCTATCTTTTCCAAAAAATAAGCTCACTTTCCCTTAACACTATATTTCTTCACTCTTTATTTCACTCTTTTTTTCAACTCATTTTCCCCTCATTTTCTTTGATGCCCCTCATCACTCCTTTTACAAATTTTTAGTGTTTTTAATGTATTTAGGGGTTTTTATGGTTTTAGGGGGTTTTTAGTGTTTTTAGAGTTTTTTTAGGTTTTCATAAATTTTTAGGGGCTTTTTAGAGTTTTTATGATATTTTTGGTTTTTAGGGATTTTTAGGTGTTTTAGGGTTTTTAGTGGTTTTAGGGTTTTAGGTTTTTAGGGTTTTAGGGTTCTTTTGTGTTTTCGGTTTTTTTTAGTTTTTTAGGGTTACTAAAGGTTTTTGAGTTTTTTTATCATTTTTAGGGTTTTTGAGTGTTTTGAGTTTTTGGTGGTTTTAGGGTTTTATGTTTTTTATGGGTTTTAAGGATTTTATGGGTTTTTATGGTTTTTATGGGTCTTTAATGTTGTTAGGGTTTTTTATGTTTCCATGGATTTTAGGGGTTTTTTTTAGGATTTTGAGGGATTTTTGGTTTTTAGGGTTTTTAGGTATTTTGAAGGGTTTTAGGGGTTTTCAGGGGTTTTTAGGGTTTTTAGGTGTTTTTATTGTCTTTTGGGTTTTTTCAGTTTTTAGAGAATTGTTTGGTATTTAGTATTTTTTTAATACTTATAGGGTTTTTTATGGATTTCAAGGGTTTTTCAGGATTTTTTGGGTTTTTTATGTTTCCATGGATTTTTAAAGGTCTTTATGATTTTTATGGTTTTTTGGGATTTTGTGGATTTTTAGGGTTTTTAGTGTTTTTCAGGGGTTGTTTTGGATTTTAAGGTTTTTAAGGGTATTCAAGTCTTTTTGGGGTTTTTGGGGTTTTTTCGAGTTTTTAGGGGGTGTTAGAGTTTTTTTAACATTTTTAGGGATTTTAATGGTTTTGAGAGTTTTTAGTGCATTTTTAGGGGTTTTATGTTTTTAATGTTTTTATGGGATTTTGGGTTATCAGTAGTTTTTTTTTTGGGTTTTTAGGGTTTTTTACGTTTTCATGGATTTTTAGGGGTTTTTTAATATTTTTATTGTTTTTAGAGATTTTATGGGTATTTCAAGTTTTTAGTGATTTTGAGGGTATTTAGGGGGTTTTTTTTGGGGGGGGGGGTTAGTGGTTTTAAGATCTTTTTGTTTTTTGGGGGTTTTGAGTTTTTTGGGGTTTAAAGGTTTTTAGAGTTTTTTATTATTTTAGTAGTTTTAAGGGTTTTATATTTTTTAGTGGTTTATAGGTTTTTTATAGATTTTTAGGCAAGGAAGATGTGAGGGTCAGGCTATTCCCGACCCCACCAAATTTATTTCAAGAAAAAAAAAGGAGACACAACAGACAAGGTTGGGGAGGGGTCAAACGACCCACACCCAAAAACCCCTTACAACCCACGCAAAAAAAAAGAAAAAACAAAGAACGAAAAAGACTCAAGAACAGACACAATAGCGGCGTCATCACATCACATCCAACAGCACCACATCCAATCATCACAGCTACACAGCAGCAGCAACACATCAAAACCAACCAGCCCCAGCAACCAACAACACCAAGTCTGACATCACATCCAATAACAACCAGCATCCAGAGCTCACAACCAAGCAGTGACCAACATCCAATCTCATATTTTCCAGAATCAAACATCTCCTCACCAAGAAGATCCACCATAGGAAGATCCATCATCCAACATTCACCAGCAACCAACAACTCACAACCAACCAATGACCCGCATCTGATCTCACAAGGTCCAGCACCCTGCACCTTCTCACCAAGAAATTCCATCACTAGCAGCATAGAACCATTAGCATCAACAGAACAAAATCCATCACCACCCCACAGAACTGATAGCCAACATCCACATCTAAACATTACCAAACCATCAACAGAACCAAAGAACACATCCCAAAATAGTAGCCAAAACGTAGCACCTAACCTGCCCTCCAACAACAGCTTGAGGGGAAACTAGCAACTCGATATCTAACCAAAATTCGGCAGAAACTTATGAAAGGACCAACAACCAAAAACAAGAAAAAGATAACAACATAAAAATGAACAATCATCTATTCCTAGGAAGACCAATTCCCGCATCCCGTCATAACCAAAAACAAAATACCACCAGCATCCACACGTGAACCCATTCCGCCACACCCACAAATCCTTAACCTCATCATTCAGCAGAAACAAAAACTCAATACCAAGCCAGCCACAAGTCAAGAACACAAACAGTGTGACCACACCATCATCAGCAGGAAGATCCAAGAACAAGAAAGTAGAACATGAAGAGAAAACCTACAACCTCACCCTTTTCATCCACCATGACTCGTCGAGAAGCCAGAGAAGCCAACAAGACCATCCTCGGGTCCAAACAAGAATCAAAAAACCAAACAAAGATCCGAAAAAACAATTGCGAAGAGGTCGCAAAGCCCATCGAACCCGCTTATCACCAAGGCGAAGCCAAAACTCCCCCCGATAAGACCACCAGAGCGTCTTGCCACACTAGAGATCCATCGGGCTGAGCACACCTCTGTCTATTCGTCGAAACATCCATCATTCCTGTGCTGACTTCACCATCAACCTCTTAGGGTTTTTATGGTCTCCTTGTGGTTTTAAGGTTGTTTTTGAGTTTTTTAGGGTTTTTAAGATTTTGAGTGTTTTTAACTTTTTAGGGATTTTATGGCTTTTTAGAGTTTTTAGTGGTTTTAGGGTTTTATGGGGTTTTAGGATTTTTATGGTTTTTAGTTTTTTATGTTTTTTAGGGGGATGTTAGGTTTTTTAAGGTTTTTTACATTTTCATGGATTTTCATGGGTTTTTTATGATTTTTATTTTTTAGGGTTTGTTATGATTTTTTTGGGATTTTGATGGTTTTTAGGGATTGTAAGGGGTTTTAGACTTTTTATGTTTATTAGTTTCTTTTGGTTTTTTATTGTTTTTTTTAGTTTTTTTAGATTTTTTAATGTTTCTTAGTGTTTTTTAATGTTTTTACGGGTTTTAAGGGTTTTTAGAGTTTTCAGTGTTTTTAAGGGTTTTTGTGTGTTTTATGGTTTTTTAGATTTTTTTGGATCTTTATGGTTTTCTGGGGGTTTTCATGGATTTTAGGGTTTCTTAGGTTTTAAATTATTTTTAGGGGTTTTAGGATTTTTATTGTTTTTGGGTTATTTGGGATTTTAATGGTGTTTAGGCGTTTCTAGGAGTTTTTAGGGTTTTTTTGAGTTTTTAAGGGTTTAAAATTTTTTAGAGTTTTTTAATGTTTCTTTTGGTTTTGAGGGTTTTTAGAGTTTATAGTGGGTTTTTATAATTATTATGGGCTTTTAGGTTTTTTAAGGTTTTAAGGGTTTTATAGTTTTCAGGGTTTTTAGAGTTTTTTTATGTCTTCATGGTTTTTTAGATTTTTTTATGATTTTTATGGTTTTTCCGTATTTTTAGGGTTGTTTGGTTTTTTGAGGGGTTTTAGGGTCTTTTTGGGTTTTTTTTGAGTTTTCTAGAGTTTTTTAAGGTTTAAAGGTTTTTAAAGAGTTTTTATATTTTTTTTAGTTTTTTATGTGTTATATTGTTTTTTAGGCATTTTAGGGTTTTTAGGGAAAGGAAGGCTCGGGACCAGGCTAGCCTGGCCCCCCAAATATTATACCAAGAAGAAAGAAAAAACATAGTACTACAAGGAAGGGTTACATAACTGGGTGTGCAACTCACCCTTCAAGTCAGAGTCCACTAGCAAAGAGCAGGAGGGTGTCGCAATAAAGGACCACAACGAGCACCTTTCCAAAATGGCCTATTTGGAGAGAGCATTCACAACCCTATTCACCTCCCGATAGGCATATGTCATATTAATATTCAGCCTTTGACATGTGGTGAGGCATTTCATCCATTGGGTGAGGATCCTCTAGGGAACGTGCCTAGATCTATTTTTAAGAGCATTCATAGCAAGCATGGAGTTAGATTCAATCCATAGAAAACTCTATCCGAAGTTGACATTATACTCAATCACCTTTACAGTCCTTTAGGGTTTTTAGGTATTTTTTGAGTTTTTTATGGTTTTAAGGGTTTTTAGAGATTTTTAACGTTTTTAGGGGTTTTAAGGGTTTTTAAAGATTTTAGTGGGGTTTTATGGTTTTTAGGGGGTTTATGGTTTTTAATGTTTTTATGGGATTTTATGGTTTTCGGAGTATTTCATGGTTTTTAGGGTTTTTTAAAAATTTTAGGGATTTTTAGATCTTTTTAAGGATTTTTAGGGGTTTTATGGTTTTTACTTTTTTTAGGGTTTCCCATGGTTTTTAGGGATTTACAGGATTTTTGGTTCTTTTAGTGTTTTTTGTTAATTTTTTATTTTTTAGGGGTTTATGGTTTTTTAGTGATTTTTAATGTTTCTAGGAGTTTTAAGGGTTACTAAGCTTTTTAATTTTTATGGATTTCATGGGTTTTTTAGGGGTTTGAGGGTTTTTTTTGTTTTTAGGGTGTTTTAGGGGTTTTTAAGGGATTTTATGGATTTTTATAATTTTTAAGTGTTTTGGGGGTTTTATTGTTTTTCAGGGATTTTCATGATTTTTAGGGTTTTTATGTTTTGAGGGATTTCTATTGATTTTTTGTGATTTTTATTTATAGAGATTTTTGGGTTTTAGTGTTTTTACATTTTTCAATATTTTTAGGTTTTTTAGGGTTTCTCTGGGTTTTTGGGGGTGTTTTGGGGTTTATCAGGTTCTTATGTGCTTTTTAGGGGTTTTTAGGTTGTTTAAAATTTTGAGGGCTTTAAAGGGTTTTTAGAGTTTTTATTGGTTTTAGGGTCTTTTTTTGGTTTCTAGGGGATTTATGGTTTTTAAGAGTTTTATGGTTTTTAATATTTTTTTATATTTTTATGGATTTTTACCTTTTCTTGTATTTTTTGGGATTTTTTAGTATTTTTCTAGTTTTTAGGATTTTTAGTGATTTTAAATGTTTTTAGGTTTTTTAGGGTTTCCAGGGGTTAGTGTTTTTACTATTTTTCATGGTTTTAGGTTCTTTTAGGTTTTCCATGTTTTTTTTGAGTATTTTAGGGTTTTTAATGTTTTTTAGAGTTTTTAACATCTTTATGTGTTTAAAGTGGTTTTATAGTTTTAGTGATTTTTAGGGTTTTATGGGTTTTTAGTGTTTTAACGATTTTTAGGGGTTTTTTTTCAGGGGTTTTTTAGGGTATTTAGGGTTTTTTACATTTTCATGGATTTTTTGGGACTTTTTAGGATTTTTTTATGGTTTTAGGGTTTTTTAGTGTTTTAGGGATTTTGAGGGGGTTTAGGGGTTTTTATGGTTTTTAGGGGTTTTTCTAGGTTTTTAGGGTCATTTTTGTATTTTTTGGGTTTTTTGTGCTTTTTCTAGCTTTTAAGGGATTTATAGTTTTTTTACCATGTATAGGTGTTTTAAGGGTATTTAGAGTTTTTAGTGTTTTTTTGGGTTTTTATATGGTTTTTAAAGTTTTTTATTGATTTTTACGGTTTTAGTGGGGTTTTAGGGATTTTAGGGTTTTTTAGGTTATTAGGGATTTTTAGGGTTTTTAGGATTTGTATGGTTTTATGGTTTTTTATGGTTTTTAGGGATTCTGAGGGGTTTTATGGGTTTTCAAGTTTTTTAGGGTTTTTATGTGTTTCAGGGGTTTTAGGTTCTTTTTATGTTTTAGGAGTTTTTTTGAGTTTTTAGGGGTTTTATGGCTGATTGAGTTTCTAAACGTTTTTTTGGGTTTTAAAGGGGTATTTAGATTTTTTAGTATTTTTTAGGGGGTTTTACGTTTTTGGGTATTTTTAGGATTTTTATGGTTTTTATAGTTTTTTGGGATTTTTAGGGTTTTAAGGTGTGTTAAGGGTTTTCTATGATTTTAATTGTTTTAAGCGGTTTTAGGGATTTTTTTGAGTTTTCAATGAATTTTTAGAGGTTTTTATGTTCTTACAGGTTTTAAGGGTTTTAAAAGATTTTAGGTAGGTTTTAGGGTTTTTAAGGTGTTTTAGGATTTTAATGGTTTCCATGGGTTTTATGGTTTTATGGGATTTCATGTTTTTAGTGGGTTTTATGTTTTACGGAATTTTCATTAAAAAATAGGTTTTTATGGTTTTCCATGGGTTTTTAGAAGTTTCAGTAGTTTTAGGGTTTTTAGTGTTTTGGGGTTATTTTTGAGTTTTTAGTAGTTTTGTAGTTTTTTGGAGTTTTTTACAATTATAGGGGTTTAAAGTGTTTTTAGAGTTTTTAGAGGTTTAAAGGGTTTTTATGGTGTTTTAGGGTTTTTTTGTTTTAAGGGGTTTTTTGGATTTCAAGGCCTTTTCGGGATTTTGAGTGGTTTTATGTTTTCAGTGAGATTTAGGATTTTTTTGGAATTTTATGTTTTTAGGGTTTTTAGGGTATATAGGGATTTTGAGGGGTTTAGGGATATTCAACATTTTTTGGGTTATTAGGGTTTTTTATGTTTTTAGTGTTTTTTGATTTTTTTTCATGATTTTTATTACATTTATTGGTTTTTGGGTTTTTTTGGTTTTTTGGGGGTTTTATGGTTATTACGGGTTAGTTTGGGTTTTTAGGGTATTTTACGTTTTCTAGGATTTTTATTTCTTTTTAGGATTTTTATGGTTTTTAGTGATTTTTAGGGCTTTGCAGGATATTAGGTTTTTTATATTTTTTTGGTTGTTTAGGGGGTTTTGGGGTTTTTAGGGTTTTTAGGTTGTTTTGGGTTTTTAGTGTTTTTTTGAATTTTTTAGGGGTTTAAAGGTTTTTAGATTTTTTAACTTTTTTTCGGTGTTTAAGAGTTTTTAGAGTTTTTAGCAGTTTTTGGGTTTTTATGAGTTTATAGTGGTTTTAACGTTTTTAAGGGTTTTTATGGTTTTTAGGTGTTTTTCATTGTTTTTAGGGTTTTTTTAGGGATTTTTTTTTTGATTTTTATAGTTTTTAGGGGTTTTAGGGGTTTTCAGTGTTTTAGTGTTTTTCATGGTTTTTTGGATTTTTTGGATTTTTTGGATTTTTTGGGTATTTAGGGTTCTTTTTTTAGTTTTTAGGGGTTTTGAGGTTTTTAATGTTTTTTTGTCTTTAGGTGTTTAAAGGGGTTTTAGACTTTTAGTGTTATTTTAGGGAATTTATGGTTTTTAATAGTTTTTTAGGTTTTTAGGGGGTTTTTATGGTTTTTAGTGATTTTTTAGGGTTTTTATATTTTCAGGTATTTTGATGGATTTTTTTTGATTTTTATAGTTGTTAGGTTTTTTAATGTTATTATGAATTTTGAGGGATTTTAGGGTTTTTATGGTTTTATGGATTTTTCATGGTTTTTATGTTTTTATTGTGTTTTTAGGTTTTTTGAGATTTTTAGGGTTTTAATGTTTTTTTAGAGTTTTTAACGTCTCTAAATGATTTATGGGTTTTTAGATTTTTTAGTGGTATTAGGGTTTTTTTGGATCTTTAGCAGTTTTATAGTTTTTAGGGGTTTTATGGTTTTAAAGTGTTTTTCATAGTTTTTAGGGTTTTTTATGGAATTTTTATGATTTTTATGGTTTTTAGGGTTTTAAAGTGTTTTTTCATATTTTTTAGTGTTTTTCATAGTTTTTATGGGTCTTTATGTTTTTCAGGTGTTTTTCGGGGTTCATATGGGTTTATTTGGTTTCATCGATTTTTAGAGGTTTTCTAAGTTTTTATGGTTCTCATGGTTTTTTAGGGTTTTTAGGGATTTTGATGGTTTTCACGGTTTTTAGGCATTTTAGGAATTTTAGGGTTTTTAGTGTTTTGGTGGATTTTAGGTGTTTTCATAGATTTTTCAGGTTTTTATGGGTTTTAGAGTTTTTAAAGATTTTATGGGTTTTAAGGGTGTTTAGATTTTTTAGTGGTTTTTTTTGGTTTATATCGATTTTTATATTTTTTTAATTTTTTTAGGTGTTTTTATGGTTTTTATGGGTTTTGCAGTATTTTTTTTGAGTTTTTTACATTTTCATGGATTTTTTGGGGTTTTTAGGTTTTTTATAGTGTTTAGGGTTTTTAGTGATTTTGAGTGTTTTTTTATTTTTATTTGTTTTTTGGGGACTTTTGGGTTTTAGGCATGTTTTGAGTTTTTATGGGTTTTAAGGTTTTTTATAGTTTTTATGAGTTTTAGGGGATTTTAGAGTTTTCAATGTTTTTTAGGGTTTTTAAAGGTTTTTTGGGGCATTATAATTTTCAGTGGTATTTTTGGGTTTTTAGGGATTTTTACACTTTTATGGATTTTTAGGGGTTTTTTAGGATTTTTATTTTTTTAGGGTTTTTATAGATTTTGAGGGTTTTTACTGGTTTTGAAGGTTTTTATGTCTTTTAGGAGGTTTTCAATGTTTTTAGGGCCTTTTTGGGTTTTCTGGTTTTTCAGTTTTTTGTGCTATTATGTTTTTTAGTGTTTTTACATTTATAGGGTTTTTAATGGATTTCATAGTTTCTGTAGTTTTTAGGGGTTTTATGGAATTTTTAGGTTTGTAGGGGATTTTATGGTTTTCCAGGGTTTTATAGTGTTTTTAGGGGTTTTTTATGTATTGTTTGGGGTTTTAGGGTTTTCTATAATTTTTATTGTTTTTAAGGGTTCTTAGGTATTTTGTGGGGTTTTAGGGGATTTTATGGGGTTTTGGGGTTTTTATGGGTATTTAGTACTTTTTAGGGTTTTTGTGGATTTTTTTGGGATTTTTAAGGGTTTTAGGTGTTTTTATGGTTTTCATGGGTTTTATAGGATTTTCATATTTTTTTATTTTTTCATGGATTTTAAGGTGGGTTTTAGGATTTTTATGGCTTTTATAGTTTTTAGGGTTTTTTAGGGATTTTGAGTGTTTTTAGTGTTTTTTGCATGGTAAAAAGTACTATTAAATAAAAAGAAAAGGAATTGGAGTACAATCAATACCCGAAGGTGGACCAAGACCTAAATTCCAACATTAATAGTAGAGTAAAGGATCCAAGCCTAAGAAGCCTTAGGCGAGAAGACATCTGGAAGGCCTGGGAAGACTCATGAAGCCCAACCGGTCCATCACCAATAAGTAATGAAGCACAAGCCATGAGGCATCCATCAACACCACCAAGAAGCTAGGGGAAGCAATCCCTGTCTAGCCAAATAGCAACCAGAAGGTGGGTACCATACGTTGTGGATGAACATTAACTGACAAGAGTCCCAACAACTCCCCACCGAGCAGCAAAAAAACCCAAAAGAAACATCACTCAATAGCACATGAGTCTGGAAAGAAGATAAACCCAAGTAAGTCATCTCGCAACAATGATACTAGTCACCCACCAATGGTTGAGTGTTTTTAGTGTTTTTCATGGGGTTTTGGGTTTTAAGGGTTTTTTGCTATTTTCAATTGTTAGCGTATTTTTTTGTTTTTAGGAAATTTTCGTGGGTTTTTCAGATTTTTTATGGGTTTTTATGTTTTCATTGATTTAAAATGTGGTTTTAGGAATTTTATGTTTTTTAGGGGTTTTTAGGGATTTTTGGGATTTTAAGGGTTTTTAGCGTTTTCAGGTGTTTTTAGGGTTTTTAGGAGTTTTCAGGGTTTTTAGGGTCTTTTTTGTTTTTTTTTTGTTTTTTTTAGGGGTTTAAGGTATTTTATATTTTTTTATAGATTTAGAGGTTTTAAGGGTTTTTAGAGTTTTTAGTGGGATTTTTGGGTTTGTATTGTGTTTTTATGTTTTTTGGGTTTTAAGGTCTTTAAGAGTTTTTAGAGGATTTTTACATCTTCATGGTCTTTTTGGTGCTTTTAGGATTTTTATGATTTTTAGGAGTTTTTAGGGTTTTTAGGGATTTTGAAGGTTTTATAGGTTTTCTGGGGTTTTAGTGTTTTAGAGGTTTTTAGGGGTTTTAGTGTATTTTGGGTTTTTAGGGATTTTTAAATTTTTTTAGGGTTTTTAAGGTTTTTAGATGTTTTTAATGTTTTAGGGGTTTTAAGGCTTTTAGAGTTTTTAGTGGTTTTTAAGGGTTTCTATAGGTTTTTAGGGGTTTTATGGTATTCAGGGGGTTTTATGGTTTTTGGTGGTTTTATGGTTTTCTAGGGTTTTTATGTTTTCAAGGATAGTTTTGGTATTTTTTTATGACTTCTATGTTTTTTAGGGTTTTTATGGATTTGGAGGGTTTTTAGTGGTTTTCAAGGGTTAATAGGATTTTTATGGTTTTTCACAATATTTAGGGTCTTTTCGGTTTTTAGGTTATTTTGAGTTTTTTAGTGGTTTTTAGGTTTTTTTGGGGTTTTAGAGTTTTTTAAGGTTTTTAGGGGTTTTTATGTTTTTTTATGGTTTTTAGAGTTTTTTACATTTTCATGGATTTTTAGGGGCTTTTTGGATTTTTATGGTTTTTATGGTTTTTAGAGATTTTGTGTGTTTTGGGTTTTTTGTGTTTTTAGGGGTTTTAAGGGTTTTTATTCCTTTTTGGGTTTTAGGGTTTTTATAGTTTTTTAGGATTTTTAATGTTTTTAGAGTTTTTAACATTTGGGGGGGGGGGGTTTAAGGGTTTTTAGTGGTTTTTGGGTTTTTATGGGGTTTTTGGATTTTTTAAGTTTTTATGGGTTTTATGGTTTTTTGGGGGTTTTTTGGGTTTTTAGGGATTCTTATGTTTTCATGGGTTTTTAAGGGGGTTTTTATATTTTTCAATGGTTTTTAGAGTTTATAGGGGTTTTAGGGATTTTAAGGATTTTGAGGTTTTTTTCAACGATTTTGAGGTTTTTTCAAGGGTTTTTGTATTTTTTGGTGTTTTCACAGTCTTTTTGGGTTATTATTATTTTAATTAGTTTCTTTGATTTTTAAGGGTTTTTATAGTGTTATAACGTTTTTAGGGATTTTATGGATTTAAAAGGTTTTTAGATTTTCTAGTGGGTTTATGGGTTTTATGGATTTTATATTTTCAAGGGTTTTTCACGGTTTTTATGTTTTCATTGATTTTTAGGGGTTTTTAGGATTCTTATAGGTTTGAGGAGTTTTTACAGTTTTCAGGGATTTTGAGGGTTTTATGGGTTGTTATGATTTTTAGTGTTTTTAATTATTTTTAATGATTTTTTGGGTTTTTAGGGGTTTTTTGAGTTTTTAGGGTTTTTAATATTTTTTAGTGTTTTTTAACATTTTTTGGGGGTTTAAAGGGGTTTTTGATTTATTAGTGGATTTTTATGGGTTTTATGGGTTTTTAATGGTTTTTATGGGAATAGGAGTTTTTACATTTTCATGAATTTTTAAGGGGTTTTAAGGATTGTTGTGTTTTTTGGGTTTTGTTTTGGTTTTTAGAGATTTTGAGTGTTTTTAGGGTTTTTAGGGAATTTAGGGTCCTTTTGGGGTTTTACTGTTTTTTTAGTTTTTTGGGTTTTAATGGTTTTTAGAGCTTTTTAACTTTTTATGGGTTTAATGGATTTTAGAGTTTTTAGTGGGTTTTAGGATTTTTATGGGTTTTTAGGAATTTCTATGGTTTTTATGGGTTTTTATGGGTTTTCAGTGTTTTTAAGGATTTTTACGTTTTCATAAATTTTTACGTGTTTTTCAGGATTTTTATGTTTTTTATGTTTTTTAGGGATTATGAGGATTTTTAAGTATTTTCCAGGGGTTTTAGGTTTTTATATTTATTAGTGTTTTTAGGGTCCTGTGAGATTTTTAGTGGGTTTTTGAGTTTTTTAGGTTTTTAAAGGTTTTAAAAGGTTTTTAACATGTTAGGGGTTTTAAAGGGTTTTAGAGTTTTTAGTGGGTTTTTAGTGTTTTTATGGGGTTTTAGGGTTTTTAAGGTTTTGAGTGGTTAGGTTTTTTTAGTGTTTTTAGGTTTTTTTAAGGTTTCATGGATTTTTAGGGGGGTTTTACGAATTTTTTGGTTTTTAGGGTTTTAGGGGTTTTTGAGATTTTGAGGGTTTTAGGAGGTTTTAGGGGTTTCTGGGTTTTTAGGGTTCTAGGGTCTTTTGGGGGTTTTAGGGTTTTTTAGTTTGATAGGGTTTTTAATGTTATTTAGTGTTTCTATTGGTTTTTAGGTTTTTTGTTTGTTTTTTGGGTTTTTAATGGTTTTTAGGGGTTTTTATGATTTTTTCTAGTTTTTAGAGTTTTTATGGGTTTATAAATTTACCAGTATTTTTAGGGGTTCTTAGGTTTTTTATTGTTTTTAGGTTTTTTCGGGTTTTTAGAGATTTTAATGGGTTTCAGGGGTTTTTTGGGGTTTTTAGGGATTTTGGAGTTTTTTATGTTTTTAATGGTTTTTAGTGTTTTTTAAAGTTTTTAGGGTTTTTAATATTTTTATAAATTTTAGGGTTTTTATGGTTTTTTAGGGATTTTTAAGGTTTTAGGTGTTTTATGGTTTTTAGGGGGTTTTAGGGTTTTTATGTTTTCCTGTATTTTAGGGATTTTAAGGATTTTTATGATTTTTAGGGATTTTTAGGGTTCTATGGATATTGAGGGACTTTACGGGTTTTCAAGGGGTTTTAAGGTTTCTATAGTTTTAAAGGTTTTTAGGGTCTTTTGGGTTTTAAGGGGGTTTTTTTGAGTTTTTATGGGTTTTATGGGTTTTTAGAGTTTTTAACGTATTTAGGGGTTTAAATGTTTTTTAAATTTTTATTTGGTTTTTATGAATTTTATGGGGTTTTAGGGGTTTTAGGGGTTTTTATGGTTTTTAGGGGTTTTTAGGGTTTTTAGGGTTTTTTCATGGTTTATATGGTTTTTTTTCATTTTCTTAGATTTTGAAAGGTTGTTTAGGATTTTTAAGGGTTTTTTAGAATTTTTATGGCTTTTAGGGTTTTAGTATATTTATGGATTTCACCAGGGTTTATGAGTTTTTAGGGGGTTTTCGGGTTTTTAGGTGTTTTCAAGATTTTTAGGGATTTTTAGTTTTTAGGGTTTTTTTGAGTTTGTAGGGATTTTAAGAGTTTTTAATGTTTTAGGGGTTTTATGGGGGTTTAGAG
Source organism: Viscum album (assembly GCA_963277665.1). Taxonomy (NCBI): domain Eukaryota; kingdom Viridiplantae; phylum Streptophyta; class Magnoliopsida; order Santalales; family Viscaceae; genus Viscum; species Viscum album. Next base: position 593,831,600 of record OY728137.1, on the reverse strand, counting down.
TATTAAATTATTTTTAAGTTTTTTTATGGGTCTCTAGGGTTTTTTATGTTTTTAGGAGTTTTTATGGATTCCAGTGTCTTTTTAGAGATTTTTTGGGGTTTTTACGTTTTTACTGATTTTTAGTGTTTTTTACGATTTGTATAGCTTTTAGGAGTTTTTTGGTCTATAGTGATTTTGAGGGTTTCTAGAGTCTTTAGGGGTTTTTTATTTTTAGGGTTTTCAGGGTTTTAGGGTCTTTTTGGGTTGTTAGGTTTTTTTTTTTGAGTTTTCAGTGTTTTTGATGTTTTTAGAATATTTACCATTTGCAGTTGATTTGAGGTTTTAGAGTTTTTAGTGGTTTTAGGGTCTTATGGGGTTTAGTGTTTTTAAAGTTTTTAGGGGTTTTAGAGTTTTTTCATCTTCATGGATATTTAGGGTTTTTAAAAGTATTTTTATGGTTTTTAGATATTTTTTTAAATTTTGATGGTTTTGATGGTTTTTGTGGGGGTTTAGAGTTTTCTTATTTTTTTAGAGTCTTTTAGGGTTTTAGGGTTTCTTTTATTATTTTTAGATTTTTAAGGGTTTTAGAGTTTTTAAACACTTTTAGGGGTTTTAAGGGATTTTAGAGTTTTTAGTGGTATTTTAGGGTTTGTATGGGGGTTTTAATTATTTTAAGGGGATTTTGGGTTTTCTGGGGATTTTTAGGGGTTTTAGTGTTTTTTAGATTTTCCTTCATTTTTCAGTGGTTATTTTGGATTTTTCTTATTTATAAGGTTTTTAGGGAATTTAGAGATTTTGAGGGGTTTTAGGGGTTTTCAGGGTCTTTTGGTTTTTCAGGGTTTTTTGAGTTTTTAGGGGTTTTGTGTATTTTCATAGTTTTTTAACAATTTTTGGGGTTTTAAGGGTATTTAGTGTTTTTAATGGGTATTTATGGTTTTTATGGGGGTTTAGGGATTTTAAGGGTTTTTAGGGTTTTTATGGTTTTTAGGGGTTTTTTAGAATTTTTATGGTGTTTTACATTTACATGAATTTTTTGGGTTTTTTTAGTTTTTTACAGTCTTTAGGGTTTTTTTGGTTTTTTAGGGGTTTTCAGGGGTTTTAGGGTTTTGGTTTTTTAGGATTTTTGGGTATTTTGGGGTTTTTAGGGGTTTTTTTAGTTTTTTCAGGTTTTCATGGTTTTTTAATGTTTTTAACATTTTTGGGGTCTTATGGGTCTTTAGAGTATTATGTGGTTTTATAATTTCGATGGTGTTTTATGGATTTTAAGTTTTTTGGGGATTTTATAGTTTTCACGGTTTATTGCAAGGTTTTTAGAGATTTTACTGTTTTTATAGTTTTTAAACGTTTTAGGGGTTTTAGATTTTTTTAATTGTTTTTATGGGTTTTTAGGGTTTTTAAAGGTTTCTGGATATTTTTATGGTTTTTAGATTCTTTGGATATTATTAGGATTTTTATAGATTTTTTGGGTTTCTTAGGGTTTTATGGATTTTGTGTGTTTTTAGTGTCTTTAAGGGTTTTAGGGATTTTTAGGGCATTTAGGGACTTTTTGAGTTTTTATGTTTTTTGTGTTTTTTAGCGGTTTTAAGGTTTTTGGACATTTTTTGTGTTTTAAAGGGTTTTAAGGATTTTTATTGGTTTTGATGGTTTTTATAGGTTTTTAGAGTTTTTAAAGGTTTTAGGGGTTTTATGGATTTCCAGAATTTTTTACGGTATTTAGGTTTTTTCCATCTTCATATATTTTTAGGTGTTTTTATAAAAAATTGACATTTTTAGGGTTTTTTGGATATTAATGATTTTTAGGGATTTTTAGAGGTTTTTATGGCTTTTAGTTTTTTTATGTTTTTTTAGGGATTTTAGGGTTTTTTATCATTTTTAATGTTTTTAAGGTTTTTTAGAGTTTTTAACTTTTTTATGGGTTTTAAGGGTTTTTGGAGTTTTTAGTGGTTTTAGTGTTTTAATGGGGTTTTATTGTTTTTTAATCCTTTTAGAGGTTGTTCATTGTTTTTAGGGGTTTTTACATTTTTATGGATTTTAGGGGTTTTTAAAATTTTATGGTTTTTAGGGTTTTTATAGATTTTAGGGATTTTGATGGGATTTAGGGGTTTTATGGGTTTTTTAAGATTTTACGGGTTTTTAGGGTTTTTAGGGTCTTTATGTGTTTTTAGGGTTTTTTTGAGTTATTTATGGGTTTTAATGTTTTTTAAAATTTTTAAAAGTTTTTATTGGTTTTTAGTAGTTTTTATGGTTCTTTGGGTTTTTATGGGTTTTTAAGGTTTTCCGGGGTTTGAATGTTTTTCAAGGGTTTTTTATTGTTTTTATGATTTTTTAGGATTTTCATATATTTTTAGGGGGTTGTTTTTATATATTTTATGGTTTGGGGGTTTTTAGAGATTTTAGGGATTTTGAGGGGTTTTGTTGTTTAATAGGGGGTTTAGTGTCTTTAGGGTCTTTTGGGGGTTTTAGGTAGTTTTTTGGTTTTTAGGGTTTTCAGGTTTTTTAGAGTGTTTAACATTTTTACGGGCCTTAAGGGTTTTAATGGTTTTTAAGTGTTTAGTGGGTTTTAGGGTTTTTAGGGTATTTTAACGTTTGTAAGGGTTGTTGTGGTCTTTAGGGTTTTTCATGGATTTTCCAGTTTTTTATGTTTTTCTAGATTTTTAGGGTGTTTTAGTATTATTATGGTTTTTTTATTTTTTATGGTTTTTAGGGAATTTGAGGGGTTTTCAGGGGTTTTAGTGTCTTTTGGGTATTTAGGGTTTTTTAATTTTTATGTTTTTTAAGGTTTTAGAGTTTCGAACATTTTTAGGGGCTTTAAGGGTTTTTAGAGGTTTTAGTTGTTTTACTGTTTTTATGGGTTTTAGGGTTTTTATGTTTTCTAGTGAATTTTTCAGTTTTCCGGGTGTTTTTTTAGTTTATGGGGGTTTTATGTTTAAAATGATTTTTTATGTTTTCTATAGTTTTTACGAGTTCTAGGGATTTTGGGGTGTTTTAGGTTTTTATGTGTTTTAAGGGTTTTTTAGGGTCTTTGGGGTTTTATGGGGTTTTTTTGAGTTTTTAGGGTTTTATGTTTTTTAATGTTTCCTAACATTTTTAATGCTTTAAGGTTTTTTATAGTTTTTAGTGCATTCTATGGTATTCATCGGTTTTTAGGGTTTTTAATTTTTTGGGGGGTTTTTTATTGTTTTCAGGGGTTTTCAGGATTTTAGGGTTTTTACGTTTTCATAGATCTTTAGGGGTTCTTTAGGTTTTTTATGTTTTTTTGTTTTTTGGGGGGTTTTTGGATATCGTGTGTTTTGAGGGGTTTTTGAGGGGTTTTCAGGGTTTTTAATGTCATTTTGGGTATTTTGGGTTTGTTTTTGAGTTTTTTAGGGTTTTGGGGGTTTAAGGGTTTTTAAAGTTTTTAGTGGTTTTTTGTGGTTTTAGAGATTTTAGTGTTTCTATGGTTTTAGGAGGTTTTATGTTTTTAAGGGGGGTTTAGGGTTTTTTTGTTTCGATGGATTTTTAGGGGGTTTTGGGTTTTTTATGGTTTTTAGGGTATTTTATGGTTTTTTTAGATTTTGAGGATTTTTAGGGGATTTAAAGGGTCTTCTAGTTTTTTAGTATTTTATAGTGTTTTTAGGTTCTTTTTGGGATTTTAGGATTTTTTTTTGATTTTTAGGATTTTTAAGGGATTTATACTTTTTTAAGGTTTTAGGCGGTTTAATGGTTTTTTTGAGTTCATAGTAGGTTTTTAAGGTTTTTATGGTTTTTTAGGGTTTTTAAGGTTTTATAAGTTTTCGTGTTTTTCAGGGGGTTTCAGGGTTTTTTGGTGGTTTTACATTTTCTGGAATTTTTAGTGTGGTTGTAGAAATTTTATGGTTTTTAGGACTTTTAATATTTTTAGGGATTTAAAGGAAATTTAGGGGTTTTAGGGGTTTTTAGGTTTTTAGGGTATTTTTAGGATTTTTGGGTTTTTTTATTTTTATAGTTTCTTAATGTTATTTAACATTTTTATTGGTTTAAATGTTTTTTTAGAGTTTTTAGTGGTTTTTTAGGATTTCTATGGTTTAAAGGTTTTTTGGGATTTTATGGTTTTTAGGGGGGTTTCAGGGTTTTTTGGGTTTTTTTTCATTTCATAGATTTTTAATGGTTTTTAGGATTTTTATGGGTTTTTGTGTTTTTCAAGGTTTTATAGTCTTTTGGGGTTTCAGTGTTTTTCAGTATTTTAGGGATTTTATGGATTTTTAGAGATTTGTAACATTTTATGGGTCTTAAGGGTTTTAGATTTTTAAGTGGATTTTAGGGTTTTTATGGGCTTTTATGTTTTTTAAGGGTTTAAATGTTTTATGGTATTCAAGGGTTCTTATGCATTTTAGGTTTTTTTACATTTTCATGGATTTTTAGGTTTTTTATCGGTTTTAGCGGATTTATGATTTTTAGGGATTTTAAGAGGTTTTATGGGTTTTCTCGGTTTTTTTATGTTTTTAGGGGTTTCCAAGGGTTTTTAGGCTCTTTTGGGGTTTTAAGGGTTTTTTTCAAGTTTTTTAGGGTTTTAAGGTTTTTAGTGTTTTTCAACGTTTTTAGGGGTTTAAGGTTTTTGGTATTTTTAAGGGTTTTAGGAGTTTTTAATGTTTTTAGGGGTTTTATGGTTTTTGAGGGGTTTCAGGGTTTTTTGGGTTTTTACGTTTTCCTGGATTTTTTGGGGGTTTTATGATTTTAATGTCCTTGGGGTTTTAAGGTATTTTGAGAGTTGTTAGGGTTTTCAATGTATTTATAGTTTTTTGGGTTGTTTGTATTTTTAGTTTTTTATGGGTTATAAGGTTTTTTAGACTTTTTAACCTTTTTAGTGTTTTATGGGGTTTTAGAGTTCTTATTGGTTTTTTGGGGGTTTATGGGGTTTTATTATTTTAAAGGGTTTTTAATGGGTTTTATGGTTTTTAGTGGTTTTTCAGGGTATTTAGGGTTTTTTTACATTTTCATGGATTTTTAGGGGTATTTTATGATTTTTAGGATTTTTAGGTGTTTCAGTGTTTTTAATTATTTTGAGGGTTATTAGGGGTTTTCAAGGGTTTTCGAATTTTTAGGGTTTTTTAGGGTTTTTAGGGTCTTTTGGGATTTTTTTGTTATTTATATTTTTTTCTACGGTTTTTATGGTTTTTTTGTTTTTTAACATTTTTAGGGTTTTTAAGTGTTTTTAGATTTTTAGTGGTTTTTTGGATTTTTTTAATATTTATGGTTTTTAATGTTTTAGGGGTTTTATGGTTTTCAGTGGTATTTCAAGGTTCATTATGTTTTGATGTATCTTTTTGGATTTTAAGGATTTTTTTTTTAGTGTTTTTTAGGTTATTCAGGTTTTTTTGGTTTTTTAGGTTTTTAGGGTCTTTTGGGTTTTTAATTTTTTTAGTTTTTTTTTGGGTTTTTAATTTTTTTATTTCATTTTGGGTTTTTGGGATTGTTTTGAGTTTTTCAACTTTTTTATGTATATTTCTGGTTTTTATAGTTTTTAGGGGTTTTCTAGGGTTTTTATGGGATTTTAGGTTTTTGTAATTTTTTTTGGAGTTTTATGGTTTTTAGGGGTTTTGAGGGTTATTCTGATTTTTTACGTTTTCATTGACATTTAGGGGTTTTATGGGGTTTTTACGGTTTTTATGGTTTTTCAGGTTTTTAAGGTTTTTAGTGACTTTTTGGGTTTTTAATGGTTTTGAGGGGTTTTTTGTGTTTTGGGGTTTTTTGAGGGATTTAGGGTCTTTTGAGGTTTTTGGGTTTTTTTATTTTTTTGGGTTTATAAGGTATTTTAGAGTTTTTAACTTTTTTGGGTTTAAGGTTCTTTATAAATTTTAATGGGGTTTTGGGGTTTCTAGGGGTTTTCAAGCCTTTTAGGGGTTTTAAGGGGTTTTTTTCCATTTTAGGTATTCATGGATTTTTAGGATTTTTATAGTTTTTAGGGGTTTTAGGGTTTTTATGTATTTTGAGGGTTTTTAGGGATTTTCTGTGTTTTTAGGTTCTTTTGGGATTTTTTGTGGTTTTTTGAATTTTTTAAGGATTTATAGTTTTTTTAGAGTCATTTAAAATTTGTAGGGGTTTCCAGGGTTATATAGTTTTTAGTGTGTTTTAGGGTTTTTATGGTTTTCAAGGGTTTTTAGGGGTTTTCATGTTTTCATTGATTTTTGGGGTTTTTTTAAGATTCTTTTGTTTTTTTCAGCTTTAAATGATTTCAAGGGCTTTAAAAGGGTTTTTAGAGTTTTTAGGGTTTTCAGGGTTTTTAGGTTTTTTTTTATGTTTTTAGGGTTCTTTTGAGTTTTTTAGTGTTTTAAGGTTTTTTAGTGTTTTAATTTATTTAGGGGTTTTTATGGTTTTTAGGTTTTTTATTGGTTTTTAGGGGTTCTATTGTTTTTAGGGGGTTTAGGGTTTTTAGGGGGTTTTTAGGTTTTTAGGGGATTTTGGGGATTTTATGGACTTTTTTCGGTTTTTGAGTGTCTTTTGGGGTTTTAAGTTTTTTATAGTTTTTTAATGTTTTTAAGATTTTTTTGTGTTTTTAGTGGGTTTTTATGGTTTTTTTGAATATTTATGGATTTTAAAGTGCATAGAGTTTTATGGTTTCAAGGGGTTTTCTGGTTTTTAGGATTTTTAATGTTTTCCTAGATATTTTTGGGTTTTTTTGGATTTTTATGGTTCTAAGGGTTTTTAGGGTTATTTTGTGATTTTGATGATTTTTAATATTTTTCAAGTGTTTTTAGGGATTTTTGAGGTTTTTGGGTCTTTGGGTGTTTTGGTATTTTTTTGAATTTTTTAGGGATTTTAAGGTTTTTAGAGTTTTTTTTTAACTTTTTTAGGTGTTTGAAGGGATTTTAGAGTTTTTAATAAATGTTAGGGCTTTATGAGTTTTTATGGTTTCTTGGGGGTTTTTGGGTTTTTGGGGGTTTTCATAGTTTTTATAGTTTTTTACATTTTCATCTATTTTTTTCTGTTTCTTGGATTTTAAGGGGTTTTAGGCTTTTTTAGGGATTTTGGGGATTTTGAGGGTTTTTAGGGTTTTCAGCGTTTTTAGGGTATTTTTGGGTTTTTAGGTTTGTTTGAGTTTTTAATTTTTTATTATGGGTTTTATGAGTTTCTAGAGTTTTTTATGTTTTTAGGGTTTTATGGTTTTCAAGGGATTTTCAGGGTTTCTAGGTTTTTTTACATTTTCAAGGATTTTTAGGGGGGGTTTAGGATTTTTGTTATATTTAGGGTTTCTGGGAATATTTGAGGTTTTCAAGGACGTTCAAGGTTTTAAGGGTCTTTTATGGTTTAAGGGTTTTTTACGTTGTCATGGATTTTTAGGGTCTTGAACAATTTTTAAAAATTTTAGTGGATTTTTATGGTTTTCTAAGGTTTTTAGGGGTTTTTATGTTTTTTGGGGGGTTTCATAGTTTTTAGGGTTTTTACATTTTCATTGAATTTTAGGTTTTTTTATAATTTCTATGGGTTCCAGAGATTTTAAGGGTTTTAGGGTTTTTTAAGAGTTTTTAGGGTTGTTTTGTGATTTTAGGGGGGTTTTAGTTTATTTTTATTTTTAAGGTTTTCAAGAGTTTTTTAACATTTTTAGTGGTTTTATAGTTTTTAGTGGTTTTAAGGGTTTTTATGGGTTTTTATGTTTTTAAGGGTTTTTATCATTTTCTAGGGGTTTTCAGGGTTTTTTCATTTTCATGGATTTTTATGGGTTTTTTAGAATTTTTATGGTTTTTAGGGGTTTTTAATGTTTAAGGATTTCGATGGTTTTAAGGGGTTTTCAAGGGTTTTAGGGAATTTTAGGGTTTTTAGAGTTTTTTAAAGTTTTTTAGGATTTTAATGGTTTCTATGGTGTTTTACAGTATTTTTGGGTTTAAGTGTTTTTAAATTTTTATTGGGTTTTGAGGTTTTTATGTGTTTTATGGTTTTAAAGGGTTTTAGGGGTTTTTATGGTTTTCATGGGGTTTTCTGGATTTTTAGGGTTTAAAACATTTTCATGGATTTTAGGGGTTTTTTGGGTTTTTTGGAATTCTGTGGGGTTTTAGGGGTGTTCATGGGTTTTTAGAGTTTTTTTTATCCTTTTAGGGTTTTAAGGTATTTTTAGAATTTTAAATTTCTCATAGGGATTTGAGGGTTTTTAGTGTTTTTTGGGGTTTTTATTACATTTTTATGGGTTTTCAGGGTTTTTAGCATCTTTTTTTTTTTGATTTTTATGGTTTTTTTGAGTTTGTATGGGTTTTAATATTTTGATGGGTTTAAAGGTTTTTTATATTTTCTAGTGGTGTTAATTGATTTTTAGGGTTTTTAAATTTTTTGGGGTTTTTAGGGTTTTTAGGGTTTTTCAGGGATTTTACGGTTTTTTACATTTTCATAGTATTTGGGGAGTTTTAGAGTTTTTTGTGGTTTTTAGGGTTTTTGGGGTTTTTAGGGTCTTTTGGGGTTTTAAGTCTTTTTGGGTTTTTGGGGTTTAAATATTTTTTATTGTTTTTTTAAAAAAAAATTGGGGTTTTAATTGTGTCTGGGATTTTTATTGGTTCTTTAGGGTTTTTATTAGTTTTTAAGGTTTTTTATGTTTTAAGGGACTTTTAGGTGTTTTTCAGGATTTATATGGTTTTTTGGGTTTTTAGCGTTCTTATGGTTTTTAGGGTTTCTTTGAAATTTCCAGGGTTTTAAAGATTTTTTTATTTTATTAACATTTTTTGGGGTTTTAAGGGGTTTTATAGTTTTTTTTGGGGGTTTTAGTGTTTTTATGAGTTTTAGGTATTTAATTGTTTTTAACAGTTTTTATGGTTTTCATGCGATTTTCAGTGTTTTTTGGGTTTTTACATTTTTTAGGATTTTTATGGTTTTTAGGTTTTTTAGGGGTTTTAAAGATTTTGAGGGTGTTTAGTGTAGTTTAGTGGTTATGAGTTTTTAGGATTTTTATGGCCTTTTGGGTTTTTCAGGGTTTTTTGGAATTTTTTAGGGTTTTTAAGGTTTTTTAGATTTTTTTGATGTCTTTAGTGGTTTTAACAATTTTTATAGTTTTTAGTGGTTTTATGTGTTTTAAAGTTTTTTAAGGTTTTACAGTTTTTTATGGTTTTCAATGGTTTTTCAGGGTTTTTATAGTTTTTTACATTTTCATTGATTTTTTTGGGTGTTTTAGGGTATTTATGATTTTCAATGTTTTTAGGGTTGTTGGGGATTTTCACAGTTTTCAGGATTTTTCAGGGATTTTCATGGTTTTTAGGGGTTTTAAGTGTTTTTTGGGTTTTTTGGTTTTTTTGTGTTTTTAATGTTAGTTATAGTATCTTAATGTTTTTGTGGTTTAAAGGGTTCAAAGTGTTAGGGTTTTTAAAATTTTTAGGGGTTTTATGGTTTTTTAGGGAATTTGAGGGTTTTTGGGGTTTTTCAGAGGTTTTAGGTTTTTTAGGGGTTTTAAGGGTTTTTTGGATCATTTTGGGGTTTAGGGGTTTTATTGAGTTTTTAGAGGGTTTTAAGGTTTTATTTTGAGTTGTTTAACATTTTAGGGGTTTTAGGGGTCTTTTATGATGTTCAGTGGGTTTTTAGGGTTTTTTACATTTTCATGGACATTTAGGGATTTTTTTAGGATTTTAATGGTTTGTAGGGTTTTTATAGTTTTTTTGGGAATTTAGGGCTTTTCAGGTGATTTTCTAGTTTTTAGGGTTTTTTAGATTTTTTTGGGTTTTTTGGGGTTTTTGGTTTTTTTGTTTTTTAGGGGTTTTAATATTTTTTAAAGTTTTCAATGTTTTTAGGGGTTTAAATAGTTTTTAGAGTCTTTATTGGTTTTTAGGGTTTTATGGTTTAAAAGGCTTTTGGATTTTTTAAGGGTTTTACGGGATTTCCATGTTTGTAGGTTTTTTTACGTTTTCGTGGATATTTATGGGGTTTTTAGGACTTTTATGGTTTTTATGTTTTTTAGGTATTTTGATGGGTTTTGCGGTTTTTTCAGGTTTTTAAGGTTTTTATGGTGTTTTTTGGGTTTTTTTATGTTTTTAGGGTATTTAATGGTTTGGGAGTTTTTTAATGTTTTAGAGGTTTTAAGGGTTTTAGTAGTTTGTTAGGGTTTCAATGGGGTTTTTTGGATTTTTATGGCTTTAGGTGGGTTTTAAGGGGTTTTTAAGGGTTTTAGGGGGTTTTTAGGGGTTGTTTACATTTTCATGGATTTTTAGGGGATTTTAAGTTTTTTATAATTTTAATTTTTTTCAGGGTTTTTAGAAATTTTGAAGGTTTTTAATGTTTTTCAAGGGTTTTATGTTTTTTTTCAGTATTTTGGGGTTTCCTAATTTTTTTTTGGATTTTAGGGGTTTAAAGTATTTTTAGGGTTTTTACTAGTTTTAGTGGTTATAGGGGGTTTTAGAGTTCTTAGTGGTTTTTAGGGTTTTACGGGTTTTTTGGGGTTTTTTGGTTTTTATGGGGTTTTCAGGGTTTTAGGGAAATTTTGATTATTTTCATGGATTTTTAGGGTTTATAGAGATTTTAGATATTTTGTGGGTTTTTAGGGATTTTCAGAGTTTTTAGGGTATTTTTGAGTTTTTTGGTATTTTTTTGATTTTTTTTTGGGTTATAAAATTTTTTAAAGTTCTTACTGGTTTAAGGGTTTTTAATTTTTTTTATTGGTTTTTTGGGTTTTAGGGTTTTTAATAGTTTTTAGTGGTTTTTTATGGTTTTTATGGGGTTATCAAGATTTTTAGGGTTTTTACATTTTAATGGATTTTTTGGGGTTTTTTGTATTTTTTTTGTTTTTTAGGTTTTTCAGGATTTTGATCGTTTCTAGTGTTATTGTGGGTCAAGTGTTTTTAGGGGTTTTAGTATCTTTTTATTTTTTTAGGGTTTTTTTAGTTTTTAGGGGTTTTAATGTTTTTCAAATTTATTTAAAAAAATTAGTGGTTTTAAGGGCTTTTAGAGTTTTTAGTTCCTTTTTCTGGTTGTTGTGGTTTTTAGAGATTTTTATGTTTTTAGAGGTTTTATGGTTTTAATTGTTTTCATGGTTTTTAAAGTTCTTTACATTTTCATGGATTTTTTGGGGTTTTTATAATTTTTATGGTTTTCATATTTTTAGGGGTATTTGGGATTTTGCTTGTTTTTAGGATTTTTCTGGGGGTTTTAGGGAATTTGGATTTTTTAGGGGTTTTAGGATTTTATCTATTTTTTAGGGGTTTTAAGGATATTTAGAATTTTTAGGTTTTATAGGGTTTTTAGAGTTTTTAGTGGGTTTTTAGGGTTTTTATAGGTTTTTAGTATTTTTTAAGGTTCTTCAGGGTTTTAATGGTTTTTGGGGTTATTGAAGGTTTTTTGGGGTTTTAAAGTTTTAATTGATATTTAGGGGCTTTTTAGTATTTTTATGGTTTTTATGATTTTTTGGGATTTTGAGGGGTTTTAGGGTTTTTAGGGGTTATTAGGGTTTTTCAGAGTTTTTAGGATCTCTTGGGGTTTTTGGGGTTTTTTGAGTTTTTAAGGTTTTTAAGGTGTTTTAATGTTTTTTAACATTTTAATGGGTTTTTAGAGTTTTTAGTGGTATTTATGGTTTTATCATTTTGAGGGTATTTAGGGTTTTTATGATTTTTATTGTTTCCAATCCTTTTTTAGGATTTTAATGGTTTTTAAATCATCATGGGTTTTTAGTAGGTTTTTAATATTTGTATAATTTTTAGGGTTTTTTTAGGATTTTTAGGGATTTTGAGGGATTTTAGCGTCCTTCAGGGGTTTAAAGGTTTTCAGGTTTTAAGGTTCTTTTTTCCATTTTTTTTTATTTTTAGGGTTTTAAAGGTTTTTTAGAGTTATTTAACATTTTTAGGGTTTTTAGAGTATTAAGTGTTTTTTGGGATTTTATGGGTTTTTATGGTTTTTAGGGGATTATGGTTTTCCAAGATTTTTCAGGGATTTAGATTTTTTTACATTTTCATAGATTTTTAGGGGTTTTTTATTTTTTTCATTTTTTGGCGTTTTATGTATTTTGAGATTTTTTAGGCTTTTTCGGGGGTTTTTAGTGTTTTTAAATTTTTTCAGAGTTTTTAGGGCACTTTTTATGTTTTTAGAGTTTTTTGAGTTTTTAACATTTTAAGGGGTGGTTTTTAGAGTTTTTATCGAGTTTTTAGGGTTCTTATGGGTTTTTATGGTTTTAAAGGTTTTTAGGGGTTTTAGGGTTTTAAGGGGTTTTTTGGTTATTTGGGATTTCCCGGTTTTCCTGGATTTTTAGGGGGTTTTCCGATTTTTATGGTTTTTAGGGATTTTTTATAGGTTTTTATGGGGGTTTGGGGTTTTCATGGTCTTAGGGTATTGTTTTAGGATTTTTATTAGTTTTTAGAGTTTTTAATGATTTTTAGGGGTTTTATGGTTTTTCGGGGTTTTCAAGGTTCCAGGATTTTTTATGTTTTCGTGGGGTTTTAAGGGGTTTTCAATTTTTTTGTTTTTATGATTTTTATGGTTTTTAGGTATTTTAAGGGTTTTAGGGTTTTAGGGTTTTTCTAGGGTTTTCAGGGGTTTTCCTGGTTTTTAGTGTTTTTCAGGTTTTTTGGGTTTTTAATGTTTCTTTTTGTTTTTTAGGTTTCTTAGAGTTTTTAACTGTTTTTCGGTGCCTGTAATGTTTTAGGATTATTAGTGATTTTTTTGTGTTTTTATGTGTTTTCAGGGTTTCTAATGTTTTAATGGGTTTTATGGTTTTCAGGGGACTCTCAAGGTTTTTAGGATTTTTTAAATTTTCATGGTTTTTTAGTATATTTTAAGGTTTTTTATGGTTTTTAGGGTTATTATAGTTTTTAGGTATTTTTTTGCGGTTTTAGGGATTTTCAATGGTTTTTATGGTTTTTAGGTATTTTTTTGGTCTTTTGGGTTTTTATATATTTTTTTATGTTTTTAGGTTTTTAAGGATTTTTACATTTTTTTAAAAATTTTCAGAGTTTGAAGGGTTTTTAGAAATTTTACTATGTTTTTATGGGATTTGGGATTTAAGGGGTGTTTATGGTTTTTAGGGATTTTTTGGGGTTTTAGGATTTTTTACATTTTAATTGAGTTTTAGGGGTTTTATAGGATTTTTATGGTTTAAGGGTTTTTTAGAATTTTTAGGGATCTTTATTGTTTTTAGGGTTTTAAGGGGTTTTTAAAATTTTTAGGGGCCTTAGGTCTTTTTTGGGTTTTTAGAGTTTATTAGGGTTTTTAGTGTTTTTAACATTTTTTTGGGATTAAATGTTTTTTAGAGTTGTTTGTTGTTTTTAGTGTTTTATGGTTTTTAGGGTTTTTATTTGTTTGTGTGGTTTTCAGGGGTTTCACGGATTTTAGAGTTTTTTACATTTTCATGTAATTTAGGTGTTCTTTCAGAATTTTATGATTTTTAAGGTTTTTATTGATATTGAGGGTTTTTATGGTTTTTCGGGGTTTTTAGGGTCTTTTGGGTTTTTAGGGTTTTCTTTAGTTATTTATGGGTTTTAGATTTTTTTTGGGGGGGTTTAGGGATATTAAATGTTTTCAGGGTGTTTTGGGTTTTTAGAGTTTTTTAGGTGTTTTAATGTTTTTTAAACATTTTTAGGGGTTTAATGGTTTTTAGAGTTTTTAGTGGTTTTTAGGGGTTTGAAAGGGTTTTAGGTTTTTTTTATTGTTTTTTGTGATTTTTATGGTTTTCCAAGGGTTTTTATGGTTTTTTACATTTTCATTAATTTTTAGGGGTTTCTATGATCTTTATGTTTTTATGGTTGTTAGGGTTTTTAGGGATTTAAAGGGGTTTTAGGGTTTTTCATGAGTTTTAGGGGTTTTTATTGTTTTTATAGTTTTTTTGGGGCTCTAGGGTCTCTTTTTGGTTTTTAGAGTTTTTTAATATTTATCATTTTAATGATTTTTTAGAGTTTTATAACATTTTTAGGGGTTTTAAGGGTTTTTAGAGTTTTTAGTGGTTTTATGGTTTATATGGGTTTTTATTGTTTTTAAAGAGTTTTATGGTTTTTATGTTTTTATGGTTTTGGGGGTTTTATGGTTTTGAAGGGTTTTTTCAGGTTTTTTAGGACTTTTTATGTTTTCTTGGATTTTTAGGGGTTTTTAGATTTTTTATGGTTTTTTGGGGTTTTTTGGATTTTTGGGATTTTGAGGGGTTTTACGGTTTTTCAGATGTCTTTAGGGTTTTGTAGGGTTTTGGGACTTTTTGTGTTTTTAATATTTTTTTAGTTTTTAGGGTTTTATAGTTTTTTTACTTTTTTAACATTTTTAGGGGTTTTAGACTTATTAGAGGTTTAGAGGTATTTATGATTTTTATGGGTTTTTAGGTTTTTCTATGGTTTTTTGAGGTTTTGTGGTTTTCAAGGGTTCTTTCATTTTTTTTGGGTTTTTTACATTCTTATGGATTTTTAGGGGTTTTTTAGGATTTTTATGGTTTTTAGTGTTTTTAGGGTGTTCATGGATTTTGAGGGTTTTCGGGGGTTTTCAGGGATTCTTAGGGTTTTTCAATGTTTTTAGGGAGTTTTTCTGTTTTTAGAGTTTTTTGAGTTCTTTAGGGGTTTTAAGGGATTTAGTGTTTTTTAACGTTTTTAGGGGTTTTAAGAGCTTTTAGAGTTTTTAGTGGTTTTTAGGGGTTTTATGGGTTTTCAGGTTTTTATGGTTTTTAGGGGATTTTAGGGTTTTCAAGGGTCTTTCAAATTTTTTACGGTTTTTTTCATTTTAATGGATTTTTAGGGTTTGTTAAGATTTTTATTGTCTTTACGGTTTTTTAGGGTACTAGGTATTTTGAAGGCTTTTAGAAAAATTTAGGGGTTTTTAGGGTTTTTAGGGTCTTTTGAGTTTTTAGGGGTTTTTGAGTTTTTTAGGGGTTCTAAGGGTTTTTAGAGGTTTTTAATGTTATAAGGGTTTTAATGGGTTTTCAGGTTTCTATAGGGTTTTCCAGGGTTTTTTGGTTTTCTGGGTTTTTTATAGTTTTTTGGGCTTTTTATGTTTTTAGGGATTTTTAGGGGGTTTTAGAATTTTTATGGTTTTTTAGGTTTTTTGGGGATTTTGTGAGTTTTTAGGATTTTTCAAGGGGATTTGGGTTTTTCAAGGGTTTATAGGGTTTCGTAGGGTTTTTATGGTCACTTTAGGTTTTATGGTTTTTTGGAGTTTTTTTAAGGTTTATAAGGTTTTTTAGAGTTTTTTATCTTTTTAGGGGTTTAAATAGTTTTTCGAGTTTTTTAGGTTCTTTTGGGTTTTTAGTGTTTTTTATGGTTTTTTGGGGTTTTTTGGGTTTTTAGGATATTTTTTCATTTTCATTGAATTTTAGGGTTGTTTAGGATTTTTATGTTTTTAAGGGTTTTTAGTGTTTTAATGGATTTTGAGGGTTTTTAGGATTTTTCAATGGTGTTAGGGATTGTAGGGTTTTTCAGGGTTTTAGGGTTTTTAATTTTTTTAAGGGTTTTAAGATTTTTTAGAGTTTTTTAACATTTTTTAATGTTTTATGGGTTTTTAGAGTTTTTAGTTTTTTATGGGTTTTAGGGTTTTTAAAGGTTTTTAGGGGGTTTTATAGTTTTTTTTTGGGGGGGGGGGTTTGATTATTAGGGTTTTTTATGTTTTCATGGATTTTTAGGGGTTTATCAGGATATTTATGGATTTTTGGGGTTTTTGGGATTTTTAGGGGTTTTATGGGGTTTTCAAGGGTTTTAGGATCTTAGGGGTTTTAAAGGTTTTTAGGGAAATTTCTAGTTTTAGGTTTTCTTTGAATTTTTAGGGGTTTTTAGAGTTTTTTTCTAGGATATGGTTTTTTAAATTTTTTTATTGTTTTACAGGTTTTAAGAGTTTATAGAGTTTTTAGTGGGTTTTTAGGATTTTCTATGGTTTTATGGTTTTCAGGGTTTTTATGGTTTTTAGGGTTTTTTAATATTTGAGAGGGTTTTTATATGTTTTTCAATCAGTTTTGGCTGATTTTAGTGTTTTTTACGTTTTCATGGATTCTTAGGATTTTTTTTGGTATCTAGGGTTTGTTAGGGTTTTTAGGGACTTCTGGGGTTTTATGTTTTTTTGTGTGTTTTTGATGGTTTTAAGGATTTTTTTATAGTTTTTTTTAATTTTTTTTAGGGATTTAAATGGTTTTAGTGTTTTTGTTGGGTTTTTAGGGTTTTATTGGTTTTTAGGGATTTTAAGGTTTTTTTTGGGTTTTTGTGATTTTCTAGGATTTTCAGGGTTTTTAGGGTTTTTTATGTTTTCCTAGATTTTTAAGGATTTTAAGGGTTTTTATGGTTTTTAGGGGTTTTAGAGTTTTTATGGATTTTTTTGTGTTTTTCAAGTGTTTTAGGGGTTTTAGGGTTTTAAGGGTATTTTGGGTTTTGTTTTTTTTTTATTTTTTGGAGTTTTAAGGATTTCTAGAGTTTTTTTAACTTTTTTAGGGGTTCAAAGGGGTTTTGGAGTTTTAAAGGTTTTTATGGGTTTTGGGGTTTTTTAGGTTATAAGGTGTTTTATGGTTTTTAGTGGGTTTTTTGGGTTTTTTATGTGTTGGTTGATTTTTAGTGGAGTTTTTATGATCCATATGGTTTTTAGTGTTTTTATGGTTTTAAGGGATATTGAGGGTTTTTTATGTTTTTAGGTATTTAAGGGGTTTTATAGTTTTTATCATTTTTAGGAGTCTTGAGGGTTTTTAGAGTTTTTAGTGGGTTTTTAGGGTTTTTATAGGTTTTTAGGTTTCTTAAAATTTTTAGGGTATTTATGGTTTTCAAGGGTTTCTTAGGGTTTTAATGAGTTTTTAAATTTTCATGGATTTTTAGGGTTTTTAGGATTTTTATGTGTTTTAGGGGGTTTTATATTTTTTAGGGATTTTGATGGTTTTTTAGGGTTTTTAGTATTTTTAGTGGTTTTCACAATTTTTTGGGGTTTCTATTGTTTTTAGGGTCTTTTTGGTTTTATGGTATTTTTGACTTTTTAAGGGTTTCTAAAGTTTTTTAGAGTTTTTAATGTTTTTAGAGGGTTTAGGGTTTTTAGAGTTTTAGTTGGTTGTAGCGCTTTATGACTTTTTAGGGTTTTTGAGGTTTTCAGTTATTTTTATGGTTTTCAGCAGTTTTTCATGGCGTTTAGGGATTTTTACATTATCATGGAAATTTAGAGATTTTAGTATTTTTATGGTGTTTATAGTTTTTTAAGGTTTTTAGTGATTTTGAGGGGGTTTAGGGTTTTTATGGTTTTTCATAAGTTTTAGGGTCTTTTTGGTATTTAAGTTTTTTTTTGTTTTTTAGGGTTTTAACGTTTTTTAATGTTTATAATGTTTTTAGATGTTTTAAGGGGTTTTATACTTTTTAGTGGTTTTAGGGGGTATTTTGGGTTTTTTGATTTTTTAGGGTTTTAATAGTTTTTTGGGGTTTTTCAAGGTTTTTAGGGTTTTTTATGTTTTCATGGATTTTTTGGGGGGGTTAGGATTTTTATTATTTTAGGGTTTTTTAGGTTTTTTAGTTCTTTTGAGGGTTTGTTGGGATTTTAGTGGTTTTTTGGGTTTTTATTTATTTTGAGGGTTTGTAGGGTTTTTAGTGGTTTTTAGGGTTTTTTAGGGGTTTTCATGTATTTTTGGTTTTAGAGTTTTTTTTAGTTTGTTATGTTTTTAATGTTTTTTTATGTACTTAATGTTTTTAGGGCAAGGAAGATGCGAGGGTCAGTCTATTCCCGACCCCCTCAAAATTTATCAGAGAAAAAATGACACAGCAGACAAGGGAGGGGCGGGGTCAATCAACCCACACCCAAAAACACTTAAAACACACACAACCAAAGACCGAAAGAAAAAAATAAAAAAGAAAAAAAGAAAAGACACAAGGCCAAACACACAGCAGATTCAGCACCTTCTCAGCCAATTCCAGTAGTCAGCAGCACCATCACCCCTTTATCACTTCCCATCCAAGCAGAAGCCATCATCCAAGGCCCACAGCCAAGCAGCGACCAGCGTCCAATCTCACATGTTCCAGCATCCAACACCTTCTCACCAAGAAGCTCCGCCATAAGAAGCTCCATCATCCAGCATTCACCAGCAACCAGCAGCTCATAACCAACCAAAGACCAGCATCCAAACTCACGAAGTACAACATCCCGCACCTTCTCACCAGGAAGATCCACCGCCATCATCTCAGAACCATCAACACCAAAGACCTAAATATCCCCTTCATCATTTAGGGACAAAGCATAAGCTCCAGAGCATCCAAAGGCGGAGCAAAGTGTAGCACCACTCAGCAGAACCAATAACCAGCATCCACATCGAACCACATCCAAACCAGCTTCACCACCACACAGTAGAACAACAACCATTGGCAAGCTCCAACATCCATATCCCTAGACCAGTGCCCCCACTGCATCACAACCAAACCAACTATAGCACAGAAAACTGCAGGTAGCAGCCAAACCATTGCACCGAAGAAACTCCCGCTCAGAAAGCCAAGACAAACTCAATTTCCCAAGAAACCAGTAGTCACCTCCAACAAACAACAGCACCAAAACACCAGCAAAAACAACAAAAACATCACCACCTCCAAGCCAGCCAACTCCAAACAACTTGCAGCACAAAAAACAGCAACCAACACATTTGAAGCCATCATCCCCCAAGAAATCACCACTCAACATTCAACAATCAAGGCCGTCAGATCGAACCAAATCCAGCATTCCACACCTCATAGAAAAATAAACCGCAAACCACCAGCAATTTCACATCACAACTCATCTATTCCATTTCAGAAAAACCTCCATAACCAACATCACAACCAAGAAGAAGAAGGACATGGAATTCCAGAAGGTCCGACCGAATCTACCATTAACAGCATGGAGCGGAGAAAAAGCTGAGATAAAAGGAAGAGAATGCACCTGCATCTGCTTCTCAAACCGAGAGAAGGATCGAACCAGAAAACAAGACAAACCTTCTGCAACATGGGATCGGGAATCGTAGATTTGAAAGCAGAAAAATCCATCGTTGCCATTTTCCTTTGAGCAGGATATTTTTGTTGAAGACTGTTGTTTCCTAGATCTACCCCTAAGAGTAGAGGATAAGAAGAGATCTGGTGCCAACACACCAGTCAACACCATCGCATGCCGAAGACGAGGGGTAGCTGTCACCTTTGATCCAGAGAGCACAACTGAGGTCCTCCGTCGCTGAGAGACCAATCTGCACCGAGAACTCCCACCAACTGCAGAAACCCCGATCCGCGCCTCCCCATGGGGACGTTGAATAGGAACTGCCACCTCAGAGACTCTACATCCACCAGCCACGGCCACAAGCACCCACCACAAGGCTGAGAGGGAAGGGGCAAAGAACCAGCACCGTCATCTTCATGGGAATCCAACGGAAACCCTAGAAGCCGCCTCGAGAGGGAGAGAACACTAGGAGAGTGCACCGCCATCCTTATAGTTTTTAGAGGTTTTTTTAAAGTTTTTAGGGGCTTTAAGGGTTTTTAGAGTTTTTAGTGTTTTTATGGTTTTTAGGTGTTTTTCAAGGTTTTTATGGTTTTGTATGTTTTCATGGATTTTTAGGTGTTTCATTAGGATATTTATGTTTTTATGTTATTTTGGGTTTTTAGTGGTATTTAGGGTTTTTATGGGTTTTAGGTTTTCTTATGGTTTTTAAGGGTTTATAATTTTTAGGGGGGTTTTAGGTTCTTTCAAGATTTTCACGTTTTCATGGATTTTAATGTGGTTATTTGGATTTTATATCTTATAGGGTTTTTAGGGATTTTATGAATTTTAGGGGTTTTCAGTGTTTTTAAGGGTTTTTAGTTTTTTTATTGTCTTTTTGGGGTTTATGGGGTTTTTTATGTTTTTATGGGTTTTAAGTTTCTTAGAGTATTTTAATGTTTTTAGGGTTTTTATGGGGTTTTATTGTTTTTAGATGTTTTTAGGGGTTTTATGGGTTTTTGGGTTTTTAAAGGATTCTATTGGTTTTAATGGTTTTTAGGGGGTTTCATTGTTTTTATGTTTTTTTACATTTTCATATTTTTTGGGTTTTTAGGATTTTTATGCTTTTTAGGGTCTTTATGGTTTTTAGGGATATTGAGGGTTTTTATTATTTTTCAGGGGTTTTAGAGTTTTCGGGGTATTTTAATGTTTTTATGTTCTTTTTGGATTTTTAGTAATTTTTTGGGGTTTTTTATTATTTTTAGAGGTTTAAGGGTTTTTATAGTTTTTATGGATTTTTAGGGGTTTTATGGGTTATAAGGGTCATTAAAGGTTTTTATGGGTTTTTATGGCTTCCAAGGGTTTTTCAAGGTTTTTAGGGATTTTTACCTTTTCATTGATATTTAGAGGGGTTTTATGATTTTTATGGTTTTAGGGTATTTTAGGGTTTCTAGAGATTTTGAGGCGTTTTAAGAGTTTTCAGGGGGGTTAAGGGTTTTTATGGTGTTTTAGGGTATTTTGGGGTGTTAGGGTTTTTTTAGAGTTTTTATGATTTTTTTAGAGTTTTTAATGTTTTTTTGGGTTTTAACAATTTTATAGTTTTTCATTGTTTTTAGGGGCTTTATGAGTTTTTAGGGTTTTTAAGGTTTTAGGTATTTTATGGTCTTAAAAGGTTTTTAAAGGTTTTTTGAGGGTTTTTGGTTTTCAATGGTTTTTCAAGGTTTTTTTCGGTTTTTTACATTTTCATGGATTTTTGGGGTTTTTTATGATTTTTATTTTTATTTTTTTGCATTTTTTTGTGTTTTTAAGGATTTTGTGAGTTTTTAGGGATTTCAGGGGTTTTTCAGGGGTTTTAGGGTCTTTTGGGGTTTTAGGGTTTTTAAATTTTTTTATGGTTTTAAAGGTTTTTATATTTTTAATGGTTTTTGGTGTTTTAAGGGTTTTATAGGTTTTTAGAGTATTTTTGGGGTTTTAGGGATTTTAATGTTTTTCATGGGTTTTTAGCAGTTTTTTGGGGGGTTTATGGTGTTTTGGGGGTTTTTTATTTTTGGGGTTTAATGTTTTTTCTGAGTTTTTTTAATGTTTTAGGGGTTTTATGGGGGTTTAGGGTTTTAAGTGGTTTTTAGGGGTTTTATTGATTTTTAGGATTTTCATGGTCTTTAACTATTTTTAGTGTATTTAAGGGGTTTTAGGGTATTTATGGTTTTCACGATTTTTAGGGTCTTTTTGTGTTTTTAGTGTTTATATAGTTTTTTTGGGTTTTCACGGTATTTTAGTGTTTTTAAACATTTTTCGGGTTATTAATGGTTTCTAGAGGTTTTAGTGGTTTTAGGGGTTTTATGTCTTTTTATTGTTTTTGAATGTTTTTAATGGTTTTTGTGGTTCTCATTTTTTTTTCATATTTTTTAGGATTTCATACTTTTTCATGAAATTTAGGGGGGTTTTAGAGATTTTTGGGAATTTGAGGGGTTTTAGGTTTTTTCTGGGGTCTTTGGGTTTTCAGTGTTTTAGGGTCCTTTGGGGTTTTTATTGTTATTTTTTTTGAGTTTTTATGGGTTTTAAGGTTTTTAGAGTGTTTTATCATTTTTAGGGGTTTTAAGGGTTTTTAGAGTTTTTAGTAGTTTTTAGGTTTTTATGGGTTTTAGGGTATTTTAAGGTTTTAATGTTTTTATGGTTTTTAAGGGTTTTTCATTGTTTTAGGGTTTTTTAACTTTTAATGGATTTTTAGGGGGGTTTAGTTTTTTATGTTTTTTTTTGGAATTTGAGGGTTTTAAAAATTTTAGGGAGTTTTAGGGTGTCTAGGGGTTTTTCAGGGTTTTAGAGTCTTTTAGTGTGTTAGGGTTTTTTTTCATTTTTTAGGATTTTTAGGTTTTTAATAGTTTTTTAATGTTTTTAGGAATTTTAAGAGATTTTAGCATTTTTAGGGGTTTTATGATTTTTTAGAGTTTTATGGTTTTCGTGGTTTTTTCAGAGTTTTTTGGGATTTTTATGTTTTCATAGAATTTTAAGGGATTTTTTAGGATTTTTATAGTTTTTAGGTTTTCTTAGGTTTTTAGGTATTTTGAGGTATTTAAGGGGTTTAAAGGAATTTTTATGGTATTTAGGGGTTTCTAGGTTTTAGGGGTTTTTTTTGGATTTTTAGGTTATTTTGAGTTTTTTACATTTTTAAGGTTTTGTAGATTATTATGGGTTTTTAGGGGTTTTAAGGATTTTAAGAGATTTCATGTTTTTTGGAGGGTTTTCTATGTTTTTTAGTTTTTTACATTTTCATGGATTTTTAGTGGTGTTTTAGGATTTTTATGGTTTTTATGGGTTTTTTGGGTTTTTTGGGATTTTGAGGGATTTTAAGGTTTTTAGGGTGTTTTAGGGTTTTCAAGGGGGATTTTTAATTTTTTTTAGTATATTTGAGTTTTTAGTGTTTTTTAGATTTTTTATGGTAATTAATTTTTTTAGAGTTTTTTAATGTCTTTAGGCGTTTAAAGGGTTTTTAGAGTTTTTAGTGGTTTTGTTGATTTTATCTGTTTTTAAGGTTTTTTTGGTTTTATGGTTTTTAGGGATTTTTTATGTTTTTAGGTTTTTTTATTTTTTCATGGTTTTTTATAGTTTTGTATGATTTTTGTGTTTTTAGGGTTTTTTTGGGATTTTAAGGATTTATTGGGGTTTTATGGTTTTTAGGGGTTTTTAGGGTTTTTTAGGGTGTTTAAGGTCTATTTTTTGTTTTGAGGGTTTTTTTTTTTGAAATTTGTAGGGTTCATAAGGTTTTTAGAGTCTTTTATCATTTTTAGGGGGTTTAAGTGTTTTTAGATGTTTTAGTTGGTGTTTTATGTTCTTATGGGTTTTTAGAGTTTTTATGGTTTTTAGTGATTTTTATGGATTTTTTAGGATTTTAGGGATTTTGAGGGGTTTTAGGGATTTTGAGGGGTTTTAGGGGTTTCCACGGGTTTTTAGAATATTAAGGGCATTTCAGGGTTTTAGGGTGTTTTGGGATTTTAGGGTTTTTTGAGTTTTTTTAGGTTTTTAAGGTTTTTTGTAGTTTTAAACGTTTTTGGGGGTTTTTAAGAGTTTTTATAGTTTTTTGTGGTTTTATGGGTTTTTGGGGTTTTTATTGTTTTTTGGGGTTTTATGGTTTTCATGGGTTTTTAGTGGTTTTTTACATTTTGGTGGATTTTTATGTGTTTTTTAGGAATTTTTATGGTTTTTATGTTTTTAGGGTTTTTTGAGTTTTATAGGGTTTTTAAGTGTTTTAAAGTTTTCAATGTTTTTTGGGTTTTAAGTGGTTTTAGAGTTTTTAGTGGTTATAGGGTTTTAGGGATTTTTATGGTTTTTATGGTTTTCAAGGTTTTTAGTGGGTTTTTAGTGTTTTTATGGGTTTTTAGGGTTTTAGGGTTCTTTGGGGGTTTTATGGGTTTCAGGGGAATTCCAGGGTTTTTAGGTTTTTTACATTTTCATGGGTTTTAGCGAGTTTTTAGGGGATTTTCATGTGATTTTAGGGTTTTTAGGGGTTTTCATGTTTTTTGAGTATTTTTTGAGTTTTAGGGATATTTTTGAGTTTTTTAGGGTTTTTTGTTTTTTATAGATTTTTATCTACTTGGGGGTTTTATGTTATTTTATAGTTTTAGTGGGTTTTTAGGGTGTTTATGGATTTTTAGGGTCTTTAATGTTTCTATTATTTTTAGGGTTTTTAGGTGATTTTCATTTTTTTAGGGTTTTTTATATTTTTCTGGATTTTTAGTGTTTTTTTAAGATCTTTATGGTTTTTAGGGTTTTTAGGGGTTTTAGGGGTTTCGAGGGAAAGAAGGCACAAGACCAAGCATACTTGGTCCCCCAAAATTTATTAGAAAAGTAATGAAAATATCTTTACAAGGAGGGATTACAAACACGGGTGTGAAAATAACCATTCATGTAAGAGTCCACGATGGGTGAGCAAAAAGATGGGGTGACAAAGGACCACATCGAGATCCTTTCCACAATTGCCTGATTGGAAAGTGCATCTACAACTAAGTTATCATAATTATACGCATGTGTAACTTTGAGAGCGAGAGCCTAAAAATGTCCAAGACATTCAATCCATTGTGAGAGCAACCTCCCGGGAACTCTTCGGGACTTGTTCTTAAGTGCATCCACTGCAAGCATCAAGTCAGATTCAAGCGAAAGTAGAATCCACCTGAGATGAACCACAAACTTATTTGCCTTCATCATTTCCCAAATCTCAGCTTGATAAGAACATTCATCTCTAATATAATGATAGAAGAATCCTTTTACAAAGACTCTATGCATCTAGAAAATCCCTCTGCACCCCACAAGTCCAGGTGCTCCCCCAGCCGCACCGACCACGTTGACCTTGATCCAAGATATAATCACGGGGATCCATCGAATAAATTTTAAAACTCGTGGCTTTCTGCTTTTTCCAGAAACTCTAGGAAAACGCAAGAGTATGAGATCAATTATGTCATTATCTATCGAACCTGTTTGTATACGATCCGCCCCCTGAATCACCTTCTTTATTGTTACAACTCCACCACTGAAAGAGAAAGGTAGCTGGTTGAATTCCACTACATTTCAGGTAGTCCAGATATAGGAAATATTGGCTTTGTTACCTGCAAGTAGCAAGTTATGAACCTATTCATTGCACTATAGCTTCACTAGGATAGAGATTAGTTCATAAACTAGCCCCTGCCTACTGCAATTGAGCTTGAAAATCTGCTACAAGTGAGCCCACAAACCAGCAACAAACCTACAATGTATGAAAGTATGTTGAATTATCTCCTCAGACTGAAATTATAGCTAACAAATAGATTCCATATTCCAACTAATTTTTTTAGATTCTCTTTAGTATGAAGTCTGTTCTTCCATAGATACCCCTAAAAACTTGAAAAATACTAAAAAACCCCTAAAAATTCATGAAAACATATAAAACCCCGAAAACCTAAAAACACCATGAAAACCATAAAACACCTAAAAAACTTAAAAACCATAAAAATCTTTAAAAACCATAAAAATACTAAAAAAATATAAAAACCCTTAAAATCCCTAAAAACATAAAAAGCTCTAAAAAACCATAAAACCCTAAAGAACCTAATAAACCCCTAAAAACCAAAAATACCATAGAACCCTAAAAAATCCTAAAAACCCTAAACCCTAAAACCTCAAAAATCTCTATGAACACTAAAAAACCTTAAAAATCCAAAAAAAACCTAAAATACATGAAAACGTAAAAAACCCTAAAAAACTGTGAAAAACCTCTGAAAACCATAAAACCCCTAAGGACCATAAAAACCTCTAAAAACCCATAAACCCCTAAAAACTACCAAAAAACTAAAAACCCTTAAAATCCCTAAAAATTAAAACAAATATAAAAAACCTTTAAACCCCTAAAAAACTAAAAAAAAACCCTAAAAATCCAAGAAGACACTAAAAATCCCAAAGAACCCTAAAACCCCTTAAAACCCCTAAAAACCCCAAAATACAATAAAAATATCTAAAATACTTAAAAACCCTAAAAACCATAAAAATCATAAACCCCCAAAAAAGAATCCATAGAAACCTAAGAAACCATACAAACATTGAAAACCAAAAACCTTATAAAATCCTAAAAACCCATAAAAACACGAAAAAACCACTAAAAATTATAAAATCCATTAAAACCCAAAAAAAATTAAAAAACACTAAAATCCCATAAAAACCATAAAAAATCAAAATACCATAAAAACCCAAAAGACCCTAAAAACCATGAAAACCCTAAAAAACCCTAAAAACCATAAAAACTCATAAAAATCTTATAGAACCCTAAAAACCCTAAAAAATTAGCAAAAACTCTAAAAACCCTTAAAGTCCATAAAAATGTTAGAAACTCTAAAATACCTTAAAACCCCTAAAAATAAAAAATCCCCTATAAACCCAAAAGACCCTAAAAACCTAGAAAACCCCTAAAACCCCCAAAAGACCAAAAAATCCCAAAAATCTCTAAAGAAACTAAATAACCCTAAAAACCATAAAAATCCATAAAATCCCTAAATATCCAAATCCATGAAAATGTAAAAAACCTTAAAATCCTTGAAAACATTTTAAACTAATAAAAACATTAAAAACCCTAAAACTCAATAAAAATACTAAAAGGAAACTAAAAAAATCAAGAAACCTTTAAACCACTAAAATGTTAAAAACTATATAAACCTTAAAAACCCTAATAGATTAAAATAAAAACTCAAAAAACCCAAAATACCATAAAACCCCTAAAAACCCATTAAAACCCCCAAACCCCTCAAAATCTCCAAAAACCCTAAAAAAATTCTAAAAAATATAAAATTCCTAAAAACCCATAAAACCCATGAAAATGTAAAAAACCCTAACCACATTGAAAACCCCCTGAAAACAATAAAAATCCCTAAAAATCTTTAAAACCACTAAAGACCCAAAAACCCAAAAAAATGCACAAAAAACTCTAAAAACCATGAAACCCTTAAAAATGTTAAAAACTGTAAAAACCTTAATATCCCAAATAAACTCAAAAAAACCCTAAAACCCCAAAAGACCCTAAAAACCCGAACAACCATAAAAACCCATGAAAAATCTTAAAACCCCTCAAAATCCATAAAAACCCTAAAAACCTAAAAACCCATAAAAATCCTATAAAACACCAAAAATACATGACAATGTTAAAAACACAAAAAACCCTATAAACCCCCTGAAAATCATAAAAAACCTAAGAATCTTAAAAAACCCAAAAAACCCAAAAAACCCAAAAAACGACAAAACAACTAAAAACTCTAAAAACCCTAAAAACCCCAAAAAAATGTTAAGAAACTCTAAAAAATATAGAACACCTAAAAAATACAAAAAATACCCTGAAAACCATAAAACCATTGAAAAACCCTCAAAATCCACCAAATCCCTAAAAAACTACAAAACCCATAAAATCCTAAAACCCCAAAAAATCCATGAAAATGTAAAAACCCCTAAAAACACTAAAAAACCCTGAAAACCATAAAAAACCGTAAAAACCTTATTACCCTAAAACCCTAAAAACCCATAAAACCAACTAAAACTGTAATAACCCTTTAAACCCCTAAAAATGATAAAAAAAACTCTAAAAAATGAAAAAACTCTAAAAAATAAAACAAAACTAAAAACCCAAAAAAATATGAAAATGTAAAAAACCGTAAAAAATCTTAAAAACCTATAAAGACCATAAAACCCCCCTAAAATATGTAAAGAAACATAAAGGGTTATAAATACTCTAAAAACCAAAAAAACTCTAAACCCATTAAAACCGCTAAAAGCAATAAAAAAATATAAAATTCCATAAAAACTCAATAAAAACCCCAAGAAATCCAAAAGTCCCTAAAACCTTGAAACCCCTAAAACTCTTTAAAACCCTAAAAAACCCTAAAACCCCACTAAAAACTCTAAGAACTCTTAAACCCCCTAAAAATGATAAAAAAATCTAAAAAATGTTAAAACCCTGAAAAAACCTGAAAAAAACCTAAAAACCAAAAAATACCCTAAAAACCATAAAAACCATAAAAACCATTGAAACCCCTAAAACCCTCAAAATCCCAAAAACCCCTAAAAACCATAAAACCTAGAAAAGTCCTACAAAACCCCTAAAAATCCATGAAAACATAAAAACCCCTAAAGACCCTAAAAACCATAAAAACCCCTAAAAACCTCAAAAACTTTAATAACTAATAAAACCCCTAAGAAAACCAATAAAAACTCAAGAAACCCATTAAAAACCTAATTTTTTTTAAACTCGTGAACCCTTGAAAAAAGAAAAAAAACATGAATGCCCAAAACTACCCTAAAACCCTGAAAACTCCAAAAAAACCATCAAAACACTAAAAACCCTCAAAACAATGAAAATACTATAAATCCCCTAAAAATTCATGAAAACATAAAAATCTCTAAAAACCTTGAAAACCCCTAAAAACCATAAAAACCCCAAAAAACATTAAAAATCCCTAAAAATACATAAAAAACATAAAACCACAGAAGAATATAAAAACTCTTAAAACCCCTAAAAATTATTACAAAAACCTTAAAAATCCTAAAAACCCTAAAATACTCAAAAAAATTCATAAATCCCCAAAAAAACCCTAAAACCCAAAAAAAACCAAAATACCCCTGAAAAAACATGAAAAACCCACAACATCCCTAAAAACTCTTAAAACCCATAAAAATGTTTATAGAAACTATAAAAACCCTAAAAACCCTAAAAAAACTCAAAAACAAATCCTAAATCCCCAAAAAACCCCTAAAACCCAAAAAATCCTAAAACCCCCTGAAAAAACCTGAAAAACCCACAATATCCCTAATAACTATAACAATCCTAAAAAGTACCTAAAACTCCTTGAAAACATGTAAAACCCTAAATACCCTTAAAACCCCCTAAAACCCCTTAAAACCTTAGCACCCCTAAAAATTGATAAAAACCCCTCAAAATCCACAAAAGCCTTAAAGATGCTAAAAAACTCAAAAAAACATAAAAACCTGAAAAAACTCAAAAAAACCTTATAAATTCAAATAGACCCTAAAACCCCTGAAAACCCTAAGAACCCTCAAAATCCATGGAATGTTAAAAAAACCTAAAAATCCTGTAAATCATAAAAACCCTTAAAAACTTTTAAAATCCCTCAAAACCTATAAAAACCGTAAACACACACTAAAAACTCTAAAACCCCTGAAACCTATAAAAGGGTTTAACAACTATAAAAACATTATAAACCCTAGAAAAACCCCTAAAAATCAAAAAGTACCTAAAACCCATTAAATGCCCTAAAAACCCATAAAAACTAAAAACCCTCAAAATCCCTAAATATTTTAAAAACCCTAAAACCCATAAAAACCATAAAGCCTCAAAAAATCCTTGAAAATATAAAAAATCCTAAAATCCCTGAAAAACACATGAAATCATAAATCACATAAAAACCTTAAAAAATCCTAAAAACCATAAAAGCCTGAAAGACCACTAAATACTCTAAAAACCATAATCACCCTAAATATGTTAAAAAACTCTATAAAACCTTTCCTTGTAAAAAAAATCTAAATAGTCATAAAATACTAAAAAACTAAGAAACCCATAAAACCCCAAAAGATCCAAAAACCTCTTAAAAACCATAAAACCCCAAAAAAATTCCTAAATCCCCTAAAACCCCAAAAAACCATAAAATTCTTTAAAAACGCCTTAAAATCCATTAAAATATAAAAAAACCCTAAAAAATCTAAAATCCCTGAAAACCATAAAAACACTTAAAAACCTTAAAAACCCTAAAAACCAATAAAAACACTAAAAAACTCTAAAAACACTAAAAACCCTTAAAACGGCTAAAAATTGTTGGAGTTGGTGGCCTAGAACCAACTACTTTGTACTTTATTCATTAATAAATTCCATAAAAAATCTTGATTATTCTTCTGCCTGACAATGCATGTGATAACGTCCTAAGGATAGCTGTTGCATTAAAGGGTCATAGTGGATCCTTGTTATGATGAGAACCTAAAAGTTCCATAACATTGTTCCTAAATATTTGTTCTATGGCCGGATGATGTTATTTGAGGGACACAAATAATACAGGCCATTATGGGTGAGGACTCATAAAACATTGAGGAACCTTCTCATAGTGTGCGCCCTTGGTAATATCCATGAGGATATTATGAGAATGAGACCCTCTAGTAGGAAATCCACATTTCATAGTGTCATTGGATGTTCCTATCTGCAGACATGTGTATTGGTCTTTAAAATTTAAGATTATTATTAATGGGTATTACAACTCACACACTTAGATGTATTGATAAAAATCGTGATGACACACCATTCGCAGCAAGGTAGGATACGTTGGGTGTGTCACGAGTAATACTGCATTAATAGATAATGCGAGAAAGGATTTGTCCCTTCTATTCCATAACGAAAGTAGATATCTCAGTCCCTTTGATGGAATTGATATAGCCTAAATAAATCCATGTCCATGGTATGGAATGGGAAAGTTTAATTCTAGGAAGTCAAAGAAAGAATAATTGAGCACATGGGTTGATGGCACGAGCATGCAACCTTCTTGATTCAAGATATCAAGATAAAGGGATTACATTACACGGTAAGCGTTCGTAGGAGGTGACACATCATTGGGTCATTAACTTCTTTCTCTATGGGTGCCTTGGCATGTTTCTAGATTCTAACCATGGACTTTAGGCAGGCTCCGCCTAATGCCACTGAGAAAGAGGCATAGGGGGTCACACACTAAGTGTGTCTAAGTATCTCAGTTAAATATTAATTTATCATGTTAAATAAATATTATTCCTAATTTTGGTATAATAGTTATTTAATGATGCATGATTGCATTTATTTAAACACTAGTTATTCAGGAGAATATATTGTGGGTAAAATAATATATTTATTAGCAGGTAATGCAGTGATATTTATTTTAGAAATAAATAGCCATTATTTAAGGTCTAATAAGTGTGGTGGGGGAAATAATTAAAAATGGAAAAATAAAAGTACACACCATGTAAATTAAATATAGACATTGTGTATTTTTTTTGGAATTTATGAGAAATAATATTATTTATTTAATTAAATAATATTATGTATAATTCACTGGGTGCATGTCAATTAATAATAATAGTCAACTATTATTATTAGACATGGGGTTTTACTAAGAATTAAATGAAATGAATAAATGCTTTTAGGTAATTAATTAATTTTATTATTCTATGTAATTAAAATCCCAATTATATAATTCTAATTAGCCTAGCCATTTTTTGGGGTTTTCACAATAGATTTGGAAAATCTCTCAATCCAAGAGAGAATTCCTTTTCCCCCAATAATGATCTCATGCTACGAGAGAGAGATCCACCTCCACTAGATTAAGGCGGTCAAAGACAGACATCGAATGTGAAGGCTCTTCCACGCTAGCACCTCGAGATCCCTTCGGTGATGTCCAGATATATGTCGAGAATGTATAGATCACTACTAGAGGAATCATACACATGGATTCTATGACGCAACAACGGATTACATCAGTTCGTGAATGGAAACATCAACGAAGAAATAATTCCATCAAAGTAATTCTTGTCAATTAATTAAATTAATTATAAATGGAATATAATGATCCTATCTCTATGGTTTTGGGACTCCCTCTTTCTTTTTCATTCTTTGTTCTATTTCGAAGATCCAGTGTTTTATTATCATGACGGATCTTGGATTGATTGTTGTTAATGATAAAATTAAATTTGGGTACCCCCACCAATGCGCTTCCACTACAGTTATATCATTGATTATAGTTATTTAGTTTTTTCATTGGTGATTTACGTATTTGATAATTTAGTTGTTTCATTTTATGATAATTGTTCTTTAAAATCTGAATCTCAAGATCTATTCCTCCCCTCTCATTTCTCATTTACTTTAAATAAACTTATTTTTCTTTTAATTTTGATTAAAATAAAATAGAGGATGTCATCCAAAGGTGCCAAACATTCCTTGTTGTACAACACCAGAATACACGGCGTGTATTCATCAATACATGCCGTGTAGTCTAGGTTCAATGCATTGGACCGGTCCACTAAATCAGGACATGTAAATGGTTCCTATTTAAGTCTTTAAGACTCCGTGTGTTCACCAGGAATAGGTGGCACACGGTTTTCAGATTACATGCCATGTGGTCCACTGAACATGGCATGTAGTCCCTTTGGGTTAGGGTTGGACCATGTACCCAGTACATGGCTTGCTCGGCTGGAAACTATGTATCACGGATACTACACAACATGTGTCCCATTGAACACTCCATGTACTCTGAAGATTTCTGAAGTACATTTACATTCTATGTCCCTGAGCTTGTACTTCGGATGGACGGTGGACAAAATTGCACGCCATGTAGTCGGAACTATATGTTGTGTACTCATCCAAATAACGTAGATTTATTAAAATTTATTACTATATTATAAAAACCCTTAAGACATGTTCCATAGTGCAGGCATTAAGCTGAGGCACAACACATGATAGGTGTTTTATATATGTGTGTTTAATTTAACATCTGTGTAATGTTCATTTCGAATCATTGGGTAGTTATGAACGAGAATTCACCAGGTTTCCTCCAAGGTACAAGTTACGTACAAAGATAATTTTAAATAATTTTATTTTTTTAAAATTATGATGGATAAGAATCTCAAGGAAATTCATAAAAACTGTCTAAGATAAAAGGATTGAATAATTAAAGATAATTAATTGATTCAAGCGTGATTTATCTTAAACAAGAACTATTAAAGAATTGAATGATAGTTTTATTTATGCATAAATATCATTTCATGTATAGATGTTCATGTGCTAGAACAAGACCTTTTTATGTGAATGGTTTCTTTTAATTTATTTATTTAAATTAAATTTTTTTGGTCTGTTAGCCTTCTCCTCATTAATATGTAGGGAGGGCCTGCACGCCCAAGGTTTCTATTATGTAAAAATCCCTTTTTACCCCTCACCTATGTGTGAGATAAATGCATATGTAATGGTTGGAGCCCCCAAGCTAGTGGAAGCGGATCAAGTTAGGAGCCGAGGTAAAACCAATCTAAGGAGATACAAAGGTGGACAGGTGGAAAGCTATAAACATGAACCTGAAAGGTTCAAGGTTCTTCTCCCCTAGGTCTTGGGATAGTTTATCAACCACTAGATAAACTAACCAATAGAACAAGTTCATGATCATACCATTTATTTTATTTCTATCAGTTGCATGGTTTATTTATTGTGGATGTGTTGTCACGATCACACAATTAATGAATTAAAAAAGCATGCAAGATGGAACTAAAATAAGACCGTCATATGTGTAAATATTATGTTAGACATGGTTAATCACTTAATTATATCCCAATTAATATTAACAAGAATGTAATCAAAGATAATAAATTAGAAATTTACATATAAGGATAAATTATCTCAAAGAAATATTAAGTCGGTATAGACTTCCATAAACTTGGTTAGAATTGAACCATAGTTCAAAGGGCTTGGCCAACCCTAGTTGGTGTTCTTTAAATTATTGAGGAATTCTAATTCAAGGTTTTGGGTTGACTTGACTTGATTTGCATCAAGGTTTGATGAAACAGTAGGACTTGGTTTGACCAAGAGGCAAAGGTTGAGGAAAATCCAAAATAATAGGGTTTCAGGATTGTGGAGTCCACTCAGTGGATCAAGGAGCTGCAAGTTAATGCAGTTGGCATTTGGAATGCCTACCTAAAACCCTTCAGGTTGCTTCACCAAACCTAGTTGGGGGTAATGTGAATGTCAATATGGATCCCTACCACTAAAATTATTAGGAAATAAAATATACTTAAGTCAATGGTGAGGGATATTAGATTTCAATAAAATAGTGGGATACTAATAAGTATTAAATTATTTATTTGTATCAGTTTTATCATGATAAAGTACTAAACCTTTGATCATATTAATTTGTAGAAACGATAAGAAAAATGACTTCAAACATATCATTGTGAACCATACTCAAGAAGAAAAACCTTCTCACCATCACCAATTTATAAGAGTGACATAGGCGTTTATGCGTCATCCTTCAGCACGAGAGGAAATTGTATGTATTGGAAGATCCTATTATAGTTGCACCTAGAAAAGAGGATAGTGATGAGGAACTATCTCTCTAAATGAAACACATGGATGATGCTACATATGTTTAGTGTTTCATGATATCGACCATGTCTAATGAGCTCTTGAAGGAACATGAAAACATGGACACGTATAGCCTGATGTCTCACCTCAGGGATCTCTATCAAGAGAAGGCAAGACAGGAGAGATATGAGATCTCCAACACTTTGTTTACAACTACGATTGGAGAGTCTGTGCCAGCTAGGCCTCATGTAGTCAAGCTTATTGGCTACATTGAATGCCTATACATATTAGGGGTTAAGTTCCCAGACGAGTTGCATACAGATATCATCCTATCATCATTGCCCAAGACCTTCTCTATCTTTATTGTCAACTATAACATAAGAAACAATGAGAAGAGTCTATCAGAACTTCTAAACTTAATTCACCAAGTAGATGAGGACATGGGGTATAGCAAACCCGTATTCCTTATAGTGAATAAGAAAAGGAAGGAAAAGGAAAAAGGTACAAAGACTTATAAATGGTCTGAAGCCCCTGAGCACCATCCATCCAAGAAGGGGAAGATCTAGAGGTAGGGCAAGGAATGGGAAGTGGTATGTTTTTCATGCGGCAAGCAAGGCCACTGGAAGAGGAATTGCACCCAAAAGTGTGGTGACACTAAAGGTGTGTTCATTATCGAGTGTAATATTTCTATTTCTACACATTGGGTATTATATATAGCTTGTGGGGCTCACATCTGTATTCAAATGTTGGAACCAAGTAGATTTATAAAGATTACACTACAATAGAAATTGGTTTTAGTGACGGTTTTTTAGCGACGGTTTTGGTAACCACTGCTAAATTTTTTTTTAAAATGGTTTCAGAGTGGATTATTATAAACCTCCGTGAAACATTTTTTTAATGCTGCCGACCCTCCCCCCCCCCCCCACCCCGACCACGATTCTCCCCGCTTCCCTCGCGACCCCCCCCCCCCCGACCCCGCGTTGCCGGTGACCCCACGACCCCGGCGACCCTGCCCCCCTACAACCCCAACGACCCCGCGACTCCGGCGACCCCGCGACCACAACCCCAGGTGGTATTGAAGATCTTTATCATAAACTTTATGTATTATATGCATATTTGGTTGTTCCAAATGACATTTTTTACTAATGTTTTGTGTTCCTAAGTAAGAAAAGTGAGATTAGGACTCATATTGATGTATGAAACCCTCTAAGCACTCTGTTGGGTCCATTGATGTTTGAGATCGTACCTAGGTCCACCCGTGGGTTATGAAAACCCCTTAAGGTTGGTGAAATATTTTCTAAAATTTTGCAACAATATAATTATGAAAGTGAATGGGTAGAGAATTGTAAGTTGGTATGTAGTCAAGGTTAATGGGATATTTGATATATGAACTTGGTATTTTTTTGAAATGCCTAGTTGGATTCTGAAATAGATTAAAATAAGAATTTTTTACTTTGAGTTGGTTATGGTTTTCCATTAAGGACAACAATGTTTTGAAAGTGGGTATTGTTTTGAAAATTAGGTGTTGACCTCAATGTTATAAGAAAAAAGGGGTTATCTTAATAGATTTCAAATGGTGATTAGAAATGAGGGTGTGGTTCCCCTTTTTTGAAAATGATTTAAAATCCCCTTTTATGGTTGTAAATAGAAATGAAATTCTTGGGACATGTTGAGTTTTGAAAAGAGGAAGACTCGTTTTTTGAAGGGTGGATTCAAGATTATTTCAATTGAGTATCTTGAATTATGTTTTATTCCATGATTTGATTTTAAAGATATGTTGAGAACATAGTAATTTAAATGATATATGGGTTAGTGAGATATAACCCCCTACAATTAGGTTGGCATATTAACTTGTTTTATTAAATGAAATAAGTGATAAATGTGTTTTGTTGATGACATAACATAAGGAGGGAATTTGGTATAATGAGATTGTGTTAAATGGGTTAAGGTATGGAATTGATATATGTGATCAATGAGTTGAGATTGTAAATGGAATATATGTTAATGGGTTATTCATTATAAATGAGATATAAATATTCAGTTATAGGAATGATCGTTG
Organism: Viscum album; assembly: GCA_963277665.1. Classification (NCBI taxonomy): domain Eukaryota; kingdom Viridiplantae; phylum Streptophyta; class Magnoliopsida; order Santalales; family Viscaceae; genus Viscum; species Viscum album. The sequence goes on along the minus strand of OY728137.1, from coordinate 593,796,201 downwards.
AAGTAGATTGATATAATATATTATTTCATTCTTAGATGATAACCTAGAGAAATCATTTGGAAAGATATTGGTGTGTCAATCAACTATGATAGGAAGTGTTACATTTCATGTTTCATTAGCAGCAATCAAATTTTTTAACACTAACTAGTCCGAGATTTTTCCAACAACAATTAGTATATCATTAATTCTAACTGTATTTAGAACTAAATCCCAAGTGAATTCATGAAGATCTCTCTATAGATATTTGAACACTACCTAATAATATTTGTGGACTATACTAGCTTTAAATCCTACTATGTAGTTCATACAAAAGATTAAATCAATGAAATACATGTATATGATCTAAATAAACAAGATAAATTATACTACAATAATAGTAATGTAGAATTCTATCCATTTCAATTCTCCTTACTACCACTATCTATGAGGTGTGTTGACACTGATGGTATGAGGAATAGTTTCCACATGTTGATTAACAATAGAAAAATGATGGATGTATCTAATACAAAAATATCATATATGATATCCATAATTTCCATATTTATACAAATGGTACCACAAACCATATAGAAATTATGTTTCTTGTTCATGATATCCTTCAATTAAGTATAAAACTACTTCCCAAATGTCACAAGATAATTATTGCTTCTCTAATGAGGCCCATATTAATAAAATTAATTGTTCCTAGATTCTTCTTAGTTTTCCTAAGCCTTTTGTTAAGAACTAGTCTAATAGTACTATTCCATCTAAGCATACAAAACCAGAGGTAGAGTTGATCTTGTTGCACCAACTGGTCATAGAATTTTATGAAAATATTTTTTAATATTCCCATTCATGGAACAATGGTGTAAATTATATAGTGGTGATATGAATTAATTATTCATGTGTAAATTCAAGATGCACTGTAAAAAACCTAGTCAATTAATGTGATATGGATTATAAGAAACTCATCCCATTGATTTATTTTATCTTATATTACTATCATAGGAATGACTATACATATTGTGTTTAAATCCCATGTTGATGCTCCAAGTTTCACATAGCTGAACAATGGTGTCTCCTACACTAATATTCCATCCAAAGTCTCTTCCTCCAACCAACTCTTTATTATCTATTTCATGGTGGCATGTAATATAGAACATTAAAAATATTGATAGATCCTTAGTTTGGAAACCTTAAATAATGATCTATTCATTCAGTCCTTTTCTAGGTGTTGCCTCTCATGAACAATGAACAAGGTGAGTTAATTTTGAAGTATATTTAATCTCTTATACACATACATGTTCAAATTTAACAAATTATTCTACATTTATTACTCCAATGGTTTTCAAGAATAATTATTTTACATTAAAAGTATACAAATCCTTTCCAAGTGCGGTATTGAAACAACATATCTAAAACAACTATGTCTAATCATTCTAGCATCGGGTACTCAAGAATATTCATTCCAACATTGACATTTATCTCATCTGGTTTCCCATCAATGTTAAAAAAACTGGACCTCCTATAAAAAATCACATCTAATTTATTGGGTCTAAAATTCCCTCCAAATGTCAGTGGATTCTATTTTAGAAGTTCTATTAAATAATTTACCTAATGAAGTTCCACATTTACAGGTCCCTTAAAAAATTCCACAAAATCATGTTTATACTCTGGACAATATCCTAGTTTACTTGTATTCCTAGAGCATCTATATTCTTAGTTTCTCTATCTTTTGGTTATAGTGGCTTCATGGGGGGATAAAACAGAAAGGATTCTACAGTATCGTTAGCTTCCTACTTACAGAATCAAGTAAACATTATTTGGATCCCAACATCACTGTAAAAAACTAAGATGTGATAAAATGTGTTTGGTGCCAATTTTTTTCTATCATCATGGGGATAGAGGAGAATATTGATAAATTGGAGTTTCTTATCTAACTCTTTTATGGCTTGGGCATAATTGGGTTCAATTAATGGAACTTATATTCTCTTATCCATACTATTTGCATTGTGATTTTGAGTCACACAATCAGGACCAATTAAGGGTTACATCCTGTTATTTCTATGCTTCTTCATCAAGATTGGAAACATTATTTTTTTCCTCAAGAACTGTGATTACAACCATGTTATTCTTATGTTATTTTTTGTTATCTAATATTGTATTTTGATTCTATAAATGATTTCAAAATTCAAGGGTTGAAAATTTGGATATTTGGGAGAAACATGATGGGAATATTGTTTAGCATAACTTTTAGTATTGACCATGTGGTAATTTAGTAATGTGGTTTTGTTAGCACACTGTTTCTATTTTCCAAAAAACATTTCCATATCCCAAACACTAGAGGGTTCATATCTAACTCAGTGGCACATCTTTATTATCTTATGTATCTATAATATTACACTATCGTATATATGAATATCTTTCTCTATTTAGTAGTAACTATGTGTTTTAATTTTATTTATTATTGTGTAGGCACATTGTGATATACATGGATAAAAGATGGATCACATTACCGAGGAACACACCTCAATATGTTAAGGGTTTGAATGAGTTTTTATATTTTTATATTTCTAATCGATCCGTTGAAGGGAGAATAAGATTTCCATGTCCTAAATGTAAATTTAGAACATGGTTGAAGAGAGATGAAGTTTATGAACCTTTAATACTGAAGCAATTCTCTGGTCAATATTTGTGTTAGGTTTGGCATTGAGAATCAAACGTTACAGAAAGATTGATTACTGATGTTAATCCACATAATGAGGTTCCAAGTTCCTCGACAATGAAAAACAAAATAAAAAACCTCATAAATGATTCATTCGGCACTATAAGACACCACTATCAGCATCAAAACATATCAGGACAACTAGAAGAGGGTGCTATAAATTACAACGTGACAAGTGATGTTTTTGAGAATGTGACACAAGAAGATCAAGATTGTAACTTATCATTGGATCCTCCTCTTGATTCTATGGAGCCAAATTTAAAATAAAACTTCACTGGGAAAAATTCGTTTCATGATTTAGTTGACGATGGAACTTAAGAGTTGTATAGTGGGTGTTTGAAATATTAAAAGTTTTCATTTCTACTGATGTTGTACCATATAAAATTTCTATGTGGAATTTAAAATAAGGCAATATCCATGATATTAGAATTGATTCCTAATGCATTTATTGAAGAAAAAATCCCAAAAATCTTTTTATGATATGAAAAAATTTGTTAATAAGCTTGGTTTGAATTATACAAAAATACATGTGTGTCCCAATGATTGTATGCTTTATTGGGGAAAGGATTGAAGTAGATAGAATTGCAAGAAATTTTATTATTCTAGATGACAATAAAAGGATGATGTTAGATGTCTGAATGAACATAATTTCATGGAGAAGAAGAAAAGTAACACACCTGTAAAGGTTTTGCATTACTATCCCTTGAATCCTTGATTGTAATGATTATTCATGTCATCGAAAGCTGCTGAACACATGAAGTGGCATTCTATAGATAAAAAAATGATGGGTTAATGAGACATCCATGATATTCTAAAACATAGAAGACATTTGATTCATTATATCTATATTTCTCAGCTGATCATAGGAATTTTCGATTGGGATTGTCTGCCTATAGATTTAACCCATTTGAGACTTTGAGTACCAGTTATAGCATTTGGCCAGTTGTTTTGATCCCTTATAATCTACCTCTATGGATGTGTATGCAACAAACATATTTTATCAATTCGATGATTATTCCTAGAAAAAATTCCTTGAAATGATATTGATGTATACTTGCAGCCTTTTATTGACGAATTGCAGGAGTTATGGAGTAACGGTGTTGATACATTTGATGCTTCTTCTAAAACAATGTTCAGAATGCATGCTACTTTAATGTGGACCATTAGTGAATTCCCTGGGCTTGGGAATTTATCTAGTTGGAACACTTACATGGGTTTGGCTTGTCCTATTTGTAACTTTGATTTTGAGACCAAATGGATACCTCACAGTAGAAAATGGTGCTTCTTGTGCCATCGAATATTTCTCGATACATCTCATAGATTTAGGCTGAACAGATCAATATTTAATGGTTCTATTGATCATAGACCACCTCCATAGTTGTTAACTGGTTCTGAAATATTGACACAGCTTGAAAATGTTGAAACAGAATTTGGGAAGGTTCATTATTTGAATGATAGCGGAAAACGGGTCCAATGTGCATCGTCAGGTGAAATCAGAATGAAATAATGGAAGAAAAAAAGTATATTCTTCAAACTCCCATATTGAGAATTTAATTTGTTGCGGCACAATATTGATTTAATGCATATTGAGAAGAATTTCGGTGATAATTGGATTATCACATTACTTAATGAGCAAGGAAAGTTGAAGGATCATTTCAATGCTTGCAAAGACTTACAAGTAATGAACATAAAATGTGATCTCTGGCTAGATGAGAATGAAAAGTGTGCTCCGACAATTTTTTCAATGAAAAATAGGGATAAAGATTTATTCCTTCAAATTTTAAAGAATGTGAAGGTATATGAGGGGTAATCAAGTAACATCTTGAGGTGTGTTGGCTTGATGAATTGTAAGTTACATGGATTGAAATGTCACGATTCACATATTTTGTTACAACAGTTACTACCATTGACATTGCATACATTATTACCTGGAAACATTACTACTGTTGTACTCCAATTCTATACATTTTTCAGGAAATTATGTGAGAAATCTCTACATCCATTTTAGCTTGACAACATCTAGGAGATGTTTGTATTGACCCTTTTTGAAATGGAGATGATCTTTCCTCCATCTTTTTTTACTGTCATGATGAATTTAACTATGCATTTGGTTAATGAAGCTAAATTAGGAGGCCCCATTCATTATCGATGGATATATCCAATTGAGAGGTATTTTATTTATATTTTTTTCATTTAAGTAAAAAAATTGTCATTTAAATAATTTCATATTATTATTATTTTATTTCACAGATATCTTGGGCATTGGAAAGCTTACATGAGAAATAAAGCCCAACCAGAAGCCACTATTGCTAAAGGATATTTGGATGAGGAGTTTCTTACCATTTGTTCCATATATTTGGATGATATTGAGAAAAGATTTAATGGATTTGGACGTGTTGATGACACATCAATTCAATCTCAAATGCATCAGAATTCAAAAACATTTCCTGCTATTGGCCGATCAGTTGGAAGGACCTCAAATGTGACACTGACAGAATTGTAATTATTACAGGCACATAGATATGTGCTGTTGAATAGTGAAAATACAAATCAATTTATTTAAGAGTTGAGGATACAAACAAAGAAACGAATGAGAGACCGAACACGAAATGAGAAAGATATAATGAAATCCGTGAATAAAGATCTTCTAAAATGGTTTTCACGACGTGTAAGTTCATAAATATTTCAATAAATATGAATATTAGTTTGACACATACATTTTTTAAACCTATTAAATTATATTTCTTTTTTCAGATCATGAATACTAATAATCGAGCAGACTTGTCAAAATATTTGATGTTTCTTGCTAGAGTTCCTATAAAACAAGTTATAAAGTTCGACGCTTATAATGTGAATGGATTTAGATTTCGTACAGTTGATCAAGAAGTGGGTTTGAAAACATATAATAGTGGTATATTTACATTTTTCAAAGTGTGATACTATGGAAAGCTGCATGATATTATTGAATTAAACTACCACAGACATTTTTCTATTATTTTATTCAAATAACAATGGGTTGATATTATCAGAGGTGTTAAAAGAGATTCCTTCCAATTTACTTCTGTAAACTTCTCTCACTCGATGGATGTTGGTGATCATGAACTACATGATCCATATATATTAGTATTGCAAGTAAAAATGGTGTATTATATGAATGATTTTGTGGATGAAGGGAAAAGTGTAGTTGTTCACGTAATACAAAGAGATTTGTATGATATGGGGGATGAAGTGGAAGACTTGACCTCTGAAATTGAATATCATCAACAACAAGAAGTAGAATTATTTTTCCATCATGATATTGAAAATATTAGTCTAGAAAGGATGAATGAAGTGGATGAAGAAATGGAGCAGTAAACCGACATGATTGAAGGGGGAAATGATTTTATATAGAATTATTTATTCATTCAGTAACCACTTGTTTCATTTCTGTAGTCATTCATTATCATTGTTATATATATTTTGTCAGTTAGTAATGGGCATCTATTATCATTTTTAATTTTTTTTCTGCAATTTTTTTTTGAAATATATATTTTGAACTAAATTTTATTTTATTAAATAACAGGAATGCTAAGGAAAAAGCGCTATACTATTTCATCTAGTTCTATGATAGATGACGATCCATCTGGATCCCTCCCCACGGCATCTGAGGCACTAGTTGCCTACACCCCTACACCATCTCCCCCAGCACCATCTCTCACACCATCTGTGGGTGTCCCATTAGAGGCCGATTCATTGACTCCCCCTTCAAAAGCCTCAGCAGTGGGGCAGCGACATTCCCCTTCCAGTTCATCACGGACACACTGTAGTGTCACTATCATAGGTACAAATTTTAATTAAATAAATTTATTGCATTTTGTTTATACTAATTGTTTGCTCATTGAAGATGAAAAAAATGCAACCATGGAGAAAAACATAAAAAGTTCAGATGTTTGTAATATGAATGGCGAGAATATAGTCATATCATTTGATTCTTATGGGGTCCCTACGGATGACGTTGCGGAGTTACTTGGCCAGATTCTAGGCCAGCTGGCAGCGGAGGCCATTTCCCTTCCTATTTCTTATGATGAATGGAGACATATGCCTCCTAGCTGAAAAAATGAATTTTTTTATTCCCAAATAAATGTAATTTTATTAAATTATGGTTTACTTCAATGTCATGTTACTAATATGTTCAAAATGAATTTTTGTATACAAATGTTCTTCCACTTTACAGTTGCTAATGTGATAGCACAAAAGTGGACGATGAAAAATCTTGGTAAGAAATGGAAAGATTTCAAATGAAGATTGTGGTGTGATGTAAACAATAATTTGTTGACCATGCAACAAATGTATGAGAAGATAACTAGTGGGGTAACGAAAGAACAGTGGAATGTTTTTTTTGACAGACATCGTGATGAGAAGAGGATGGTATTGAAATATATATTATTATATGATCCTCATTTTACATTTATACATTTATATGAAGAAGATATGACATTGAATACATTACTGTTTTTATTTTATTTATTTCAGGATCTCTCAAGACAGGATGCATCAAACCGGGCTAAGCAAGTCATCCCTCACACTGTGGGCTCCAAAATCTTTTGTAGAAGCCGAATGACATTTTTAATATTTTAATTATTTTAAATATTTATAAAACAATATTATTTGTTTAATATATTGAATTTTTGATTTATCTTTTCTTAATGCAGCCACAGTGTTTAGGCCACGAAGCATCCCGAGCTGAACTGTGGTTGGATGTTCATAAAAAATCAGATGGAAGTTTTGTTAATGAGTCTGCCAAAGAAGTTGGGGTATGAAGTCAATTTTTTATTATAATAACATATTACCAGTTTTTACTATATTAATATATATTGATATTTTATTTATAGGTAAAAATTAAAGAACTATGGGATGCCAATCCCGGGCAATCCTACTCAGTCTCTCAGGATGACCTAGTTGCCAAATTCCTTGGGAAGGAGCATCCTGGTAGAGTGCGCGGGATGGGTTTCAAACCCGTACCATCTGAGGTCGTTGGCATGCCACTAGGGATTCCAGATGCATATAATCTTGGTTATAGTCAGTCCATACCCAAATATTCTTAGAGGGAGTTTTCTTCTCTACGAACCACAGTTCAAGATCAGGGGGCTCAGATATTCGCTTTGTAGAAAGCGATGAATGATATACATCAATAGATGAGAAGATATGCCCCCAGTGGCAGTGCACCGACTGGTGGTCAGCAGGTAAATCACAAAAAAAATAAAAATCATTTAGTTTTCAATCTTTCATTGGTTTTAAGTTTTAATATAAATCTACAATAATATTTAATTTTCCATATAATGTTCTTACAGGTGATAGCAGAAAGTGGAGATGGAGGTGGAGAGGGTGATGATGGTGGATAGGGTGATGATGCATCATCAGACAATGGTTAGTTGTATTGTTGATTTGTTGAACAAATATGGGAATAGTTGGTTTGTATATGTACCATGTGTGGCACATAGTTGCCACCAAACATTTTCATGTCCTAACATTTTCTTGATTTCTCATTTTCCTTGTATGTATTTTATTGATTTCTGATGTTTCCTTTTATTTCTTGATTTCTCAAGTGTGGTATACATCATTCTAGTTAGGCCTATGTTTGAATTGGTAGTCGAGATTTTGGATGACTAGGAGTTAAACCCATTGTTGATGTGGTGAATAAATTCTCGATGCCTAATATTATAATATGTAATTATTAAATATCATCATCCAAGAAGGTAAACCCTTCTGGCATTGGTATCCTATGACACCGTGAATCACAACAATATGTGGATTGATAACTCTTTATTAGGAACTATTTTCTAGGAAACCAATAGAAAATGATTTTCAGTTCCCATAACACAAACATAACCTTGTTTTCTATTTGAGTCTAATATGATTCATGTTATATTAATCCTGATTTCCTAAAATTATTCATGAATATATATAAAATTACATGTCCTTCCATGAATAAAACCATAGAAAACAATAATATCTCATAGCTAGCATATCACCCAAGGTGAAATTACATCCAACTATAACTTCAAACAACAAGAACAACAATTCCACACTGAGAACCTGGGTTCCCCCCCATATATGGGTTTGATAATCCCACAAAAAACACATTACCAAGGACTGAAACACCTTAATATCATATAAAACTTTCAAAAAATTATTCAATAGTAAATAAAATGGGTTTGATACAACATTGTGATGCCATTACCTAGGTTCCACTAAACTGGTTCCCCAAACCAATGTGCCACATGACCATAGGAATGCCTCCTCATATACAAGGGGCTTCCTACTAGTATTGAGGGTCCAATGAGGTATTTGGGGATAATATACCATCTTTACCAGTGTAAAACAATATTATAAATGGGTTTTACATTTTTATTAACAACAATGGTAATTCATTAATCATTTCAAATTCATATATTATGGTTCACTAATCAGTTCACTCATATCATACACAAAGGCTTTAGTGCCTGGAAAGCCATGTAAATACACTATCAAAGAATAGGAAACTCCATATACATCATATCAAGTTTATTATATCAAATTTCATGTCTAGCCATCCCACATCAAAGATAAGGAATTACTTGTAAAAACAATTTTACCCATGGGTGGGATCTACTATGTCCCTCATCATTTACTAATCCATCAATACACATTCCACAAGGTCAAACACATTTTACCTTTTTAAAAAATTACAATATCAAGGGTGAACCTATTTCATTTCACCAATATTCACACATTTTATCACTTTCACTGCACTTAACGTAATTCCATAACTACTTTATTTTACTATTCATTCATAACAAAAACCATTGTACATATTTTTAATTCCATCTTATAACATGGATATTCCAACATTTTCCATTCATTATTTATCCCCATAGTTATCTCAAAACCAATTTAACCATAAAAGTTATGATAAACCACTTATTCCATTTTGACATGCTAAAAATATCTATAATTGGTTTAATCTCATAAACCCTTCAATTTATCATTTAATAACTAAATTCACATGTTCAAGGGATTGGAACACCCCATGGGTGGCCATAAACCCAGTATACTCTTCATAAATATATACAAAAACATCCTTGAAATGTCCAACACATCATTGAGTTGATGTTATTTTATGAGATTGTGTTTGGTTTGATTTGTTTTTTAGGGCAGTGGTATAGTGGAAGTAGAAAATTTATTTATTTTTTCTGGTCAGCTTTTCGCGGTAGTTTTAACCGCCGCTAAGAGTATACAGGTAAGATAGTAGTGGCAGTTTTGACCACTGCTAAATGTACGTATTTTTACATTTCGCAGCGGTTTTAACCGCCACTGCAGAGTTGAATCACCCGCATGCATTCCATGGTGGTTCTAGGGACTTTAGCGGTGGTTTTACTGCCACTGGATTTTATTTTATTAGTGGCGGTTATAACCGCCACTAATAAAAAAAATCCGAGGCTCTTAAAAACCACCGCTAAAGTGACTAGAACCGCCGTCAGGTACGATGCTTTTCTTAAACATCCGCTAAATGAAAAAAAATTGTTGCTAATAGTTTACTGATGCCAAATTTAGTGGCGGTTTCTGTAAACCACCACAAACCCATGTAGCAATGGTTTAAACCGCTGCTAAAATGTGGTTTTCTTATACTGTTACCAGAGGAGAGGTGGATCTTTGTGCTACCAATGGCACAAGGCTGGCTGTGTTGGCCATGGGCGATTACCATCTCTCATTGCCTACTGGGATAATTTTGGTTTTACATAACTATTGTTATGTGCCTAGTGTTACCAAGAATATAATTTTTGTATCTTGTTTAGATCGGATGGATTTATTTTCATGTTTGGAAATAATGGTTGTCTCTTTTATAAGAACAATGTATGTTATGGTATGGCACGTTTAAATAACAGTTTGTATGTATTAAATTACGAAAACCAAGTGTTGGAAATAGATAACGAAACAAACTCACATGACTCATACATCAACCAGTTGTGGAATCACCATCTCAGTCATGTAAACAAGAAGCACTTGACAAAGCTCTACCAAGATGGCTATTTAGACTCTACTGAGCTAAAACCACTTGATAGATGTCACACTTGTTTATAAGGAAAAATTACCAAGTATCCTTTCAGTGGATAGTGTGAAAGAGCCACAGAGCTTCTAGGATTGGTGCACACAGATGTGTGTGGACCATTTCCAATAGAAGTTAGAGGTGAATATTCTTACTTCACTACTTTTACTGATGATTTGAGTAGATATGGATATGTCTGCATAATGAGGTATAAGTCAGAAGCCTTAGAGAAATTTAAGGAATCAAAGAATGAAGTATAGAATCATCTTGGTAAGAAGATAAAGAAGAATTGATTAGATTGAGGTGGAGAATATCTGAACCAAGAGTTCTTAGATCTTCTACAGGATTCTTGGATTCTATCTCACCTCACTCCTCCTTATACACCATAGTAGAATGGTGTTAGTGAAAGGAGGAACCACACCTTGTTGGACATGATGAGGTCGATGATGAGTCATGAAGATCTTCCATTATCTTTTTGGGTATATGCATTACAAACTGCAACATACACATTAAATCGAGTACCAACTAAGGTGAAAAATGGAATTCCCTATGAGTTATGGAATGAAAAGAAACTCATTTTCTCACACACACGTGTATGGGGATGTGAGGCATTTGTTAAGGCCTTTTCAAAAAACAAACTAGCACCCTGGGGCACGAGGTGTATCTTTATAGGATATACCAAGGAAACGAAAGGATATTACCTATATAACCCTTCAGATAAGAAAGTGACTATTTCCAGACAAGTCGTATTTCTTGAGAGGGATCACATCATAAAAAAGGATAGTGGGAGAAAGATTGACTTAGACGAAGTTGATACTCAAGACACACAAGAGTTGGTATAGGAACATGTTCTATTGGTCTCCATGGAAGAGGTTCCAGAAACACAAGTACTGCATAGGATATCAAGAGAGGTAAGGGAACCAGAGAGATTTGGTTTCCTAGTCACTGAGGATGGTGAATCATTATTGTTGGACAATGATGAACCTCTCTCCTACAAGGAAGTAGTAGAAAAGCTCAGAAGCTACAATATGGCTAGAAGCTATGAATTATGAGATGGATTCCATGTATTAGAACTAAGTTTGGGTTATGGTCGATGAGCCAGTTTATGTAAAACCTGTTGGATGGAAATGGGTATTGAACAGAAAATTGAACATGGAAGGTCAAGTTATCACCTATAAAGCAACAATAGTGGCTAAAGGATTCAGACAGTATCAAGAAATTGACTATAATGAAACCTTCTCACCAGTTTCCATGCTTAAATACATAAGAATCATACATGCCATAGCAGCTTACCATGACTTTGAGATTTGGAAAATGGATGTCAAAATAGAATTCCTTAACTGGAACCTTCAGAAAGATGTCTATATGACACAACCAGAAGGGTTTGTGACACAAGGTGAAGCGAAACTGGATTGAAAGTTGCAAAACTCCTTTTACAGATTAAATCAAGCATCTAGGTCATGGAAAATTCAATTTTATGAAGCCACAAATGAATCTGGTTTCATTAAAAATGAATGTGAGCCATGTTTTTATAAGTGGTTTAATGGGAATGCGACCGTTATACTAATAGTATATGTGGAATACATATTGATTATTGGAAACAATGTACCAATCTTACAGCCAGTTAAGGACTGGTTGAACAAGTGTTTCTCCATGAAGGACTTGAGAGAAGAAGCCTACATTCTAGGGATCAAGATCATTCGTGATAGATCCAAGAGGCTTCTTGGACTAAGTCAAGGTACATACACTAACCAGATACTAAAGAGATTTAGTATGGAACCATATAAGAGGGGATTGGTTTCAGTGGCACATGGCCTACATATTTTCTATGAAAATCTGTCCTTAGACACAATATGAGAAAGATAGAATGAGTAAGATCTCATATGCTTCAGCTATTGGATCCATCATGTATGCCATGTTATGTACTAGGCTTGATGTTGCCTATCCACTGAGCATCGTAGGTAGATATCAAGAAGATCGAGGAGAACAACATTGGACTACTGTTAAGACTATCCTTAAGTATCTAAGAAGAAATAAGGATGTGTTCCTAGATTATGGAGGAGACGAGGAGCTTTTCATCAGAGGGTATGATGATGTTGGATTTCAGATAGATTAGAACGATCTAAAGTCGCAATCTGGATATGTTTTCTGTCTCAATGGAGGATATGTGAGCTGGAAGAGTTCAAAGAAACCAGTTGTTGCCGATTCTATAGCAGAGTCCGAATATATAGCAGCTTTTGATGAAACTATGGAATCTGTCTAGATTCGGAACTTTGTCAAGGAGATTGATGTGATGCCTAGAGTGAAGATCCTATCACATTGTGTTGGGATAATACTACAGTGGTGGATCTTGAAAAATAACCAAGGTCACATCAATGGACAAAGCACATACATAGGAAGTATCACCTCTTGGGGGATTTCTATCAAAGGGGTGAAGTTGCAGTGAGCAGAGTGTCCATGGAAGAGAACTTGATGGACCCCATGACTAAAGGCCTATCTCAGTAGAAGCAAGAATATCATGTGAGAGCAAGCAGGTTAAAGTTTGTTAGCAGTTGGCTCTAGTCCAAGTGCAATTCTGTTGGAGTTGGTGGCTAAAACCAACTATGTTTTACTTTATTCATTAATAAATACCTTATCACATCTTGATTGTTCTTTTGCATGAAAATTCATGTGATAATGTTCTAAGGATAGCTGTTGCATTAAAGGGTCATAGAGGATCCCAGCTATGATGAGAACTTGGAAGTGCCATAACACTATTCTTGAATATATGTTCTATGGCCATATGATGTTATTTGAGAGACACAAATAATATAGGCCATTAGGGGTGAGGACTCATAAAACTTTGAGGCTCCTTCCCATGGTGTGTGCCCTTGATAATATCCAGGAGGATATTATGAGAACGAGACCCTCTAGTAGGAAATCCACATTTCATAGTGTCATTGGATGTTCCTATCTGCAAAAGTGTGTATCGGTCCTTATATTTTATGATTATTAATTATGGGTATTATAACTCTCACACTTAGATGTATTGATGAAAACTGTGACGACCCACTATTCATAGTGAGGTGGAATACGTTGGGTGCGTCATGAGTAATACTGAATTAATAGATAATGCGAGAAAGGATTTGTCCCTTATCTTCCATAACGGAAGTAGATATCTCATTAACTTAGAGTGAATTTATCTCTCTTGATTCGAGATATCGAGACAAATGGATTACATTACACGGTAAGCGTTTGTAGGAGGTGACATGTCATTGGGGCGTTAACTTCTTTCTCTATAGGTGTCTTGGCATGTTCCTAGACACTAACCTTGGACTTTAGGCAGGCTCCGCCAAATGCCACTGAGAAAGAGGCATAGAGGGTCACACACTAAGTGTGTCCGTGTATCTTAGTTAAATATTAATTTAACAAGTTAAATAAAGATTATTACCAATTGTGGTCTAATAATTATTTAAGGATGTCTGATCACATTTATTTCAACACTAGTTATTAGAGAAAAAATATTATGGGCGAAATAATATATTTATTAGTGAGTAATGCAATGATATTTATTTTAGAAATAAATAGCCATTATTTAAGGACTAATAAATATGGTGGAGGAAATAAATAAAACTGGAAAAATAAAAGTACACACCGTGTATATTAAATATACACACCCTGTATTTTTTTGTGAATTTATGAGAGATAATTTTATTTATTTAATTAAATAATATTAAGTATAATTCGATGGGTGCATGTCAATTAATAATAATAGTGAAATTTTATTATTAAGACATGGGGTATTACTTTGAATTAAATGAAATTAATAAATGCTTTCAGGTAATTAATTCATTTTATTATTCTACGTAATTAAAATCCCAATTATATAATTCTCATTATCCTAGCCATTTTTTGGGGGGTGCACAATGGATTTAGAAAAGCTCTCAATCCAAGAGAGAATTACTTTTCTAACAAGAACGCTCTCAGTCTATGAGTGAGAGAGATCCACCCCCACCGGATGAAGGCGATCATATGCGGACATCACAAGTGAATTCTCTTCCGCGCTAGCACCTGGAGATCCCTTCAGCGATGTCCTGAGATACGTGGAACACGTGTGGATCACCACTAGAGGAATCCTACACTTGGATTCTATGATGAAATGACAGATCCCATCGGTTCTGACTGGAAACATCAACGAAGAAAAAATTCCATCAAGGTAATATTTTTAAATTAATTTAATTAATTATAACAAACATATGATGATCTTATCTCTATGTTTTTGGGACTCCCTCTTTCATTTTAGTTCTTCATTCTATTTTGAAGATCCGGCGTTTTATTATCATGACGGATCATAGATTGATTATTATTAATGCTAAATTTAAAGTTGGGTACACCCACCAATGTTCTTCCGCAGCGCTCAGAACCTAAAAAATTGTTAAAAACCTTAAAAACAATAAAATCCCTAAAAACACTAAAAACTAAAAAGACCCTAAAAATATTGAAAAACCCTATGAACCCTAAAAATCCCTGAAAAAACTTAAAAACCCTCAAAATTCATAAAAACCCTAACAAACAACAAAAACCATAAAAATCCTAAAAAACACCGAAAACCTAGGAATACGTAAAAAACCAAAAAAACACTAAAGCCCCAGAAAACTATAAAAACCTCTAAAAACCTTAAAAAATGAAAACCCATAAAAACTATTAAAAACCACTAAAAACTCTAACAACCCTTAAACCTCTAAAAATTTTAAAAACTCTAAAAAACATTAAAACCCTAAAAAATTAATAAAAAACACTAAATACCCAAAATGACCCTAAAACCCCCGAAAACCCTAAAAACCCATTAAAGAACCCTAAAACCCTCAAAATCCCTAAAACCTTTAAAAACCATAAAACCTATAAATACCTAAAAGGCCTTTAAAAATACATTAAAACATAAAAAAACCTACAAACCAAAAAAACAATAAAAACCCATAAAAATCATAAAAACAATAAAACCCTAAAAACCCTAAAAACTATACAAACCTTTGAAACCCCGAAAAATTTAAAAACTCTAAAAAACCGTAAAAATTTTATAAAACTCAAAACCCCCATAAAACCCAAAAATACTCTAAAAACCCTGAAAACCCCTAAAACCCTAAAAACCATCAAAGTGCCTTAAAATAATAAAAAACCCTTAAACCATAACAATCCTAAAAAACCCATAAAAATTATGAAAGCCAGAAGCCCCTAAAAACCCTGAAAACCCAATGAAAACCATAAAAACCACTAAAATCCTTTAAAACCCCTAAAAATCCATAAAATACCACTAAAAACTATAGAAAACCTTAAAACCCCTAAAAATGTAACAAAACTCTAAAAAACATAAAACCCTAAAAAACTGAAAAAACAGTAAAAACTCAAAAAAAACCCTAATAACCCTAAAAACCCCTAAAAACTCTAAAAAACACTTAAAACCCCTAAAACCCCTAAAAATACATAAAACCCTTAAAACTCCAAAGACCCTAAAAACCATAAAAACACCAAAACCCCTTAAAAACCCTAAAAACCCCATAAAAACCAAAAACCCCATTGAAAATTCTAAAACCCATAAAAAGGTTAAAAACACTAAAAAACCAGAAAAACTCTATAAAACATTAAAAAACATTAAAAATTCAACAGGTCCCTAAAACCGTTGAAAAAAAACCCTAAAACACCCCAAAATCCCTAAAATCCCTGAAAACCATAAAAATCATAAAAAACCCTAAAAATCCATGAAAACGTACAAATCCCTAAAAACCATGAAAAAACCCTGAAAACCGAAAAATACCTAAAAACCTAAAACACCATAAAAGCCCATAAAAACACTAAACACCCAATAAAAATATAAAAAACCTTGAAACCCTAAAAGAATATAAAAACACTAAAAACCCCTAAAACCCTAGAAACCCCTGAAAAGACCTTAAAACAAAAACACCCCCAAAACCCTAATAACCATAAAAACCATAAAAATCCTAAAACACCCTAAAAATCAAAGAAAACAAATACAACTCTAAAAATCCTAAAAAACCCCTTTAAAATCATAAAACACGTAAAAACCTTAAAAACACTAAATACCCAAAAAAATCATAAAACCCTCTAAAAACTCTACAAACCCTTAAACCATCTAAAAACGTTTAAAACTCTAAAAAACTTTAACAACCTTAAAAAACTGGAAAAAACTCCTACAAACCCAAAAGACCATAATTTTTTTGAAAAAATGTAAAAACCCCTGAAAATTTATAAAAACCTCGAATATCTCTAAAAGCCCTAAAAACCAATAAAACCCATAAAAACCACAAAAAACCTAAAAAACCTCTAAAAATCCATGAAAACATAAAAATCATAAAAACGTTGAAAATCCCATAAAAACCATAAAACCCCTAATAACCTTAAAACCCTTAAAACCCTTAAAACCCAATAAAACTCTAATAACACTAAAAATCCCTAAAAATGATGAAAATATATAAAAAACCTTAAAAAGCCAAAAAAAATTAGAAAAATAAAAAAAATCTAAATCCCCAAAAGGCCTAAAAAGACCCCAAAAAACTCTAAAAACAATAAAGACCCCTTAAACCCCTAACACCCCTCAAAATCCCTAATACCCCGAAAAATCCTAAAACCCATAAAAATCCTAAAAAACTCATAAAAATCAATAAAAACATAAAAAATCCTAAAAACCCTATAAAACCCCTTAAAACATTAAAAACCCTAAAAGCCATAAAAACCCATAAAATAACTAAAAATAATAAAAACCCTTAAAACACCTAAAACATTAAAAAAATATTAAAAACCTAAAAACACTAAAAAAACTTAACCCCCCTCCCAAAAATACCCTAAAAACTCTTAAAAACACAAAAAACAGTAAAAAACCAGAAAGACCCAAAAAAAAACTCAAAATCCCGAAAAACGTAGAAAACCCCTAAAAACAATAAAAATCATACAAAACCCTAAAAATCCATGAATATATAAAAACACTAAAAACCCAAAAAAACAACTAAAAACCATAAGCCCCCCCCCCCAAAACTCTAAAAAAACCCTAAACCCCCTTAAAAACCCAAAATAAATCACTATATTTTTTAAAAAACCTAAAACCCCCAAAAAACATTAAAAAAATCTGAAAACCTTAAATACACTAAAAAGCACAAAAAACCCTAAAAACTAAAAAAACCCCTAAAAACCCTAAATACTCTTAAAAACCATAAAACCCCTCAAAAGCCCTAAAAACCATAAAAACCCTATAAATACTAAAAATAATAAAATACCCCAAAAAATCCATGGAAAAGTAAAAGACCATAAAACCCTTAAAAAATCCTAAAAATATAAAAACCAATAATAACCTTAAAAATCCAAAAAACCCATAAAAACCATAAAACCACTAAAAACTCTAAAAACCCTTTAAACCCTTAAAAACATTGAAAATATCTAAAAAACCTTAAAATCCTTAAAGAAACTCCAAAAAAACACCACAACACCAAAAGCACCCTAAAAACCACTAAAAACAGTAGAAACTATGAAAAACCATAAAACCCCTCAAAATCCCTAAAAATTGTAAAAAATCTTAAAACCATAAAAATCCTAAAAAACCCCTAAAAATCAATGAAAACGTAAAAAACTCTAAAAAAAATTGAAAACCCCTTGGAAACCATAAAAACCCATAAAACCATAAAAAAACCCTAAAAACAATAAAAACCCTAAACCACTAATAACTCTAAAAACACCTTAAACCCCTAAAAATTTTGATAACCACAAAAAAACATTAAAACCCCTAAAAACATAAAAGGATCCTAATAAACCAGAAAACCCCTTAAAACCCTAAAATCCCTAAAAATCCTAAAATCCCTAAAACCCTTAAAACCCATCAAGAAATTTAAAATCCTAAAAAACCCCTAAAAATCCATGAAAACATAAAAATCCCAAAAAATCCTAAAAAACCCCCTGAAAATCATATAACCCCTAAAAACCTTAAACAATCCTAAAAACCCATCAAACCCAAAAAACTCATAAAACCCTAAAAACCAATAAAAACTCTGAAAACAGTTAAAACCAAAAAATGTTAAAAAACTCTAAAATTACTTCAAAACCCTAAAAACACACAAAAAATCCTAAAAACCCAAAAACCCCAAAAACCCGGAAAGAAAACCAAAAACCCATAAAAAACCCCAAAACCCCCAAAACCCCCCTAAAAACCACTTAAAACCCCTAAAACCCCTCATAATCCCAAAAAATACTCAAAAATCATAAAACCCAGAATAATCCAAAATCCCCCTAAAAATTTATGAAAA
Source organism: Viscum album (assembly GCA_963277665.1). Lineage (NCBI taxonomy): Eukaryota > Viridiplantae > Streptophyta > Magnoliopsida > Santalales > Viscaceae > Viscum > Viscum album. Next base: position 593,777,147 of record OY728137.1, on the reverse strand, counting down.
CATAACCCTAAAAATCCAAAAAAAAACATCTAAAACCCATAAAACCCCTAAAAACCATAAAAAGCCTAAAAAGATTCCCAAATCCTAAAAATTACACTAAAAACTCTAAAAACCATTAAACCCCTAAAAATGTTAAAAAATCTAAAAACTTTAGAAATCCTAAAAAACTCAAAAAAACTACAAAATCCTAAAAATACCCAAAAATGCCAAAAAAATCTATAAAAACCATAAAACCTTCTAAAAACCTCATAAAAACCCCAAAACCCCTCAAAAACCCTAAAAATTGCAAAAAACCTAAAAAATCCATAAAAACCATAAAACCACTAAAAAATCTAAAAACATATAAAACCCCTAAAAATGTTCATAAATATAAAAACCCTTAAAATCCTAAAAATCTAAATTAACTCCTAAAACCCCTAAAAATCCTAAAACCCCTAAAACCCCTTGAAAATCTTCAAAATCCAAAAATCCATTAAAAAACTAAAAACAATAAAAATCCTAAAAAACCCTAAAAATCCAAGAAAATCTAAAAAACAATAAAAATCTTAAAAACCCAGTAAAAACCATAAACCCCCAAAAACCTTTTAAACCCCTAAAATTATATAGAAACCCAAAAACCATGAAAACACTAAAAACCTTTGAAATCCCTAAAAATGTTAAAAAACTCTAAAAACCTTAAAAACCATAAAAAACTTAGAAAACCCTAAAACCCCAAAAGACCCTAAAACCCTGAAAAACCCCAAACCCATGAAAACACCAAAACCCCATTAAAAGACTTGAAAACACTCAAAATACCTAAAAATTCTAAAAACATTAAAAACCATAATTATCCTAAAAACCCATAAAACCCCATGAAAACGTTAACAACCCTAAAAACCCAGAAAACCCCTACATTCCATAAAAACATTAAAGACCTTAAAACCCCTAAAAACCCACTAAAATTGCTAAAAACCCTTAAAAAGCTAAAAATATTAAAAACTATAAAAAACCATAAAAACCATAAAAACATTTAAAATTTTAAAAAATCCTAATACTTAAAAGACCCTATAAACCTAATGATAATCATATTAAAGGCACTAAGTCGATTTCCCATATGGAGGAGTTGGATTTTCAATACCTGATGATGTGAGGGAGATTAAATAGGTTTAACGCTACAATGTGTTCCCATTTCACTTCATTAAAGGCCCAATGGATCTCACCTTGCATGGATGGAGAAAATGGGACTACTATAACCCTTATTCAAGTACAAATATGATGTTTAAAGCTTGTCCCACATGGTTGAATGAATTTTGGAAGCCTCTCTCACATGAAGGATTCTACAATGGAATCTTTGGACACCAAACTGAAATTCGGTGGACTAGGAACTCAAAGTCAAAACTGGTGGGATATACTTGTAAAGGTGTTTGATTATTTTCTAAAAAGTTTTTGGTAGACTTTATCTTTTTTAATTTAATTGAAAAAAAATAGGTTTAGCCTTTATGACTTCAGGATATTAGACCCTTGATTGTTGTATCATGCCTGGGCTATAAATAGACACTCCTTTGGAACTTGTATGGAATTAAATATTGATATAGATAGATTATGCTTTGTTTCTCTCCATTGTGTGTGGACTGTTCCAATTTTCCCCCTACTATTGAGCATTATATTCTTTTCAATCTATAAGTTAGATTGGTGATCCAAGATAAAAAATCCCCCAATTCTGTGTCTCAACCCAAGTGTGTTGATGTGTAGATAATTTATCACATCCCTCCCTTGAGTGTGTTGTCTACGTTTTAGGTCTCACCCCTTATAGATTTGGTTGACTACTTTCATCCACTATCCATACCCATCATCTTCCACTTAGCCTTGAACTGCATCTTTCATCCACCACCCTACACAGTGATTGTCAAGCCACCCCATTCATCTTTCATCAATAGGTATCATAGATCTAGTTCACATGGTTGGTACCTATCCCTTTATTTACATTAATTTTACCCATTAACCTTTTTATATTTTTATATTATCCACCCATTAAAAAACTTTTTTTTAAAAAACCTCTAGAATTTGCCTATATTGTGCAATCTTAAAATATTATACATTAATCCAAATATGAATCTCTCTTCTTTTATGGTTTTATTTTCTATATGTGATTTTTATCTATAAAAAATAAAAAAATAAAATTACCTCAACTCATCATTTTATGATTTTCAATGTTAATCACACATTCTTTCTTCGAGAGATTAAAAAAATATCTTACTCTCTGTTCATCATCTTGTTCTTAAAAAAATAAGCAGAAAACATTTTTGGGAGATTTAAAAAAAAGAGAATAAAATTTCCTCTTCACCTATTTCTACTTTAAATTATTCTCACTTTACATTTACATACATCCATTTCTCTATCATTTTACTTCATCTTTGTATCAATTTTGTCTCATTGTTATTAATTTTTATTATCTTACACAATCAGGAAAAAACCACATACTGCCTTTCTACCCCCTTTTCACCTTTTACCCATTTTCTACCCTCTTTATCACCCTTTACCATTTTGTTACCTTTTTTCACTCAAAAGGGTTATTTTAAACCATCCTCCAATACAATATTGAATTAGGATGGATTGGTGGCATGTTATTTCCCTATAAAAGGTATTATATTTCATAAGTTCTTGAGATTTGAATTGAGTGTTGAGAGTGGAGAGAAAATAAAAAAATCCCTATGTGTGTGTATCTTGCATGGGTGAGTGTCTTTCCTTGTTTGCGTGAGTGTGTATATATTGCATTCATAATTATGTATCATTGTTTGCATGAGTGTGTACATATTGTGTGTGTGAGTGTTTATATCTTGCTTGTGTGACTGTGTATCCTTGTGTGCGTTAGTGTGTACATATTGTGTGTATCTTGTGTGTGTGTTTTTTTGTGTATAAATATCATGTAAGATGATCATGGGATGATAATTGCTCATGCTAGTGATGAAGGAAGTCAAATTAATTCTCCCGCACTAGAATTTTTTCCTCTTAAAATGCAATATTTGGTGACCCATTTCAAGAAGATTCTTGATAGGAAGTTGGAGGTTCTACATGAGAGGATCGACAACCTAGAGAATCAACTGAGCCCAAGGGTGATCTATGAAAACCCATAGTGCACTCCAGCACTATGGTGCCCCCACATCCTGGAAGAGGAGATATAAAACTTTGATGGTGATTTGGAGGATGTCCAACAAAGGATAAATTTCTTCCAACAACCTAGAGGAGGCCAAAGGAGACCACATGATAATTAACTACTTGGTGCGATCAAGGTAAAGGTCCCTTCTATTAAAGGGAAAAGAAATATGAAAGAATACATGGAGTTGGAGATATATATCGAGGAGGTGTTTTCATGTCATGCATATTTTAAGGAGAAAAGGTCAAACTGGATTCCCTTGATTTTTTTGATTATTCTTTAATTTGGTGGGATAAAATGAAAAAATATTGGGCTAGATATGGTGGACGTCCCATAAACATTTGGGTTGACATGAATTTTTTCATGTGGAAGTGGTTTTTCCCCACATATTACCATAGATATCTCCACATAAAAATAAACGTCTCACCCAAGGGAGTAAAAGTATGGAATGTTACTACAAAGAGATACAAATTTCCATGATTCGAGAAAACATCAAGGAAGATTTGGAGGCAACCATGGCATTATTTTTACATGGGATCAATCAGGAGATTACCGATGAAGTGGATATGTACCACCATATGGGGATACAATATATGATCCACCAAACCACCAATATTGAGTAACAAATCAAATCGAGGAGAAATATGTGGAAACCCACTACCCATTTCACTCAATAGAGAAATTTGAGTAAGGAAATTGGAGAATCATCAAATCCAAAAAGGTGCTCGATTGCAAAATTGAAAAGATTATTCTTCCACCAAAGATACCGAAATTAACTTCCTCATGCCCATCAACTTTTCCATTTAGCACAATCCCATCCACAACAACCAACCCCTGATTTTGTTGCTCAAAAATGAACTCCTTAGCTTCCAAACTTTCAAAATTGTTGCACAAATGGATGCCCACTGGTGCCTACGTAACAACATATACCATTTTCTCAAGAGAGTTTTCCAATATGGTAGGTCTTCCAACCTTCATCTCCTCCACATGAAAAGATGTAGAAGTTCATACTTCCCCGCACCAGCCACATCTCACTCACCACAGATTAGAATAACATCAATGTCTTTATTGAATTCTTCATATTCCACCACCCCATTATCATTACCCAAATAAATAGGAATAGAAGGGGAACTCCCTGTCTTAGTCGTGTCCTGCTCCTCATGGGGTTTTAGAATGGTTTTTAGAGGGGGGTTAAATATTTTTGGGTATTTATGGTTTTAGGGGTTTTTTAGGGTTTTTACAGTTTTTTATGTTTCCATAAATTTTTAGGGAGATTTTAGGTTTTTTATTATTTAAATGTGTTTTTTGGGGTTTAAGGAATTTTCAGGGTTTTAAGGGATTTTGACTTTTTAGGGGGTTTTTGAGTTTTTTAGGGTTTTTATGTTTTTTAGAGTTCTTAAAAGTTTTTATGGGATTTAAGTGTTTTTATTTTTTAGTTTTTTTAGAGTTTTTATCGGATTTTATGATTTTTATGTTTTTAGAGGATTTTAGGGGTTTTGGGGTTTTAGGGGTTTTCAGGGTTTTTATGGTCTTTTTGGGTTGTTAGGGTTTTTTTTTGTTTTTAAGGTTTTTTGGAGTTTTTAAAATTTTCAGTGGATTTAAGGGTTTTTAAATTTTTTAGTTATTTTTTAGGGTTTTTATAGTTTTTATGGTTTTTAGGTTTTTTAAGGTTCTTTTTGTTTTCATTGATTTTTAGGGGTTTTTTGGATTTTTACATTTTTATGTTTTTTGTGTTTTTAGGGATTTTGGTGGCTTTTGGGATTTTTAGGGGGTTTTAGTTTTTTTATGGTTTTTAAGGTTATTTTGGGTTTTCAAGGTTTTTGGAATTTTGAAGGGTGTTTAATGTTTTTTAGAGTCTTTTAATGTTTTAGGGGTTTTATGGGTTTTTAGAGTTTTTAGTGGGGTTTTAGTGTTTTTAGGTTTTTTAGGTTTTTAAAGGGTTTTAGGGGTTTAGGGTTTTAAGGGTTTTTAGTGTTTTTTAAATTTTCATAGATTTTTAGGGGTTTTTAAGGATTTTTATGGTTTTTATTTTTTGTAGGGTTTTTAGATATTTTTAAGGTTTTAGGGTTTTTAGGATTTTTCACGGTTTTAGGATCTTTTGGGATTTAAGGTTTTTATTGAGTTTTTTTTAGGGTTTTTATGGTTTTCTATAGTTTTGAACATATTTAGGGGTTTTAATGTTCTTTTATAGTTTTAGTGGGGATTTCGGGTTTATATGGTTTTTATGATTTTTTTTAAATGTTTTTAGGGGGTTTTATAGTTTTTAGGGGGTTTTCGTTGTTCTTTGGGGTTTTTTACTTTTTCAATGATTTTTTTGGTATTTTTTAGGTTTTTTATGGTTTTTAGGATTTTTTACTGTTTTTAGTTATTTTAAGTGGTTTTAGGATATTTTTGTTGTTTTTAAGGGTTTTCATGGTTTTTAGAATCTCTTTGGGGTTTTAGGGACTTTTTGGTTCTTAGGGAAAGGAAGGCTCAGGGCGAGGCTATTCCTGACTCCCCCAAAGTTTATTTGAAAAAAAGACACGAAGACACTACAGACAAGGGATGTGCAGGGTCAATCAACCCGCACCCAAAAACCCTTAACAAACACACCCCAAAAGAGAGAAAAAAAAAGAATAATCAAAAGAATAAAAGACACAACGCCTAACTCACAGCTACTTCAGCACCATCTCATCCAATTCCAGCACTAGGTGGCTCCATCACCCATTTACCACTTCTCATCCAAGCAGAAACCAGCATCCAAAGCTCACAGCCATGCAGCGACCAACGTCCAGTCTCACATTTTCCAGTATCCAACACCTTCTCACCAAGAAGCTCCGCCATAAGAAACTCTATCATCCAGCATTCACCAGTAACCAACAGCTCACAACCAGCCAAAGTCCAATGCCCAAACTCACAAAAACCGGTATCTAGCACCTTCTCACCAAGAAGATCCACCACAATCAGCCCAGAACCATCAGCACCAAGGTCATAAATCCCCCCTTCATCACTTCGGAATGAAGCAGTAGCTCCACAGCACCCACATGCAGAATAAAGCGCAGCACCACTCAACAAAACCAATAGCCAGCATCCACTTCGAGCCACAACCAAACCAGCTTCATCACCTCGCAGCAGAACAACAACCATCACCAAGCACCAACATCCATGTCCAAAGACCAATGCTCACAATGAAACACAACCAAACCAACCATAATATATAGAACTACAGATAATATCCAAATCGCAGCACAGATGCAACCCCCGCTCAGAATACCAAGCCATGCTCATCTACCCAGAAAACCACTAGCAACCTCTGACAAAACTAGCATCCACACAAAATTCAATAAACCATATTGCAATACACCTTCCAGCATCTAGAGACATCTCAGCAAACATAACTAGCATCTCGGGGCCAAGAAAACATCTTTTCCACCAAAGGAAAGCATAAACCGAAACCAAAGTACAACAAAAAGAAAACTAGCCAAGGATTCTAGCAAGAAATGAGCTCTAGCAAAAAAATTTAGTAGAAAACTGGGGACTAGAGAAGCCGTTTTGGTACCCCCAATGAACCAATGACCAGCAGATCAACCAGATCCTAGCATAGCTTAAGTCACTCCACATCAACAGCATGAAAGGTAGACAAATACAAAGAACCTTAAAATCAAACCCGAGCCTTATGCATGAGTCTTTGACCAGCAGATCTAGAAGAGCATGCCAAAGGACCAAGCATACCACCAGCAGATCAACGCCAAGCCCTCTGTAAACACCATTTTCCATCGCGCAGCCCGGAGAAAGAGCAAAACTCGCCGGAAAACAGATCATCGAGATCAGACGACCAAATATTCACGTAGGGAAGCGGATGAAGAAACCATACAAGTCCCCGGCTGTCGCCACCAGAGATGGAGACCCCCACCCTGACCGACTTGTAATGCTCCCACCAAGGGAGGTAGTTGATCGAAGAGGGGAAGAAGAATGTCGGTATGAAGCCGCCAAGAAGAATTTGGGGAGGAGACCATGGAAAGCGTGTCACCAAGAGGGAGAATACCTTTGGGTTATTATAGGTTTTAAAGTTTTTTAGGGGTTTTATGGTTTTTAGAGTATTATATCTTTTTAAGGGGTTCTAATGGTTATTATAGATTTTAGATGTTTTTAGGGGTTTTAAGGAATTTTATGGGTTTTTATGGTTTTTTGGGGGTTTATGGTTTTCAGGGGTTTTCTAGGGTTTTTAAATTTTCATGTATTTTTAGGGGGTGTTAGTATTTTTATGGTTTTTTTTGTTTTTATGGTTTTTAGAGATTTTGATGGTTTTTTGAATTTTTTAGGGGTTTTTAGGGTTTTTAGGGTTTTCATGGTTCTTTTTGGGTTTCTTGAGTTTTTAGGGGTTTTAATGTTTTCAGAGTTTTTTTAACTTTTTAGGTATTTTATTTTTTTTAGAGTCTTTTGAGTTTTTATGGTTTTTATGTGTTTTTATGGTTTTTAAGATTTTAAGGTATTTTTATGGGTTTAAGTGTTGTTTTAGGGTTTTTAGGGATTTTTTAATTTTCATGGATTTTTAGGGAATTTTCTTTTTGATTTTTATAGATTTTAGGGTTTTATAGATTTTGAGGATTTTTATGGGTCTTTTAGGGTTATCTTGGTTTTCCAGGTTTTTAGGGTCATTTTGGGTGTTTAGTTTTTTTTTGATTTTTTATGGTTTTAAATTTTTTAGAGTTTTTAATGTTTTTAGAGGGGTTAATGGTTTTTTTTTGTGTTTTTAGTTTTTTTTTAGGGTTTTTATGAATTTTTTTTGATTTTAAAGGTTTTTAGAGGGGTTTTATGATTTTTAAGGTTTTTGGGGTTTTTAGGTTTTTTTATGTTTTAATGATTTTTTGGGCTCTTTTTAGGGATGTTCTGGTTTTTAGGGTATTTAGAGAATTTAGAGGGGTTTAGGGTTTTTAATTGTTTTTAGGGTTTTTCATGTTTTTGGGGGTCTTTTTTGGATTTTTAGGTTTATTTTGAGTTTTTTAAGGATTTTAATGTTTTTTAGAGTTTTTAATGTTTTTAGGGGTCTAAAGGATTTATATATTTTTAGTGTTTTTATGGGGTTTTAATGGTTTTGGGGTTATTTATTATTTTTCAGGGGTTTTTAGAATTTTTTTTCATTTTAATGGATTTTAATGGGGATTTAGGATTTTTATAGTTTTTAAGGGTTTTAGGGGTTTTATTGATTTTATGTTTTTTACAGTTTTTCAGGGGCTTTAGGTTTTTTAGGGTCCTTCCTGGTTTTTAGTGTCTTTTGGGGTTTTAAGGGTTTTTTTGATTTTTTTATGTTTTTAATGGTTTTTATATATTTTTAACATTTTTAGTGTTAAAAAAGGTTTTAGTGATTTTAGAGCTTTTTAAGGTGTTATGGGCTTTTAAGGGTTTTATGGTTTGTAGGGGTTTCTGGTTTAAGGGGGTTTTCAGGTCTTTTAGGGTTTTTAGGTTTTCATTGATTTCAGAGGGTTTTATTATTTTTATGGTTTTTATGGTTTTTAATGGTTTTTAAGGATTTTGAGGCATTTTAGGGGTTTTCATAGGTTTTAGGGTTTTCTAGGAATTTTAGGGTCTTTGGGGGTTTTAGGGTCATTTTGAGTTTTTTAGGGGTTTTATGATTTTTTATAGATTTTTAACGTTTTTAGGTGTTTTAATAGTTTTTAGAGGTTTTTGTATATTTTTTGGGCTTTTATGGGCTTTTAAGGTTTTTAATGTTTTTAGGGTTTTTATTGGTTTTCAGGGGTTTTTCAAGGTTTTTTTTTTATATTTTTTGTTTTCATGGATTTTAGGGGTGTTTTAGGAATTTTATGGCTTTAGAGTTTTTTATGGATTTTATGATTTTTTAGGGTTTTCATGGGTTTCTGGTGTTTTTGGATTTAATATAGTTTTAGGGTCTTTTGGGGGTTTTAGTGTTTTATGGGATTTATAGAGGTTTTACCGTTTTTTAGAATTTTTTAACATTTTAGGGGTGTTAAGGGTTTTTAGAGTTTTTAGGGGTTTTAGGATATTTTAGGGGTTTTAAGGTTTTTAGGGGGTTTTATGCTTTTTAGTTGTTTTTAATGGTTTTTAGGTCTTTTCACATTTTCATGTATTTTTAGGGGCTGTTAAAGATTTTTATGGTTTTTGGGGATTTTATGGTTTTTATGGATGTTGAGGGTTTTTATGGTTTTCAGGGGTTTTAGGGTCCTTTAGAGTTTTTAGTGTCTTTTTGGGTTTTTTTTTAATTTTTTAGGATTTTTAAGTTTTGTATAGTTTTTTACCATTTTTAAGGGTTTTAAGGGCTTTGTTTGGTTTTTTAGTGTTTTTAGATCTTTTTGGTTTTTTATGGATTTAAGGTTTTTAGGGGTTTTATGGTTTCTAGAGTTTTTAGGGTTTTTTATGTTTTCATGGATTTTTAGGGGTTTTAAGGGGCCTTTTAGGGAGTTAGTGTCTTTTTGGGTTTTCAAGTGTTTTTTTTGAACATTTAGGGATTTTAAGGTTTTTAGAATTTTTTAACGTTTTATAGGGTTTTACCTTTTTAGTGGTTTTAAGGGTTGGGGGGGGGGGTTTATGGTTTTTAGGGGGTTTTAAGGTTTTGAGGATTTTTAGTGTTTTATATGTTTTCATGGTCTTTTTGATGGGTTTTTATGGGATTTATGGTTTTTAGGGTTTTTATGGTTTTTAAGGATTTGGAGGTTTTTTGGGTTTTTGGGTGTTTTTAGTGTTTTATGCTCGTATTGGGTTTTAAAGGGTTTTTCCATTTTTTTGATGGTTTTTAAGGAATTTTTATGGTTTTTTATTGTTTTTAATGCTTATAAGGGTTATACGATTTTTAAGAGTTTTTAGTGGGGTTTTAGGGTTTTATTATTTTTTATTGTTTATATGGATTTTATAGGTTTTATGGGTTTAAAAGGTCTCTCAGGGTTTTTAGTGTTTCGATGTTTTTATTGATTTTTAGAAATTTTTTAGGATCTTTATGGTTTTGTTGGGTTTTTTTGGATTTTGTGGGTTTTTAGGGTTTTTTAGGGTCTTTTAGTGGTTTTTGTGTATTTTTTAATTTTTGGGTTATTTTTGGGTTTTATGGTTTTTATGGTTTTTATAATTTTTAATGTTTTTATAGGTTTTAAGGGTTTTTAGTGTTTTTGCTAGTTTTTATGGTTTATATGGGTTTTGAGTTTTTTTAATGTTCTTAGGGATTTTAATGGTTTTCAAGGCATTTAGGTTTTTGAGTTTTTATGGATTTTTAGGGCGACTTTTCGGTTTTTATGGCTTTATGGGTTTTTAGGGACTTTGTGGGTTTTTAGGGGTTTTCATGGGTTTTTAGGGTCTTTTGGGTTTTTAGTGTTTTCTAATGGTTTTTTGGATTTTTTAGAGTGTTTTAACGTTTTTAGGGTTTTAAGTGTTTTTATAGTTTATAGTGGTTTTTATGGTTTTATGGGTTTTTAGGTTTTTAGGTTTTTAAGGTTTTTAGGTGTTTTTATGTATTTAGGTTGTTTTCAGGGCTTTTAGGGGGTTTTACATTTTCCTGTATTTTTAGGTGTTTTTACGACTTTTATGGTTTTAAGGATTTCTTAGGGTTTTATGAATTTTGAGGGTTGTTAGATATTTTCAGGGTTTTTAGGTTTTTTGGTGGTTTTCAGGGGTTTTCGGGTGTTTGGGGGGGTTTTGATTATTTTTTTAGTTTTTAGGGTCTTTAATGTTTTTTGAGGTTTTTAATGTTTTTGGGGGTTTAAGGGTTTTTCAAGCTTTTAGTTTCTATAAGGGTTTTAGGGGTTTTTAGGGGTTTTAAGGTTTTGGGGGGTTTGAAAATTTTTAGGTTTTTTGGGTTTTCGGCGTTTTTATGTTGTCATGGATTTTTAGGATTTTTTAAGGATTTTATGGTTTTTAGGGATTTTATGGATTTTGTGGGTCATTTGGAGTTTTATGTTTTTTTAACTTTATAAAGTTTTTATCGCTTTTTAAACATTTTTAGGGTTTTAAATATTTTTTATACTTTTTATTGGTTTTAGGGTTTTTATTGGTTCTTAGGTTTTTAAAGGGGTTTAGGGGTTTTTATAGTTTTCATGGGCATTCAAGGTTTTTTTACATGTTCATGGATTAATAGTTTTTATTATATTTTTAAGGTTTTTAAGATTTTTTGTTTTCTTGAAATTTTGAGGGTTTTAGGGTTTTTAAGAAGCTTTTAGGGTTTTTTGGGGTTTTCTCTGTTTTTAGGGTCGTTTTGGGTTCTAAGGGTTTTTTGATTTTTTATAGATTTTAAGGTTTTTAAAGTTTTTTAGGTTTAAAGTGTTTTTAGAGTTTTTAGTAGGTTTTAGGGTTTTTACGAGTTTTGGGTTTTTTAAGGTTTTCAGTGTTATTTTATGGTTTTCAAGGATTTTTTTTAGGTTTTTAGGGTTTAAATTTTTTTTACGTGGTCATGGATTTTTAGGGTTATTTTTGAGATTTTTACGGTTTTTTAGGTTTTTTAGGGATTTTATGTATTTTGTGGGTTTTATGGATTATCATGGTTTTTAAAGGTTTTTAAGGGTTTTCAAGGTTTTTAGGGCCTTTATGGGGTTTTAGGGGGGTTATTATTTAGGGTTTTTAAGGTTTTTTAGAGTTTTTTTAACATTTTTAGGGATTTTTATAATTTTAGCGAATTTTAGAAGTTTTATGGATTTTTTAGGGTTTTATGGGTTTTTGAGGGTTTTAGGGTTTTTTATGTTTTCATGGATTTTTATGGGTCTTTTAGTATTTTTATTCATTTAGTGTTTTGTAGGGTATTTAGATATCTTGAGGGTTTTTAGGGTTTTAGGGTCTTTTTGGGTTTTAGGGGGTATTTTGAGTATTTTATGGTTTTAATGTACTCTATAGATTTTTAATATTTTTAAGGGATTAATAGATTTTTTTGATTTTTTGATTTTTTTTATTGGGTTCATAGGGTCATTAAGGGATTTTATATTATTTTAAGTCTTTAGGAATTTTTAGGATTTTTTAATGTTTTTTGGTTTTTTATATTTTCATAAATTTTATGGGATATTAGGATTTTTATGGTTTTTTTGGATTTTATGGATTTTGGTGTTTTTTTATTATTTTTCAAAGGTTTTTAGGGGTTTTAGGATCTTTTTGGGGTTTTGTGGTTTTTTAGGGGTTTTAGGGTTTTTTTATCATTTTTAACTTTTTAGGGGTTTATAGGGGTTTTAGAGTTTTCAGTGAGTTTTTTGGGTTTTAATGAGTTTTAAGGGGTTTTTAAGGTTTTTAGTGGTTTTTTATGGTTTTTAGGGTTTTTAGGGTTTTTAGGTTTTTATAGGTTTTCTTGGATTTCGTGGGGTTTTAGGATTTTTATTGATTTTATAGGTTTTAGGTTTTTTCGGGATTTTCGGGGTTTTTAGGGTTTTCATGTGTTTTTAGGGTTTTAGGGTTTTTCAGGATTTTTACGGACATTTGTGTTTTTAGGATTTTTTGATTTTTGTAGAGTTTTTATGTTTTTTAGAAATTTTTAACAATTTTAGGGGTTTTAAGGTTTTTTAGAGTCTTTAGTGATTTTTAGGGCTTAATGGGTTTTTAATGTTTTGAGGGGTTTTATAGTGTTTACAGTTTTCAGGCAATTTTTTGAGGGGTTTTATAGTGTTTACCAGTCCCAGAGGTAACCATCATTGATGCCCAGTATCCCACACGTCTGTCCCGAACTGCAAGTCAAGGGACTCAAATCACCGCACCTTGATACTATCCGCTTTGGGCAGCACTGACTCGCCCGTACAGTTTTAGGTCACGTCACAAGGACGCATCTCGGTGGGGAAAGCGCCCCTCGTACTTGAGAGTTCTGGGGAAAGTCAAACCACACCTCGTCACTGCCCCGCAGTCGAGAGGTCTTCTCAAAGTCAGACTATCACATCACTGACCCGGACGAACGTGGGTACCACTCCGGTTGTCATGAAGTAAAGCCACAGACTAGCCTAGTAGAAAGGACTAAGTATGAAATGTCAACGGGTGACCCACTGCCCAGCCCTACTGGAGGGTAGACCCTAACCCGATATCGGATGTCCCACTGCCCAGCCCTACTGGAGGGTAAACCCTAACACATCAACAGGCGACCCACTACCCAACCCCGCTGGAGGGTAAACCCTAACACATCATCATGCGACCCACTGCCCAGCCCCACTTGAGGGTAAACCTGGAATAAGTCGATAGGCGACACACTGCCCAGCCCCGCTGGAGGGTAGACCTAGAATAAGTTGACAGGCGACCCACTACCCAGCCTCGCTGGAGGGTAGACCTGGAATAAGTCGACATGTGACCCACTGCCCAGTCTCACTGGAGGTTACACCTGGAATAAGTTGACAGGCGACCCACTGCCCAGCCTTGCTGGAGGGTAAACCTGGAATAAGTCGACAGGCAACCCACTGCCCAGCCTCGCTGGAGGGTATACCATGAATAAGTCGACAGGCGACCCACTGCCCATCCTCGCTGGAGGGTAAACCTGGAACTAGACGACGAGCGACCCACTGCCCAGCCCTACTGGAAAGAACCTCAGCTCTGCTGGTATCAACCTCCCGGGTAGATGATTGATGCCCGCGTAAGGTGGTCACACCGAATCCACAGGAACTCTACCAGGGAACACAATGGAATGGGAAAAACTCTCCAGGCCCCTCAGGGCAATCACGCTCCAATCCGCTGAGTCACTGTCGAAGCGGACTGAGACAACTCTTCCCAAAAATTGGGGAAAACACCCACACTGTACGAGCACACGTAGTCGCAAACGGCGCCGCAGTCCGGTAAAAGGGTATTGTACCGAAACCCCTCACAGCCGAAGAAACAGAAGAACCAAACCATCTCTGTCGGCCAACCGAGAACGCAACCAGGGGGAGGCCACTCAACCCTGCTGGTCAAACAAACGAGCATAGAGGGACACTCCACGTCGGGAGGGTAAGAGTACGCGAAGCAGAACACGACACGCACAGGGGGGCCACACGACGTGTGGCCCCAAGTCAACCCCAACTGGGCGCACAAATGTCATCAGGTACAACCAACCACATGTACCTTCAATCATTCCCATATACTTCCAGAGTATACCACGTTCTAGCCCAAAGGCTATCGTGCACACGACACTCAACACCAACGCGAAGGAATAATGCAACAACTCTATCTCAAAGGCCCAGGCACAGCCATCCACATCTCATGAACCATATACATCACTCACACGAGAGTGCACGCGATCACACTCCAAGGGTCCGCTACAAACACGGTAGAAGGACCGCCACTGGAGCACCTTCCATGCATCCACATTTAAGATCGCATAAGGGGTTCCGCTCACCTGAATGGATTACACCGTTGTAATCCTAGCAGAAAAACATGCGAGATAGACTACTTTCTCACCCGAAACGGTCAACCGGTGAAAAAGGTACTATTCACTATAACCAACCAGTGTGGGGCCCACCACCGAATCCAAAAACTGAACAAATGAAGCACGCCACTGCATTCCACTCAGAAAAACACACGGGATTCACTACCCAATTGCCCAAAACAGACACCCGGTGAAAAAATGCACTATTCATCATAGCCAGGTGGGGTGGGTTCCACACCACATCTCCGAAAGAGGTCAGGCAACCTGCGCCATCACAATGCTCTCGAAAAAACACGTCGAAAGCACTACTTCCTTGAGTTGAACGAATATCTGAAGAAAAAGATCCATTCTGGCGCACCGCACACGTGCGGCGCTTCGTGGGACCCGCATCCCGGTCCCCAAACACAACGAACGGATCGCACTGTTGCGATCCTATCGAAAAAGTACACAAGATGGACTATTCATTTGTCCAAAACAGTCGCCCGGTGGTAGAGATGGAAAACCACCGTCAACGCCCAAATGCCCCTTGTGGGGCCTGCACCATCATGCCGAATTAGAGCGGGCGGATTTCACCATTGCAATCCCCTCAGAAAAACACCCAGAATAAACTGCTTGCACGCCCCGAACGGATTCCCGATGAGAAAGTCTCTAAACGCTGCTCATAGCTCAAGGACGGGCCATGGGGCCCGCACCCCAACTTTGGCCTCAATTCCTGAAACCACCCTGGAAAGCTCCGCCTTGGTTCCAGGGTCCCAACGCAACTGACGACGCTGAATTCAGACATCGGATGTGTCTGCGCCCTTCCCAGGAGAATGCTCATCCACTTAAAGGCGTGTCGCGCCTCCGAGGCCCCTTGTTTCGGAAATTAAAAATTCCCGAAACCATCTCAAAAATTCCTCCTTGATGCAAGCTCCGCGATGCCGCAGACGGCGCGCAAAACGGACGCCCGTAGCCCAAAATACGGGCGTCCAAAACTTAAGGGGAAAACCCCTTGGGCCGGACCGGCCCGGTCCGGCCGGTCCGCCCCGCTCCGGCCGGCCCGCCGGACCGTGGCGCAGCCGCTGGGCCTAGTCCGGCTGAGCCGCGGACCGCCGCCCCACGGCCTGCCTCCTTTGACACCCGCGCGCCGCCGTGCGGGATGCTCCACCAACCGGCCGACAGGCCGGTCGTTTCTTTCAACAGAGACCCGCCAAAGGCAGGACTCGGTTAGCCACGGGGTCACACCGCGTGACCCCACCTGCTCCCTTCGCACGCTGGAGCCACGGCCGGCGCCCTTGGCCGCGCCTCGGCCTGCCGTCGCCGCACCGGAGGCCGCCGCCGCCTCCCGACGAGCCGCCACCGCCTCCTGAAGTCGCCGCCCTACTGTCGTCGTTTCATCGGAGCTACCTCACCGGAGCCGCCTCTCCGGAGCTCACCGGAGCTCGCCGGAACGGAGGAGGTAAGATGAGAGGGTGTGAGGTAGGGGAAGGGGAAGAGAAGAGCGATGTGTTTAAGTAAATAACGCTTAAGCCCCCCGCCCGGCACGCCCCCGACTCTGCTCCCGAATCAGACAAAAAGGAGGGCGTCCCTGGGGTAAACACGACGCTCTGAGCGCAATGACGATCTCGGAATTTTAATCCGAGACCCCGTTCCAAAGTTATTTAATTTAGCGCCCGAGGACGCCAAATTACGAAAACGCCCCCGGGGCCATTATTCATAGACAGGCCGTGCCCGCAAAACATATACCCCTCCTAGGGTGAAGGGCACGCTCCGAACTCAACGGTGCCCTCAGTTTCCCAATCCGAGCCACCGTTTAAGAGATACTTGCGTTTCAACATTAAACGAATAAATTAATTAATTTAATTATCCGTTTAACGTTCCGAAAGAGGGAGAGGGGTCCAAACGTCCCGCACTAACAAGTTTTATGTCATTCCTAGGGTAAACACCACATTATGCACCCATCCGTACACTCGGATCTCTGATTCGAAGCACCGTTTAGGAGTTATCCCATTTATTTGGCGTTTCTAGTGTGAACGCACTGAAAATTCAATTCCGGCAACTCTGGGGCTCGGAATCACTCACCGTCTGAAGGCGTTGCTCTGGAATAATATCAGGAATATTCCAAAGTCTTTATCAGCAAAAACTGGGTTCTTACATCATTCCCTCCTTCAAGATTTTCTTCCTCGAAAAGAAAAACCAGGGAACAACGCAGGGTACTAAGCCCGCACCTGGCTCTCCCGTACCCAGAAGAACTCTTGCACAGCTCTGTGCCACCGCACCCAGCCTCAAAAGGCCCGAAGGCCCTCGGGGTAGCTCACCTCCCCGGCCGAACCTCTACGTTGCATGCCACGACTGGAGTCACCGCCTAGACCTGATACAAAGCCCAGTGATTCCATCCTTCAGAATATCCATATGGTGAAGCACCCAGGGATATCTGGTCTCGCAAGATTCACAGTCTATGCCTCGCAACCAAGACTCTCTTACATGCTCATAGGGCGAAGGAGTCAACACCATCGACTAACAAAAGGTCCTACACCTTTTTACCTTCCCAACACAGGGTCGCGCCGACGCCCCACGTCACCCTGGTAACACCTCAAGCAAGGAGCAGGGAGCAAAGCATTTCACACAGAGAGTCTTCTGATTCTACTACAAAAAGTAGAAGAGGTGTAAAGTGTACCTCTTACCATCTCATGCTCTGCCAGATCGTAGACCTCCAAAGTTCGCGGCTATCCGTGGTCCCAACTGTCAGCTCCCAAAGCCTGACGTGGACCGCCTAGTGGTGATGGGAAGACCTCGTAAGGTCGTCCTCCACTACTAGATCCTCCCGCTCCTCTGCTAGCACCACCTCTCTGGGATCTACTCCAATCACAGCGCTGCCTCTGTCGTGGTGGTTCACCTGCTACCTGCCCAAATCTCTCTGAATTCCTGGTAGGGCAGTCCCATGCCAAGTGACCTCACCCATCACAACCATAGCACCGACTCTCTCCGGGCTGCACTGGTGCCCGCCGACGCCCGCTAGCTGCGGTAGACATCTCGGCTCCAACGTACCTGCTGCCAACACCTACTATAGAACGTTACAGGAAGCTCTCTGCCACCAGTGCCATCTCTAGCACCCCGACATATGTGGAAATGCCCAAGGGTACTATGACAGCACGAATCTCTCGGCAGAGACCCTACTCAAACTTCCGCGCTCGGATATTGTCATCATGGAACAAGTCCAGGTAAAAGCGTGCACGGTCTGCAAAACTAGCCGCGTACTCGGCAACCGTCATCCCTCTCTACTGAAACTGCAAAAGCTCCCGAATCCGAATGGTGCGCAAGCAGGAGGAGAAAAACTCCTCACGGAGCAACAACTGAAATTCGCCCCACAAAAGCGGCGACTCGTTAAGAAACTGAGTCACCAGACTCCAACAATGCCAAGATACACCACGAAAAAGGCTGGCTACCAAATCCACTCTCTGATCTATCGGCGTCTGCACAAGCCTGAAAAAGAGATCCACAGTCTCTATTTAAACCTCTGCTGCCTGAGGTTAAGGCTCACCACTCAAACTCAGCGGTCTCTGCCGCTGGAACTCCCGGAGCGCACTCAACCTGCGCTCAAGCTCAGCCTGCTCTGTTGAAGCTGGCTACTGCTCAACAGGAGGGGGTGCTGCTACCGGCCCACCCCGATAAAGGTCTCACATGATGGGTCCTGGACTGTGGCCTCGTAGCTCACAGAGTCGTCGTCACGAACCCTAGCTGGTATCATGGCTGGCTGTCTTCGTGGAGACATCCTGAATATTATCAAGGAGTGCCGTGGTCAGATGAGCATAATGTATATACCAATATCAACGATGGGGAGATGACTCAAGAAGGACAGTGAAAGACTCAATCCTATGTGATGCACAATCCAATTTTCCCTGCAACAAGTGTCTCAGCATGTCGAGTCAACAAGCGGGTTATCAAGGTCCTGGTGAATGAATACGTCGGCCACCACACCATCACTGGACTCCCTGGCCTGAGAGCTACTCTCGAGACACGTTAAAACTGTTACCCTAAATCCCAACCAATTCCTATTTTAGGGACGTCCTCACAACATCACAAGGAACGAACCACCTTTGATACCAATTTGTCACGACCCGACCCTACCCGGGCTCGAGCCGCAACTACCCCAAGCCCGCCTCCATAGGCCAGGGGCTGCCGACCAGCGCCGAAGGCACAACAACTCGGGGTGGCCTTTTCCAAAGTACCTGTACACACACACGCAGCACACTCAATGAAAAAATGCAGAGTAAAACAAAAGACAAGCAGAGAAAAGTAAAGGGCAACTGCTTTAAATAAACCACAAGTGCATCGACCTCTATACAGTACAAACAAGTGCTGAAAATAAAAAGGGGAAAACACACGCCCAACCAGAAAAGTGCGACAACCCAGAAATAGGTAAACGAAAGAAAAACAACTGGAAGGGTCCCCCACCTGGGTCCCGACTCCGACCACCGCACACGGTCCAAACTCCCGGCTCCTAAGCTCCTCTGACGTCACGATCAACCTGTCCGTCATCTGAATGGGCACACCAAGTGCGGGAAAATCCCAAGCAGGGGTGAGTATAAAAATACTCAGTAGGATACCACGAAGGATCGAGGGAGAAACAAAGGAGGTACCAAAGGGGGAGCAGTAGATCGAATAGGAACAGTAAAGGGGGGGAGGGTGCAACTGAAAGCACAGTAAAGAGTCCAGCTCAACCCAAGAAAAGAAAGGGGGTAGACTCGTCCAACCACGAGAAGCTAGACACGGAAAGCACGTGGCATACCCCGCATGTCTTCACCTCTCTGGGAAGAAGAGTGACCCAATCCAAAGAGTGGGTACTAAAACAATGTATATACAAGTACATATGCTCAATCGAGAAGCCCGAACAAGTCCGTAAGGGGATCTTCGTCCCGTAGCTCAGCCAATGAAAAGAGTCGCCACCAGTCCCAGAGGTAACCATCATCGATGCCCATCATCCCACATGTCTGTCCCGAACTGCAAGTCAAGGGGCTTAAATCACCGTACCTTGATACTATCCGCTTTGGGCGACACTGACTCACCCGCACGGTTTTAGGTCGCTTCACAAGGACGCGTCTCGGTGGGGAAAACACCCCTCGTACTTGAGAGTTCTGGGGAATGTCAGACCACACCTCGTCATTGCCCTGCAGTCGAGAGGTCTTCTCAAAGTCAGACTATCACATCACTGACCCGGACGAATGGGGGTCCCGCTCCGGTAGTCATGGAGTAAAGCCACAAACTAGCCTAGTAGAAAGGACTAAGTCTGAAATGTCAATGGGTGACCCACTGCCCAGCCCTGCTGGAGGGTAGACCCTAACCCGATATCGGATGTCCCACTGCCTAGCGCTACTGGAGGGTAAACCCTAACACATCAGTAGGCGACCCACTACCCAGCCCCGCTGGAGGGTAAACCCTAACACATCATCAAGCGACCCACTGCCCAGCCCCACTAGAGGGTAAACCTGGAATAAGTCGACAAACGACCCATTGCCCAGCCTCGCTGGAAGGTAAACCTGGAATAAGTCGACGGGCGACCCACTAGCCAGCCTCGCTGGAGGGTAGACCTAGAATAAGTCGACCAGCGACCCACTGCCCAGCCTCGCTGGAGGGTAAACCTGGAATTAGTCGACAGGTGACCCACTACCCAGCCTCGCTGGAGGGTAAACCTGTAATAAGTCGATAGGAGACCCACTGCCCAGCCTCGCTGTATGGTAAACCAAGAATAAGTCGACAGGCAACCCACTTCCCAACCTCACTGGAGGGTAAACCTGGAACTAGACGATGGGAGACCCACTGCCCAGCCCTGCTGGAATGAACCTCAGCTCTGCTGGTATCAACCTCCTGGGTATAGGATCGGTGCCCATGTAATGTGGTCACACCGAATCCACATGAACTCTACTAGGGAACACAAGGGAATGGGAGAAACTCCCCGGGCCCCTCAGGGCAATCACGCTCCAATCCACTGAGTCACTGTCGAAGAGGACTGAGACAAATCTTCCCAAAAAGTGGGGAAAACACCCACACTGTACGAGCACACGTATTCGCAAACGGTGCCCCAGTCCGGTAAAAGGGTACGGTACCGAAACCCCTCACAGCAGAAGAAACAGAGGAACCAAACCATCTCTGCCGGCCAACTGAGAACGCAACCAGGGGGAGGCCACTCAACCCTGCTGGTCAAACAAACGAGCACAGTGGGACCCTCCACGTCGTGAGGGTCAGAGTACACGAAGTGGAACATGGCACGCACAGGGGGACCACACGACGTGTGGCCCCAAGTCAACCCCAACTGGGTGCACAAACGTCCTCAGGTACAAACCAACCACATGTACCTACGAGCGTTCCCATATACTCCAGAGTATACCACGTTCCAGCCCAAAGGCTATCATGCACACAGCACTCAACGCCAACTTGATGGCGTAACGCAACAACTCCATCTCAAAGGCCCAGGCACAACCATCCACATCTCATGGACCATCTACATCACTCACACGGGAGTGCACACGAACACACACCAAGGGTCCACTACAAACACGGTAGAAGGACCGCCACTGGAGCACCTTCCATGCTTCCACATTTAAGATCACGTAAGGGGCTCCGCTGACCTGAACGGATTACACCATTATAATCCTCACAAAAAAACATGCGAGATAGACTACTTACTCGCTCGAAATGGTCAACCTGTGAAAAAGGTACTATTCACCGTAACCAACCCGTGTGGGGCCCACCCCCGAATCCCGAAAATGAACAAATGAAGCACACCACTGCGTTCCCTCAGAAAAACACATGGGATTGACTACTCAATCGCCCAAAATGGACACCCGGTGAAAAAGGCACTATTCACTGTAGCCAGGTCGGGTGGGTTCCACACCACGTCTCCGAAAGAGGTCGGGCAACCTGCGCCATCGCAATGCTCTCGAAAAAACACGTCGAAAGCACTACTCACTTGAGTAGAATGAATATCCAAAGAAAAAGATCCTTTCCGGCGCACCGCACATGAGCGGCGCTTCGTGGGACCCGCTTCCCGGTCCCCAAACACAATGAACGGATTGCACCGTTGCAAACCTCTCGAAAAAGTACACAAGATGGACTATTAATTTGTCCAAAACAGTCACCCGGTTGTAGGGATGGAAAAACACCGTCAACGCCCCAACGCCCCTTATGGGGCCTGCACTATCGTGCCGAATTAGAGCGGGCGGATTGCACCATTGCAATCCCCTCAGAAAAACACTCAGAATCGACTGCTCGCACGCCCTGAACGGACGCCCGACGAGAAAGTTGCTAAACACTGCTCGCAGCTCAAGGACGGGTCGTGGGGCCCGCACCCCAACTTCAGCCTCAACGCCTGAAATCACCCTGGAAAGCTTCGCCTCGGTGTCAGGGTCCCAACCCAACTAACGGCACTCAATTCGAACATCGGATGTGTCTGCGCCGTCCAAAACAAGATTTCCCGAGAGAACTCTCATCCACTTAAAGGCGCGTCGCGCCTCCGAGGCCCCTCTTTTAGGGAATTAAAAATTCCCCAAACCATCTCAAAAACTCCTCCTTGACGCAAGCTCCATGGTGTCACAGACGGAGTGCAAAACGGAAGCCCGTAGCCCAAAATACGGGCGTCCGAAACTTATGGGGAAAACCCCTTGGGCCGGACCGGCCCGGTCCTGCCGGTCCGCCCCGCTTCGGCCGGCCCGCCGGACCGCGGCCCAGCTGCTGGGCTCGATCCGGCCGAGCCGCGGACCGCCGCCCCATGGCCCGCCTCCTTTGACACCCACGCGCCGCCGCGTGGGATGCTCCACCGACCGGCCGACAGGCTGGTCCTTTCTTTCCATGGAGGCCCGTCGAAGCAGGTCTCGGTTTGCCACGGGGTCACGCGGCGCAACCCTGCCTGCGCCACTCGCACGCCGGCGCCGCGTCTGGCGCCCTTGGCCATGCCTCGGCCTACCGCCGCTGCACCGGAGGCCGCCGCCGCCTCCCGACGAGCCGCGACTGCCTCACGAAGTCGCCGCCCTGCCACCGTCGTCTCGCCGGAGCTACCTCGCCAGAGCTCGCCGGAATGGAGGAGGGAAGGGGAGAGGGTGTGAGGTAGGAGAAGGGGAAGAGAAGAGGGGGGGGGGGGGTGCGTTTAAGTAAATAACGCTTAAACACCCCTCCCGGCACGCCCCCGACTCCGCTCCCAAAGCAGACAAAAAGGAGGGCATCCCTGGGGTAAACACGACGCTCCGAGCGCAACGGTGGTCTCAAATTTTAATCCGCGACCCCATTCAAAAGTTATTTAACTTAGCGCCCGAGGCCGCCAAATTACAAAAACGCCCCCAGGGCCATTTTTCCCAAACGGGTCGTGCCTGCAAAACTTATACCCCTCCTAGGGTGAACGACATGCTTCGAACTCAACGGTGTCCTCAGTTTCCCAATCCGAGCCACCGTTTAAGAGATACTTGTGTTTCAACATTAAACGAATAAATTAATTAATTTAATTATCCGTTTAACGTTCCAAAAGCAGGCGAGGGGTCCAAACGTCCCACACCGACAAGTTTTAGGTCATTCCTATGGTAAACACCACATTCCCCACCCATCTGTACACTCAGATCTCCAATCTGAAGCACCATTTAGGAGTTATCCCATTTATTTGTCGTTTCCAGTGTGAACGCGCTGAAAATTCAATTCCGGTCACTCAGGGGCTCGAAATCACTCGCCATCTGAAGGCGCTGATCTAGAATAATATCAATAATATTCCAAATTCTTTCTCAACAAAAACTGGGTTCTTACACTAAAAACTCTGAAAACCCCTAAAAACCCCTAAAACACTCAAATCCCTAAAAACTCTAAAAACCATAACAATCCGAAAAACCTCCTGAAAATATTTGAAAATATAAAAACCTAAAAATCGTGAAAACCCTTGAAAACCATAAAACCCCTAAAAACCTTAGAAAAAAACAAAAAAACCCCTAAAACCCTAAAAAACCCCTAAAATCCCAAATATAACCTAAAACACTAAAAATCCTTAAAAACCCTATAAATCCATAAAAACTGTGAAAACCATAAAAATCCTAAAAACCCATAAAAATCCTAAAAACCCTAAAAATCCATGAAAACATAAAAACCCCTAAAACCCTAAAAACCCTAAAACCAAAAAACCCTTAAAACCATAAAAAATCCTAAAAACCATAAAAAACATAAAAACCACTAAAAACTCTAAAAACCCTTAAAACCCTTAAAACCCTAAAAATGTTAAAAACTCCAAAAAACCATCAAACCATTAAAAAAACTCAAAAACCCTAAAAACCTAAATGACCCTAAAACCCCTAAAAACCATAAGAACCTTAAACCCCCTAAAACCCTTAATAACCCTCAGAATCCCTAAAATCTATAAGAAACCCAAAAAAAACCATAAAACATTTTAAAAGCCATAAAAATCCATGAAAACATGAAAAACGATAGAAACACTTAAAATTATTTGAAAACCATACAACCCCTTAAAAACCTTTTAAAACCCTAAAACTCATAAAAACCAAAAACACACACTAAAAACTCTAAAAATACTTAAAACTTCTAAAAACATTTAAAAAACTCTAAAAATCCTTAAAACCAATAAAAATTCAAAAAAAACCTAAAACCCCAAAATACCCCAAAAAACCTTGAAATTTTAAAAACCGATGAAAAACATTGAAAAAAATAAAAAACCCTAAAAACCTTACAAACCCCTAAAACCCCATAAAAACTCTAAAACACTACTCAAACCTCTAAAACCCATTTAAATCCTTAAAACGTTAAAAAAACTCTAAAAGACCTTAAAAACCCTATAAAACTAAAAAAACACTAAAACCCAAAAAAGCCCTAAAAACCATGATAATTTCAAAAAACCCAAACCCCCCCCCTAAAAACCATAAACCCCTAAAATATCCTAATCAACCCTATAAAACCCAAAAAATAATAAAAAACCTAAAAACCCCTAAAAACCCTGAAGACCCTGGAAAGCTATAAAACCCCTAAAAACCCAAAAAAACCCAAACCACTAAAAACTCTAAAACCCCTTAAAACCCCTAAAAGCGTTCAAAATATCTAAAAAACATGAAAAACCTAACAAACTCAAAAAAAACTAAAAATACAAAATACCTTATAACCTTGAGAAACCCTAAAAATCATAAAGACCCCTAAATAACCATAAAAAATCCCAAATCCCTAAAAATATATATAAAACATTAAAAACCATCAAAATCCTAAAAACACCAAAAAATCCATGAAAATATAAAAAACTTAAAAACCCACTAAAAACCATAAAAACCCTAAAACCATAAAAATCCTAAAACCCAATGAAAACCCTAAACACCACTAAAATCTCTAAAAACCCATTAAACCCATAAAAATGATAAAAAACTATAAAAAAACCTTCAAATACCCTAAGAAAATAAAAAAACCCAAAATCCTAAAATACCCTAAAAACTGTGAAAACCCTTAGAAACCCTAAAAACCCTAGCTCTGAAAAACCCTATACCTCCTAAAAATCCCAAAAAACCAAAAAACCATAAAATCCTAAAAGACACTAAAAACCCATGAAAATGTAAAAAAACTTGGAACCGCCCTAAAAACCATAAAATACCTCAAACCCTTAAAACCCAAAATCCACAATAAAAATACCAAAAACCTAGTAAAAAACTCTAAAAACCCTTAAACCCCCTAAAAATGTTAAAAAACTCAAAACAACCATAAACCCCTCAAAAATTCAAAAAAACCCTAAAAACCCAAAGAGACCATAAAAATCTTAAATAACCCTAAATAACACGAAAAACCCTTAAAGCCTCTGAAAACCCTAATTACCCTAAAAAAATCTATAAAAACTATAAAAGTTCCTAAAACTCTTAAAATTCTAAAATTCCCCTAAAAGTCCTTTAAAAACATAAAGTAACCCTAAACCCCTAAAAACTATAAAACCCCCCAAAAAACCTTAAAAACACATAAAACCATAAAAATAACTAAAAACCATAAACCCCATAAAACCCCTAAAAATGTTGAAAAACACTAAAAACCCTAAAAAAATCAGAGAAGACCCTAAAATCCCTAAAAGACCCTAAAAATCCTGAAACCCCTAAAAACCTCTAAAATCCATAAAAATCCTAAAAAACCCTTAAAAATCCATGAAAACATAAAAAGCCCTACAACCCTAAAAAACCCAGAAAACCATAAAATATCCTAAAACCCTTGAAATACCCCTAAAACACATAAAACTCATAAAAACCACCAAAACACTAAAAAATATTAAACCCCAAAAAACATTAAAAAGCTCTAAAAACCTTAAAACCCCTAAAAAATCAAAAAACCCCTGATAAACTCTGAAAACCCACTAAAAACCAATAAATCCCTAAAAATCATAAAAACCCTAAAACACATAAAAACCCTAAAAACCCATGAAAACTCTAAAAACCCTTTAAACCCTTAAAAAGGTTAAAAACTCTAAAACCCCTTAAAAACCCTAAAAAGTAAGAAAAAAAAAACCCAAAAGGACAAAAAAACCCTGAGAAACCCTAAAAACTCTAAAACTCCTCAAAATTCCTAAAAAACCTAAAAACCATAATACCCTAAAAACACTAAAAACCATTGAAACCCAAATAAACCCCTAAATCCTTTAAAACCACTAAAAAATCCATAAACATGCTAAAAACCTCAAAAATCTCAATAAAAGCCAAAAAACCCAAAAAACCTTAAAACCCTTAAAACCCCTAAAACCCCCCCAAAATCCTTAAAAACTCTAACAATCCCTAAAAACTATCAAAATCATAAAAAACCCCTAAAAATACTTGAAAACATAAAAAACCCTAAAAACCCACTGATAACCGTAAAAACCCCAAAAAAACCCCTAAAAACCCCCTAAAAGCAAATAAAACCCCTAAAAGACACTAAAAACACTAAAAATCTTTTAAACCCCTAAAAATGTTAAAAAAACTATAAAACCCATAAATATATTAAAAACTCAAAAAAATCCTACAAACCTAAAAGACCCTAAAATCCCTAAAAACACTAAAAACCAATGAAAGCCCCTAAAACCCTAAAACCCATAAAAATCCTAAAAGACCCCAAAAAATCCATGAAACCATAAACAAAACTAAAACTCTGAAAACCCTTGAAAACCATAAAAACACATAAAACCGTAAAAAAACATAAAAACTCACAAAGACACTAAAAAGCTAGTAAAAACTCTAAAAACCATTTAAACCCCAAAAAACATTAAAAAAATGTAAGAACCCTAAAAAATTTAAACAAACCCTAAAAACCCAAATGACCCTAAAAACCCTGAAAACCTGTAAAACCCTTGAAAAAATCTAAAACCGTAATATCCATAAAATCCCTAAAAGTACCTAAATACCATAAAAATCCTAAAAACCCTTAAACTTCCATGAAAATGTAAAAACATCTAAAAACCCTGAAAACCCCCTAAAAATATAAAAACCCCTAAAAATGTTAAAAAACCCTAAAACACCATAAAACCACTAGAAACTCTAAAAACCTTAAAACCCATAAAAATGTCAAAAAATCTAAAATACCTTAAAAACCCAAAAAATCTAAAAAAATCTGAAACCTAAAAATACCCTAAAAACATTGAAAACCCATAAAAACCCTAAACCCCTCAAAATCCCTAAATACCCTTAAAAACATAAAATCCTAAATCTTTCTTAAAATTCCATGAAAACGAAAAAAACCCAAAAATCCTTTAAAAAACCCTGAAGACAAAAAAAACTCCTAAAAACATTTAAAACCCCTAAAACCTACTAAAAACTATAAAACCTCTTAGAATCCTAAAAATTGTTAAAAAACTCAAAAAAAACCTTAAAACCACTAAAAAACTAAAAATACCCATAAAAACCCCAAAACACCCAAAACCCCCCAAAACACCTAAAACCCCTTAAAACCCCCATATTTTCTAAATACCCTAAAAATCAACAAAAATCCTTAAAAACCCCCAAAAAATCAAGAAAATGTAAAAAACCAAAAAAGACCCCTAAAACCATAAAAACCGTTAAAAATAGAAAAAATACCATAAAACCAATAAAACCCCTAAAAAACTGCTAGAAACATTAAAAAACTTTTAAACACCGAAAAATGTTAAAAAAATCTAAAATACATTTAAACCCCTAAAAACTAAAAAAAACCAAAACCCCAAAAGACCCTAAAACCCTGAAAACTCCTAAAAATTCTAAAAACCCCTAAAAACCCTGAAAACCATCAAAATCCAAAATAATACAAATAAACCCTAAAAACCATGAAAATTTTAAAAACCTCTTAAAATCCATGAAAATGTAAAAACTCTAAAACCCTAAAAACCCCATGAAAACTATAAAACCCCTAAAAACCTTAAAAAACCCAAAAATCCCAAAAATCCCCTAAAAAAACTAAAAACTCAAAAATCCCTAAAACCCCAAAAGACCCTAAAACCATGAAAACCCCTAAAACCCCTCAAAATACATATACCCTAAAAACATAAAAATATTAAAGTCCCCTAAAAAACATGAAATCATAAAATACCATAAAAACCATGAAAACCCCCTGAAATCTATTAGAACCCTTAAAATCCTTTCAAACCCTAAAAACCCATAAAACCCATTAAAATCCTAAAATCTCCTAAAAACATTAAAATGATCTAAAAACCATAAAACCCAAAAAAACCACTAAAAACTCTATAAAAAATAAAAACTCTAAAATCCCTTGAAATATTACAAAACACTAAAAAACCTTAAAACCCTATAAACCCTATAAACTCAAAAAACCCCTAAAACCCCAAAAGGACCCTAAAAACTTTAAAAATCCCTAAAAACACTAGAAACCCCTAAAAACATAAAATTCATAAAAACCCCATAAAAATATATTAAAACATAAAAAACCCAAAAACCCTGAAGAAACCTTGATACCCATTTAATAGCCATAAAAACCCCTAAAACCCCATAAAAATCCTAAGTCCTAACTTAAACATTAAAAACATTTCAAACGCTTAAAAATGTTAAAAAACACTAAAAATCCTTAAAAACCCTATAAAACTCAAAAAACCCCCCCAAAAATCAAAAAGACCCAAACAACCTTGAAAACCCCTAAACCCCCTAAAAACCCCTAAAAACTCTCAAAATAATCAAAAAACAAACATTACAACACTACAAAAAATAATAAATACCTAAAAGGCTAAAAAGACCCTAAAATACCAGATCTCCCCCTAAAACCCTAAAAAACCTTGAAAACCCCTAAAAACCCTTAAAAACTATAAAATCCTAAAAAACCATAAATCCTTGAAAAACCTTAAAATCCCTAAAGACCCATATAACACTAAAAAAACTCAAAACTTAACTAACACCTAAACCCCTTAATAACCTTAAAAACTCAAAAAACCTTAGAAACCCTTAAAAAAATAAAGAAAACCCTAAAAACCCAAAAAAGATCCAAAAAAGATCCAAAAACCCCTAAGTGTCGTCGTGCGATTCGGGATAGGCTTACAACAGTTCATACGGATGCATCATGTGTCCTTCCGCTGCGGGATAGTGGAGGTTTGAATGAAGCAGTGCACATGGATGTTCCTTTAATGCATATTCCTAGGAGTAACCAGGTTTCTCCAGCAGCGGTTGACAACAATGGGGTGGCTCCATCTCAGGGAAACCCCTCTGAACCAGTGCAGAAGGGGAGGACAGAGGAGGCAGGACCACTGGTTGAGGATGTCTTCGCCCGGGTAAAGCAGGACCTGGGCATCTGTAGCGCTGAAATGGTCCCCTTAGCAGTGCCTTCAGTGGATCCCAAGGCTGGTGAGAATAGTTTAGTTGGGAGTGAGGCTCAAAGATCTGGTGGATCTCAAAAAAGAGGCTGGGAGTTAAAAAAATTTCAGCAGCAGTTTATGGGCCGAGGGTATGTGCAACTCCTGGAATCTGAACCAGTGCAGGAGGGGCCTTTTTTGTTAGCTGAAACATCTCATGAGGACCAAAGGAGGTCTGATGATGAGAACATTTTGAGGGAACTTGACCCTAACACCCTTTGTCCGAAGTCTGGGTTAGGGGAGAGGGGAATAGGCTAGGAGAATAAAGCAGGCATAAGGAAATCTCAAACTAAGCAGATTTCCCTTACAGTTGACCCAAAGCTAAAGCTTGGGAATCACTTTGATGGATTAGAAGACCAAGAATCTCCATGTAATGAGGAGGATGACTCATCATGGGAGGACAGTAATAGTCTACCTTCAGTGGATAGTATGGACCGATGTCAAGGGAAAGGCCCTCATAGCCCTCACAGGGAGAAGGGGAAGAAAAGTATTAAAGACATAGGGAAATGTATTGTGGTTCAGGGGAAAAGGGAGAAGGGATGCAAGGATTACTCTCATCTTCCAAAACCCATGGAAACTCGATCGGCCAAGAAAGGAAGGAACAAAGGGAATATGGGAGAAGATGGGGAGTGTCTGCATCTAATCCTGCACTCCAAGGAAGAAATGCTTGAGCAAGACTTACGACCCAATGTATCAGAAGAGGAAGTCAAGAGGATTTATGAACGGAGGCTGCAAGTTGATGCTACAATGGAGCAAGAAGTCTGGATTGACAAGCAAGATAGAATTCTGGCCCGATGCTTTAACCAGAAGAAAATCAACTCAGAAGAGTTTATTCAAACAATGGAAAGGATGATCTCCCATCTTGAAAAGCTCATCAATGATGATCCAGGTATTCAGGTTAGTTCTCTGCATTGGGAGCTTTATATAATAGCTGGGTCAAATAATATCAGTCTCGTGTTTAATCAGTTTGTGAGCTCTTTCAGCACGTAGTGGTAACACTTTGTGTACTCTGGTTTCCCATTTTCCTAAAATGGCTTTTATAAAAATTTTACTTGGAAGGAAGGCTATAAACCCTAAAAACCATAAAAATACTAAAAATCCCTAAAAACCATGAAAACATAAAAACCCTAAAATCCATAAAACCACCTGAAAACTACAAAAACCCATAAAACCTTTAAACCCCACAAAACCCATAAAACCACAAAACCACTCAAAACTCTAAAACCCTTAAAACCCCTAAAAATGTTTAAAAAATCTAAAAAACCTTTAAACCCTAAAAACTCAAAAATAAACCCCTTTATACATAAAAGACCCTTAAAATCCATAAAACCCATAAAAACCCTCAATATCCTCAAAATCCCTAAAAACACAAAAAAACTAGGAAAATGTAAAAACCCAGAAAACTCTCAGAAAACCCTAAAAATCTCTAAAAAACTTATGAAACCAAAAAACCCAAAAAACCCCTAAAACCATTAAAAACTCTAAAAACCGTTAAATACGGTAAAAATGTCAAAAAACTATAAAAACCTTAAATCCCTTAAAAAAATCCCAAAAACCCATAAAAAACTAAAAGGGCCCTAAAAATCCGAAATACCCTAAAAACCAAAAAAACCCTGAAAACCCATAAACGGCTCAAAATCCATAAAACCCTTAAAAACCATTGAAGCCATAAAAGTCCTAAACCCCCCTAAATCCTTGAAAACATAAAAAACCCTAAAAATCCTGAGCAAACTTTTAAACCCATAAAAACCCATAAAAACATTAAAAAACCCTAAAACCCCATAAAAATTCTGAAAACCACTAAATCCTGTAAAACATTTTAAACCTCTAAAAACATTAAAAACACTAAAAATCCTTAAAACCCTGAAAAGATAAAAAAACTCTAAACCCTAA
Source organism: Viscum album (assembly GCA_963277665.1). Taxonomy (NCBI): domain Eukaryota; kingdom Viridiplantae; phylum Streptophyta; class Magnoliopsida; order Santalales; family Viscaceae; genus Viscum; species Viscum album. The sequence goes on along the minus strand of OY728137.1, from coordinate 593,746,046 downwards.
AAGACCATAAAACCCCTAAAAACACCAAAAACCCTAAAGCCCCCACTGAAAACCTTAAAGCCCCTCAAAATTCCTAAAAACCCTAAAAACAGTAAAAACCCTAAAAATCATAAAAAAACCCCCTAAAAATCCATGAAAATGTAAAAACCCCTAAACTCCCTATAAAAATCTTAAATACCATAAAATCCCCAAAAAAACATAAAAACCCAAAACACCCAAAAAACACTAAAACCCAAAAAACCATAAAATCCCTAAAAATGTTAAAAACTCAAAAAAACCATAAAACATTAAAAAAATCTAAAATGCCTAAAAACACAAAAAATAACCTAAAAACCTTGAAAACCCCTAAAACCCCTGAAAAATCCTAAAACCACTAAAAATCACTAAAACCCTTAAAAGCCATAAAAATCCTAATAAACCCATTAAAATACAAGAAATCGTAAAAACTTCTAAAAACCTTTAAAAAACCCTACAAACCATAAAAACCCTAAAAACCCATAAAAACCCTCAAAACCACTAAAGAATCTTAAAACACTTAAAACCCATAAACATTAAGAAACTCTAAAAAACCTTCAAAACCCTAAAAAAGTCAAATGAACTCAAAAAACCCCAAAAGACCCCCAAACCCTAAAAACCCCTAAAATCAGCAAAAACCTAGAATAACCTTAAAATACATAAAAACCCATGAAAAATCCTAAAAGCCCTCAAAACATTAAATATTCTAAAAACCCCCAAAGCCATAAAAATCCTAAAAACCCCAAAAATTCAATGAAAACATAAAAACCTTAAAAACCTTAAAAACCCTGAAAACCCTAGAAATAATAATAAACTTCTAAAAAACATAGAAACCTCTAAAAACCCATAAAACCATGAAAAACTACTAAAAATATAAAAACACTCATAATCCCTAAAACCCATAAAAACCATAAAAATTCAAACAAAACTCAAAAATCCATTTAAACGTAACAATCCCTAAAAACCATGAAAACCGCTAAAAACCATGAAAACACCTAAAGCCCATAAAAACCATAAAAACCCATAAAACCACTAAAAACTCAAAAACCCTTAAAATCCCTAAAAAAATTAAAAATTTCTAAATAACCACAAAAAATCAAAAAACCCAAAAAAGACATAAAAACCCAAAAACCCCTAAAGAACCCTAAATACCCTCAAAATCCTTAAAAACCCTAAAAAACCTAAAAACCATAAAAATGAATAATAGCCTCAAAAAGATCATAAAATCTTAAAAAACCATAAAAACTCTAAAAAACCATGAAACCCTTAAAAACCCCAAAACACATGAAAACCATAAAAACCCACTAAAACACTAAATACCCTTAAAACCCCTAAAAACGTTAAAAACACTACAAAACCTTGAAAACCCTAAAAACTCAATGCCCCCTAAAATCCCAAAAGACTCTAAAAATCCTGAAAACCCCTAAAACCCCTTGAAAACCCCTAAAAATCCTCATAATAACAAAAAAACCCTAAAAACCATAAAAAACCTAAAACCCCCTAAAAATCCAACTAAATGTAAGAAACCAAGAAAACCCCTTGAAAACCATAGAACCCATAGAAACTTCAAATACCCTAAAAACCCAATAAAAACTCCAAACACCCTTAAAACCACTAAAATTGTTAAAAACTCTAAAAATCATTTAAAACTATAAAAGGTAAAAGGAGATGGTGGAGCTCTCCCCTAGTTCGCTCTCCCGCTCATCTCGACTTCAAGTAATTCCCTCGGATCTTTCTTGGGGTTCTGGCTATGGATTCTCATCCTGTTCTTCTTGGTGGAGATTTGTCTTTGAAGTGCGCTTCAGATCCATGGTTGTGGTGATTTTCCTATGGTAGTTTCGAATTTGCAGAGCACTGTTTATTATTGGGCTTCCGGCTTCAGAATCAAGATTCTCTCTGCTTTCTTGCCCTTGGTCTCGGGCTATGGTGGATCTTGAGGTTGCAAATCTCATTGTGCCCTCAGATCGGGTTTTCTCGACAAGTGGTGAAGAGGTCAACTATTTGGCTTCTAGAAATCCTAGTAGTCTTCGGTCGCAGTTCCAGATCACAGAGATTGGGTCTACACAGAAATATCTTCGGCTTCGAAGTCTTCATCGGTGGAGGGGGTTTCCCTATCGACGTAGGTTCTGGCCTCTTCAACGATGCAATGCGGTGGTCTGATTCTTTCAATTGTTGTTGATGCTTTCTCTCCTTCCAATTGAGGTAAGCTTGGGAAATGTGTTGACCTTATGGCATAGTGTCGATTCATGCTGGATGCGGATGAAATTTGAGGTTTGTGCCCTACCCTTGATTCACACTGTTTCTCCTGGTTTGTTTGTGTTCTGCGGCGATCTGCCTTCAGTCTTTACTCCCCACCGGTGCCATAGTGGTCTTCTTGGCCCCACATATACTGCTAAAACCTTTGGCAGGTTCCTTCTACGATTGGTTTGCTACGGTGGTGAATGGTCATGCTATGGGTCGATGCTGGTGATGTTTGATGGGTTTGATATGAGATGCTATGTTATGGTTTTGCATTGTGGTTCCTGGGTTGATGGAAATGATCGCTGGTTCTCTGTTTGGTTGCTGGTCGTTTTCTGCTTGCGGTTGTGCTTCTGGGTTCATTATGCTGGAGTGCTGGCTATTACATGGTTTGATTGTGAGTTTTTGTTGCTGCTGGATCAAGATCTTGTTGTAGGACTGGATACTTCTGAGGAGGACATGCTGATTGCTGGAAAGTTAGTGAATGGATGATGGTTGAGGAAAGGCTGTATTTTTTTCTGGTTGCTGAAAGCTAATTGGGGGCCGATGCTTGTGGTTTGGTTATTTGCTGCTGCTGCGGATGAGTTTGCTACTGTGTTGCTAGTTGCTCGTTTCTCTTTGTTGGGAGGTTAGAATGACTGTGTTTGGTTGCGGTTGTGCTGTGGTTTGATGATGCTGGTTGTGATTAGATGTGATGTCAGATTTGGTGCTGTTGGTTGCTGGGGCTGGTTGGTTTGGATGTGTTGTTGCTGCTGTGTAGCTGTGATGGTTGGATGTGGTGCTGCTGGATGCTGGCACTGGCTGGATGTGGCGTGATGTTGCTCCTATTGTGTTTGTTTTTGAGTCTTTTTCTTTCTTTTTTTTTCTTTTTTTGGTGTGGGTTGTAAGGGATTTTTTGGTGTGGGTCGTTTGACCCCTCCCCTCCCTTGTCTCCTGTGTCTCTTTTTCTTTCTAATAAATTTGGGGGGGGGGGAATAGCTCTACCCTCGCACCTTCGTTCCACGGAAAGGTAAAAAGCCCCTAAAAACCCAAAAAAGACCCAAAACCTTGAAAAACTATAAAAACCCTAAAAACCCCCAAAAAACCAATAAAATCCCTAAAAACTTTAATAAATCCAAGAAACATAAAACCCTTAAAAACCCTGAGCACCCCTGAAAACCATAAAGACCCCTAAATAAATTAAAAAGCACTAAAACCCCATAAAAACCCTAAAAAAACTAAAATATCTAAAAAACCATTAAAACCCATAAAACGTTAAAATATCTAAAAAATTAAAACCCATAAAAACTCAAAAAAATACAAATACCCCAAAGACCAAATGATGTGAGATGCACGGGGTGGCCCGATCTTCATGGCGTAGGCCGACAAATGAAGGATGTGGTTTGGGGCTATGTGGCGGATGATGGGTACGGATAGTGGATGAAAGTAGTCAATCAACGCTATAAGGAGCGCGACCTACTACTTAGACAACACACTCAAGGGGGGGGATGTGTTAGCTAACCCACACAACAACGCACTTGGGTTGAGGCATGGAATTTGGGGCTTTGTGATCATAGATCACCAATCTAACTTGTAGATTGACAAGGCAAGAATGCTCAAGAGAAAAGGGGGAAAACTCGGGTTAATCCTCACACAATGGAGAGAAACAAAGAATAAGCTCTCAATTGATTCTTGAATGAAAATACAATGCCATGGGGTGGCTATTTATAGCCAAGGGGGTGATATAATGATCAAGGGTCTAATACCCTAAAGTCATACAGGCTAAACCTACCTTTTCCCCTAAAAAGTCAAAAAGATAAAGTATAACAAATACTTTTGGAAAATTAGCGCACAACTTTCCAACTATAGACCACCAGATTTGACTTTGAGTTCATAGCCCACTAGATTTGACTTTGGTGTCCAATGATGCCATTTCTAGAATCCTCCATGTGGGAAATACATCCAAATTCATGCAACCATGTGGGACAAGCTTTAAACTTAATATTTGGGATTGAATAAGTGAGATAATAGGCTTATTTTCTCCACCCATGCAAGGAAAGATCCATTGGGCCTTTAATGAAGCGAGATGGGCACCCATTATTGCATTCAGCTTCTTTAATCTCCCACGCGTCATCAGACCTTGCAAATCCAACTCCCCCACTCGGGTAATCGGCTCGGTGCCTTCAACATGGTTCGCATCATCCTCCCCCTCTTGAAAAGGAGTCATCCTCGACTCTTCATCCTCTACACCCAAAAAACGAGAAAGATCAGAAACATTGAAAGTGGAACTTACACCATAATCACCTGGATTCTTATGTTCTACTACATTCTTTTTGTTATGTTGGACTTTGGATTCTTGAGTTGTGGCTGGTTTGGTTGTGAGTCGTTGTTGGTGCTAGATATTGGTTTTTTTGGGAGGTACTAGAAGCTGTTTAGCCATGATGTGCGATTACTAAGTCACTAGAGGGGTTGTCTGGTTCTGGGTTTGAGCAAGGATTTATGGGTCCTGCAGATTGGTTCTAGGTGTGGGTGTCGGTGGTCCTATGTTTCTGGTTGTGCTACTTGGTTTGAAATAATAGAAGATGACTGGTTAGGAGGTGATGGTTGCTGGAATATGAGTTGTTGGGTGATGGTTGCTACTTGGATGGTATGTGATGATGGTGATTTTTATGGTTTTTATGCTAGTGGTTCTGTGTTTCTGGTGGTGGATCTGCTTGGAAAGAAGGTGATGGATGACGGAAACTATGCTGTAGGATGATGGTGGATGATTGGTTGGGATGTTTTGATGGATGAGATTTTGAATTTCTTCTATATCTGGTTATTTGTGTGCTTTTTGGGTTTCTTGGGGGGTTTTGGTTTTCTTGGGGGCTTTTGGGTTTTTCAGGTGTGGTTTGATTGACCCCACACCTCCCTTGTTTGCTTTTTCTTTTTTCTAATCAATGTTTTGGGGGGGCATGAATAGCTTGGCCTTGCACCTACTTTTCCCTAAAAACCCATGAAAATGTAAAAAAACCTGAAAACCCTGAAAACCCCCTAAAAACATTAAAAACCCTAAAAACCTATAAACCCCTAAAAAATAATAAAAACTATAGTAACCCTTTAAACCCCCAAAATGTTAAAAAACTCTAAAAATGTTAAAAACCCAAAAAACCCAAAAAACCCAAAAATACCCTAAACCCCTGAAAAACAATAAAAACTGTAAAAACCCCCAAAAATCCTAAAACCCCTCAAAATCCCCAAACCCCTAAAAACCCCTAAGATCTATAAAATCCAAAAAACCGCTTAAAAATCAATGAAAACGTAAAAAAAACCTAAAAAACCTTGAAAATTCATTGAAAACCGTAAAACCCCTTAAAAACCTAAAAACCTATAAAATCCTAAAACCCCACTTAAAATGCTAAAAACAGTTAAAACCATTAAAATGTTAAAAAGCTATGAAAAGTTAAAAACTCTAAAAAACTCAAAATAACACAAAAAACTCAAAAAACCCTAAAAACCCTAAAAATCACTAAAACCCCTAAAAACCAAAAAAATCCTAAAAACACCTAAAAATCCATAAGAAAGTAAAAAATCATAAAAACCCTGAAAAACCCTAAATACCATAAAAACGCCTAAAACCCATAAAAACCCTAAAAACTCATAAAAACCCTAAAACCCACTAAAAACTCTAAAAAAACGTTAAACCTCCAAAAAAAATAAAAACACTAAAAACCATAAAAAACCTAAAAACTCAAAAAATCCAAAATCCCCCAATAGACCCTAAAACCCTGAAAACCCCTAAAAACCATAAAACCACTGAAAACCCCTAAAAACCATCAAAATTCCTAAAACCCTAAAAAAATAAAACCATAAAATTCCTAAAAACCCCAAAACATCTGCGAGAATTTAAAAAACCCTATAAACCCTGAAAAACACATGGAAATCCTAAAAATCACAAAAAGACTTAAAAACCACTAATCCACCTTAAAAACCCTAAAACCCACTAAAAACTCTAAAACCCCTTTAAACCCCTAAAAATATTAAAAACTCTAAAAATCCATAAAAACCCCAGAAAACCCAAAAAACCTAAAAGATCCTAAAACCATAAAACCCCCTAAAATCCATGAAAAAAATTTAAAACCCTCAAATTACTAAAAACACTAAAAACCCCTAAAAACCATAAAATCATAAAAAACCACTAAAAATCAATGAAAACCTAAAAAATTCCTAAAACCCCTATAAAACCACAAAAAAACCATAAAAAATCTGAAAAACCCATAAAACCCATAAAAAGGAAATAAAAACTATAAAAACCCCTAATCATTTAAAAAATTCTAAAAAACCTTAAACTCTTAAAAACTAAAAAAACGCTAAAAACCCAAAAGACCAAAAAAACCCTAAAAACCTTGAAAACCCCTCAAAATATCAAAAAACCATAAAAACCCTAAAAACCATAAAAATCCTAACCCCCCCCCCCCACAAAAATCCATGAAAACAAAAAAAAACCCTGAAAAACCCCTGAGAACTATAAAGCCCCTAAAATCCTTAAAAACCCTAAAACCCATAAAAGCCCTAAAATCTACTAAAAACTCTAAAACCCTTAAAACACCTAAAACATTCAAAAACTCTAAAAACATTAAAAACCTAAAAAATCTCAAAAAATAAACTAAATCCCCAAAAGACTGTAAAAACACTGAAAACCCCTAACCCCCCCTAAAAAACCTTAAAAATCCTAAAAACCTCTAAAATTCTTAAAACCCACAAAAATTTTAAACCCCCTAAAAATCCAAGAAAATGTAAAAATGCCTAAAAACCATGAGAAAAACCTAAAAACCATAAAACTCCAAAGAATTGTAAAAACCATAAAAACAATAAAAAACACAACAATCTTTACAAACCCTTAAATCCCCTAAAAATGTTAAACACTCTAAAAACCTTAAAACCCATAAAAAAATAAAAAATCCCAAAATACTCTATCTTTGATTAACACTATTGCTTCGGGTTTGTTTGTGTTCTGTGGAGATCTGGCTTCAGTATTTAATCCCTGGCGGTGCTATAATGGTCTTATTGGCCCTGCATATACTGCTGAAACTTTTGGTTGGTTCTTTCTGTGATGGTTTTGCTACGGTGGTGAATGGTCCTGCTATGGGTCGATGCTGGTGATGTTTGCTGGGTTTGATACGAGCTGCTACATTTTGGTTATGCGTTGAGGTTCCTGGGTTGCTGGAAGGGCTTTTTGGGTCATGTGCTGGTTCTCTCTTTGGTTTCTAGTCGTTTTCTGCTTGTGGTTGTGCTGCTGGGGGCGTTATGCTAGAATCCTGGCTATTACTTGGTTTGATTGTGAGTTTTTTCTGCTGTTGGATCAAGAGCTTGTTGCAGGACTGGATCCTCCTGAGGAGGACATGTTGGTTGCTGGAAAAAGTGTGAATAGAGGCTAGTTGAAGAAAGGATGTATTTTTTACTGGTTGTTGAATGCTAATTGGTGGATGATACTTGTGGCTTGGTTATTTGCTGTTGTTGCGGATGAGTTTGCTGTTGTGCTGCTAGTTGCTAGTTTCTGTTTGTTGGGAGGTGATGATGGTTGTGTTTGGTTGCGGTTGTGTTGTGGTTTGATGATGCTGGTTGTGATTAGATGTGATGTCAGATTTGGTGATGTTGGTTGCTGGGGCTGGTTGGTTTGGATGTGTTTCCGCTGCTGTGTAGCTGTGATGATTGGATGTGGGGATATTGGATGCTGGTACCGGCTGGATGTGGTGTGATGTTGTTGTTGCTGTGTCTGTTTTTGAGTCTTTTTATTTCTTTGTTTTTCTCTTTTTGGCGTGGGTTGTAAGGAGATTTTGGGTTCTGGTTGTTTGACCCCTCCCCTCCCTTGTCTGTTGTGTTTTCTTTTTTTTTTCTTTCTAATAAATTTGGGGGGCCCGGGAATAGCCCGACCCTCGCATCTTACTTGCCCTAAAAACGCAAAAAAAAAACAAAAAACGTAAAAAGAATCCAAAAACCCCAAAAAACCCAAAAGAACCAAAAAACCCCTAAAAATCCTCAAAATTCCTAAAAACCAAAAAAAACCCTAAAAACCATTGAAATCCTTAAAAAAACCCAAAATTCCATGAAAATGTAAAAAACCCTAGAAACCCTAACCCCCCTAAAAAGCTTAAAAACTTTAAACATATATAAAACCCTAAAATCCCACTAAAAACATTAGAAGCTCATAAAACCCGTTAAATGTTAAAAAACAATAAAACCCTAAAAACCACAAAAGACCCAAAAAACCCCAAAAGACCTGAAAAACCCTAAAATCCTTCAAAATCCCTAAAACCTTAAAAAACTATAAAATCTGTAAAAACCTAAAACCCCGTAAAATCATTCAAAATCCCTAAAACCTTAAAAAACTGTAAAATCCTTAAAAAACCTAAAAACCCCTAAAAATATAATGAGAACCATGTTGAAGGCACTAAGTCAATCCTGGGTGGAGGAGTTGAACCTACAAGGCTCAATGAAATGAGGGAGATTAAAGAGGTTGAATGCTACAATGGCTGACCATCTCACTTCATTGAAAGACCAGTAGATCTTTCCTTGCATGGATGGAGAAAATGGGCCAATAATCTAAATTATTCACGCCCAAACATAGTGTTTAAAGCTTGGACCACATGGTTGCATGAATTTTGGAAGCCTTACCCACATGAAGGATTCTAGAATTGCATATTTGGACACCAAATTCAAAACCGGTGGGCTAATCACTCAAATTAAAATATGATGGGCTATAGTTGGAAAGTTATGTGCAACATTTTGAAAAATTATTTGGTATACTTTATCTTTTTGAATTTATGTTACAAAGTAGGTTTATCCTTTATGAATTTAGTGTATTAGACCATTGACTATTGTATCACCTCTTGGCTAGAAATAGCCACCCCTATGGCACATGTATGACATTTAAGATTCTAATAGGCTTATGCTTTGTTTCTCTATATAGTGTGAGGACTGTTTCATTTTTCTCCTTTGTTCTTGTGAATTATTGTCTTCTCAATCTTCAAGTTATATTGGTGATCCAAGATCACAAATCCCCCAATTCTATGCCTCAACCTAGGTGCATTGTTGTGTGGATTGGCTATCACATCCATTCCTTGAGTGTGCTATCTAAGTAGTATTTCAACCTCTTTATAGCATTGATTGACTACTTGCTTCCACTATTCATACCCATCATCTTCCACTTAGCCCTGAACCACATCCTTCATCTACCGCCCTACGCCGCAAAGATCGGGCCACCCCATGCATCTTGCATCAATTGGTATCAGAGATCAAGTTAACATGGTAGGAATCTATCACCCTTTTTCCATCACATATATCCATTTCCCTTATTATATTTCCTTATTTTCCACCCAGTAAAAAAACACAAAAGACCCTTTTCCTTGAAAAGATCTAGAATTGGCCTATGTTGTCACTACTAGAAATTAAAGATACAACCACACTTATATAGCCACGGTTTAAAAAAACCCATTGCTACATACTATGATACCACCATAGTTATTAAAAAATAGTGGCTTTAGCCACAAAAATTCCTCTCTCTCTAACAGCTTTCCTCTCTCGCTCACTGACTCTCCCATGAAACCATTCTCCTCTTCCTTGAGGCTTTTGTCTGATCATCGCCCAACTGGCGATTTCTCTCTCGTTCAGCCTTGCCGGCTTCGGTTCCTCTATCTGTCACTATGATTCCTTCATTCATAGTGTGACTTCTCCATTTGTGTCCTCTCCACTCATGGTTCCTCTTTCCCTCCACCATGTCTCCATTCGGTGCATTGGTTGATGCTTTCCTCCCCTCTATTTGGGAGTTCCTCCTCCATTCGGGAATTACTTCTCCTTTCAGGCATTCCTCCTCCATTCGGTGCATCGGTTCTTCAGGCATTACTCCTCCATTTGGTGCGTTGGCCAAACCATTTTACTTCATTCTGTTTTCTGGCTCCTATTTACATTATTCCTTCTATTTGTAGTATTTTTAACCTATTTTATGGATCCCTTATGTTTGCAGGAGGAGTTTGTTGTATTCATTCTGATTCAGGACTTTGCAATTGTAGGTGGAGTTCACCAGAGGAGTTTTTGTTTATTGTCAATTATTTTTGTAACACCCTGAGATTTTATGAAAAATATTATTTTAATTTCATTTATATATTGTGTTTTATGCTAGACCAAGATTATCCTGTGCTATACGCAACACTGTATTATCCTGCAGTATACGTAACACTATTTTTGGCTCGTGTAACACACAATTTCAAGTTTGTTTTGTAGAAACTATTCTACTCAACATTAAGTGTAGATTTTTTTTAATTTACAAATGAAATAAGTTTTTATTATGTTATACGCAACACCAAACAGAGCTTTCACTACACACATCCCAGACTTGGCTTGCATTACACGCAATCACGACCTTCCTCGATAGCATGTGTAGTACGCAATACCATGTTTTACTAAACAACGATATATTATTATAATATTATAAAATAGCCGTTATGAATAGTAATAACCACTTTTTAAAATTTTATCTTTCAAAATGGACTTCATTTTTGGATTCATAATATCGAAATTAGCCTATGTTGAAATTTTGGTATTTTTCTGAGAACTTCCCATTTACAATGAATAGTGAAAAATAATTAAAAACAAATTTTTTAATAAAAATAATATAAAGTTATAAATTATACTATTGAGTGGTTTTAAAGAATAATTAGAATATAATTTTACCATTTTATCCAATGATGGTTATTAGAATTAATTTCACATTGAAATTGGACATAAACAATTGGTGAACTTTTGATTGATATTTAAAAACACGCTATTTGTTTTTACAACGGGAATTAATTATAAAAATTAATTATTGAAACTTATATGTTGGGGATTTTTCTAAATAGACATAATTTTTGAATTCAGAATATCAGTTATAGATTAGGCTGAATTTTTGGTGTTGTTCTAAAAAACATCAATTTTTGATGAATAGTGAAACCACTAAGTGGTAGTTTAAAAAACTGAATTTTGCATAAAACTTAATTTTACTGCTTCTGTGAATGGAATTTCAAAAATCTGAGAGACACGGTTGATATTAGTAAGTAAAATGTGGTTCAATGAGATGAAAACAATTTTTGGTGAATAGTAACTTTTTACTTTTACTTACCGTGGTTAATAGTAAATAGGGTAATTAAGGGTAAAAATGATGTTACTATTACACTTACACATGCCCTAATTCTATTGGATAAGTTTATTTCGACCAAAAACAACCTTATAAATGTAATATGACCATTTAGGTCCACTTGGATTAGATTAGGACATTTAATATTATTTTATTTAAAGAAGAGTTAAAATACTTAAAATCAATGTTTAATAACTAAAACATTTTGAATATAGTGTTATACATAAGATAAATTCGATTATAAATATTCATTAAAAAGATAAAAAGATTTCCTACATAATGGTATTTTATTTATAATTTTTAGACTTCAAATAACTTAATTTATTTATGACACAACAATGATGCAGTAATTACCTTTTTAAGGAAATATTAACATCATTGATGTTATAAATGCCCAAATAAATGTAATTTGAGACTTTTTATGAATTACACTAATTTTCTAGGTTAATATGACTTGTTAGTGTTTATTTACTTGACTTCTTTTGAACTTATTATTCTGTTATAAGTTTTATAAAAATCATGTACCAAATAGTGTCAAAATTGATATAAAATAGTTTTTAAAAGAAATATTATATTATTAATTGTTATTTTTTCCTAAAAATCTAAGGTTCGGCCAAATGACTTAGATAAGGATATATATATTAATAATGAACCACTTGGGGTTCTTTTGGCATGTTATAGTAATTTTATTAACTATATAGTGTATGAAAACAAAAAGACACGGTAAAAGTTAAATTATTTAACTTAGAGTTAATTCTAATTGATAAGGTTAAAATAATAACCTAAACTTGTCTAAAACCTATTGGATGAGAGGTTTTCGACCCATACCCACATTATATTTTAAATAAGACCCTTTGGATCCATTATATACCGAATATGACTTTAATATAAAATAATATTTTGAGATTTTCCTAAGGTTCCCCTCTCCTCCCTTATAAATGGGCAACTCCTCCCTCTCCTCCTCACACCAATTTGAGAATTCAAGCTCGACCAAACCCTGCCAAAATCTCTTCTCCACGTCCCTATAATCATCCTAGAGGTCCTGGTATTCTTAAAAGACCATTTTTAGTTCTTTAAGTGGAGGTTAAGAAGAGGCGTTTCAAAGAAGAGGAGGTTCAGATATGTACGAAGCATATCGGACCTAAGGTAAGGGAAAATCTCACAGTCTCATTTTTATCCGAGATTGTTTATACTTTAGTATTTACTGGGTTTTATTTATCATCCAAATCCATGTTTCCTTAATATTTAATAATAATCATATCCTCCTACAATTGTTTAAATACAATTTTACCCTTCGGTATATTTTTAGTAAACGATATGAAAGGAAACTTTTGTCGTTTTTCGTACGAGGTACTTTTTGACTTTTCCGGCCAAAGTACGAGAAGAATGTTTTTATAACTTATAAGGAATTAATAGATTAATATATAATTATTTCAATGAATCTTCCTTTACATATTTTTATGTTTATTTTTAATTAACTTCTTTTAGCTTAAAATTATATGACATATTAAGAAAGGAAGATGTTTTTGAAGTAGAAAGGATATTTTTTCCTCAAAAATGGAGTTAAATGTTTTATCAAAATTATTTTCCATCTAAGATAATATAGGGTTATGTGTCTACCCCTATTTTACTCTGATTTTATTATGTGATGGAATTATTTTTATGAATTCCTTTATGAATTGTTTTTATATATGATGTCATGTTGTTTAAGAATCCCATTTTTATCACATGGGTTATGCGATGATGTATGATTTATGATTTTGTGGCACACATAAGAAAAGATTCATTATGAGATGGGTGTGACCTATATCTCCCTCCAACGCATTGAGTAAAGATTTATATCTCATGAGATAGACCTGGCTGGAAAGGTATGTTAATCCGATTCAGTACAGGACTGGAACAAGGAGTGAACTCGATTCAAAAAGGGACTTTGTCCACTAAGATGGTCTTGGAAGCAATTCCTTGGGTACTATAGAAATCATAACAAGTGCTTAAATAATTCCACAATTAGATGTTTTATTCCCATGCTATTTTATCAGGTTTAATGTTTCTTTATGATATATGCCTTACGTACTCCCAAGATTTATGTCTTTGCTCAAGATTTTGATGTTTATATTTTATGTTCAAGTTTTTGCATTCAAAAGTTATGGATTGTTTTATGTTCTCTCTGTTTACCCTTACTGAGAATTTGAGTACACCCTTTTATATGTTTTCTTTTCCCCAGGATTCAAAGAAAAGTTTTAGGTAAAAATAAAAAAAGGGGAGATCTTTATAGGAGATGTTGAAGATCTTTCACCATGATTAGAAGATTTTGTTCCATGTTTCCAAAGACACTAAACTATTACGATCTTTGAGTGTTGGTTTTTGTTATGTATTATGTTTTCCGCAAAAGTGATGTAATGTCCATGTACGTCATGCTACGGGTCTCTACATTTGGTATCAAAGGAAAGGTTTAGTCAACCTTTGGAAACTAGGATGCGAGAACTTTAGTGATATCCCTAGAGATATTTATAAGGTATGTCTAGGGATGTCCCTAAGGATTAATAATGTCCCTAAGATTTAGTATAAATATAGGTTATAGTCCTAGAATTATGTTGACGATCATGAATAACCTAGGGTGAACTTAATATATCATAGGTTAAAGAAGGTGCCATAAGTTATACATTCTATAAGTGACTTTTTATGATTATGTGGTTCCTCGTTATTTTAATTGTTTCTTGCACAATGGTTTCTGGTTTTAGTTAATGGAGGGAACCAGAAGGAATTGGGTTGACATTGAATCCGATGGACAAATTGGTGACTATGAGCAGCGAAATTGAGTAATGCCTAGAGAGAAAGATATTATGATTATTCCGAATCAGACATCGCGATATATGATTAACAAGGTGAACTTTTGTGGTATTCCCAATTCATCAAATAAGAGGAAGATAGAATTTTATGCATGTTCGCATGTTGAGAAGAATAAAGAAAGGGAGATTGATATCTTTAAAGAAGGGAAGAAGAACCTTGATGAATACATCAAATGGAGGGGAATATGTTATTTGTGTGGAGAGAAGGGTCATAGAGTGACAGACTATTATGGAGTTCAATGTCTTATCTGTGGAGAACAAGGGCATTACCCAACTCAATGCCCTGACCTAAGAGGTTACTTCTAAATCAAGGAAGGGCTTATTCCATGACAATTATTGAAGAGGATGTTTTGAAGTGTTTATGTATTGGTATTCAAGAATAATGTTGTTGAGGTACTTTTATGGTATATTGGAATACATATATATTGGTCCATTGTGGTTTTCCATAATAATATGGCATCGGTATCCATGAAAAGTGATTGAAATATTTTTGGAAATCAGATGATATGCGCTTAATGAAGGTATAAGGAGAAAATAATATGTTTGATAGTATTCATGAGCTCATGACTAGTATAAGGACAAAGTGATATCATGGTTTGAGTATACAAAATTTTGGGATTTTGGTATGTTGAAAGAGTTAACCTTTAACAACATTCATGTTTTCACTAATGTTCAATGAGTATTCATTTTTCAAGAGAATACATGATTAAGGTATTCACATGTTTGGAATGTGACCAATAAGATATATCGTATGATATATGGGGAATAAATGATGGTATTCACATGCTTGGTTGATGAAATTTCTTGTAATCGTTTTCCTTATTCTATAAGATTGGACTAAAGTATTTTTGGACATCAGATAGAATTGTTTAAGGCTAGAACTTTTTTTTCGATACTATTTCTGGAATGTTATAACAGTGTAGTTTTAGAAAAAGGGACAACCCATAGGATGTATGACAACCCATCACGTCGGACAAGGCTGTGGGAATCGAACTCACAATCGAAGTGCGACAGGCCTTTATCACCTACCACTGGCCTACAAGAAGTCCCTGGTTAGTAGAAACTAGTTTTATTTTATTAAGCTTTATGATAGATGAAGTATAAGTTCATTTTTTGAATCATATACGATTAACCTCACTATAAATGGACTTATTTATATTTGATAACTTTTACTAACCGTATGTTTGAAACAGATGGAATGACCCATCATTCTATCACATGATCTGCTAACACTTCACGAATAACAAATTCAACTTCATTTCTTTAAGAGATGAAGTGGAAATTGTTCATGACACAAACAACAGTGAAACTGTAATAAAATCAAGTAAGTATTTATTCTATTTCAAAATATTCAACATTAAGGAAAGCATAATGAAAACCAAAAATTTTTTCCTGGTGCTCTTATATCTGATGATTCAGATTTTACCTTAGATCATCACAAATTCATGGCTTTGTGATTGTTGTATTTTTCGTAGCCATGTCCTCTACCACTCCCCATCAGAACATGACGGTTATATTTTTCTTCCATATCCTTATTTTTACCAATTATCTACTATGTGGAAACCCATTTATTAGGTAATTTGGGTAACCATTACATATCATACTTTAATTTTTAATGTTATGTTTTAGTATTCCATTTTACGATATGGGTTTTTATAAACAAAACTTTCAAGTAGTAATCCATTTATAACCCCGATGAATTTCGAGGGAGAAATTCATTTAAGGGGGGTAGAATGTAACACACCAAGATTTTATGAAAAATATTCTTTTAGTTTCATTTATATCTTGTGTTTTACGCTACACCAAGATTATCCTGTGCTATACGCAACACTGTATTATCCTGCAGTATACGCAAAACTATTTTTGGCTCGTGTTACACACAATTTCAAGTTTGTTTTGTAGAAACTATTCTACTCAACATTAAGTGTATATTTTGTTTAATTTATAAATGAAATATGTTTTTATTATGTTATACGCAACACCAAACAGAGCTTTCACTACACGCATCCCTGACTTGGCTTGCATTACACGCAATCACGACCTTCCTTGATAGCGTGTGTAGTACGCAATATCATGTTTTACTAAACAACGATATATTATTATAATATTATAAACTAGCCGTTATGAATAGTAATAAACGCTTTTTAAAATTTTTTCTTTCAAAATGGACTTCATTTTTGGATTCAGAATATCGAAATTAACCTATGTTGAAATTTTGGTATTTTTCTGAGAACTTCCAATTTACAATGAATAGTAAAAAATACTTAAAAACAACTTTTTTAATGAAAATAATCTATAGTTATAAATTATAATATTGAGTGGTTTTAAAGAATAATTAGAATATAATTTTACCATTTTATCCAATGATGGTCATTAGAATTAATTTCACTTTGAAATTGGACATAAACAATTGACAAACTTTTGATTGATATTTAAAAACACGCTATTTGTTTTGAAAATGAGAATTAATTATAAAAATTAATTATTTCAACTTATATGTTGGGAATTTTTTTAAATAGAAATCATTTCTGAATTCAGAATATCAATTATAGCTAAGGCTGAATTTTTGGTGTTCTGAAAAACTTCAATTTTTGATGAATAGTGAAACCACTAAGTGGTAGTTTAAAAAACTGAATTTTGAAAAACACTTAATTTTACCACTTCTGTGAATGGAATTTTAAAAACCCGAGAGACACGGTTGATATCAGTATGTAAAATGTGGTTCAATGAGATGAAAATATTTTTTGGTGAATAGTAACTTTTTACTTTTATTTACCGCGGTTAATAGTAAATAGGGTAATTAAGGGTAAAAATGATGTTACTATTACCCTTACACATGTCCTAATTTTATTGGATAAGTGTATTTCGACCAAAAACAACCTTATGAATATAATATGACCATTTAGAGCCACTTGGATTAGATTAGGACATTTAATATTATTTTATTTTAAGAAGAGTTAAAATAGTTAAAATCAATGTTTAATAACTAAACCATTTTTAATATAGGGTTATACATAAGATAAATTCTATTATAAATATTCATTAGAAAGATAAAAAGATTTACTAAATAATGGTATTTTATTTATAATTTTTAGACTTTAAATAATTTAATTTATTTATGACACAACAATGATGCAGTAATTACCTTTTTAAGGAAATATTAACATAATTGATGTTATAAATGCTCAAATAAATGTAATTTGAGACTTTTTATGAATTACACTAATTTTCTAGGTTAATATGACATGTTAGTGTTGATTTCCGTAACTTGGTTCGAACTTATCATTCTGTTATAATTTTCATAAAAATCATATACCAAATAGTGTCAAAATTGACATAAAATAGTTTTTAAAACAAATATTATATTATTAATTGTTATTTTATTCCTAGAAATATAAGGTTCGTCCAAATGACTTAGATAAGGATATATATATTAATAATGAACCACTTGGGGTTATTTTGGCATGTTATAGTATGTTTATTAACTATATAGTGTAAGAAAACAAAAAGACACAGTAAAAGTTAAATTATTTAACTTAGAGTTAATTCTAATTGATAATGTTAAAATAATAACCTAAACTTGTCTAAACCCTATTATATGAGAGTTTTGCGACCCATCCCCACTTTTTATTTGAAATAAGACCCTTTGGATCCATTATAAACCAAATGTGACTTTAATATAAAATAATATTTTGAGATTTTCCTAAGGTGCCCCTCTCCTCCTTTAAAAAAGGGCACCTCCTCCCTCTCCTCCTCACGCCAATTTGAAAATTCAGGCTCGGCCAAACCTTGCCAAAATCTCTTCTCCACTTCTCTAGAATCATCCTAGAGGTCCCGGTCTTCTTCAAAAACCATTTTTAGTTCCTTAAGAGGAGGTTAAGAAGAGGCGTTTCAAAGAAGAGGAGGTTCAGATACGTACGAAGCATATCAGACCTAAGGTAAGGGAAAATCTCACAGTCTCATTTTTATCCAAGATTGTTTATACTTTAGTATTTACTGGGGTGTATTTATCATCCACATCCATGTTTACTTAATATGTAATACTAATCATATCCTCATACAATTTCTTAAATACAATTTTACCCTTCAGTATGTTTTTAGTAAACGATATGAAAGGAATCTTTTGTCGTTTTTCGTATGAGGTACTTTTTGACTTTTCCGGACAAAGTACGAGACGGATTTTTTTTATCCTATACGGCATGAATGGATTCATATAACATTATTTCAATGAATCTTCCTTTACAAGTTTTTAAGTTTATTTTTAATTAACTTATTTTAGATTAAAATTATATGACATGTTAAGAAATGAAAATGTTTTTGAAGTAGAAAGGATATCTTCCTCAATAATGGAGTTCAAATGTTTTATCAAAATTTTTTTCCATATAAGATAATATAGGGTTATATTTCTACCCCTATTTTACTTTGATTTGATTATGTGATGGAATTATTTTTATGAAGTTCTTTATGAATTGTTTATATGATGTCATGTTGTTTAAGAATCCCATTTTTATCACATGGGTTATGCGATGATGTATGATTTATGATTTTGTGCCACACATAAGGAAGGATTCATTTTGAGATGGGTGGGACCTATATCTCCCACCAATGCATTGGGTAAAGATTTATATCTCATGAGATAGACATGGCTAGAACGATATGTTAATCCGATTCAGTACAGGAATGGAACAAGGAGTGAACTCGATTCAGAAAGGGACTTTTTCCACTAAAATGGTCTTGGCAGCAATGCCTTGGATACTATATAAATCATAACAAGCGATTAAAGAATTCCACAATTACATGTTTTATTCTGATGCTATTTTATCAGGATTAATTTTTCTTTATGATATATGCCTTACGTACTCCCACGATTTATGTCTTTGCTCAAGATTTTGATGTTTATATTTTATGTTCAAGTTTTTGCATTCAAAAGTTATTGATTGTTTTATGTTCTCTATGTTTACCCTTACTGAGCATTTGAGCTCACCCTTTTATATGTTTTCTTTTCCCCAGGATTCAAAGAAAGGTTTTAGGTAAAAATAAAAAAGGGGGAGATCCTTATCAGAGATGTTGAAGATCTTTCACCATGATTAGAAGATTTTGTTCCAAGTTTCCAAAGACACTAAACTATTACGATCCTTGTGTGTTGGTTTTTTTTATGTATTATGTTTTCCGCAAAAGTAATGTAATTTCCATGTACGTCAAGATTTTGGGTCTCTGCAGTTGGTATCAAAGGAAAGGTTTAGTCAACCTTGGGAAACTAGGATGCAAGAACTTTAGTGAGATCTCTAGAGATATTTATAAGGTATGTCTAGGGATGTCCCTAAGGTTTAGTAATGTCCCTATGTTTTAGTATAAATATAGGTTATAGTCCTAGAATTATGTTGACGATCATGAATAACCTAGGGTGAACTTAAGATATCATAGGTTAAAGAAGGTGTCATAAGTTATATATATTCTATAAGTGACTTTTTATGATTATGTGGTTCCTCATTATTTTAACAGTTTCTTACACAATGGTTTCTGGTTTTAGTTCATAGAGGGAACCAGAAGGAATTGGGTTGACATTGAATCTGATGGACAAATTGGTGACTATGAGCAGCGAAATTGCGTAATGCCTAGAGAGAAAAATATTATGATTATGCCGAATCAGACATCGCGATATATGATTAACAAGGTGAACTTTAGTGGTATTCCCAATTCATCAAATAAGAGGAAGATGGACTTTTATGCATGTTCGCATGTTGAGAAGCATAATGAAAGGGAGATTGAGATTTATAAAGAAGGGAAGAAGAACCTTGATGAATATATCAAATGGAGGGGAAGATGTTATTTGTGTGGAGAGAAGGGTCATAGAGTGACAGACTGTTATGGAGTTCAATATCTTATCTGTAGAGCACATGAGCATTACCCAACTCAATGCCCTGACCTATGAGGTTACTTCTAAATCAAGGAATGACTTATTCCATGACAATCATTGAAGAGGATGGTTTGAAGTGTTTATGCATTGGTATTCAATAATAATGTTGTTGAGGTACTTTTATGGTATATTAGGATACCTATATATTGGTCCATTGTGGTTTTCCATAATAATATGGCATCAGTATCCATGAAAAGTGATTGAAATTTTTTAGGAAAGCAGATGATATGCGCATAATGAATGTATAAGGGGAAAATAATATGTTTGATAGTATTCATGAGCTCATGACTAATATAAGGACAAAGTGATATCATGGTTTGAGTATACAGAATTTTGGGATTTTGGTATGTGGAAAGAGTTAACTTTTGACAGCATTCATGTTATCACTAAGGTTCAATGAGTATTCATTTTTCAAGAGAATACATGATTGAGGTATTCACATGTTTGGAATGTGACCAACAAGATATATCGTATAATATATGGGGAATAAATGATGGTATTAACATGCTTGGTTGATGAAATTTCTTGAAATCGTTTTCCTTATTCTATAAGATTAGACAAAAGTATTTTTGGACATTAGATAGAATTGTTTAAGGATAGAACTTTTTTTTGATACTATTTTTGGAATGCAATAACAGTGTAGTTTTAGAAAAAGGGACAACCCATCACGTCGGACAAGGCTGTGGTAATCGAACGCACAACCAAAGTTCGACATGCCTTTATCACCTACCACTGGCCTATAGGAAGTCCCTGGTTAGTAGAAACTGGTTTTATTTTATTAAGCTATATGATAGATGAAGTATAAGTTCATTTTTGGAATCGTATACGATTAACCTCACCATAAATGGAATTATGTATATTTGATAACTTTTTCTAACCTTATGTTTGAAACAGATGGAATGACCCATCATTCTATCACATGATCTGCTAACACTTCACGAATAACAAATTAAACTTCATTTCTTTAAGAGATAAAGTGGAAATTGTTCATGACACAAACAACAGGGAAACTGTAATAAAATCAAGTAAGTATTTATTCTATTTCAAAATTTTCAACTTTAGGGAAAGCATAATGAAAACCAAAAATGTTGTCCTAGTGAACTTATATCTGATGAATCAGATTTTACCTTAGATCATCACAAATTCATGGCTTTGTGATTGTTGGCTTTCTCGTAGCCATGTCCTCTACCACTCTCCATCAGAACATGAAGGTTATATTTTTCTTCCATATCCTTATTTTTACCTATGATCTACTATGTGGAAACCCATTGATTTGGTAATTTGGGTAACCGTTTCTTATCATACATTAGTTTTTAAAGTAATGTTTTGGTATTCCTTTTTACGATGTGGGTTATTATGAAACAAAACTTTCAAGTAGTAAACCATTTATAACTCGACGAATTTCGAGGGTGAAATTCATTTTAAGGGGGGTAGAATGTAACACCACAAGATTTTATGAAAAATATTCTTCTAATTTCATTTATATCTTGTGTTTTACGCTACACCAATATTATCCTGTGCTATACACAACACTGTTTTATCCTACAGTATATGCAACACTATTTTTGGCTCGTGTTACACACAATTTCAAGTTTGTTTTGTAGAAACTATTCTACTCAACATTAAGTGCAGATTTTGTATAATTTATAAATGAAATAAGTTTTGATTATGTTATACGCAACACCAAATAGGGCGTTCACTACACGTATCCCAAACTTGGCTTGTATTACACGCAATCGTGACCTTCCTCGATAGCGTGTGTAGTACGCAATACCATGTTTTACTAAACAACGATATATTATTATAATATTATAAGCTAGCCGTTATGAATAGTAATAACCACCTTTTAAAATTTTATCTTTCAAAATGGACTTCATTTTTGGATTCAAAATATCGAAATTAACCTATGTTGAAATTTTGGTATTTTTCTGCGAACTTCCAATTTACAATGAATAGTGAAAAATACTTAAAAACAACTTTTTTAATAAAAATAATCTATATTTATAAATTATACTATTGAGTGGTTTTAAAGAATAATTAGAATATAATTTTACCATTTTATCCAATGATGGTCATTACAATTAATTTCACTTTGAAATTGGACATAAACAATTGACAAACTTTTGATTGATATTTAAAAACACGCTATTTGTTTTGACAACGAGAATTAATTATAAAAATTAATTATTGCAATTTATATGATGGGTATTTTTTTAAATAGACCGAATTTTTGAATTCAGAATATCAATTATAGCTTACGGTGAATTTTTGGTGTTGTTCTGAAAAACATCAATTTTTGATGAATAGTGAAACCACTAAGTGGTAGTTTAAAAAACTGAATTTTGCATAAAACTTAATTTTACCGCTTCTATGAATGAAATTTCAAAAATACGAGAGACACGGTTGATATCAGTAAGTAAAATGTGGTTCAATGAGATGAAAATAATTTTTGGTGAATAGTAACTTTTAACTTTTATTTACCGCAGTTAATAGTAAATAGGGTAATTAAGGGTAAAAATGATGTTACTATTACCCTTACACATGTCCTAATTCTATTGGATAAGTGTATTTCGACCAAAAACAACCTTATGAATATAATATGACCATTTAGGTCCACTTGGATTAGATTAGGACATTTAATATTATTTTATTTAAAGAAGAGTTAAAATAGATAAAATCAATGTTTAATAACTAAAACATTTTTAATATAGGGTTATACATAAGATAAATTCGATTATAAATATTCATTAGAAAGATAAAAAGATTTCCTACATAATGGTAGTTTATTTATAATTTTTATACTTTAAATAATTTAATTTATTTATGACACAACAATGATGCAGAAATTCCCTTTTTAAGGAAATATTAACATAATTGATGTTATAAATGCCCAAATAAATGTAATTTGAGACTTTTAATGAATTCCACTAATTTTCTAGGTTAATATGACATGTTAGTGTTGATTTACGTAACTTGTTTTGATCTTATCATTCTGTTATAATTTTCTTAAAAATCAAGTACCAAATAGTGTCAAAATTGACATAAAATAGTTTTAAAAAAAAATATTATATTATTAATTGTTATTTTATTCCTAATAATCTAAGTCATGGAAAAATGACTTATATAAGGATATATATATTAATAATGAACCACTTTGGGTTCGTTTGGAATGTTATAGTATGTTTATTAACTATATAGTGTAAGAAAACAAAAAGACATGGAAAAAGTTAAATTATTTAACATAGAGTTATTTCTAATTGATAAGGTTAAAATAATAACCTAAATTTGTCTAAAACCTATTGGATGAGATGTTTTCGACCCATCCCCACATTATCTTTGAAATAAGACCCTTTGGATCCATTATAAACCCAATGTGACTTTAATATAAAATAATATTTTGAGATTTTCCTAAGGTGCCCCTCTCCTCCCTTATAAAAGGGCACCTCCTATCTCTCCTCATCACACCAATTTGAGCATTCAAGATCGGCCAACCACTGCCAAAATCACTTCTCCACTTCCCTAGAATCATCCTAGAGGTACTGGTCTTCTTCAAAGACCATTTTTAGTTCCTTAAGAGGAGGTTAAGAAGAGGCGTTTCAAAGAAGAGGAGGTTCAGATACGTACGAAGCATATCGGACCTAAGGTAAAGGAAAATCTCACAGTCTCATTTTTATCTGAGATTGTTTATACTTTAGTATTTACTGGGGTATATTTATCATCCACATCCATGTTTTCTAAATATGTAATACTAATCATATCCTCCTATAATTTTTTAAATACAATTTTACCCTTCGGTATGTTTTTAGTAAACGATATGAAAGGAATCTTTTGTCGTTTTTAGTACGAGGTACTTTTTGACTTTTCCAGCCAAAGTACAAGAAGAATGTTTTTTAACTTATATGGAATGAATGGATTCATATAACATTATTTCAATGAATCTTCCTTTACAAGTTTTTAAGTTTATTTTTAATTAACTTCTTTTAGTTTAAAATTATATGACATGTTAAGAAAGGAAAATGTTTTTGAAGTAGAAAGGATATTTTCCTCAATAATGGAGTTCAAATGTTTTATCAAAATTATTTTCCATCTAAGATAATATAGGGTTCTATTTCTACCTTTATTTTACTTTGATTTGATTATGTGATCGAATTATTTTTATGAATTCCTTTATGAATTGTTTTTATGATGTCATGTTGTTTAAGAATCCCATTTTTATCACATGGGTTATGCGATGATGTATGATTTATGATTTTGTGGCAAACATAAGAAAGGATGCATTATGAGATTGGTGGGACCTATATCTCCCTCCAATGCATTGGGTAAAGATTTATATCTCATGAGATAGACATGGCTGGAACGGTATGTTAATCCGATTCAGTACAGGAATGGAACGAGGAGTGAACTCGATTCAGAAAGGGACTTTGTCCTCTAAGATGGTCTTGGCAGCAATGCCTTGGCTACTATAGAAATCACAACAAGTGCTTAAAGAATTCCACAATTACATGTTTTATTCCCATGCTATTTTATCAGGATTAATGTTTCTTTATGATATATGCCTTACGTACTCCCAAGATTTATGTCTTTGCTCAAGATTTTTTTGTTTATATTTTATGTTCAAGTTTTTGCATTCAAAAGTTATGGATTGTTTTATGTTCTCTGTGTTTACCCTTACTGAGCATTTGAGCTCACCCTTTTATATGTTTTCTTTTCCGTAGGATTCAAAGAAAAGTTTTAGGTAAAAATAAAAAAGGGGGAGATCATTATGGGAGATGTTGAATATCTTTCACCATGTTTAGAAGATTTTGTTCCAAGTTTCCAAAGACACTAAACTATTACGATCCTTGAGTGTTGGTTTTTTTTATGTATTATGTTTTCCGAAAAATTAATGTAATGTCCATGTACGTCAAGCTTCGGGACTCTACAATTTAGAGGATCCTGTTTGTTGACTGGTATTCTGTCAACTATTATTCACTAGAATTTCATGGTTTTTATTTCAATATCATTCTCATAATTAATCTGGTATTATGATATTCATGGTTTAATCTGTTTATTATTCTATTATCTATTTACTATTATGGAATTATTATGTTTCTATTTACTGTTCTGGAATTATTAATTTGTTTCTAAGTGTTTTGTGTAATAGACTTTATATTTATAAATTTTTCAGAATTTATAAGTTTGATATGAACATGCATCACTTATGTGACAACAACCATTGAAAAAATCATAGATTTCTTCAATATTTACAAATTAGTTTGATGTAGATAGATTCTTTTCAAACTATGGATGTTTCTTTTTCTCTAGCCTGACCCCCTTTGAAATTTTCTTCCTTTGTGCTTTAATTATTGTTGGATTGTACTGACAATCCAATGAAAAATTCCCAAACCTGTTAACTACCATCATTTTCCAGAAAACCTAAA
This sequence comes from Viscum album, assembly GCA_963277665.1. Lineage (NCBI taxonomy): Eukaryota > Viridiplantae > Streptophyta > Magnoliopsida > Santalales > Viscaceae > Viscum > Viscum album. The sequence goes on along the minus strand of OY728137.1, from coordinate 593,720,477 downwards.
TCTTCTATTCTATACAACAAGTTGTTTAGAATTTCCATATTTTAGAGCATGTTGTTTTAGGGATTCTTTTATCACTAGTTGAGTTCTTCTTACAGAACAATCTTCCACACTCATTCCTCTATCCACTATATACATGGTGTAAATATTGTCTTCATTTTGATTCACCCATACATTTATATATTTTATTTTCAAACCTTTACTTTCTATTAAAATAGATTTAGAAAATTTATTACATTAGGTCTACTTGAGAATTACCATTAGATGACAGATCTTATTTTTAATCCTTCACTTTCTAATGCTTTAGTTACATAGAGTTATAATGATGAAGATCATTATATCTATGTGAAGAAGTTTTGAATGCATTCTATAATATTTTTTATGTGTTTTAGAGGATCTAAAAATGTCTAGAAAAATTTGAAAATTCTATGTATCAGGATACTGATGAAGTGATAAAGGAAATGATAGGTAATATATTACCTTGTTTTAGAAAATTACCAAAGGATATTGCCAACTAAGATAACATCCATCAAAATTTTGCAATCTTTTATAAACCTCACTACCACCCAAATGAATCCTACATCCATTACTTCTGTAAAACCAAAGAGTCCTTAGAAATTTATCATTTAGGGTAAATTTCTATATTTTAAGAACATTATTTGCAAATACTATCAATATTCAACCTAAAGACTTCTTCAAGGGATTCAGGGTATCCTCAAAAACATTAGAAAACATCACCCACTATACATATACTATATTTAATTATGCTATTCATTCTTTAATCTATTCACCCATGCCCAATTAAGGCATAATATTGTCACATTCTCTCAAAGACTAGTGTTTTGGGAACATATATTCAATATTCCACCATGAAAATATCTTCTATAACCATAACACTCTATATTCAAGGAACATTAAGATATAACAATACTTTAGGTTGATGTGATTCATCCTCACATAAAACACTAATATCTAGGCCAAATGAATCACACTCAGATTACCAAAGTAGACTGATTAATTTTTCTAGATGCTTTCATGCTCCACACATATAAAATTAGTCTTGGTAGAAATAGAATATGAATCTAAGATAGATAAATCTTTACTAAAATTGAACTTCATTATAGATTAGGAATAAATCCTTCCAATATTTGAAATAGAAAAACCTTCCAATCTTTAAAATATAAATTCTTCTCTCTTGAATAATACTGGAAGGCTTCCACTTGTCTATATTTAGAACTTCTTGAATATGTATCAAATATAGTAGCACCAGTTTCTTCTTTTTTAGCATTCACTAAACCACATGAATAATTTGGATTCAAATCTTCCCAAATTAATGGATCTAGAATTTCCCACTCCATATCTTTATAACCATTTGTTTTGGGTCTTATCACTCTTTTACATAGTTCATATAAATTATTCTATCTTGAATAATAGTTTCAAACATTCACATGTATTTATTTCGAATTGCATGAATATATATCAAATATAGTAGCACTAATTTCTTCTTTTTCAGCATTCACTAAACCAAATGAATATTTTTTATTCAAATAACCTTGAATTACTGGATCTAGAATTTCCCCCTCCCCCCACCAGCCCCCCTACCCAACCCTTTCCCCTCCCTCTCCACCTTGCCCAACCCCCCGTTCCCAGCCCCTCCCCCTCCACCCTGCCCAGCACCCCCTGCCCATCCCCTCCCCCTCCCCCCGCCCAGCACCTCCCCCTCCACCTTGCCCAACCCCCTGCCCAACACTCCCGCGGCCCAGCCCCTCCCCCACCCTCCATTCCCAGCCCCTACCCCCACCCTCCCTGCCCAGCCCCTCCCCCTCCTCTCCCTGCACAACCCCCCCCCCTTGCCCAGCCCCTCCCCCCCTGCCCCCCTCCCCCTGCCCCCACCCTCCCTGCCCAGCCCCTCCCCCTCCTCTCCCTGCCCAGCCCCCTGCCCAGCCTCTCCCCTCCCTGCACACCAGCCCCTCTCTTATACACATATTACAACACAATATTCATAGAAAAACCATCCTTAATATATAAAACCAATGGTCTACTCTAATTGTGACATTCTAATATGATGCATTGCACATGAATCCAACATTTGATTTATTTTCCACTATATAAGTATCTAAGAATGATACCCTTTGTGCGTATTATTATATTTTCATTAGGATATAAATTGTTACCTCCTCCCCTTGTATCTAATGTATTTTAGTATATCATGTATTTTATTATCTTATTTTTAGATAATGTAAATCACTGATGATTATGATTGATTTATTTAGAATATTTACCAATATCTAGAAATCTGGGAACTTCCTAGAAACCCAAGTTTGACCTATCATGGTGTAATAATTGATAGTAAAAGATTTCATTATGTATTCTCTTAACATGAAATAAATATTAATTAGTGGATATGGGTATAGTTATTATATGATTATGATTTATAGATCTCATATACTTTAGTAAATGATAATGTAATAGTAGATGCATTTAGCTTTAACATTTACTTATGTTTCTTAAGAAGCATGTAAGGAATATAAGCCTATGAATGAGTCCATATACTACTTTTAATAATCATGAATGAGTTTCAATGTTGTTATTTACAATAAAAAAATTTACTTACTATTTTTTTATTCATATTAGAATGGATAGAAGCTGGATGTAAAATGTTGATCAAATCACTGATGAGTTTTAGAAGGGGTTGGAATATTTTTTGGATTTTGCATTCAATAATGGTTCAAACGGTGGATTGATTTGATACCCACGTTTTGATTGCATTGGAATACCATGGTTAACACATGAGGAAGTAAGTTACCACATCACTAAAAAGGGTTTTCAAAAAGGATATCATGTTTGGTATCACAATGGAGAAAAAGTTCAAATGAAGAATGATGTTAATTTAGTTGAAATGATTAGAATGGAAAATTTGATTTCTGATCGGTTTCCATTTGCTTCTCAAGACAACACTTCATGTAGAGAAGTGGAAGAGGAAAGGAATACGGAAACACAGTTTTCATCTAATTATCAGATTGATGACGTTGAGCATGTTAGAAAGTTGTTAGAAGACGCGAATACCCTAGTTTACAAGTCATGTGGAAAAATGACAAAACTAGAGTTTTTAATTCGACTGTATCATGGGAAACAGTGTATGGATTTAGTAATACTGTGATCGACTATCTACTTACTCTTTTTAAGGACTTGCTACATGATGATGAATGTATTCCTAGAAATGATTATATGTCATCAATGTTGGTTGAAAATTTTGGATTTTCATGTAATAAAATCCACATATTCTCTAAAGATTTTTGTCTATTATTGAAAGATAATGTTGAGTTAAATGAGTGAAAACAATGTGGTACATTGATATGGAAGACTAATAAAGATGGAACTCAATCATGTGTACTAGAGAAAGTGATGTGGCACTTTCCATTGATTCCTAGACTTCAGAATCTTTTTATGTCAGAAAAAATGGCTAAGAATATGAGATGGAATGAAGATGAAAGAAATAAGGATAATGATTATATAGTTCATCCTGCTGACGGGTTAGCATGGAAAAGATTTGATGGGTTACATCCAGATTTTGTAGCCGACCCACGGAATGATATATTGGGATTGTCATGTTATGGTTTCAACCCATTTAAGAAGATTCATACATCACATAGATCATTCATATTTATAATTTTCCGTCATGGATGTGTATGAAAAATCCAGTTACTATGATGTGTATATTGATTTCTAGACCCAATGATCCTAGAAATGATATCGACATATATTTGAAACCATTAATAGATGAGTTGAAGGAGCTTTGGACTATTGGGGGGCAGGCATATGCTGCATTTAGAAAGGATTACTTTATGTGTCGTGCGACATTATTATGAACAATAAATTATTTTCCTGCATATGGAATGATGTTTGGTTGGAGTACCAAGGGGATATTATATTTCCCTATATGTATTAAAAATACATGTTCTAGGAGATTAAAGTTTCGAAGAACTTTTAGCTTCATAGGGAATCGATGATTTCTACAAATGGATCATCCATATAGAAAAAATCAAAGACGGTTTGATAATTCCATAGAGATAGATGAAATACCTAGATGAATTTCAGGGGGTGATATCCTTAAAGAACTTGATAGTTTGAATTTTTTTCTTGGAAAGGGTCAGTTAAATTACAACAAGTGAAAGAATGTTCCTTTGAATTCCAAAAATAATTGGAGAAAGAAAAGTATATTCTATGAGTTGTCGTATTGGTCATCAAATTTGTTGCATCACTACTTGGATGTAATGCATATTGAGAAAAATGTGTGTGAAATGCTACTAGCAATGCTTTAAAATGTAAAGGGAAAGACAAAAGATGATTTGCGCTCGTGACATGATTTAATGGATTGGGGTATAAAACCAAGAATTCATCCTGAGTTAATTGGTCAGAATCAGTGAAAAGTCCCTTTTAATTGTTTTTCGATGAAAAATGAAGAGAAAAAACAATTTCTTAAAGTCTTGTAATGTTTAAAGGTTCCAGATGGTTATTCAAGTAACATTTCGAAATGAGTTAATAGACGAGATGTGAAACTAAAATCACTCAAAACCCATGACTACCATGTACTGATGCATGAATTGATTCATATTTCCATTCAAAATTTACTATCACATAATGTTAGGGACGCTGTGATTAGATTATGTCACTTTTATTGAGATCTTTGTGCTAAAAGATTGAACAAAAGTGTTATGAAAAAACTACAAAAAAATGAACCAATCATTCTTTGTGACTTGGAGAAAATATTTACTCCGTCATTTTTACATGTATGTTACATCTGACCGTGCATATTACAATAGAAGTTCTTTTTGGTGGTCTCGTTTCTAGTCATTAGATGTATCCAATAAAAAGAATGATGTTTATATAGAAATATTATTTGAGAAATAAGAATCATCCTGAAGGATCTATTTTGAAAGGTTATTTAGCATAGGAATGAATGGATTTTTGTTCAATGTATTTTCCTAATGTCACCCCTAGATCTAATCAGCCCATGAGAACTGAAGATGAGAAATATGATCCCATTGAGCCAACATTTCCATCACTACCAAAAACTGGAGGGATATCTAGATCATACAAGTTGTGTACTTTGAATAGGGATGAGTGGGAAATGGCTCATCATATGGTATTATTTAACTGTGGAAAGGTTGACGATTACATCAAGTAAGTAAAATTATAAATATATATATATTTTTGTTGGTTATTTTTTTCATAGTTCCTAACATCATTAAATTTTTATATTTGTAGAGAACATAGTGAAATTATAAAAAGAGCACATCGCTCTTTATCTATTAAAAGGCGAGAGTAATTACAAAGCAATGAATTTTCTTATTGGTTGAAGTCGAAGGTAAAAAATTCTTTTTTTTACATTACCAAATCATTGGTAGTTTTTCAATATTCAATGTCAATATATTTTAGGTCCAAAGTTTACTGACGGATGATGCATCTGCTGAAATAAGGGCATTATCTTATGGTCCGAACAATGTGGTTCATGATTATAAAGTAGTGGTTCTCAATGGTTTTAAATTCATTATAAATATTTGTGCAAAAAAGATGGAAACATAGCATGACGGTGTCATGATAAGTGCTACAATGGATTGTTATGCTAGTGCATTATATAGAGAGCCTCGATCAGAAAATATTTTGTATTATGGGGTTGTTGAGAGAATTTTTTATTAGATTACAATGCACATGGTCTAGTTTCTATGATGAAATGCAATCTATTTGATTCAATAACACGACAAGGCTTGTAATAGATAATTGTGGTTTTAGAGTGATTGATATGAAATGTGAGTTCCCAACAGATGAGACTTATATTCTTGCATCACAAGATAGACAAGTATTTTATGTAAATGACCATTTTGAATCGTAATTTGTTGTTATTGTTGATGTTTTTCCCAAACACATTTTTGATGAAGGATTGGATGATGGTAATGTTTTGGAGGAATAGGTTGGTATTCAATCAAATATATCATTTGATGATACAGATTATTCAATTGTGAGAATGGATTGTGAACCGGAAATTATAACAGAGAACGTGTAGCATTACATGTTTCAAATTATTCCGATTATATTATTCTCACCTAGTGTGTGTTTTTTTAACTTTTAAAGTATCAGCTTCTTTTGTTTTATAATGTTTTCATTTAGCTATTAAACAACATAATGAAAAAAACATAATGGAATATGTAAAGTTTTGAAAATAATATGATTTTTTTGGCATCATTATATTTATTTAATGCTTTGTTATATTTTTGAAATATTCACATCACTTTTGGAATTTACAGATTATTATATATTACGAGGAGGTTCAGAGAAAAAAATGGAGGAAAACAATCGCCGACGTAGAGGAGTTGGCCTGACAAATATAATTGTTCTGGGGAGTCCTTTATTTATTTATTTATTTATTATGCATGAACATTCCACAAATCTTATTTAATAGGAACATGAATCATCGAGGAAGAAACTTACATTCACTGAAGATGGTTCAAGCACTCTAGAGTATAGGACCGACCCTACATTCAGCCCCCCTATATGTACCGCCTCACAGTCCATGGCTTTGCAGTCACCAGGATGGTTTCCTCCCATCATGCCCCCACTTATATGCCTTATCCATACATGGTTGGTCATCTTTTTTATATATTTCCTCCTCCTACTGTGTAGGGTAGTCCATCTCCTTCTATCCCTAATCCTTTTTACCCATATCCACCTTCATCTCTACAGGGTACACCTGCATTGGTAGTGCCTCCTGTATTCCCATAACCTCTTACCCAACCTCAACATCCATGGTTTACTATGGAGGGTACACCTCCATTGGTTATGCCCCCCGTATACCCATACCCTCCAACCCAACCTCAGCATCCATAGTCTACTATGGAGGACACTTCTCCAGTTGCTTCCCCTCAACATAGTGTGCATGATAGAGAAACAACAAATAGTGCTACTGGAAAATGTTTAAATAGTAATGAAATTAATAAATTTATATTAAATTTTAGTTATATATGTGTAAAATATTTGTTTCATTTTTCATGACCCTCTTCTACTAAAAGACGTGGTCGTACAAAGATGCATAAAGTGTGGAATAGACACACACAAATTATTGTTCAATATAACAAGGAAATGAAAATTATTGAAGAAAATGGTAAAGAATTGTGGAGTTTCATGGGGGCACTCAGCAAACATAGCAATATTGTATCGGTTCAACCAATCGAGTGGAGAAAAGTTGGACAAGAAATAAAAGACAATGCTTGGGTAGAAATTTGGGTAATATATTTTTTAAAATTAGTTTGAAATTTCATTATAAAGTATTATTTATAATTTTTTAATATTTATCTTCGCTATAACTTCCCAGATGGACTCCACACTAAGAGATATAGGTTAATGGAACTACGGGAGATGTGGTAGGCCTATAAGTATGACTTGCATGTTAGCTGGAAAAAAGAAGAAGAGATAATTCTCTTGAAAATGAACCAATATTCAATGAATTCCCAATTTCACAATACAAAGAATTAATTGCATATTGTAGTTGTTCCTCTTTCAAGGAAATTTATAATCTTAATGTTTTTAATAAATTTATTTTTTTCAGTGATCATAGTTATCTGTAGTGAATGATTTTATTAGATGTGATTGTGTTTAGTTTTATTTTCCAAACATGGTTATTTCATTTATGTCCTGAACTCGTTAAATTGTTAACCTAAAATGATAATTTTTTATCCCTTTTGACTTGTTGAAAGGCTATTTTATTTTTGTTTACTAATAGGATTCATCTGAACGAAACATAAGAAATAAGGGCACCATGATATATAATCATACTATGGGGTGAACTACACTGCCAGATCACAAACTGTCACAGGTAATATATGATTTAACATTGAATATACATTTATTTTTTCATTGATATATGTTCAATTTTCAGGTACAAATGGGCGTTAAATTTCAAAGGACGTGTTCCCCGTTCATTTTTGTTTTGTTCTAGTAGGAAAAAGAAAGATGGAACTACTGTGAATCAGGCAATGCAGGAAAAAATTATAACATTGTTTTTAAATTTTAAGCTTTTAGTATGCAGTTTCATTCATTGAAAATTATATGAGTTGTGTTTTCTTAATAGGGAATGAGAATTCTTGAATCAATTATATCACTTGTTACTAAGGTATTATATAGAACAATAAATTATCTTCTCCTCTCTTTAGTATTCCTAATGATAATTTTATAAGATCTATTCATAATAAGGTTTAAAAAGGACATCTGAAATTCATTCAATTCTTGATAAGGTTTAGACTCTCAAATAAATCCCTAACTACTACTAATATATCTATAAACCCAAAAAGCATCCCAAGATACTTATATAAGTTATAAAAACTCTTAAAACTAGTATAAAGAATATAAAAGGACAATTGCTACTTATGTTTTGGTCTAGATTTCCTCAAAAAAAGAGTCTGTAGACATTTTACTCATAACACCTATGATCATTTCAATGGACATTTTTTTTGAATATCTATTAAAATGGTAACACCCTTTTATAGTATGCACTTAAAGCTCTAATGGAAAAGGAACCAGACACATTTGGGCCAAAATATTATTTACATCAGGTTCTTGGAAATGATCACAGTGGCATAGTTTGTTGTAAACCCGAAAAGAAAATCGTGCCATCTAAATATTGGTCATCAGTTATTGAATCTTCTAGAAATATTGCAGGAATGGTTTCTGAAGAACAATTACATGCTACCATTGAGACAACAAAGCAAAAATATTGACAAGATTCTCAAAAGATGTGCAAAAATGAAAATGAACAATTGTTCTTGTTGATATCAGCTATATTCTCTTCACTTCTTCCAGAAGGTGCAACAACAGTGGATGGATGTTAATCGAGTTTGCACTCGATGTATGAGGATGATGATGATTGTGTAGCTGAAGTTGCTGGTGGAGAGGTTGAAGATGTTTTTGATGGTGGAGAGGCTGAAGATGCTGTTGATGTTGGAGAGGCAGAAGATGCTGATGGTGATGATGATGTTGCTGATGGTGGTACACACGTTGATGCTGTTTATATCTCTACTGATGAAGAGGAGGATTCAGATGACATTTTTCAGCGACATTATTGACCGTTTTTGTATCTATCATTATGTTTTAGTTTTTTATAAAATTTCAATTTTATATGTATTAGTTGTTTTTTTATTTATGTGGAAATGAGATGCTGCAATGGTTTTTGTAATTCATTACAGGTGTATTTGTATGGTATATTTGTATACTGCAGGTTTGTGCAGGGAAGAGGGGGGGACTAGTAGGGGTGAGGGGGGGGGGGGGGGGGCGAGCAGGGGGGCAGGGGCAGGGGTGAGGGGGGGGGTGGCAGGGGCAGAGGGGACTGGCAGGGGAGAGGGTGGGGTGTAAGAGAGGGAAGGGGGAGGGGGGACTGGCAGGGGCAGGGGGTGGGGGACTGGTAGGGATAGGGGTGCACGGGGGGGGGGGGGGCAGGGGGACTGTCCGGGGCGGGGGTGCAAGGGGGAGGGCAGGTGGAGGGGGTGGAAGGGGGAGGGCAGGGGGCAGGGGGGCTGGAAGGGGTAGGGGGAATTGGCATGGGGGTGGGGGACTGGAAGGGGGACTGGCAAGGAGGGGGGTGCAAGTGGTGGGGTGCAAGGGGTGGGGTAGGGGCAGGGGGGACTGGCAGTGGCAGGGGGTGGGGACTGGAATGGGGGAGGGGTGCAATGCGTGGGGGGAACTAGTAGGGAGTGGGGGTGAAAGGGGAGGGGGGAACTAGAAGTGGGGGTGGGGAACTAAAGGGGGGACTGGTATTCTGGGAATGTGCATGCTTTATGATATGTTGATATCATTTTCAATTTCTGATGGATACATTACATGTTTTGTTTGTTGAAATTTGATTTTAATTTTAATTAGTTATATTCATGTGCACTATCAAGCTGAATTATAATTTCTAAATTGGTGCTGGTTTCAACTATTGTGTATATGGGAATAAGATTCTAATAGGCTACTATTTCCTGGTTTACAGGTGATTAAATTTTTATACTAGATTTGTTCAACAATGATAAAGAGGAAAGAGTCTTGGGATTGGAAGCTATCACTCAGGGGAGTATTCTACCTCATTTACTGGATTTTTGTTGATAATGGGATTTGTTACCCTCATTTTTTTTCTTAAATCATCTGGAAATATAGTGGATGAAGATGGATGTTTATATTTTTTATCTGAAATAAATCAAACTTTTCTCTTTGGGGGGGGGGGTCGAGAGCAAGCGGGCAGGGGGTGAAGGTTGGGGGGGGGGGGGCAGTGTGCATGGGGCAGGGTGGGGGAAGTGTGTAGGGGTCCGGGAGTGGGAGGGGGGAAGGTGGGGCAGGCAGTGTGGGGGCACTGTGCAAGGCGCAAGGAGGGGGGAGGGGTGGGGGGTGGGGGAAAGGGGGTGAAGGGGGCAGTGTGCAGGGTGTAGGGGCAGTGTGTAAGGGGTAGAAAGGGGGACAGGGTGTGTGGGGGTGCAGGGGGAGGGGGGCAGTGTGGGGGGAAGGGGGTAGAGTGCAGGGGGGTAGGGAGGGGGCAAGGGGGTAGGTGGTGAAGGGCGCAGGGTGGGGGCAGTGTGCAGAGGGAAGGGGGCAGTGTGCAGGTGGCAGGGAGGGGGGGCAAGGGGTGTGGGGGTGTAGGGGAGGGGTGGGCTACTTCAATGGGGGGGGGGTGCAAGGGGCTATCCAGGGGTGGCATGGGGTGTCTGGGGGGCAGTGTACAGGGGGTAGTGCTGGGTGAAGGGGGAATGGGTTGCAAGGAATCAAAAACAATAACACACTTGTTTATATGTTATATTACTTTATGGGTCATTTAACGTCTTATTTTGGGTATCTAAATAATGTTTGCATGGATTTCATGGGTAGCATTGGGTGCATGAAACCTTTGTCTTCCTTTATTATTCAGTGTATCATGCAAAGCGCATGATCTAAGCAATGTTATGTGATCTGTTGACTACCTTCATGTGACCCAAAGTGTGGATCACTAAGTTTCCTTGCATAAACAAACAGATGCTTCATAGGATCTCAAGAACACTGTGTAATCAGATGATGTCTTACATAAATTCTTTACATGAAATATGGTGTGCCCGTGAGTTCTCTTTCACCTCTTAGCAAGACCCGATGTCTTTCAAGTTTCTCCTTTGTGAGACAATAGATATGTCTATGGGATCACCTTCATGGGACAATGGTTTGTCCATGGGTTCCTCCTTAACATCACATAACCAAGATGGTTTTTTGAGATCTTCTTCACATGATTGAATCATGCGAGCTCATTAGTTTTGAGAGTTACTATTGAGTTCTAAGAAAACCAACAACAACCAAACTATTAGTATTTCCTTGGTTTATATAGGTGGTGTTGCTTATTTTTTTAAGGTGTTTCAAGGAACTCTTCAAATGCCCAAGGATCATGGGATATTATGAATGTTGATATTCTCAGCATCTTCATAATCACTAGAATGATGGCACAATTCGTGTGATGACTACTTCTTCACATGATCACTCTGTTGATCATGTAATGCCTCATTCAACATCATCTCAAGAAATCAGAATAATCCAAATGATAATTCATATAAAGGAAGAGAGGGGTGGGGGTGCAGGGGGTGTCTAGGGGCTATCCAGGGTCTGGGGGGGGGTGTCCAGGGGGGCTTTCTAGGGGGGTCATGGGTGTCTAGTGGGGGGTCTAGGGGGGGGGGTGTCCAGGGGTTGTCCATGGGGCATGGGGGCGTGTTCAGGGGGGTGCAAGGGGCGATCTAGGTGGGGCAGGGGGCAGTGTGCAATCTGCATGGGGTCATGGGTGACCAGTGGGGGTGTAGGGGGGGGGGGGTCCAGGGGGCTGTCTAGGGGGGGCATGGGGGTGTGTCCAGGGGGTTCAAGGTGCTATCTGGGGGGTAGGTCAGGGGGCAGTGTGCAGGGGGAAGGAAGGGGGTGGGCTATTGTCGGGGAGGTGGGGGTCCAGGGAGTGCAAGGGGCTATCCAGGGGGGCATGGGGGTGCAGGGGGGGGGGTGAAAGGTTCTGTTTAGGGGGGGGGGAAGTGTGCAGGGGCAGGGAGGGGGGTGTAGGGGGGGTGTCTAGGGGGTGTAGGGGGTGTCCAAGGGGGTCATGGGTGTATAGGGGGTACAAGGGGGCTGTCCAGGGGGTGCAAGGGGGAGGGCAAGGGGGTGGGGCAGGGGCATGGGGGACTGGAAAATGTGAAATGGAATATTGAATGATGATAAAATTGTATATTATATTTGGTATTTGCAACTCCTTAATAATGTTTACTTCTCTCTATGTTTAACTTGTAGATATTATATTTTTTTGAGATTAATGTTATGGTATTCTAGGAATGAGAATGCTTTATGCCATGTTGATATCATTTTCAAGTTGTGATGGACACATTACATGTTTTGTTTTTTGGAATTTGATTTGGATTTTAATTAGTTATATTCATGTGCACTATCAAGCTGAATCATAATTTCTTAATCCTAAGTTTGTTGTTGGTTTCAACTATAGTATATATGGGAATAAGATTCTAATAGACTGCTATTTCCTGTTTTATAGGTGATTCAATATTTATACTATATTGGTTCGACAATGATAGAGGATAGAGTCTTGGGATTGGAAGCTGTCACTCAAGGGAGTATTCTGCCTCATTTACTTTTCTGCTCTCTTCTTTCTGCTAAATTCATAATCCATGCTAAGTGTATTTGTCCCTGCTTTCATGTGTTATTTTGATCTTGTTAGTTGAATAAAATGTTGTTTTCATATACTATAAGTGAAGTTTATATCAATACAAATGAAATTTCATTTAATAATTATACAATCTATTTATGTAGGGGGTATGGGGGGAAAGGGGGGGCATGGGGGTCTAGGGGGTGCACGGGGTCTATCTAGAAGGTGCCCGGGGTCTGTCTGGGGAGGTGCAAGGGGTGTTCAAGAGGGTGCAAGGGGGTTGTCCAGGGGGCATGGAGATGCAAGGGGGATGTCCATGGGGTATGGGGGTGCAGGGGGGTGTTCAAGGGGGTGAAAAGGGGTTGTACAGGAGGTGTGTGGGGGGGGGGGGGGTTCTGGTGGTGTAGGGGAGGTGTTCTGGGAGTGCAAAGGGGCTATCCAGGGGGGGTGTTCTGGGGGTGCAGGGGGTGTTCAAGGGGGTGCACGGAGGCTGCCTAGGGGGGGTGCAAGGGGGTGTTCAACGGGGTACAAAGGGGTTGTCCAGGGGGTGTTATGGGGGTGTTCAAAGGGGTGCATGGGGGCTGCCCTGGGTGGTCCAGGGGGGTGCATGGGGCTGTCCGGCTGGGCAACTGAATTAGTTTTTTATTCCATATGAATTATACCACCACAATTTTATCCATGGCAGTAGAGACCTAGTTCCACGATTAAACCGTGGCATTAGGGGGTATCATTCCACATTTTTTAACCATGGCAGTAGATCCTACTTCCACAGTTTTAACCGTGGCCTTAACAACCCTAATTCCATAGTTAAACCATGGTAATATTGGCCTATTTCCACAATTTTAACGATGGATATAGGTAAGACCTACTACCACAGCGATAGTGGCCACGGTTTTCTGAAATCGTGGCCATATACTATCGCCATGATTTTTGGGCCTACAACCACGGTTTCAAACCATGGTCGTAGGTTAATTTTCTAGTTGTGTGTGAAATATTGAAATATTTTTACATTGAGACAATTATTCATCCATCTTCTTTCAGCATTTAATTCTCTATATGTGATTTGTTTCTGAAAAAAAATTCTCTCAACTCATCATTTTGTGCTTTTAAAATTAATCACATCCTTCCTTTGAGAAATTTCAAAAAAAATTCTTACTATCTGTTCATCATCTTTTTCTTAAAAACACTAAGAACAATACTTTTGGAGAGATTTTAGTGGAAAAAATGGATTCAATTACCTCTCTGCCTCTGTTCTTTACACTATTATAATTTTTCATCTCCATACATCACTTTCTACTTCATTTTAGTTCATCACCCTATCATATTTGGATCACATTATAATTAATTTTTCTTATCTTTTACAATTAGGAAAAATTCAAATAACACCTTTCTACCCCTTTTCCCCTAACTTTTACCCATTTCTAACCTCCTTTTCACCCCTTACCCATTTCCACTAAAACGAGTTTTGTAAAACCATGCCCCAACACAATCATTGTTTTGGAAGGATTGGTGGCACATGATATCCCTAAAAAATGTTTTATATTTCAAAAGATCTTGATATTTTTATTGAGTGTTGAGAGTGGAGATAAATAAAAAAATCTTCAGTGTGTACAACTTGTATGTGTGAGTGTGTATCCTTATGTGTGTGAGTGTGAGAGTGTACATATCTTGTGCATGTGTATGTACATATTATGTTTGTGTGAGTGTGTATCCTTATGTGTGTGAGTGTGTATATCTTGTGTGTGTGTTTGAGAGTGTACATATTGTGTGCATGTGTGTGTACATATTATATGTGTGTGTGTGTGTGTTTGTGTGTATTTTCATGTGTGTGTGTGAGTATGTTCTCTTGTGTGAGTTTGTGTGGTCAAAGATCATGGGGAGAAAATTTATCATGCTAGTGATGAAGGAAACTGAAGTAGGTCTTCCACACCATAAGCTTCCAAACTCTAAATTCAAGATTTTTTGATCCATTTCAAGAAGCTTCTTAATAGAATGTTGGAGAATCTACATGAGAGTATTGAAAACTTGGAGAATCAACCAAGCCCAAGGACTATCCATGGTAACCCAAGATGTGATCTGACACCTCATTTACCCCACATCATGGAGGAGGAGATGGAGATCATTTATGATGATTTTGAGGATGTCCCACAAATTAGGAGGTTGTTCCAACAACATATAGGATTCTAATGGAGAATGCATGATGATGAAATCCTTAGAGGTATTAAGTTGAAGGTTCCCTCTTTTAAAGGAAAAAAGAGATTTGGAAGAATACTTGGAGTGGGGGATGTGGATTGAGAAAGTGTTTTCATGATATACATATTCTAATGAGAAAAATGTCAAATTTTATTCCCTATAATTTTTTTTTAATTATTAAATTTTCTGGGATCAAATGAAAAAGGAGAGGGTTAAATATGGTGTACATCGCATCATTACATGGGACGACATGAATTTTTCTATGTTAAAGTAGATTGTTCTCACACATTACCAGAGAGATATCCACCAAAAACATCAAAACATCACCCAAGGGAGTAATAGTGTAGAATATTACTACAAGGAGATAAAATTTTCATGATTCGAGCAAGAATTTAGGCAAATCTAGATGAAACCATTGCATGGTTTTTACACGGACTGAATCGAGAGATTGTTTATCAAGTGGGGATATACCACCATGTGAAGATACAAGATACGATACAACAAGCTACCAATATCAATTATAAAATCAAAAGGAGGAGAAACCTAAGGAAAACCACTACCTCTTTCACTCCATGTAGAAATTTTATGAAGGATATTAGAGAATCATCAAATCCAAAAGAGGTGGTTGATTGAAAAAGTGACTGGGTAATTCTTAAACCTAATAAACCTACTTTTGAGGATAACCAAGCAATGAATTGAGATATATTTCATTTCAAATGTCAAGTAATAATTCAAATTGTTAATTAATGACCAAATAAACACACCATGACCATAAAAAATCATGGAGAATGGGAGACCAATGGAGAGATATCGGAGGAGGAAGATAAAGAATCCTCCAAAATTGATAATGAAGAATTTGTGGAAGATGGTGAGATTATTATCACTAGGAGAGTTCTAAGCACACAAATGACCAAGGGATATGAGTAGTTGGATAACCATTTCCATACAAGGTGAAATATTCATGGGAAGGTATGTAGTATTATTATTGATGGAGGAGGATGTAGAAATGTAACAAGCACTGAGTTGGTGGAGATCTAAAGATTACCAAACAAGTTCAGGTATTTTTATCCATTGGTAAATAAAATGATGAGGTATTATGCGACATTTTTCCTAGGAAGGCATGCCACTTACTGTTGGGTCGACCATGGTAGTACTATTGACATGTTACTCATGATGGGATCTTGAACTATCACTTTTTTGTACTCCATGGGGAACCTATAACCCTCAACCCCATTTCCCCCAAATAAATTCTAGAAGATCACATTTTTAGAGAAAAGAAAAAAAATGAGTGATTATGAAAAAAAGAGATAAAAATGAAAAATGATGGAATGATGGAAAAATAAAAATTGAGAGAAGAAAATAAATTTAGGGAAAAGAAAAATCAAGAGGGAAAAAATATTTGAGAGGATAGAAAAGTGTGATGTTGGAAAAAAGAGTGAGGTTAAGGAAGCTTTTATTTCTTAGAAAAGCCTTTTAGTACTTATGTACAAAGAGGTGATGTTGAACACTAATGACTTAACATCTCCTTTTCCACATGTTGTTGAGTATTTATTTTCGGAATTTGAAGATGTGTATCCCCAAGAGGTTCCAGCTGGTTTTCCATGCATTAGAGGTATAGAGCATCAAATTGACCTCATATACAGAGCATCAATATGAAACTACCCAACATATCATACCAACCTAGATGAGATAAAATAAATTCAAAGGCCAGTTAAAGAGCTATTGGACGTGGGATATGTCATAGAGATCCTTATTCCATTTTTCATAAAAGTGCTTCTAGTACCAAATAAGGATCAAAAATGGAGAATATGAATTGATTATAGATCCATCAATAACATCATGGTTAGGTATCATCATCATATCCCTAAGTTAGATGATATGGTAGATGAATTAAATGGTTCTACAATTTTCTCAAAAATTGATTTAATAAGTGGCTACCATAAAATTAGAATGAAAGAAGGAGATGAGTGGAAAACTATATTTAAGACAAAACATGGACTTTAGGAATGGTTAGTCATTCTTTTTTCTCACCAATTCACCTAGAGCATTTATAATGTCAATGAATCATATCTTACATGAATATATTGGAAATTTTATAGTAGTTTACTTTGATGAACTTTTGGTGTATAGTAGGAATTTTAATGAACATATAGATCACTTAAGAAAATTCCTAGAGGTGTTAAGAATGGAAAAATTGTTTAGAAACATAAATAAGTGTGAATTTTTACTTGATAATTTTTTTTCCTTGGATTTTTTTTGAGTGGAAATGGAGTTGAATTCTACTCTGAGAATGTTAAAGTGATACAGGAATAGCCAACTCCAACCTCTATTAGATAGGTAATAAGTTTTTATGGGCTTTATAGTTTTTACAAGATACTTTTGATGTGATTCAGCACACTAGTAGTACTGTTTAATGAGTTTACAAAGAATAATGTTCCTTTCAAATGGGGGGAATATAAAGAGAAGACCTTCTATGCTCTTAAGGAGAGACTCACCCATGCCCCTATACTTGCACTTTCAGACTTCAGTAAGAAAATTGAAATTGAATGTGATGTAAGAAAAATTGGCATAGGAGGAGTAATCATGCAATAAAGTAAGCCTATTTCTTTATTTAGTGAGAAGTTAAATGGACCAACTCTAAACTATGTTACATGTGATAAAGATTTGTATGCATTTTTATAGTATTAAAAACTTGGAAACATTATCTTTGTCCAAAAGAATTTATGATCCATTCTCATCATGAGGCTCTTGAATACCTTTGGAGTCAACATAAACAAAATAGGAGACTTTCTAGATGTATGAAATTCATTGAATCATTTTTATATGTCATCAAGAATAAAAATAGTAAAGAAAATACTGTGGAAGATGAACTTTCATGAATACATTCACTTTTATCCTTGCTAGATTATAAACTCCTTGGTTTTGAATATATTAAAGATTTATATGTCATTGATAGATATTTTAGTGAACCATATGGTCATTTTAAAACTAGAGTTAGTTGGTAAAAGTTCAATTTACATTATGGTTTTTTATTTTGAAATGATAATATTTTCATTCCCAATATCTCTATCTATTTACTTTTACTAAAGGAGTCACATTCCAGTGGGTTAATGAGACATTTTGGTGTTGAAAAACTTTAAGTGTTCTTAGTGAGAATTTTTATTGGCCTATGATGTCTATAGATGTTGAACAATTTTTTGTAAAGTTCATTGTATGCCATAAATTCAAATCTAAAATAAACCCAATGGATTATATCTTCCTTTCCAAATACCAAACACCCCTTATGAGGACATATCATTGGACATTATTATGGGGTTACTAAGGACCAAGAGGGAGAGAGATTCTATTTTTTGTTGTGGTGGATCGGTTTTCTAAAATGGAACATTTTATTCCTTATCAAAAAATAGATGATGCCACTAACATTGCAACACTTTTCTTTGAAGAAGTAGTCAAAATTTATGGAATTCCAAGGATAATTGTGTCATATATAGAAACAAAATTCCTTAGTTACATCTAGAAGACCTTGTGTAAGAAATGGTTATAATGTTACTATTTTACACCACTTGTAATATGAAAACCGATGGGAAAATTGAGGTGGTGAATCAGATACTATCATCCCTTCTGTGAACAATTATTAAGAATGGTGTCAAGAATTTGGAGGAGGGTTTTCCACATGTAGAAGTAACATATAAAAAGGCCAAGAATTCCACTAAATATTCTCAATTTGAAATTTTTTACAGCTTTAACCCCTTTCCCCTATTGATCTAGCTCATTTTCCTTTGTAGGAATAAACTAATATGGATGCAAAAGGGCATACAAAATTCATCAAACAACTCCATGAAAAGGCAAGGAAACATATTGAACGGATTACCCATAAATACATTGATCATGCAAACATGGGTCGAAAGAAAATGTTGTTCGATACCAGTGACTTAACTTGGGTTCATATGTGGAAGGAAATATTTTCTAAAAAATAGAAATCAAAACTAATGCCACAAGGAGATAGACCTTTTCGAGTGCTTGAGAAGATTAACAAAAATGATTAAAAGATTGCTCTACCAGGTGAGTATGGTGTAAGAGAAACTCTCAATGTTTCTGATCATTCTCCTTTTTTGGGAGTAGAGGATGAAGAGTCGAGGAAGAATACTTTTCAAGAGGGGAGGATGATGAGAGCCATGTTGAAGGCTCTAAGTCGATTCCCTAGGTAGAGGAGTTGGATTTTCTAGTCCTAATGACATGAGGGAGATTTAAGAGGTTGAATGCTATAATGGACAACCATATCACTTCATTAAAGGCCCAATGAATATTTCCATGCATGGATGGATCAAATGGGACAATAATATCACTTATTCACGACCAAACATGATATTTAAAGCTTGACCCACATGGTTTCAGGAATTTTCGAAGCCTTTCCCAAATGGAGGATTCTATAATGGAATATTTGGACCCTAAAGTCATAACTAGTGGGTTATGCACTCAAAGTCAAATATGGTGGTATATAGTTGGAAAGTAGTGTGGTACTTTTCCAAAACGTATTTGGTAGAATTTATATTTTTGAATTTAAGTGAACAAAGTAGATTTAACCTTTATGACTTTAGGGTATTAGAACCTTAACTATTATATCACCCATTGGCTATAAATAGCCTCCCAAATGGCACTTGTATAACATTAAATACTCTAATAGAGAGCTTATGCTTTGTTTCCATCTGTTGTGTGGGGATTGTTTTGGTTTTCTTCCTTGCACTTGTGCATTCTTTCCTTTTCAATATATAAGTTAGATTGGTGATCCAAGATCACAAAGCCTCAAATTCTATGCCTCAACTTTAGTGCGTTGTTGTGTGGATTGTCTATCACATCCCACCCGTGAGTGTGTTATCTAAATAATAGGTCGCACTCCTTATAGCATTGATTGACAACATGGATGTATTATTCATACCCATCACCCTCCACTTATCCCTGAACTACATCCTTCATCCACCACCCTATGCCGTGAAGATCGGGCCACCCCGGGCATCTTACATCAAAACCATGAAATTGTAAAAAAAACCCTAAAACCCCTATAAAACCTCTAATAACCATAAAAACCCTTGAAAACCAAAAAATGACCCTAAAATCCAAAAAAAAACACTAGAATCTCTAAAAACACACAAAACACCTAAAAACATTTAAAAACTCTAAAATCCTTAAAAACCCTAAATAATAAAAAAACCTAACAACCCAAAATGACCCTAAAAACCTTGAATACAACCCCTAAACCCCCTAAAAAGACCCAAAAACCAAAAACCCTAAAAAACCTAAAAAACCTAAAAACCCTAAAAATCCAAAAATACCCCAAAAAATCCTTGAAAACGTAAAAACCCCTAAAACTCCTAAAAACTATAAAATCACTTAAAAACTTTTAAACAAATACTAAAAACCCATAAAACCCCACAAAACAACTAAAAACTCTTAAAACCTAGAAAATTATTTAAAAAAATCTAAAAGTCTTTAAAACCCAAAAAAACACTAACCACCCCCCCCCCTTAAAAAACCCAAAATACCCTAAAAACTCAAAAAAATACTAAAACCCCCTGAAAAACATCAAAACCCGACAAAATATATAAAATCCATAAATTCCATAAATACCCTAAAAACCATAAAAATCATAAAAACCACTAAAAATTCATAAAAAATTTAAAAACCCTAAAAAATCCCTGAAAACCATAAAACCCCTAAAGAACATTAAAAACCCTAAAACCCATAAATACCCTAAAAACCACGAAAAACAATAAAAACCTTAAAAACCTCTAAAAAATGTTAAAACCCTTAAAAAATAAAAAAACCTAAAAACACAAAAAGACCCTAAAAATTCTAAAAACCAAAAAAAACCCTATATCCTCCTGAAAACCCTAAACCCCTCAAAATATATAAATACACTAAAAACTATAAAAATTTAGAAAACCATTAAAATCCAAGAAAATGTAAAAACCAGTAAAACCCCTGAAAACCATAAAAAACCTAAAAACCATAAAAACCCTAAAAACACATAAAACCCCTAAAAACTACTAAAAACTCTAAAAACACTTAAAACCCCAAGAAATTTTAATAAATCTAGAAAATATTAAAATCCCAAAAAAACTCAAAAAAACCTAAAAACCCAAAAAGACACAAAAAAACATGAAAATCCTCCGGTTGGGTGCTGCGGATGGTTTTTGGTTCGTGCAGTCTTCCTCTTCGGTGCGTTTTCGGGTGACAAGGCGGTTTCTGGGAGGCGACGGATTCTGGCGTTTCTTCTCAGGGAAAGGCGGTGACTTCCTGGCCTGGGTCGTGTGGCGTTTCTGCTCATCAAATCTTTCCGATCTGGTTTGGGGTGATGCTATCGATTCCTTGGATACCAAGATGCTTTTTGATCTTATGTGTCTACGGACGGGTCAGCGGGGTCTAGGGCTTCTTCGGAAGTGTTGGCATGCTAGGTCTGAGGATCTCTTCCAGTTCGAGGTTGCGGTTGGTGTCCTACCCGAGAGGTCTCCTACCCTGGTGATCTTGCGGGAGATGTGGTAGGCGCTTGATGGGGTTGGGATTCGGCGATCCAGTCTGGGAAAGGCTGTCATCAAGTTGGCCGAGATCTTTCGGAGATTTGTCTCTTCCTTGGAAGATCTTGATTTTCCTCTTGGTCATGACATCCTTGGTCAATGCTCTGGGAGGTGGTTCTGGTGTAGGAAAGACGGGTCAAGCTTTCGCTGTTGTGTCTTTGTTTTGTAGGTTTGTTTTCAACTCGCTTCTTTTCATGCTGCTGTCAAACTTCTGGATTTCTGTTGGTTGCTGGATGTTATGTTGGAATTTGGAGGTGCCTTATGTGCTCTTGTTGGCCACTGTGGTGATGATGCTTGGTTTGGTTGTGAGTTACTGTTGATGCTGGATCATGAGCTTGCTGCAAGACTGGACCCTCTTAGGGAGAACATGATGGTTGCTGGAAAGGGTGTGAATGGAGGCTGGTTGGGGAAAGGCTACACTATTTACTTGTTGTTGAATTCAATTCGGGGGCTGCAGCTTGTGGTTGTTTGGTTATTTTGTGCTATTGCCGATGAGTTTGTTGTTGTGCTGCTAGTTGCTAATTGCTGTTTGCTGGGAGGTGCTGATGGTTGCTTTTGGTTCTGGTGCTTGTGCTGTGGTTTGATGCTACTGGGTGTGATTGGATGTGATGTCGGATTTGGTGCTGTTGGTAGTTGGGGTTGGTTGTGTTGGACTTGTTGCTGCTGGTGTGTTGCTGTGATGGATGGATGTGGTGATGCTGGATGCTGGTACTGGCTGGATGTGACGTGATGCTGCTGCGGTTGTGTTTGGTCCTTGAGTCTTTTCTTTCTTGGTTTTCTTTTTTTGGTGTGGGTTGTAAGGGGTTTTTGGGTGTGGGTCGTTTGACCCCTCCCCTCCCTTGTCTGTTGTGTCCTCTTTTTTTCTTCTAATAAATTTTTGGGGGTTGGCAATAGCCCGACCCTCACATCTTCCTTGCCTAAAAACCCTAAAAAACCCAAAAACCATAAAATCCTTAAAATGCCAAAAAATCCAAGAAAATTTAAATAACCCCAAAAACCCTGAAGAACCACTGAAAGCCATAGAAACCCCTAAAAAACATAAAAAACCCCCAAACCCCATAAAACCCATAAAATCCCACTAAAAACTAAAAAATCCCAACCCCCCTAAAACATTAAAAAAATCTAAAAAAAATAAAATCCCTAAAAAACTAAAGAAACCTAAAAATCAAAATGACCCTAAACCCTTTAAAACACCTTAAAACCCTAAAACCCCTAAAACACTGAAACCCCTCAAAATCCCTAAAAACCACAAAACCCTATAAGAATACTAAAGATCCATGAAAACATAAAAAACCATAAAACCCTAAAAGGACACTAAAACCATAAAAACCCATAGAAAACCACTAAAAACTCTAAAAACCATACAAAACTCAAAAAATCCCAAAAATCCATAAAAAAACCTAAAACCATAAAAATCCTTTAAAACCATAAAATCCATGAAAACATAAAAACCCCTAAACCACTAAAATACCCTCTTAAAAGCACAAAACCCCTAAATACCATAAAAATCCTACAAACCCTACAAACCCCTAAAAACCATTAAAAACTCTAAAACACATTAACAACCCTAAAAATGTAAAATACACTAAAAAACACTAAAACCCCCAAAACCAGATAAACCCCCTCAAAACACCAAAAAACTCTAGAAATAAAAAAAATCCTAAAAATCCCTAAATATTCATGAAAACGTAAAAAACCCCTAAAAACATTGAAATACCACTAAAACATTAAAAATCTCTCAAAACCCACAAATACCTAAAAATCCCACTAAAAACTCAAAAAATACTTTAAACCCCTAAAAGATTTAAAAAACTCTAAAAAATTTTAAAAACCAAAAAAACTCAAAAAATCTCAAAAACACAAAATTTTCTAAAATCCCAAAAACCAAAAAACCACAAATATAATAAAAAACCCGTTAAAATCCATAAAAAATGTAAAAAACACTAAATACCCCAATAAAATTGAAAAACCCTAAAACCCCAAAAAAGAAAGAAAACCCATTAAAAACTCTAAAGATCCGTAAAACCCATAAAAGAGTGAAAAAAATATGAAAAACCATAAAAACCCTAAAAACTCAAAGAAATCCCCAAAACCCTTAAAACCCAAAAAAACTCTGAAAACGTAAAAACCCTCAAAATCCCTAAATCCCCCCAAAAAACCCTAAAACCATAAAAATCCTAAAACACCCCCAGAAATACATCATAGTTTAATAAACCCTAAAAACCCTAAACCCTAAAATCCATAAAACCCCTCAAAATATTAAAAAAATCTTAAAAACCCACAAAATCCTAAAACCCCACTAAAAACTCTAAAACCCCTTTAAAACTCTTAAAATGTTAAAATGCTCAAAAAAACATTAAAAAACCTAAAAACTCAAAAAAAACCCCTAAAAACTCAAAAGACCTCAAAACTCTTAAAAACCTAAAAAAACTTAAAAACCCTAAAAACCTAAAAATATTGAAAAACCCTAAAACCCCTAAAAATCCATGAAAATGTAAAAAAACCTAAAAACACTGAAAAAACCCCTGAAATCATAAAACCCCTAAAAATTTAAAAACCCATAAAAACTCTTAAAATCCACTAAAAACTCTACAAATACATAAAACCCCTAAAAATGTTAAAAACTCTAAAAACCCTTAAAAACACTAAAAACACAAAAAAACCCTAAACCCCCAAATGTTCTTAAAAACGTTGAAATACCTAAAACCCCTAAAACCCCTCATAATCCCAATAAAACTAAAAACCCTAAGAGCCATAAAAACCCTAAAAATAAATGAAAATGTAAAAAACCTAAAAACCCTGAAAACCCCAGAAAACCATAAATACCCTAAAACCCTTAAAACCCATAAAAACCATAAAATCCACTAAAAACTTTCAAAGCTTTTTAAACCACTAAAGACGTTAAAAACACTAAAGACCTTAAAACCCCTAAAATACCCTAAATACCCTAAATACCAAAAAAAACCCTAAAAACCTAGAAAAACCCTAAAACCCATAAAATCACTCAAAATCCATGAAAAAATATAAAATCTTACCCCCCACCCCCACACCTAAAAACAAAACCCCCCCAAGACACTTAAAAACCCCCAAAACCCAATAAAATCTTAAAAACCCACTAAAAATATTTAAAAAATTAAAACCCCTAAAAACGTTAAAAACTCTAAAAAACATGAAATATCCTAAAAACTCAAAAAAATTAAAAAACTCAAAATAAACCCAAAAAGGCCCTAAAACCCCTGAAACCCCTTAAAAACCATAAAAATATTAAACACCCCTAAAAATACATAAAAACTTAAAAAATCCTAAAAACCCTGAAAACACCTAAAAACCATAAAAACCCTCACTATAACTTTCTAGAGAGTGCCTATATACTACATTATGGTTATGGCCATCTATAAGCGGTTCTCACACCAGCTCTAAAGAACTATATACTAATATTTTGGTTTCATGACCATAATAATTTCTTAACTTCCAATTCTGGCATGGGTGTTTATATAAATGTCGGGACATCATCCATAGCATGTTTTATGCATCACAACCCATGTGCTCAGAATCTAAAACCACACATAACTAAAGTAAATATGCACTGTAATTCATCAATCATTTGAGACTTATAAATAGATCAATCAAATGGATGGAAGAAAATTTAGGACTCTCGCCCAAGAGGGGTTGTTAAGCCTGCATGGATGTGGGGATAATGGGTGCGATAAACCTGTGCAGTGTTCAAAAATGATCTAAAAGGCATTGTAATTTACAAGGCCATTTGGGTAGGGAAGACCTATGTATATAGGAATGATGAGTTTTTTCATGAGCTGTTGAGCCAGTGGTGTCTATAGAATAATTATTTCCATCTAATGCATAGAGAAGTTAGGATCAGTTTTTGGGATGTTCACAAGATCATCAAGGCTCTAATACTTGGAGATATATATGATGAATTCATCCCTCCAAGAGAAATTTGGGGTGACATCAATAGGACACCAAATTTTTTTTAAACTACTGGAAATGGATCACAAAATTTATAAGGTAGACCCCCTCTTAAAAGGGATAATTCATATGGAGACATGGATGGACATTTTCTTAAGGAAGATGGTGGAAGGCCCCACTTTCAAGAACCCAATGATCTATCCTAAAGAGATGAAGATAAGTGTACTTGAAACCTTCTAGAAAACACTTTAAAATGGATAGCTTTACAAGTGGGGATATTAAATCAAGCCCATAGTTCCTTACAAGACATGCCTCGTGGGATTTCTATCCATGTGGATCAGTGTCTATTTATTTCCTTTCTATGATTCCAAGGGTGGAATAAGGCCAGAAACATTCATTGTTGTAGCAAAGATGGAAGAGAAGAAGCTTGTGGGGATGACCACCCCTATTTTGTAAAAAATCCACAGGAGTCTACTGCATGTTCATTTAGGTAAATATCCTTTCAAAATAATGGGACCATTCTAGGTTTTTTGTGGATGGACTGCAGCTCACTTCAGATCATAATCTGTGCAAAGCAGGATCAAGGTCCTCAGGAGAGAGTTCCAACCTTTTGTCCAAGCTATATCTGGTATTCTGACTTTATATTTGAAACCCCATGAAATCCAAACAAGGTATAATTTATTTAATGATTTTAACTTCTTTCCCTAAAAAAATCCTCCCACAGGGAGATTTATTGATGATGGAAAGAAAAAAAATTGAGCTTAGGTCATACATGATAGCTTGTAGGGATGGTGCGTTAGTGACAAGGATTTATGGTGAGATCATATGCAATATTTATGCTCCATATAGGTTTGAACTCCAGTTCAATTATATGAAAAAAAACATATCCCCTCTAGTGAACATCGAATTGGAAAAGGAATCTGATGGTGTCTCGACAGTTATGGATGCTCATAGTCATGGAGTTGTAATAGGCAGTGATCAACCTACCTCTAGCGAATGCAACCAGTGGGTTGGAATCTTGGTATGATGAGGCTTGGATTACATAATATCTCAAAGGGGTTCTATCCAAATATGTTCCTTACGTTGGGATGAAGAGGTGGAGAAGAATGAGTTCCCCTCATGTGGAAGGTGCTTCATCTCTTTGGGAGGCTCATCATCTATGTCAAAGAGTGAGGACTATGAGTTTTCTAGCTTTTTGAAATAAACCCATGAAATGTATAACCCACAAAATAGAATAAAAAGGGCCATAGAAAATGAGGAAGTACCAAGTAGGTCCAGTCGAAGCTTCCAAGAGGAGTCCCATGTGCTATTTTCTCATCTTCCATCTGTGATGGAAAGGGTTGGGAATCCCATGAAATCTAGGGCTTTTGGATTATCCTCACAACAGGATGTACTGTATTCAGAATACATGTGAATAGAGGCAGTCCAAACTTAGCCGGACATGTCTAATGATGCTTAAATTATGTGGTCTCTCCTATGTACATGGTAACATATTCTAGGTATTGGAGATCTCTTATCCCTTCCTGGTATTCCCTTTGAGAATAATCCTACTGAAGTAGAAATTTATATCTTAGAGCTATAGATTCTCATCTATGCAACCAATAATCGAGTCCCTTCCATAAATTGAGTACATGATATGATAAAACATTGCCCTATTAAAGTTATTTATCATTCATATTCTAAGGAATGGTGTGACTTTTTTTATAACAAATATGTATGTTCTCTTCTTATCATACTATTTTTTGCTTTGCCTTTGTATTTTAGTCAAAGTGTTATTGCTAAGGGAGAATACCATATTAATTTTTAGTGGAATGAGGGAAAATAAATTGAGGTTCCATTGCCATGGTATAGACCTGGTAGTACTCTGATCGAGGTTACTGAGTCACCTCCCCAAATTTGGAGATGTATCTATAGGTCTATAAGGCCATGGATGATGAGATGGAGGGAGAATCCCCACATGAAATACCTATTTTTTGAGAAAGTTGATGTGATCCCTCATTTAAAGAAGAGGAATAAGAAGGGATTATGAAGGGTGAAATCTTTTTCTACGTGCTTTTTCAGTAGTGGAATGTCTTCCTGACATCATTAATTTTAGCCTCATCTAGAGAAAGTGTTTAAACTTATTGGGATTGCAGGAACTTCTTCCGTTTCTTCCCTCAAGAAAGATACAAATGAGCCTCCGATAATTGAGGAGGGTTCTTTGTACCAAGAACAAATTCCTAAAAAATGAATGGATTCATCAACTAAAGAAATAACAAGGTTTGAGGGTGTGACATCTACTCCCATCACTATCCCTATCTCTATGGAGAGGGAGGAAGAATATGGTATGTCGAAGGTATTTCATAAGATGTCACATGATAATGAATTATTTGCACTTATGTAATATTTTAGGTTCATCTCATGTACTATATAATCCTACTAAGACTAATTTTGACCTTATGGCTACCACTGAGGATGTTTTTTGGGGTCTCAAGTCATTTGAGGAGGGTCATAAACCAACCACTCCAAGTGTTCTCACGAGTGACATTAACACAGGGCTTGGGGTTTCAATAGAATCCATGATAAATCTTGGAATTCCTTTTGATGAAATACTAGAACATGTTAATATTACTACAACTTTTAAAGAATTTGGGCATTGTATAATGAATCAAATGAACATGAATCTTTATTTTTCATCCAATCAACCTTTTCATGCCTAATTCCTTAATAATGACTGTTTGGAATGTATATCACCATCCACAAAAAATGTTGTGGTGATGGTGCATGGACATGATTTTGAAATCCATCCCAGTCCCACAATTGAGGGGGGACAGCTCAGGATGAAAGACCTGTTATGCGGGAAACATATGAAATTCTAACTAGGGTGTGTACTACATAGTCCGATAAAGGAGTTCTTAGGAATTTAAACATTTTATTGCTAATGGTCAAATGATGTTTAAGATTTGGATGTCTTAAGACCAGAGTGGGTGGTTTTTCCAATGAAATGTGTCTGTAAATGAAGGGAATATTTTTATTGGCACAAGCCATGAATGGGAAACCACTCCAACGTGAATAACACAAGTGGATAAGGGTACATTTAGTAGGATGACCATTGTCGAGGGGGGAAAGAACCTTTCTGACAATGGTTAATGTATGCTATGTACTTTAATGTCATACAGTAAGGACATAATACTGTGTAGTTTAAATTCATGTTGCAAGGACATCATGCTTTGCAGTTTAAAGTCAGGGAACAAGGATATCATGCTATGCAGTTTAAAGTGATGCAGTAAGGACATCATGATGAGTAGTTTAAATTCATGCAGTAAGGACATTATAAGCGATTCAATTTAAGTCATTTTAGCTTCTACCAAAATACTGATGGTTTCTTCATTCATGATAATTTTTTAGGATATGTGATACTATATTCAGGTATGGAAAGAGAATGTTTTATGATATAACATGTGGATCTCTAGATCCGAGAAATGATTTGGGAAAAAGTTCTCATGGAATTAGAGGTGATATCTCCCAAGAAAAAAGTTACCACTTCTTTAAAAACTCATTATGGAGGATTTTTCATGAAACATAAACTAGAGAACATACTTCATAGTCAAGTATTGGTATCCTTATGTTGATATACCCATTGTGTGGGTGACTTATGAATGGTCAACTAGGGTGCGTATTTCATATTCAGGAAAATAATATCTCTATAATTTTGAAATTCTATCTCTAAAAGTCGATGACAGTTTATGGTGATTCAGTTCTCCCCAAGCATAGAGTTTGGTTTGTGGAGAGTAGTTCTTGAATACGAAAGGTGTATTTCATGCCATGATTTTCAAATAATTGGGGGAATACGGTCTCTATGAAGGTCTAACACAAACATAGGAAGTATGGTGGTTGTATTTTTATGTAGTATGATTAGGACCATCGCACCAAGGAAATTTGAGAGATTTATGGACTTTCAGATCAATATAATACCAATATGCATCAATGATATGGAGGATGAAATTGTAAACCATGGACTTCTGGGTTCTCATATCAAGAGAGAGAAAATGGGACAAATATGCAAGATAATCGTAGATTTTTTAAAAATCATGGGTTTCAACATATTGTCTTCAATACTCTTGAGGACATAAGAGGATTCTCCTAAGGGAGAAGTAATCACCAGTTGAAAAACCCGTATATAGGCTGTTTTATGAAAGGACAACTAGGGTGCATACTGTATAGTAAAATAGTGGTATCCTTTGGCTAATAGGATCATTATATGGGGGACTTATGCAAGTCTAATTAGAGAATGCACTGCATAGTCAAGAAAAAGATCCTTCAGGTATTAGAAATTCTATCACTAGGAACTGAAGAAAGATTATGAAGATATAAAAGTGTCAAATATTTGAAGTATGACTTGTGGGAGAATGTGTTTGAGAATGGAGGAATCATCTAGAATAACATTGGCCATTATTTTGGAGTCACTTTCATAAATCTGACTCATATGTAGGAGGGGGAAAACTCTTGTTTCTTTGATGGGATCTCTAAGTAGAGGACCCAAAATAAAAGCACCGACATGGATTTTTTTGATTGTATACTGAAGAAAAAGAATTTTTTTTATCCCATGGCTAGGAAAAGGATCTAAGGACTATTCTTCAATACATATCTCAATGGCATGAGAATCAATCCATACGTAGTTCTCTAGGCACCGTGCAGTTTAATGTCATGTGGAAAGGACATCAGTCATGCAGTTTAATGTCATGTGGTAAGGGAAAAGTTGTATTGAAGTAAAGTGTAATAGTATAATGTGTCTAAAATAGGTAATGTGGTATAAGTGTCACTATATATCTTTTCCTAGTAAGAATCAAGACACACATAGATCTAACAGAAACGTGTTCATGCATAAAGTTAGAACTCATATTAGATCTCCTAATGTAGATCTAACTCGTACATGGGAGAGTAGAGATTTTTTCATGTTGTGATGCATATGGGACCGAGATTGAATATATAGATGTCACTATATATCTCATGGGCGTGAGAATCAAGTCACACATAGTTCTTCAAGGACCGTGCAGTTTAAAGTCATGCGAAAAGGATGTCAGGTGTACCTTTTAATATCTTGTATCTAGAACCATTATAGCCCTAATATGAATAGATATACCTTATGCATGTAGGAAAATCCTATACCAAACTCCTAATCCCATGTGAGCTATACACGGTGTGAGAAACAAGGTGTAGTAAAGGTTTCTTTTACAATGAAAGGGAAACATAAGTGAAGGATAAGAGCATGCTAACTATGTGGTGGCTAGGCCAGGAGATAGAGTCTAGTCATCTCTATATATCTTATTGGGATGAGAATCAAGTCATACATAGAATTCCTATATATTTTAATGTCATACAGTATGGATGAATATGAACCGACATGAAAGGATCAAAATACTATTGATGGGCTAGGGTGTAGGTCTCAAGAATCACTAATTATTTATTAATGTAATAATCAAGATACACATAGTTCTTGAAAATTTTCCTTGATCAAGTTTTATCCATTCACACAAGGAGTGGAGGGACCTTTTGTCATGGTCACAAATGGACCCATGATTGGAAACCTAAGTGTCACTATGTATCTCATTGGAATGAGAATTAATCCACACGTAATTATTAAAGATGGTTTCCCACACTAACTGGGTTTTGATTCTGGGAAGGGAATTTAATATTTTCCAGAATAATGGTTTGGCCCAGGATATCAGATGGTGTGAGGATCAATCCATATGTTCTAGAAGAATTTCCTTTTATAGATTTGTCTCATACACAAGAAAATATGGGGCTTTCTTTGTGGTTGTGACTGGACCAAAGATTAGAGATTTGGGAATCAATACGTATCTCATAGAGGTGAGAATCAAGCTATACATAGTTCTTGAGATCCCATTTAGTTTAACATCATATGGTAAGGATGGAAGGTGTAGTTTAATGTCATGTGGGACAAAGGGGGAATTTTCCTTTTCAGTTCATGCATAAAAGAATATCAATACTATGCAGTTTAATGTCATACAGAATGATAAGGGTCTTAGTTTTAGGTCATATATTTCATACCATGGGGGCATAACGTTATACAGGATGTTGGATGTTGTGACTTTCATGTAGTTTAATGTCTTGTAGTATGGATGAATGGTGTTTTGTAGTTTTAGGTCTTGCGACTAGGACCTCATGTCCAATAATTTATAGTCATGTGACAAGGAAGGTGATGCTACAAATTTTAACATCGTTCACTTTGGATGTACATGACGATATAAATTTTACATTCCTAAAGATAAGACGAATTTCCTGCAATTACAAAAAAATAATTCTTCGTGAATATTGCATTGATTTGAGTCATAATGATCTCTCCATCCATTAAGATCAAGGAATAATCTCTATTAGGGTTGACCTTGTGTATGGAGTAAGGTCCCTCCAACATTAGCTCAATATTTGGAGGATTATTTTCTGGTATCATTGGATTCCTAAGGACCAATACAAATTCTCCTTGTAGGAAAGAATGGATGCATAATTTCTTGTTGAAAGCTCATGCAATTTTATTCTGATAGACTCTCAAGTGATCATGGTATTCAGTCTCTTTTAATTAAGTCACTCCAATTTATCTAATCATTTCTGAGATTGTTCATCTATAGATAGATGATCATATATGACAGCTCATGGTGATAGAAATTAAACCTCAATGGGAAGGACTACTTTTCTTCCATATAATAGTGAATATGGAGTCACTCGTGTAGTAATACAGGTTGTATTTTGGTAATCCCATAAGTCATGCAAGAGATTATTAGGAAAAGACTTCTTATATTTATCCACCATCTTCTGGAGTATGTTGGATAGGGTATTTTTGAAAGCCTCTATCTTTCTATTAGTTGTTTCATGATAGCAGGATGAGTGGTTGGATTTGATATTGTATTCCTCATATAGCTTATCTACCTTAGCAGAATAGAAATTGGTGTCATTGTCCATCAATATGGTATGGGGGAAACCAAATCTAATAATTATGTAAGCTTTGAAAAATATAACAATGATTTTGGCCCTGAATTATTTGAGAGGTAGAACCTCAGCCCATTTAGAGAAGAAATAAGTAGCAGTAAGGATGTACCTAAACTGCTAAGCCATATCTGTAGAAAATGGTCCATAAACATCCATTCCACATGTGGAGAATAACTAGTATTATTTGCATATATGTAGAAAATTCAGGGATTAGTGTATGAAGTTGGAAAACACTTGGAAAGGATGACATTTCTTAGTGAATTCTATACAATCCTAGTTCATTGTAGGCCAGAATTATCCAAGTTTTTAATTTGATCAGAAATCCTATACCCTTGATTGGTGGGTACCACAAGATCCTATATGTACTTCTTCCATAATATCCACAATCTATTATACATCAGAAAATATGAGAAGGACTCCATCAAATCCTTTCTTGTAGAGGACTTTTTGATGATTTGGGCTATCATAAAGATTGAAATTGGGTCCATGCTGCCAGATCTTCTCTCTTACAAATTTGTCTAGTGAGAGAATTCTATTCTGAAGGTAGCCCATGATGGGAATCATCCATCCTATGGTATGGCTATATAGCTCAAAATGGGGTTGATTTAATTTATCTATTATATTCTGATTCAAAATAAATATGAGACCATGTGATGATGGGAATTGCTAATGACTATTTCATCCCAATTTGGATCTTCCAAAGATATTGCTAAATTTTTCAATGCTTCTACTTAGGCATTCTATGATCACAAAAACCAAGTCAATGTTGTCTTTGAGGGGAATTCTGCCATTAACCCTTATACATAATCACATGTAGGGATTAACTCTTAATTTTTTATGGTGTAGTCTCTATTGATCTACTTGATTACCAACTCCGAGTCACCCTTCACTTCCAAGTAGCTTACCGGTATTTGAAGTTCCAATTCTAAGACAACAATGAAATCCTGATATTCTGATTCATTATTGGTACCACCATATAATAACTGCAAGGAGTATGGAAATACTGCCTTCTAGGGAGAGATAAGTACAATACCTAACTCAACTTTTTTAATCTTAGGGTCTTACATTCTCTTCCCTATTGGAATCTTGGATGCAACATCAAAATACATTTCCCATATTTGGGGGCTATCCTGAATAGATAATACCTCTTCATCAAGTAATTCTGTATGTAATGATGTCCCTTATGTAGATGGATGCACAGTGAGAAAATCATTCAAGGCATGGCCTTTCAATACTTTCTAAGGCACAAACTACATATCAAACTACTTCAGAATAACTTCCCATCATGGCAGATGTCTCATCTGCATAGAACGACTAAGGATAAATTTGAGTGAGTTATTGTGAAAAACCAAGTGAATCTCATGGTTCTAGAAGTAGTGCCTCAACTTCTAAATGGAAAATATTAATTCCAGACACTCTTCTCAATATTTGAATAAAGAGTCTCAACATCAATCATGGTTTTACTAAGATAGTAAATATTTTTTTCATTCTCAACATCATTGTTTTGTGCAAGGAAGGTGCCCACTAATCATTCCAGGGTCGTCACGTATAGAATGAACGACTTTCCTTCAATATGTGGCATCAATATCGGTGGGATCAAGATGTATTTATTTAGGGAACTAAATTCTTCTTTACAGTTATTGATCCATTGATATGTGATCCCTTTCTTCATAAATTTGTTGAAGGTTAAACACTTGCCTGCAATTTTGGCTATGAATTGTTGAATGTGGGCCATATGTACATGAATTTCTCTTAACTCTTTCAAGTTTTGAGGACATTACATGCCAAGGATAGAATTAGTCTTCTTAGGATCAACTTCAATGTTGTGATGGAATATGATGAAGCTGAGATATTTTCCTGAGGTTACCCTAAAATCACATTTCAAGAGAATCATATTCAGATTATGTTGACGAATCATGTCGAAGATGGATTCTAGGTCAGCCAAGTGGTAAAAATGTTGTTAGGACTTGAATAATATATCATCAACATAACATTATATAAAATTACCCAAGAAAGGTATGAAGATATGATGCATTTCATGTTGGTATGTGGCACCGACTTTGTTCAAGGCAAAGGGCATTACCTGATAGAAAAATACTCCTTGAAGAAATCTTAAAGGTGTGTCTTCCTTATATTTTGAGGCCATATGAATTTTATTATATCCAAAATAGCCATCCATGAAGGATAGTGGTTAATAAATAGTTGTTGCATCAATTAGGAGTTCTGTGATTGGTACTGGGAAGACATCTTTGGGAAAATTTTGGTTGAGATCTCTGAAATCAATGAAAAATCTAATTTTATCATTATTCATTTTCCCAGAGACAATGTTGGCCAAACATTTTGGGTATTTTACCTCTTGAATAAAATCTTCCCTGATGAGCTTGTCCACTTCAACCTCAATTTTGGAGGCATGGGTTGGGTGTGTCCTTCTGACAGTTTCTTGTATCTCTGATGATCTTCTAGAAAACCCAAGTGATGGGTGGCCACATTGAGGTCAAGGCCTGGCATCTCTGTGTAGTTCTAGGAAAATACATCCCGGTTTTTCTTTAAAAATTAATTGTATACCTCCTATTCTTCTAAAGTCATAGAAACAGTAATTACATTGGGGCATGGATCTTCTTTTGTACCCAGATTTATTTCTCGGAGTTCATCTATGGTAGTGGAGATGCCTTCCTCAAATACTGGAGGGATGCCCGTGAGATCTTCTTTCTCCTACTCTTCCTCTTTCTACACTACTCGTGCTTCATCCTGGGGAGGAGATGATAATACAATTTTCTCTGAGGGATGAGTGGAGCCTTCTTTTGGACATCAAGAGGATGAGGAAACCATTTCAGTCCCACTTGATGGCACAGATCCTTCTTGGAGTCCTAAAGGGGAAATTAGGGACTTAGAATGAGTCTCTTCATTTTCTTCTATATTCATGACTACTTCTTCCAGTTTGACTGTTAGAACTATCATTTTTTGGATATCAAGTGATAGAGTGAGAACATTTTCATTCAATATTTCACCATCTCTTGGAGAGTTGATAATTTCTTCACAACAGTTGGGCCCAACTATCATGATTTTCATTATGGAAGCTACTGAATGAATGCTTGAATTTGGGCACAACCCTTCAATTTTACTAAGAGGCGGCATGTAATTTTCGCTGAGCTAATTTAAAGGGTTAGTTGGGATCATCACCAAGCCATTTGTGGAATTGGTTCGATTAACATCATCATTAATGGAATGTTTTCCTCCTTTTTGGTAAAATCTTTCAACAATGTATTGTGTATCATAGGATTTTAATGGGGCCTTATCACCATATAATGTCTCATTCTGAACATTGGAATAATATTGAGACATTTGTGGTATGAGGAAGGAATGGATTCATGTTTAGGTAACCATGGTCTTCCCAGCAAAACATTAAATGTTGTATCCTACCGGACAACCATGAATTCTAAATCGGACATGAGACCCCAAAATTTAGTTTTAAGTGTAATCTCCCCAAGAGGTTTCAGGTCATTCTTTTCATAACCCTATAGCATCATAGTGGAGGGAGATAAGTGGTATTCATTAAGACCCAGTTGAAAAAGTGTACGGACTGGAATGATGTTAACCCCTGATCCATTATCAATAAAGGTTCATTGGATATCAATGTCACTGATTTCACTAGATATATATAAGGTCCTGGCATGTACTTGCATGAAAGAAACCTCTTCTTGATCTGTAAAAGAGATAATCTCATGGACTTACATGGGATCATTATCTGCATGATATACCTCAGTAGCAGCAACCTCAACTTCTAAACTCATGAGGGCTTGACAAGGCCTTTATGAGTTCTTTTCGGAGGTCTTTTGATAGACATAGAGCATCCAGGATTGATAACATAGCCAAAATTGGGCTAATTTATTTAATACATAATATTTCTAATCTAGGGGTATGTGCTTCCCAACATTGGGATGTTATTTTATAGACACCTTTGGATCTAATTACCCTGATGAGGATGGGTAGTCCCTTGGGATAGGATCTATAAGTGTTCCTGCTCTTAGTGGATTTGGTCGATTGGGTCGGCCAACACATTGAGGGGGCGGTGGAATATCCTCTAACCAATACTCCAATATAATCATGTCCGGGAAGACCCTGTCATGCATGGAGGAATAACTCCATTATTCTTGATGATTTTGATGGAGATATTTTTCATGAGTTTCGGCCACATAGACGATTCAAGTGGGGGTTTTGTTGAAGTAGTGGCTCCTATCATGACCACATATTCCTCTATATCCTCAACCTTGATGACCTATTTCCCCAGTTTCCAAATTAAGTGAAGGAAAATTAGGGTCATAATAAGAATCATCATGTGAGAGGGGATTTATTAAATTAATAACATTAACATATTTGAATATTAATTCCTCTTTTTATGAGGATTTTTCCTTATGGGTTGACTCTTGATGTGTTGTTTGGTGAGGAGGTTCCCATACTTTTGGGATGGTCGGCATGAAGTCTACTAAGGTCTCAGACAAATTTTTCACTAACACAAGCTCATATTCTTCTATTTATTCTTTATCCTTTCAACCATGTATCTTTTTTAAGGATTGGTCTTCAGAGTAATGGGCTTTCGGTGAAGCTGTTTGTGCTGTAGTGGAAGGGGTAAAGAGCAAAATTGGTTATTTCAATAATGTTTAAAGAATAACACGAGTCTGGTTGATTGTTTTTCTAACCATACAGTCACCTAACTTTTTCACTCTTATTTATATTTTCCTTCCATTCACCTCCCTCCTTATGATTAGTTGCAGAAACACATGCTAATTGGGATGAAATATTTTTCAATTTCACTTTCCTAGAGTCCATCATATTTTATAGGAAGTATTTAAAGACAAAAAATCATGGATGGGGTGAACCGACATTTTATGTAAGGGGAAATAGTTTGGGAGATCCTTATCACCTTCTTTTTTGGGATTATTAGGCTTTGAAAACTGAACTAAGTTTTTTTTTCAATGCATTGATGAAGTAACCAGGGACTTGGTCAATTATAAAGAAATATAAATTTTTTTCATCTCTTAAAACTATTTTTTCTATCATTTCTTTGATCATTAGGATGAGGAATCCATTGCTGCTGACACTTGGTAGATGGAGCCCTATGGTATGAGGCAGGCTTTGAAGTAGGAATATCTATAGGAGCCCGCTTAATGTAATTTTAATGGACTTCGATTTTTCTACACTCCTTTCGTGAGATGATAGAATTACTTGGGACTTGGATTTGGTCTCTGTGATGGAATTCTACACCTATTGAGCAATTGAGGCTAGGTCCTGAAATCCTTCTATTTATTTCATAGGGATCAATATTGTGCGAAACTCTTCATAGAGATTTTTTACACAGATAGGTATCAATTATTCCTAGGGAATGGTAGGTTTAAGGAATATGATAGTCTTTTCCACTGATTAATGAAATAAAAAACCCTTTCATTCTCCCTTTGTTTTCTGTTCATAGGATCGAAGATTTTTGTATTTTGCAGCATTAAATGAACTGGAAGAGGAATTTCTAACGATGGACTTCCCATCTAGTGATTGGTTAAGACTGAAAACTTGTGTACCTAATGAAATCTAACCCTTATAGTGGTTTCACAAAACACCTGAGCTTCATTGCCTCCTGCTGTACTGGGGTACCCATCATGGGATCACATCGAGAGACAAAATGTGTCATGTGCTGCTCTGGGTCTACTAAGCCATTGAAAATTGGAAATTTTTGATTTCTGAAGTTTGGCGGGGGAGGGGGGATCCAACCATTTTGAGTATGCCTTCTTTTGTAGGTGTATCAGTGTACACCATCCTTACATGTCTTCCAATCGATCCATTGATGACTTGATGGTGATCATAAGCATTCTAGGAATATCTAGTTGTGCAGGGACCTGAGCAGGTGTGGTGGCGAGAGACTGAATGGGTGCGAAGACTAATAATACCACTAGTGGGGGAACTACTAGTATCTATCATGGGTAACCCATAGGGACATGCCTGTAAAGATGTGTCTGCCCCTATTCTAGTTGTGTACCTAATAGATGGAATTATTGATCTACTATTGGAGGATACAAATATATTAGTGGTTGATATCCCACATTGAGTGGATGTTCCATATCTCCTTCAATTATTGCAAAAACCCTCTTTACTGATGTATTCCAACTAGAAGTGCAAGTTAAGGATTTTCTTGCATATCATATCTAACAAAAAGGATACCATGGAGTAACACAACATTGAGAGTTCTAAACTCTATCATCTCCTCCTCTTGCTAAGAAAATATTTCCTCTAGTGAAAGTGATTAACCCTCTCTAGGGGGAAGGTGGGACATAGTATGACCCTTAACTTTTCCCCAATTAGGTGCCTTTCGAGGAGGTAGATGTTGATTATTCAAATGGATACCCAAATTTTGGATGAGCCTCTGGTTTTGGGTACACACACCTCCTTCATTCATTTTGTTGTAGACTGTATCATGAACATGGACTTCTTCTTCGTAATCTTATGAATTAGTATTATGTTTTAAAGGGTCTTCAGTAATGGTGTTGATGAAATTCACAGATTCCTAGTGCATCACATGCATTCTGTTGGTATCTCTATGAGATTTCCTTCATCTATTCCATCCATGAGACCTTGTCCTTTTCTTTTTTGATTCCATGGGAGTTGTTTGGTGGAAAGTGACCCAAAGGGAATTCCCAAAGAGTTCAGTCGGGTGTGTTCCAAGTGATTGTACTAGATCATAGGATGGGAAAATTGAGAAGATTCACTCTATGAAATATTCTCTAATTGGTAGAAAATAGATTCCCATTGAGGAGAGGATTGTTGAGGTAAAAAATCCCCCATCCCTAAAGGTTAGGGTTGTTCCTATTCTACTTTTGCAACCCTTTAGGCCTGATTGGTTGTCCCCAAGGGCTAGGTTAAAAAATCTCCCAGCCCTACAAAGTGGGTTTGCTTCCGAAATGTTGTGGTTGATACTACCATATATTCTCTTCTGATTTTACAGATTTTTTTATGAACATGGGATGAGTGAATTATTTGTTACTCACTTAAATTACCTATTTAAGAATACCATTGTGCCATTTCTGACATTTTTGAAATCTGATGACTGACATACTCTAAGCGGGAATCCTTTTTATTATTCTTAGATGCATGATTCAAGAGTATCTCAACAGACTATTATCTTCTCGCCCAATGTTGAGGATAGTTATTTGGGTCCTTTTCTTGTTGATCATATCTTTGGTCATGAACAGATTCCATTTTTTGTAGCCATCTGGGGGAAACTACATTGCATGATACAACTTTTGGTGGGTTTTACTGATTATGGAGTGAATTGAAATAAAACGCCCCATGTGTACCCTATCCTCTAATACAAACACCATATGGGGTATCTATATTCAGCTATCACAAACCCATTAATGCATCTAGGTATGCGCATTGAAGTTCTCATTGTTGTTTCTCAATATTTGGATGTTTGGAAGACAAGAGGTATGTCAAGACAATTTGGTGCTTTAACCTTCGATAACCTTGACGTGAGTTTGATACTCATTTTGTGGTAATACCTTTTCTTAGATTAAAAAGAGTTTTCCATATGTTGAGGCAGATTTCATGCATACAATCTCCCACCAACACCTCTGGAATACTATATTGAGGGGTGGCCAATGGTCAGAACATGACTAGTGTGTCATCTTCAACTATTTGTTTCCTTATGTTTAGTATATCTTCTTTGTCTTTCACCAGAGGTTCCTCAACCTAGTCTGGCCAGAGTGGATGCTTCCCGATTATCTTGTCACATGTAATGGGATTAGTTGGGATTTCCTCTACTATGTTAGAAGGAAAATGACCAAAGTGTGGTTTGGAGAATGATCATCTCCTTGGGATGTCTTTCAGTTGAGAAATAATTTTACCTGACAACGACAAGGTATTACACATGAATTGCCTCATGTTTCCAAGTGCCTCATGATAAGAGGGTCTTCTAATCACTGCATTTCCTGTTAGAGAAATCTTATGAAAATGAACATCACTAATGTGGAGAGAACTTTCAAAACTAACAACATCATGGGGAGGAATACCATGGTGGATTACAGCAAGGGGAAGAATATCTTACTCCTTAGTCTTTTGAACACACATGGGGTTTCTTTGGCTATCATCAAGAGATAGGTTCTTGAGATTTATTGAATTGTTTTCATGAAGAAATCCTTCATGGTGAAGTTTCTAATGAGGACCTTCATAATTACTAGTACTTCTCCTATGATTTTTTAATGGGAGGGCGGGTTCTTGAGCTACGACAGATAGACATATAGGGGCTTCAAGAACTCCAGCATTAAGTGAAGCCTAATATTAGATCAACTCTTGATTTTACAATCATGTTTGATTAGGATTTTTCTTAGATACCTTCTTACAAGCGATTGGTGCCACTTGCTGGGAGAAGTGGTCATCATGGCTAGGTGTCGGTGCTTACCTTGGAGTGGCCATTGGAATAGGCCAATTACCGTTGATTGGAGTGGGTGTATGTTCCTAGTCCAATTGTCCATATAATATGAGGGATTTTTTCCTATGACCCTATTGGACGAGAGAAGAGGTGTGTGTCTGCTATGGGTGTTTTGCTGATGAGATATCCCATTTTTGGGGATAGAGTTATGTGTCTATCCCTCAAGAACTACTGTCATCACCCAGATGATGCCCTATAAAGTCTGTAGGATATTGATAGGGATTTTTATATGCCCATTCACCATTTCAAAAATATTCTTGTTGACTTTAGTGACCATAATAGAGATATATGTCCATTATTTATCTAGAGTAGGTGTATATTCCTGCTTCAATCCTCCCTTTTCTACCAGTAGATACTGACATTTCTCTTGTGTGGGAGAAAATAGTTGAGTATGCCCCCTACTTTTTGTAGGGACATTCCAACTGAATTCTCTCAGTGCTACCAAATGACACTATTGGTAGGCTTGTTGGGTACTAGAAGGTGTGTGTGCCTTATAAATGTTTTCCTCCAAACATGGTCAGAAAACTTTTATGAGTGTTTCCAAAATAGTCTTTTGGAAGGATTTGTGGGTGCAGATAGGTGTATGTTCCTACTTCAAGGTTGCCGCCATATTTGTTTGGTGGGATTATTTTAATTTCACCAAACGAGACTAATGTATGGCTAAATGAAGGCAGATAAGTTTATGTTTCAGCTCACTGTTTTCCACCAAACTGGGTTGGAGGGCTTCTTTAGAGGGGGAAAAGGTGTAAACCTACTTCCTATTGGCCATTTTTTGTCCTCAGCAGGCTATCTGGCATGCTTGGGTTTGA
The DNA here is from genome assembly GCA_963277665.1 of Viscum album. NCBI lineage: Eukaryota > Viridiplantae > Streptophyta > Magnoliopsida > Santalales > Viscaceae > Viscum > Viscum album. The sequence continues at coordinate 593,678,855 of OY728137.1, read as the reverse complement.
AGGACCTATGCTGATTAGACGAGGACAGCATGCTCTTCATGTTGAGGGTTAACTACCGCACAAAATTAGTGGTAGAGATTGTTGGAAGGAGTCCTTGAGAAGGACCCTTCTGTCTCCTAGATGAGTTCATAGTTGGCCTCTTGATACACCTCTATGAAATATGGGAGGGAGTGGTTGTTGCAATGTTGGGATAAGATCCCAAAGAGGTTAAAAATGGAAGTTGACACCATCTTCTCTAAGACCTTCAGTCATCATTGACCAGACGGTTGGTGGTGATGGTTCAGCTGGAAGGTCTTTCGACCAGCCTCCAGGGTCGGGATTGTACCATTTTGATGGTACTCTTAGACTAGTGAGTTTGAGACCCAATGTTAAAGATGTTGGGATGGTGATGGAATCCTTCACATAAAAGAGGATCCGAATTGAGTAGCAGCTAGGGTGTTCATTGGTGAAAACATGAAAAAGGCCATTGGATTTGAGGGAGTTCTGAAAAGGAGTGCTTGTATATATATGACAAAACAAAAATGAACATTATCAAAGAAACATCTTATTTGAGTGAACATATGTGTGATTAATTTCCTTGTTTGGTCCTCATTCAATTTAAGAGTGGGAGGGGCCTAACAGATGGGTGATATTATCATCTTGGTTAAGGATTCACGTCGGGTTCACCATTTTTTATTTCCCCCATATTTTGGTGCAACATCATGATTTTCTATTTATAAATGTTTTCTAAAGGGTTTGTTCATGGAACAAAAAATACCCAATGGTTCTGTATCCATGGGGGCATACTTTCCAAATGTAGGCACTCGTTAGGTGTTTTGATCTATGATGCTTATGAACTCACATTTGTTGAGAGGCTGGGAGGCCAGGCTCATCACACCCTTTTGGGGGGAATTATTTCCGAATCTAGGACTCTATTATAGATTCAATAAATGTTCATGAATCCTTCATTAATTTCCAAGTATGATGTGGTTCATCCTAATATTAGAAATCAGTTGTAAGAATTTATAGATCTTAGAATCATCTGTATGTATATGAGGTTCTTCATCAATGGAGATATATGTATGTATCTGAGGTTCTCTATTGATGTTATCCTCTTATATACTACATATAGATTCTTTGGTCATTATTACGATGATTCTAGATTTCCAGCCACACAGTTGGGCACATTGGAGTTTATTATCATCCAGGGAGACAAAGGTTACTCAAGGGTTTATCATCATCCAGGGAGACATGAGTTGTTTTGATGTAGGGAATGAACCCATAGGTAGGCTTCTTACATATACTTGTAAAAGGAATAATAACCCACATTGTTCGGTACCGCTTAATGGGTCACATCATACCCTTTAAGGTCATATGATAAGGACCCAATTATACTGTTTAATGTCATTTGGAAAGGACATCTAGGTGGAATTTGCCTAGTCAAATTTTGGTATGGGAGTTAGGCCAAAGTAGACCAAGGAACCTAGAAGGGATATGAATTTACAAGTTGAATTGAACCCAACTAGTAATGTGTACCAGACAGAATAGGTTTGATTTGGGGCATTGGGTTTGAACCTCATGTAGGCTTCCTATGAATCCCATTTGAATGGGAATCAAAGCCCACGTAGTTCGGCCATGAGGACCCATGCCTATGGAGGCCCTTAAGGGTATTTCATATAGGGTAATATGTCCCTTTGAGATGATTATGTTGGGGCTTATTCATGAAGAGGATACCCATGTAAATATACCAGGAGGGATGTTTTAACTCATGTTTATTTAGGGGCTTAACTCAGGGCTTACTTCTGAGGAGGATGCCCAGATTAAGATAGTTGTGTTTGGGGATTCTTCCTAAGGAAGATTCCCATCGAGCTCGAGCCCTAAGTAGGATTCCTATGTATCTTGGTTAGTAGGAATTATAGTTCTCATAGTTCAATAAATGAGGTGGATTATGTAAGTATCATGATCATCATTAATCTATAAGCCCACATGATTCCTGCTTTGTATGAGAAACAAGAGGAAGCAGAAGATTCTATAGACCACACACTTACCCCCTTTCGTTGGTGTAAGAGGAGGAGGATGATGATGGAAGAGACCGGGGTTATGAAACGTCCCTCTCTTCACTTCACCCTTGAAAGGAATGAAGTTTCAGTACACAGTGGTAGAGAGGACCAAGATTGAAACCTCCTACTTGAAAGGCTAGAGGCTTACTCTAGGAGGGATTCCCTAAAATTGGTTATGCAACGAGATGAGGATCTGATTCCATATTGAATGGAAAAGAAAGCGTAATCCTCACCCTCCCCACCATTTACCGGAGGCACCAGATCTTAGAGATGAAGAGGGAGGGACATGGTCCAAACCCTAGTACTTCAGATTGGGAGCTCCTCAACACTATCCCTGGGGTAATGGTCCTTGTGACCATAAATATATAAATCTATAGATTCCCCGAGAATACTAACCATATGGTAGGATAAGTGTGGAAAATCTATGACCATAGAAACAAAAATCAAAATGGGAGACATGATAATGTTCCTTTCTATATGGTTTTATAGGTTAGGAGGACTTGGAAGAGGCTTCAACTTGGCCCCTTTCAGATAAGGGATCCAGAGAAGGATATGACCTACCATGAGTTGATTAAAGGGAGGCCTCAGGAATGGATCATACAAGCTAGAGAATAGGATGAACCAAGGAGGCTTGCGTAGGGGTGCTTCACGCAGGTAGGCCTAGGAAAATTAGAAGAAACTTCAGAGATAGAACACCTAGGAAACCACACTTGGGAGAGACCTTGTTCAAGACTTCAAGGGTATCCATAAGCTTTACCATAGGTATGTCGCGTAAGTCTCTAATTAAGGAAGGGATCATCAGGATAGTGTTTATTAATTAGGGTCTGTGAAAATGCCTCACATAGGTGTTATTTACTTTAAAACCTGGGAGGAATTAAGTTACACCATCCCCCTTTAATTTTCTCTTTTTTAGGTGTTATAAAACTACCTAGAAGGTTTCAGAGGGCTTGAACAAAGTACTAGGGTGATCAGAGTAGCAATGATCCTTCAGGAAAATATTTCCATACAAATGAAGACCCCATGGGCCGATTTATAGGAAAATATAGGTCCCTGGGGGAAGGAATAATTTCACACAGGGGTAACATGTAGGTCGGCACCGCAAGGTTCTGTTCAAGTAGCTTGCACGCTGATGGTACTTTGAGAGGGATTGCATGATCAGCCTTCAGGGCATTATCAAATTTTTACCTTTTCCACTTCTTTCCTTCTCTTTTACCTAAGGTATTTTCCTTTTTTTCCTATTCATCCAAGTGATAAAATGGAGTGTCAACAACCCCTGAAAACCATAAATACACCTAAAATTTTAAAAAATACTAAAAACCTTAAAAACCTTAAAAACTCACTAAAACACATAAAAAACCATTAAACCCCTAAATATGATAAAAACCTTTTAAAAACATTAAAACCCCTAGAAAAATAAAAAAACCATAAAAACCCAAAAGACCCTAAAAACCTAAAAAACCCTAAAAACCCAGGAAAACCCTAAAAGCCCCCAAAATCTTTGAAAACCCTAAAAAAATACTAAGAAAGAAAAAATTCCACCGCTCTCTCCTGGTCTATCCCTCCTGACGCGGTGATATCCAGGGCGTCCTCATGGAATCCTTCTCGGCGTCTTCAGCAATCTCCTTCGGTTGGGTGCAGCGGATGGTTTTTGGTTCGTGCGGTCTTCCTCCTCGGTGCGTTTGCGGGTGACAAGGCGGTTTCTGGATGGCGAAGGATTCTGGCGTTTCTTCTCAGGGAAAGGCGGTGACTTCCTGGCCTGGGTCGTGTGCCGTTTTTGCTCATCATATATTTCCGATCTGGTTTGTGGTGATGCTATCAATTCCTTGGATGCCAAGATCCCTTCTAGATTTCAGCCTTTCGGGGCTGTTCTTTTAGATCTTATGTGTCTACGGACGGGCCAGTAGGGTCTAGGGCTTCTTCGGAAGTGTTGGAATGCTAGGTCTGAGGATCTCTTCCAGTCCGAGGTTGCGGTTGGTGTTCTACCCGAGAGGTCTCCTACCCTGGTGATCTTGTGGGAGATGTGGCAGGCGCTTGATGGGGTTGGGATTCGGCGATCCAGTCTGGGAAAGGCTGTCATCAAGTTGGCCGAGATCTTTTGGAGATTTGGCTCTTCCTTGGAAGATCTGGATTTTTCTCTTGGTCAATGCTCTGGGAGGTGGTTCTGGTGGAGTCAAGACAGGTCAAGCTTTCGCCGCTGTGTCTTGGTTTTGTAGGTTTGTTTTCAACTCGCTTCTTTTCATGCTGCTGTCAAACTTCTGGATTTCTGCTGGTTGCTGGATGTTATGTTGGACTTTGTAGGTTCCTTATGTGCTCTTGTGGGCCACTGTGGTGATGATGCTTGGTTTGGTTGTGAGTTACTGTTGATGTTGGATCATGAGCATGCTGCAAGAATGGACCCTCTTGGGGAGAACATGATGGTTGCTGGAAAGGGTGTGAATGGAGTGGTTTGGGAAAGGCTGCACTATTTACTGGTTGTTGAATTCTATTTGGGGGCTGCTGCTTGTGGTTGTTTGGTTATTTTTTGCTGTTGTCGATGAGTTTGTTGTTGTGCTGCTAGTTGTTGGTTGCTGTTTGCTGGGAGGTGCTGATGGTTGCTTTTGGTTCTGGTGCTTGTGTTGTGGTTTGATGCTACTGGGTGTGATTGGATGTGATGTCGGATTTGGTGTTGTTGGTAGCTGGGTCTGGTTGTTTTGGACGTGTTGCTGCTGGTGTGTTGCTGTGATGGTTGGATGTGGTGATGTTGGATGCTGGTACTGGCTGGATGTGATGTGATGCTGCTGCTGTTGTGTTTGGTCCTTGAGTCTTTTCTTTCTTGGTTTTCTTTTTTTGGTGTGGGTTGTAAGGGGTTTTTGGGCGTGGTTCATTTGACCCCTCCCCTCCCTTGTTTGTTGTGTCCTCTTTTTTCTTTCAAATAAATTTGGGGGGCCGGCAATAGCCCGGCCCTCGCATCTTCCTTGCCTAAAAAATCCTAATAACCATAAAGATCCTAAAAATATGGAAAAATCAATGAAAACATAAAAAATCTAAAAACCATAAAAACCCCATGAAATCCACAAAACCCCTAAAAACCCATAAAAACCAAAAAAACCACTAAAAACTCTAACAACCATTACAACCCCTAAAAATGTTAAAAAACTTTAAAAATCCTATAAACCCCTAAAAATAAAAAATGAATCGTAAAAACCCCAAAAGTCCTTAAAAACCATGAAAATCCTAAAAAATATAAAATCCCTAAAAAACCCTAAAAACCCTCAAAATTCATAAAAACCATAAAAATCATAAAAAATCCCATAAAATACATGAAAACATAAAAAACCTAAAAATCCAGAAAAAACCCCTAAAAACCATAAAACCCCTAAAAACCTTAAAACCCCATAAAAATCATAAAAACCCAATAAAAACTCTAAAAACCCTTTAAACCCTTATAAACGTTACTAAAATCTAAAAAACATGAAAAACCCTAAAAAACTCAAAAAACCCTTAAAATGCCACAATACCCAAAAATAACTTAAAAACCTTAAAAACCTTGAAACCATAAAAATCATCAAAATCCCTAAAAACCCTAAAAACCATAAATATACTAAAAACCTCTAAAAATCCATGAAAACAAAAAAAACCAAAAAACCAAAAAACCCCTAAAAGCATTAAAAAATCCAAAAACCCCATAAAAACCCCAAAACAACTAAATACTTCAAGAACCCTTAAATGCATCTGAAAAATATTAAAAACCCTAAAAACTAAAAAATCCCTAAAACCCCAAAAAGAATCTAAAAACCCAGAACACCCTTAAAAAACTGAAAAAACCTTCAAAGAAACTAAACCCCCTCAAAATCCTATAAACTCTAAATACACTACAAAACATAAAAATCTAAAACCCCCTAAAAATCCATAAAAATGCAAACTGCCCTAAAAACCTAAAAAACCCCTGAAAACCCTGAAAACACATAAAAACCATAAAACCCCATAAAACCCTAAAAACAACCAAAAACTCTAAAAAACCTTTAAACCCCTAGAAAGTTAAAAACATTAAAAAACCTTTAAAACTATAAAAACTAAAAACCCCCTAAAAACCCAAAAGACCCTAAAACCCTGAAAATCCATAAAAACCCTAAAACCCCCCAAAACCCTCAAAATCCCTAAGAACCCTAATAAAACCTAAGAACCATTAAAATCCTAAATCCCCATAAAATCCATGAAAATGTAAAAAAACCTAAGAACCCTGAAAAACCCTTGAAATCAATAAAAAATCCCTCAAACCTTAAAAAACCCTAAAAATCCTTAAAACCCCTAAAACCCATAAAAACCCCTAAAAACCCCCAAAACCCTAAAAATCTCAAAAAACTCTAAAATCCCTAAAAACCGTAAAAAATGTGAAAACCCCTTAAAAATCCATGAAAACATAAAAAAAATCTAAAAACCTATATTACCCCTGAAAGCCATAAAAACCCCTAAAACATTAAAAATCCACAAACCCCATAAAAACCATAAAAATGACTAAAATCTATAAAATCCCATAAAATCCCAAAAATGTTAAAAATAAAATATTTTAAATACCATAAAAACTCAAAAAAACCATAAATCCTAAAAAAACCCTAAAAACCCAAAAAAACAAAAAAAAAATTCAAAATACCCTAAAAACCTCTAAATATCCCTAAAAACCCCAAAAAACCTAAAAACCATAAAAATCCAAAAATCCTCCTAAAAATTAATGAAAAGGTAAAAATCTTAAAAACCCTAAAAAAACCCTTGAAAACAATAATAACCATAAAAAAACCATGACCACCCATAAAACCCCTAAAAACCACTAAAAACTATAAAAAACATTAAACCCCTAAAAACATTAAAAAATTGTAAAAAACCATAAACCTGTAATGAACTAAAAAACCCTAAAACCCCCAAAAGACTTCAAAAACCTAGAAAATCCCGAATAACCCTTAAACCCTCAAAATCCCTAAAAACTAAAAAAAATCAATAAAAACATTAAAAATCCTAAAAAAACATCTAAAAATCCAAGAAAATGTAAAACCCTAAAAACCTTAAAAAACAACTAAAACCCATAAACCCCCCTTCCCCCAAAACCATGAAAAACCCTAAAAAGCCAAAAACCCTAAAAGGCCTCAAAAAATTCTTAAAACCCTTAAAACCCCTAAAAATGTTAAAAGAATCTAAAAAACCTTTCAAACCCTAAAAGATACAAAAAAAACCTAAAAACCCCAAAAGCCCCTTAAACCGTGAAAAAACCCCAATACCATAAAACCCCTAAAAACCCAAAAAACCAAAAAACCCATAAAAACCTTAAAAGACCCCCGAAACCCTACTAAAACTCTAAAAATCATTTAAATCCCTAAAAATGTTTAAAAAATCTACAAATCCTTAAAACCCCTAAAAACTTAAAAAAACCCACTAAATACCTTAAAACCCTAAAAATCAAAAATATCCCAATATCCCCTAAAAAATCAATGAAAACGTAAAAAACCCTAAAATCCTAAAAAACACATAAAAACCATAAAAACCAAAAAAACATTAAAAAACCCTAAAACCCATTAAAACCCTAAAACCACTAAAAACTTTAAAAAAATTTAAACCCATTAAAAATGATAAAAAACTCTAAAAACCTTTAAAATAATAAAAAACTCAAAAAACTCTAAAAACCCTAAAAATCCCTAAAACCCCTAAAAACCCCTAAAACACCAAAAAACCCTAGAAACTCTAAAACCCCCTGAAAACCCCCAAAAAAACCCTCAAAAAATTTAAAAACACTAAAAATCATAAAAACCATAAAAAACTAAAAAAACCTACAATTAATGAAAAAATATATAAAACCCTAAAAACCTTGAAAAACATAAAAATGTTAAAAAACCTTAAAAACACATAAATACCTAAAACCACTAAAAACTCAAAAACCCTTCAAAACCCCTAAAAACATTAAAAAACTCTAAAAAACCTTAAAACAACAAAAAAATACAAAAAACCCCTAAAAACCCAAAAGACCCTAAAAACCCCAAAATACCTTAATACCCCTAAAAACCCCTTAAATTTCCATGAACTATCAAAATCCCTAAAAATCCTAAAAAAACCTAAAAACCATAAAAATCCTAAAAACCCCTAAAATCCATGAAAACGTAAAAATCCCTAAAATCTAAAACGCCTGAAATCCATAAAACCCCTAATAACCATAAAAACCCTAAAACCCCATAAAACACCTAAAACCACAAAAATCTCTCAAAACCCTTAAAACCTGTAAAATCATTAAAACCCTAAGAAAATTAAAAAACCCTAAAAACCAAAAAAAACACCCTAAATACTCAGAAAAATCCTATAAACAGTAAATACCCTTAATCCCCTAAAAAACCTAAAATCCCCCAATACCCTTAAAAACCCTAAAACCCATAAAAATCCTAAAAACACAAAAAAATACATGAAAATGTAAAAAACCCCAAAAACACAAAAAACCATGAAAACCATAATACCCCTAAAACCCTAATAAACTCTAAAAACCCATAGAAAGCCACTAAAAACTCAGAAACCCCTAAAACAGTAAAAAACTCTAAAAGACTTTAAAACCCTAAAAATCAACAAAAAACATTAAAAAATAAAAAAGACTCTGAAAACCCTAAAAAACTCTAAAAAACTTAAAAACCCTTAAAATTCATAAAACCCCTAAAAACTGGAAAACCCATAAAAATCCAAAAAAACCCTAAAATTCATGAAAACGTAAAAACACCTGGAAACATTGAAGATCCCTTGAAAACCATAAAACCACAATAAAACTTTAAAAATCCTAAAATCCCATAAAAACCCTAATAATAACTAAAAAATCTTAAAACCATAAAAACCACTAAAACTGTTAAAAATATCTAAAAACCATTAAACCCCTAAAAATTTGATAGAACCAAAGAAACCCAAAAAGACACTAAAAACCCCAAAAACCCAAAAACCCCTATGAGACCCATAAAACCCCCAAAAAACCTTAAAAATACCTAAACCCCCATAAAATCCATAAAAACCCTAAAACGACTAAAAACTCTAAAGCCCCTAAAAACACCAAAAAACATTAAAAAACTCTAAAAAACCTTAAATCCTCTAAAAACATTAAAAAAAACCCCAAAACCCAAAAGACTATAAAAACCCTTGAAAACTATAAAAACCCCAAGAAACCCTGAAATTTCCTAAAAAACAATCAAAATAACTTAAAACCCTTAAAACCATAAAAATCCAAAGACAACCCCTAAATTACAATGAAATTGTAAAAACCCTAAAAACCATGAAAATTGCCTGAAAACCATAAAAACCACTAAAAACCTTTAAAACCCTAAAACCCCACAAAAAAACTAAAAACCACTAATTTTTTTAAACCCTTTAAACCCTTAAAAATGTTAAAAAACTCTAAAAACCCTAAAAACTAAAAAACCCAAAAAACCCAAAAGACACTAAAAACCCTGAAAGACCCTAAAAACCCTAAAACACTGAAAAACCCTAAAACCTTCAAAATTCATAAAAACCCTATGAAACCCTAAAAACCATAAAAATCCTAAAACCTTTAAAAAGTTTAAAAACAGTTAAAATCTCTAAAAATGTTTAAAAACTCAACAAAATTTAAAAATACTAAAAATCTCAAAAAAAAACATAAAAACCCAAAAGGCCCTTAAAAACTTGGAAACCCTTAAAAACCCTGAAAATATTAAAACCCCCCAAATCACTAAAAACCCTAAAAATCATAAAAATCATAAAAACCTCTAAAAATCAATGAAAAGATAAAAAACCATAAAAACCTTGAAAATCCCCTAAAAATCATAAGACCCCTCAAAACCTTAAATATCTTAAAAAACCCATAAAATTCCAAATAACCCACTAAAAACTTAAAACCCCTCAATACCCCTAAAAATGTAAAAAACTCTAAAAAACCTTTAATATACTAAAAAGTCAAAGAAACCCTAAACCCCCAAAAGACCCTAAAAACCCTAAAAACCATAAAAATCCTAAAACCTCAAAAATTTCCAAAAAACCGTCAAATTCCTTAAAAACCCTAAAAACCCATAAAAACATAAAAATCCTAAAAACCCCTAAAACTCCTTGAAAATTTAAAAAACCCTAAAAACCATAAAAACCCAATGAAAACCATAAAAACCCAAAAAAATATTAAAAACCTTAAAAACCCTAACAACCCATAAAACCCTAAAAAACCACTCAAACTCTAAAAACCCTTAAACCCCTAAAAATCTAAAAAAAATTAAAAAACCTTTAAAACACTAAAAACTCAAAAAAAACCCCTAAAAATCCAAAATTACCATACTAACCCTAAAAAATACTAAAAACCCTAAAAACACCTGAAAACCCTAAAACCCCTCAAAATCCCTAAAATCCCTAAAAACCCAAAAACTCTAAAAAATCCTAAGACCCACTAAAAATCCATCAAAACATAAAAAAAATAAAAACCCTAAAAACCCCTAAAAATCATTAAAATAACACCTAAAAACCATAGAAAACCCATAAACACCTAAAAACGCACTAAAAACTCTAAAAAATCTAAAAACCTAAAAAAACGTTAAAAACTCTAAGAATCCTTTAAACCCAAAAAATTAAAAATTACCCTAGAAACCAAAAAACACCCTAAAAACCATGAAAACCACTAAAAACCCCTAAAAAACTAAAATACCTATCAGAATCCCTAAAAACCCTAAAAACCCTAAAAATCATAAAAATCTTAAAACCCCCTAAAAATATATGAAAATGTAAAAAAATCCTAAAAATCCTAAATACCCCGAAAACCATAAAACACCTAAAAATCTTAAAAAATAAAATTAAAACTCATAAAAATCATAAAACTACTAAAAACTCTAAAAACCCTTAATACCCCTAAAAATGCTATAAACACTAGAAATCATTAAAATCAGAAAAAACTCGAGAAAACCCTAAAAAGCCAAAAAGATCATAAAACCTATAAAAATCCATAAAACCCCCAATATCTCTAAAAACTCTAAAAACACTAAAAACCCCTAAAATTCATACCCACTGAAAACTATAAAACCCTTAAAGCCTTAAAACCCCCTAAAAACCCATAAATACCCTAAAACCAACTCAAACTCTAAAAACCATTTAAACCCGCAAAACGTTAAACAAATTTAAAAATCCATAAAAATCCTAAAATAATCAACAAAAAAACCCTAAAAATCAAAAAGTTCTTAAAAACCCAAAAAAACTCTAAAACCCCCTGAAAAACACTAAAAAATCTGAAAATCCCTAAATACACTAAAAACCATAAAACCGATAAAAATACTAAAACACCACTAAAAATCCATGAAAACTTTATAACCCTAAAACCCCTAAAAACCATAAAAACACCTAAAATCCCTTAAAATCCCTAAAAATCGTTAAAACCCATAAAAATATTAAACCCCATAAAAATATTTGAAAACATAAAACACATGAAAACCAAAAAACCCCTAAAAACCATAACAACATAAAAAATAGGGAAACACCCTAAAATAATAAAACCCTTAAAACCCCTAAAAACATCAAAACAACTCTATGAAACCGTAAAACACCTAAAAACTCAGAAAAAAAACCCTAATAATACAAAAAAGCCAAAAACCCCTAAAAAACCCCTAAAACCCCTAAAAACCATAAAAATCCTAAAAACCTTTAAAAATCCAAGAAAACTTAAAAAAACCCTAAATACCTTGTAAAACCCTGAAAACCAAAAAAACCCTAAGAACCTAAAAACCCCTAAAAAACCCTACGAAACCAAAAAACCCTAAAAACTCTACAACCCGTTATAACCACTAAAAATGTTGAAAACTCTAAAAACCCTAAAAAACCCAAAAAGAACTCAAAAAACCCCTTAAAATCACAAAACACCTTAAAACCCTTAAAACCCCTAAAAACCTAAAAACCCCTAAAAACCGTCAAAATCGCTAAAAACCCTAAAAATCATAAAAATATGAAAAACCTCTAACAATCCATGAAAATGTAACAAATGTTAAAGACCCTAAAAAACCCTTGAAAACCATAAAAACCTCTAGAAACATTAAAAACACTAAAACCCATAAAAATAACTAAAAACCTTAAAAACCCCTAAAAATGTTAAAAACTTTATAAAACCTTAAAACCCCTAAAAATTAAAAACCTCTAAAAACCCAAAAGACTCTAAAAACTCTGAAAACCCCTAAAAACAATAAAAATCCTAACACCCCTAAAAATCAATGAAAATGTAAAAAAACTAAAAATCCTAAAAAAACTCCAGAAAACCATAAAACCCTTAAAAACCATAAAAACCCAAAAAACCCATAAAAACAACCAAAAATATAAAAACATTTAAAACACCTAAAAAGATTAAAAAATCTAAAATACCTTAAAAACATAAAAATCCTTAAAAATCCAAAGATCTTAAAAAACCCTGAAAAAATATAAAAACCTACCCCCCTATAAAATTCTAAAAACCCTCAAAATCCCTAAAAACCATAAAAACCTAAAACCCTAAATATCCTAAAATTCCCCGAAAAATCCATAAGAATGCAAAACACCCAAAAAAACTTTGAAATACCCATGAAACCTGTAAAACGCCCTAAGAATATTAAAAAATCTAAAAACCTATAAAACCCCAAAAAACCCCTAATAACACAAAAAATCCCTAAAAACATTAAAAAATATAAAAATCCTTCAAACCCCTAAAAAACATTAAAATCCAAAAAAACCCCAATGATCTAGAAAACGGTGAAAAACCATAAAAACTGCAAAAAAACCATAAAACCCTAAAAATCCAAAAAACCTTAGAAAAACTAAAACCAATAAAAATACAAAAAAAACCCATAAAAATCCATGAAAACATAAAAAACAATAAAAAACCCTTGAAAACCCTTTAAACACCTAAAGTTGTTAAAAAACTCTAAAAATACTAAGAACTCCACAAAAAAACCCCTAAAAACCAATAAAGTCACTAAAACCCCTAAATAATCAAAAACCCATAAAAATCCTAAAAACTCTATTAATCAATGAAAACACAAAAAACCCCTAAAAACCCTAAAACCCCCAAGAAAACAATAGAACCCATAAAAAAATTAAAAAACCCAAACAACCCCTAAACAACTTAAAAAAATTGAAAAATATAAAACCCATTAAAACCCCTAATTTATTAAAAAACACTAAAAATACTTAAAAACACTAAAAAACACAAAAAAAACAAAAGACACAAAGAGACCCAAAAACCACGAAACACCTAAAAACCCTAAAAACCCTAAAACTCCTTGAAAAACCCTAAAACCCTCAAAAGTCCCTAATATCCCTAAAAACCCTAAAATCATGAAAAATATTTAAAAAACCCCAAATATACATGAAATGTAAAACCCTTAAAAACCCTAAAAACCCCCAAAAACATAAAAACCCTTAAAAACCATAAAACACTAAAACCCATAAAAACCGTAAAATCACTAAAAGCTCTAAAAACACATTAAACCCATAAAAAACATTTTAAAAACTCTAAAAAAATCTTAAAAATCCTAAAAAACACAATGGAACCCTAAAACCCAAAAGACCCTAAACCCTAAAAACCCCTAAATACCCCTAAAACCCCTCAAAATCCTAAAAACCCAAAAAAGAAAAAAAACTATAAAAATCCTAAAACCCCCTAAAAACCAAGAAAATGTAAAAAATCCAAACAACCCCATGAAAACCAAAAACCCCTAAAAATATTCAAAAACCTAAAACCCAATAAAAATAAAAAAATACTAAAATAATAAAAATCCTTAAAACCTCTATAGAAATTAAAAGATCTAAAAAATCATAAAACCCCTAAAAACTCAAAAAAACACTAAAAACCCAAAATGACCCTAAAAACTCCCTGAAAACCCCTAAAACCCCTCAAAATCCCTAAATACCCTAAATACCCTCAAAATCCTAAAAAATAAAAGAATTAAATGAAAACGTAAAACCCCCCAAAACCATGATATATATCATATTAAGCCCATGGAGAATAATTTTGGGCTAGTTAAATATTTTAAGCCCGATTGATATTTGAATTGGACCAGCATTCACTTTTTGACATCCAACATAATGGTGGGTCATAACACACTTATTTGGGGCCCAAAATGACTTATCCACTTCCCAAGGAAAGGAAATTCATAGAATAATATTAAATAGGATAAAGAAGGTGGATAATAGCATCATTAAGAAGTAAATTCTCTACTTGAGTTAGTGGAGTCATTAAATAACATGGAAAAGTGTTTTTTTGTGATTTTATCGGTAATTTGAGCGTCTCCATGAATTTTAATTCGTTTTGGGTCATTTTCCTTTATTTGTTTTGTCTTTATAATGTCTTTCACCCATTTGTAATGGCTAGACTTGAATGTGATGAATTTGGGAAGCTTGTTGTGCATCCTTCTTGCTTTAGACACTTCCCTTTGCTCGAAATTGGTGGTGTAACTTCATTGGTAGTGAAATTTTATTTAAGGGTGGTGAAATATTGGTGGGTGTAGTTTTCTTTAAGCCTTGGTCAATTGTATACATTTTTCTTCTCATCTTCACTTACTTGTTTTAAGATTCCAACAACGCATCGGTTTTGTATCAGAGCAGTAGGTTCTAATGAGTAAGTTCTATTACATTCTTCTTATTACTCTCCACCATGTATCAGAAGATAGTATCTTCTACTCCTCCTTCTCCATGTGCAATTTTCAACGCATAGATACAATCGAAAATTACTCAAATCAGTGAGTAACTTTCTCAACTATTTAGAGAATGGTTGAATATTGAAATTCCAGATTTTGATGGGAGTATGTATCCGAATGATTTTATAGATTAGATGTGGGAAATAAAATGATTCATTGAATTTAAGAAAGGTACTAATGAAAAAGAAGGGTAATATACCCATTCAAAAATTTAAATATTATGCATCTCTTTGGTGCAGAAATATGAAGAAATTGTGGGAACGTGGTGGTAAATAAAAAATGTGCTCCTAGGATAAGTTGGAAAAGCTTTTTAAAAGACAGTTTTTTCCTAATAAATATTAGAGAGAGATTTATTTCCAAATTCATAGCATGTGACAAGGATATAAATCTATTGAAGAGTAAATTTGGGAGTTTTATCATTTATTGATTTTAAGTGATGTTCCATAGTACAAAGAGAAAAATACTTTAAGGTTTCTGGGTGGATTAAATGAAAAAAATTCACATTATATGGAGTTACAACCATTCTTCTCACTTGATGATGTTTGCATAATGGCTATCAAGGTGGAAAAAAATTGGTTCTCAAAGGTAATAGTGCTCAGGAACCACAATAGAGGTATATTTTTTTTATAAATATATTTATTATAATAAATATGGTGTTGGTGGGAATTAATTTGGAAGGAAAAAGATGATAGATAAAGGTAAAGATAAGGCTATAGAACAACAAAATAGAAATCCAAGTCCTTTGTACATAGGAATCAAAAGTGTTTCAAATGTTATGGGTATGGTCTGTTTTAGGCCAATTGTCCTAATAATATAATTATTACTATAAAGGAGATCTAAGAGATTGAAAATGAAATAAAATAGGTTGAACACGGTGATAAAGAATTTGAAAATGAGGATCATGTCATGGAAGAAGATAATGTGGGTAACAAGCTTGTGCTACGTAGATTTTTGTAAGCTCAAATCTTCTTGAAATAAGTTCAAAGAGAAAATTTGTTCTAAACTCATTTCACCATTAATCAATGGGCATGGATAGTGATTATTGATAGTTGGAATTGTAAAAAGGTTTCTTCAAAAACACTAGTGGAGAAATTAAAACTTCCAATTGAGAATTATCCTCAGTTATAAAAATTACTATGGTCAAACAATGAGAGCACACTCCAAGTCAACAAATAGCTTCTGATTTCATTTTCCATTGGTAAGAACTATGTTTATTATGTATTGTGTGATGTTATTCTTATGTATTCTTATCACTTGTTGTTGGGAAGGCCCTGGTAGTTTTATCGGAAAGTGAAATATTATGGGAGGAAGAAGACATATTCTTTATGATCTGGGGAAAATAATATCACACTTTCTCCTTTGAAGTCATCCCTAACCATTCAATAAAAATATATTCTAGAAGATCCCAAAGATATCCTCTTTATCGGTAAATCTGAAGTGGAGAAATTATTATATAAGAAAAGGCCAGTTTTTTTCTTTATTTATTATGGAAAAGTCATGTCATGAGGAGCATATTCATTGCCATCCATTAGCACATTCCTTGATTGGGGAATACCGTGAATTTTTTCTTAATGATCTTTTAGTATTATTATGACCCTTTAGATGAATTTATTTCCAGATTAATCTTGTAATCAGTGCATAATTTCCTAATAAACTAGCATATCAATGTAATCCTAGGGAATCCAAGGAATTGGAGAAGAAATTAGATGTGTTAATGGATTGAGGATTTATAAGGCCAATGTTCTATTCTAGAATTATTGGTGCCGAAGAAAGATGGTATATATCTCATGTACATTGATAGTAGAACAATCAATAATATTACCAAAAAAATAAAAGTAACCCATTCCATGACTCTATGATATGCTTGATTAATTACATTTGTCATCATTATTTTCAAAGGTTGATCTTCATAGTGTATACCACCATATTGGAATGATAGAAGGGGATGAGTGGAAAATAGATTTCAAAACCAAAGGTGGATTGTTTGAGTGGATGGTCTTTCCATTCATCCCCTCAAATGCTTATAGAACATTTATGTGACTCATGAATGAAGTTATGAAACCATTTATTGGTAATTTTTTTGTTTATTTGGATGATATTTTGATTTATTTCAAGGACGTGGAGAGCCATTTGGATCATCTTTGGCAGGTATTTGACATTCTGTCGAAACAAAATCTATATGGAAATCTGAGAAAATGCAAGTTATTTCTAACAAAAGTGGTGTTTTGGGATATTTTATAACCAAATAAGGCATCATGGTGGATCAATAAAAAGTTGAAATAATAAAGTCCTAGACAAAACCAGAATCCATCATAGTAGTAAGGAGTTTCCATTGTTGGGAATCTTTTTATCATTGCTTTGATTATAATTTCAGCACTATCATGGCACGCATCACTGAATTCTTGAAAAATGGGAATTTTGAGTGGTCAAAGGTAGTAAATGAAGCCTTTGAAATCAATTAGAAAATGTTGTGTGAAACACCAATGTTGGCGTAACTAGATTTTGATCAAGTCTTTTAAGTGGATTGTGATGGAAGTAGAGTTGGGATAGGGGATGTTCTCATAAAAAAAGCGTCCTATTGAATATTTTAGTGAGAAATTGAATTATTAAAGGAGGAATTACAACACCAATGATAAGGAATTTTATGCGATTGTGGGAACCCTAGATCATCGGTCTCATTATTTGAGACAAAAGTAGTTTGTTCTTCATTATGACCATCGAGAATTGAGGTTTTTTAATGATAAAAAAAATATAATTTTAAGGAATTAAAGGTGGGTGGAATTATTGCAATCATTCTCATTTATTTCAAAATACAAGAAAGGTCAAGATAACTAGGTGGAAGATTCGTTTTCTCGAAGTAATGCATTAATTACTATTCCAGATGCTCGAATTCTTGATTTTTAGCTTATGAAATAAAATTATTAGTATGATATGGAGTTAAATTATTATTTAATCCAATGGAAAAATGGATTTTTGGATTATTATTCTATACATTCTGGGTTTCTCTTTAAGAGAAACAAGTTGTGTGTTCCAAAGGGTAATTACAGGGACTTTCTCATTCAGGAGGCACATGAAGGGGGACTTGCTAGTCATTTTGGTATCCATAAAACCTTGGATATACTAAATGAGAATTTCAAATGGATAAATATTTACAAGCAATTATTTAGAGATAAGGAACATTTAAAAGAGAAAAGATTCATTTCAAGCCTGGTTTATACACTCTATTACCAATTTCAAAGCATCCATAGGAAGATCTGAGCATGGATTTTATTACGGCTTTTCCAAAGACCCTATGAGGTAAAGATTAAATACAGATTGTTGTTGATCAATTTTCTAATATGGATCATTTTATACATTTCCCTAAGGCCAAAGATGTGGTGAAAGTGGAAAAAAATTTGAAGGATATTGTTCTCCTTCATGGCATTCCTCGTAGCATTGTTTTAGATAGAGACACTAAATTTCTCATCCATTTTTAAAGGGCATTGTGGGGGAAATTTAGTAATAAACTTCTTTTTAGAAGATCCCATCACCCTTAAGTTTATGGGAAAATAGAAGTCACTAATAATACATTGGGAACTATTATGAGAACATTGGTGAACAAAAATACAAGATATTGGGATTTATAGATTGCACAAGCTGAATTTGCATACAATAGATCTCTCAATGCAACTACTCAACATTCCCCATTCAAAGTGGTTTATGGAATTGATCTAATCACTCCTATAGAATTATTCTCTTTGCCTCTTGATTTTTAGGTGAATATTAATGTAGAGAAGAAGACAAAGCAAATGAAGAAACTTCATGAATTTATTCATGCTCAAATAGAGAAGTCTAATGAAGAATACAAGAGGTGAGCTAACAAGAATCAGAAGAAGGCCATTTTACAAACTATAGACAAAACATGGATTCACCTTCTCAAGGATTGGTTTCCATACAAAAGGAAAGAAAAATTTGGCGCCACAAGCTAAAGGTCCCTTCAAAGTGCTTGATCAAGTGGGAAACAATGCCTATAAAATCGATTTACCTCATGATTTTGGTGGAATTTCTACAATGTTCAACATTTAGGGACTTATATTCATATGTTGAAGAAGACGATGACATGGATTTGAGTAAAAATCCCCTCCAACAAAGGGGAAATGATATAGATCATATTCAACCTGAGGAGAATAATTTTGGTCTTAATAAAAATTTTAATCCCAATTGTTGTTCGAATTGGACTTGCCCGCACTTTTGGACATCCAACACCTTGATGGGCCACAATGCACATATGTGTGTCCCAAAATTACTTATCCACTTGGTAAATGAAGGAAATTTGTAGCAACACATTAAAGAGGAGAGATAAGGTGGATAAAAGCATAATTAAGAATCAAATTTTCTATTTTAGTTAGTGGAGTAATTAAATAGAATTGGAAAGTGTTTTTTGTTATTTTATGTGTCCATTGAGTGAAACATGAATTGTAATTAATTTTTGGGTAATTTTCCATTCTTTATTTGTCTTTATAATGTCTTATTCACCCCTTTGTAATGGATAGACTTGAATTTGATAAATTTTGGAATCTTTTTATGCATCCTTATTTCTTTTTCCTCTTCCATTTTCCTGGAATTGGTAGTGCAACTCCATTACTGGTGGCTTTTTCTTTAAGTGTGGAGAAACCATGGCATGTGGCATTGCCTTTAAATCATGGTTAATAGGATATAATTTTCGGCTCATCTTCATTGACTCATTATGAGCTTCCTACAATGCATTAAATCCTAAAAACCATAGAAACCCCAAAAGACCTTATAAAACCTTTAAAAACCATAAAAACACTAAACCCACTAAAAACTCTATAAACCCTTAACCCCGAAAAAACGTTATAAAACTCTAAAAAAATCATAAAACCCTAAAAATTCTTAGATACCCAAAAAACCCAAAAAACCCCTTGAAAACCCCTAAAAAACCTCAAATTCCCTGAAATTACCTCAAAATCCTAAAACCCATAAAATCTTTAAAACCCTCTAAAAATCCAAGAAAACTAAAAAACCCCTAAAAACAATTAAAACCCCCAAAAAACCCATGAAAACCCTAAAACCCACTAAAAAATCTAAAAACCCTCAAAACCACTAAAAATGTTAAAGAACTCTAAAAAACCTGAAAAACACAAAAAAAACTCTAAAAACCCTAAAAACCCCAAAAGATCTAAAAACCCTAAAAACACTAGAAAACCCTTTAAACCCTCAAGATACATATGAAACTTAAAAACCCCTAAAACCCTTAAAAATCATTAAAAATCCCAAAAATATACTTGAAAACATAAAAACCCTAAACCCCTGAAAACAATAAAAACACTAAAACCATTAAAAAACTCTAAAAACCATAAAACCACTAAAAACTATAAAAACAATAAAACCTTTAAAAAACAAAAAAACAAATAAAACCCCCTAAAACAACTAAAAACTCTAGAAACCCATAAAACCACTAAAAATATTAAAAAGTCTAAAAACCTCAAAACCCAAAAAAACTCAAAAAACCCCTAAAAACCGAAAAAGACCCTAAAAACCTAGAAAACCCTTAAAACCCAAAAATCCATATAAAAACCCCTAAAGACCCTCAAAATCCCTAAAACCCTAAAAACCATAAAAACTAAAAAAATCTCTAAAAATCAAGGAAGATGTAAAAACCCCTAAAAACCCTGAAAATCCCCTGAAAACCCTAAAACCCCCTAAACACCATAAAAACACAAAAGCCCCCAAAAAAAACCTAAAACCCCACTAAAAACATTAAACCCCCTTAAAACCACTAAAAATGTTAAAAACTCTAAAAAATAATAAAAACCCTAAAGAACTCAAAAAACCCCCTAAAAACACAAAAGACCCTAAAACTGCTAAAAATTCTAAAACCCCTTGAAAAAAACCTAAAATCCATCAAAATCCATAAAATACTTAAAAACCACAGAATAGTATAAATATCCAAAAAATGATCTAAAAATATTTAAAAAATTAAAAACCCTAAAAACCCTAAAAAACACTGAAAACCATAAAAAAATCTAAAAACCTAGAAAAACCCTAAAACCCCATAAAACCCTTAAAAATAAAAAACTCTAAAATCCCTTAAAACCCAAAAACGTTTCAAATCATTAAAACCCCTTTAAAACCCTAGAAAAATAGAACAAAACCTTAAAACCCCTTATAAACCCTAAAAACCCAAAAAACACCTCAAAAACCCTAAAACCTCTTAAAATTACTATAAACACTAAAAAAAAATTAAAATGCTAAAAACTGTAAAAAATCCATGAAAATGTCAAAAACCCCTAAAAAACCCCTGAAAACCATAAACCCCTAAAAACCATAAAACCCTTAAAGACCCAAAAAAACCCTAAAAAACTACAAAAACACTAAGAACCTTTAAAACCCTTAAAATCATTAAAAAACTCTAAAAACATTTAAAATACGAAAAAGATAAAAAAACCCTAAATTCCAAAAATACCCTTAAAATAATTAAAACCCCCAAAACCCCTAAAAACGCCTAAAATTTCATAAAAACCCTCGAAATCCATAAAAACCCTAAAAAAATAAAACAATAAAAATCATAAAACCCCTAAAATACATGAAAATATTAAAAATCCTAAAAACCATAAAAACTCTAAAAACTCTAAAACCCTTAAAACTCTAAAAAATGTTAAAAAATTCATGAAAACCACAAAATCTTTAAAAACATAAAAAAACCATAAAAACCAAAAATTTACTAAAATAATGAAAAGTCATAAAAATAAAAAACTCAAAAAACCCCCTCAAAATCCCTAAAAATCCTAAAAACTGTAAAAACTATACAAATCCTAAAAAACCCATAAAAATCCCTAAAAATATAAAACCCCTTAGAAAACCTAAGAAACTCCTAAAACTCATAAAACCCCTAAAAACTTTAGATGAAATCCTAAAACCCCATAAAAATCCAAAAATCACTAAAAACCCTAAAAAACCATGAAACCCCCAAAATATAAAAAATCACTAAAAACCATGAAAACCATGAAAATGAAAAAACCCCTAAAAACCATTAAAACCCAATGAGAACCATAAAAACCCCTAAAAACTTTAAAACTTTTTGTGCGATTTGTAATGTGTTTTTGGGTGTGGGTTGTTTGACCCCTCCCCTCCCTTGTCTGTTGTGTCTCTTTTTCCTTGCTAATAAATTTGGGGGGGGGGGGGGGGGGGAATAGCCCGACCCTCACATCTTCCTTTCCCTAAACTTTAAAACCCTAAAAACCCATAAACCCCTAAAAACCACTAAAAACACTAAAATCCCTTAAATCCTCTAAGAACATTAAAAAACTATAAAAAACCTTAAAACCCTAAAATAGTCAAAGAAGCTTAAAACCCCAATAAGACCCTAAAAACCCCCCAAAAGGATAAAACCCTTGAAAACCCCTCAAAATCCCTTAAGACTCTAAAACCATAAAAACTATAAAAACCCTAAAGACCATAAAAATCAATGGAAACCTAAAAACCCTAAAACCCCCTAAAAACCATAAAACCCCAAAAAACCCTAAGGACGCTAAAAACTCTTAAAACCCTAAAAACCACTAAAAACTCTAAAAACCATAAAACCCCCCTAAAAATGTCAATAAACTCCAAAGACCTTGAAAACACTATATAACTAAAAAAACCCTAAAAACACTAAAAATACATAAATACCCTGAAAATCCATAAAAACCATAAAAATCCTAAAAACCCACTAAAATCCAAGAAAACGTAACAAAACCTTGAAAACCATAAAACCCCCTAAAAACCTCAAAAACTAATAAAACCCCATAAAAATATTAAAAATCCACCAAAAACAAAAAAATCCATTAAAACTCCTAAAAACGTTAAAAAACTCTAAGAAAGCCTAAAAACCCTAAAAACTCAAAAAAGCAAAAAACCCAAAAAAACCCCAAAAACCATGAAAACCCCTAAAAACAATAAAAACTCATAAATCTCTAAAAACCCTATAAACCATAAAAATACTAAAAACCCTAAAAAAACATAGGAAGACATAAAAACCCTAAAAACCCAAAAAATTCCCTGAAATCCATAAAACCACTAAAAATATTAAAAAACTCTAAAACATTTTAAAAACCCTAAAAATCACAAAAATCCCTAAAAACCCAAAAGACCCTAAAATCCCTGAAAAGCCCCTGAAAAACTCTAAAAACCCTCAAATTCCCTAAAAACCCCTAAAACCTATAAAAATCTAAAAAACCCCTAAAAATCCATGAAAACCTAAAAAACCCTAAAAATTCCATGAAAACCATAAAAAACTAAACAACTTTAAAAACCTTAAAACCCATAAACCCACCAAAAACTCAAAAAACATTTTAAACCCCTAAAACATTAAAAAATATAATAAAACCTCAAAACACCAAAAAACTTAAACCCCCCTAAAAACTGAAAAGGACCCTAAAAACACTGGAAAGCTCTAAAACCCCTAAAAACCCATAAAACCATCAAAATCCCTAAAAATCCTAGAAAACTAAAATCCTTAAAAAACCTAAAAACACCTAAATATCCATGAAATGTGACAACCATAAAACCCCTGAAAGACCTTATAAACCCTCAAAATCCCTAAAACCCTAAAATTCCTAAAAATCCTAAAAACACATAAAAATCCATGAAAATGTAAGAACCCCTAAAAACCTGAAATTCATAAAACCAAAAAAACATTATACAACCCTAGAAAACCCATAAAACCTTAAAACCCACGAAAACTCAAAAGCCCTTAAAACCCTAAAAATGGTAAAAGAGTCTAAAAACCTTTAAAATCCTTAAAAACTCAAAAAACCCTACAAACCCTAAAAACCCTAAAAGAACCTTAAAACCCTGAAACCCCCCTAAAAACCCTAAAAAACCATAAAACCAAAAACCAAAAAACCCTAAAACACAAAAATCCTAAAATACCCTAAAAATCCTTATAAACAAAAAAACCCTAAAACACTAAAAACCATTAAAAAACCCTAAAACCCCATAAAAAGTCCTAAAAACTACTTAAAACACTAAAACCCCCTAAAAATTTTAAATACACTAAAAAATCTAAAAACAAAAATACCCCTAAAACCAAAAAAAGACACTAAAACCTTAAAAAACATTAAAACACTAAAAACCCCTAACAACCAATAAAACCCCTAAAATCCTTAAAAAATCCTATAAACCCTAAAAAACTACAAAAATCCTAAAACCCACTAAAATTCCATTAAAATATAAAAAACACTAAGAAAACAAAACCTTGAAAACCTTAAGAAAACTAAACACCTTAAAAACCTCTAAAAACCAATAAAACCCCTAAAACGCCTGAAAACCCAAAAACCCTTAAACACCCTTAAAAAGCTAAAAAATTATAAAGAACTTGAAAACCCAAAAAAACTCAAAAAAAAACCTAAAATCCCAAAAGACCCTAAGAACCATGAAAACCCCTAAAAACCCATTAAATCCCGAAACCCCTAAAAACCATCAAAATCTCTAGAAACCCTAAAAACCCTAAAAATCCTAAAACCCCCTAAAAATACATGAAAATGTAAAAACACTAAAAACCCTAAAAACCCTAGAAAACCATAATAAATATAAAAATATTAAAAAACCCTAAACCCCATAAAAACTATAAAAAAATCTAAAAACTCAGAGAACCTTAAAAACCCTAATAATGTTAAAAAACTATAAAATTATAGAAAACCCTAAAAATTTAATAAAAAACCCTATCCCCACCCTCTAAAGACCATAAAACCCCTAAAAACGTTAAAAATACCTGAAACCCTCTAAGAAGCCTCAAAATACCTAAAAAAATACTAAAACCATAAAAATCCTAAAAACCACTTAATATCCATGAAAAATTAAAAACCCTAAAAACCTTAACCCCCCCACCCTAAAATCCATAAAACCCCTAAAAAGTCATAAATCCAATAAAGTCTCTAAAAACCATTGAAATCCCTAAAAACATTAAAAAAACTAACCTTAAAAAACATAAAAAAACTAAAAAACCCAAAAAAACCTAAAAAGACCCTAAACACCTTGAATAACCCTAAAAATCCCTAAAACCATAAAAACCATAAAAATCATAAAAAGACCATTAAAATTCATGAAATCATATAAAACCCTAACAACCATGAAAACCCCTGAAAACCTTAAAAAACCCAAAAAAACCATAATAACCTTAAAAACCCACAAAAACCTTTAAAACATTTAAAACTCCGAAAAATGATAAAAACTCTATATTTCTGAAAAACCCTAAAAAAATCCAAAAGATATTAAAAACCCAAAAGGCTCTAAAAATCCTGAAAACTCCAAAAATCACTAAAATCCCCTAAAAATCCCTAAAACCTCTAAAAACTTTAAATAACCCTAAAAAACCCCTAAAAGTCCATGAAAATGTAGAAAAACCCTAATAACACAGAAAAAGCCCTCAACCCCATAAAATCCCATAAAACATTAAAACACCCAAAAACCCAAAAAACCAAAAAACCACAAAAAACTCTAAAACCATTGAAATCCGTAAAAAAGATAAAAAAATCAAAAAACCCTAAAAACACCTAAAAACAATGAAAAATATAAAAACCCAAAAGAGCTTAAAAACACTAACACACCTTAAAAACCAAAACCACTCCCCTAAAACCCCATACCGACCCTTGAAATCCGAAAAAAACATAAAAAATACTAAAAAATAAAAATCCTAAAAACACCTAAAAATTCATGAAAATGTAAAAAACCCAAAATCCTAAAAACACATGAAAACCATAAAAACCCCCTTAGAAATTTTAAAAAACCCTAAAAAACCATAAAATCCCTAAAAACCCAATGAAAACTTTGAAAACCTTAAAAAACATAAAACATTAAATAACTCTAAAAACCCTTTAAAACAAAAAAAAACTAAAAAAAACTAAAACAAAAAAGACGTAAAACCCCTAAAAACCCCCTGAAAAACCCAAAAACAAAAAAGGCCAAACACAACAGCACCAGCACCTTCTCATCCAACCCCAGCATTCGGCAGCTCCAGATCCCCTACCATCCTATTCCTCAGCATTCCCAACATTAACTCATAGCAAAACAACAACTGACCTCTCACATCACCATTTTCATCCATCGTCTCCTTAGCAAGCGTGTCCACCACCAGAATTACATCATTACAATCAGAAAAAAAATCCTAAAAACCCATAAAACCCTAAAAATTAATAAAAACTCTAAGTTCCCTTAAAACCCTTATAAATGATAAAAGACTCTAAAAACTGTAAAAACACCAAAAAACTCAAAAAAACCCTAAAATCCCAAATGACCTTAAAAACTATGAAAACCCCTAAAACCCTCTAAAAACCTGAAAACCCCTCAAAATCACTAGAAACCCAAAAACCCCAAAAAACCCCTAAAATCCATAAAAGTCCTAAACCCCCCTAAAAATCCTTGAAAATATAAAAAACCTGAAAACCCCTAAAAAACATAAAAACTCTAAAAACCTTAAAGACACTTAAAATTCATAAAAATCCTAAAAACTAAAAAAATCTCTAAAAACCCCTAAAACCCCTTAAAATTTTAAAAAAAGTCTCAGAAAGATTAAAACTCTAGAAAAATCATAAAAACCCAAAAGACCCTAAAACCCTAATAACCCATAAAACCCCTAAAAACCATAAAAACGCTCAAAATCTCTTAAAACCGTAAAAACCCTAAAAAACATTAAAATACTAAAAAACCCATAAAAATAGATGAAAACGTAAAAAACCTACAAACCATAAAAATCCCATGAAAATTCAAAAATTCCTAAAATTCCTTAAAACCATAAAAATCAATAAAAACCCTAAAAACCACTAAAAACTCTAAATCCCCTTAAAACCCCCCAAAAACATTAAAAGACTCAAAAAACATTAAAACCCCGAAAAAACTCAAAAAAGCCATAAAAATCCAAAAAGGCTATAAAAACCCTAAAAAACCATAAATACCCTAAAAACCTGAAAAACCCTAAAACTCTCAAAATATTTAAAAACCCTAAACCCCCCCAAAAAACATCAAAATCATTAAAAAACCCCAAAATATCAATGAAAACATAAAAAAACTTAAAACCCCTAAAACCCCTTAAAAACAAGAAAAACCCCTGAAAACCATAAAAAACCCATTGAACCCTTAAAACCACTATAAACTCCAAAAACTATTAAAACCCACCAAAAACAATAAAAAAATCTAAAAACATTAAAACCATAAAAAACTAAAAAAACAATAAAAACCCTAAAAAGACCTTGAAAAGCCATAAAACCCATAAAACCCCCAAAATAAATAAAAACCCTAAAAACCTGAAAACCATAAAAATCCAAAAAAATCCGTGAAATTGTAAAAAATAGAAAAAATCTTAAAACCACCTAAAAACACTAAAAATCTTTAAAAACCCAAAAATCTCACTAAAAATGTCAAAAAAAAACTCTAAAAACCTTAAAAATCCCAAAAAACCCCAGAAAAACCTAATAAACCCACAAAGACACTAAAACCATGGAAAAACATAAAAAACAAGAAAACCTTGAAAACCCCTAGAAGCCCATAAAACCAATAAAAACCCTAAAAACCATAAAAATCCTAAAAAAATTTAAAAATTACATGAAAATGCAAAAAACCCTAAAAATTGTGAAAACCATCACACCCCTTAAAAACCTAAAAACCCTAAAAACCCCATAAAACTCGAAATACCTAATAAAAACTCTAAAATACCTTAAAACCTCTAAAAACATTAAAAACACTAAAAACCCAAAACCCTAAAAACTAAAAAACCCATAAAAACAAAAAAAAAGACCCTAAAAACCATGAAAACCCCTAAAAATCCTAAAAGAACTTAAAAATCCCCAAAACCCTCAAAATAACAGAAACCCAAAAAAGACTAAAAAGCATAAAAATCCTAAAAAACCACTAAAAAACCTTGAAAACATAAAAAACATTAAAAAATTTGAGAACCCTAAAACCCCCCAAATCAATAGAAAACCCTAAAACCAGATGTGAGACGTACAGGGTGGCTCGATCTTCATAGCATAGGGTGGCGGTTGAAGGATTTGGTTCAGGGATAAGTGGAAGAAGATGGGTATGGATAATGGATGCAAGTATTCAATCAATGCTTTAAGGAGCGCGGCCTAATACATAGACAACACACTCAAGGGAGGGATGTGATAGCCAATCCACACAACAACTCACTTGGGTTGAGACATGAAATTGGGAGCTTTGTGATATTAGATCACCAATCTAACTTGTATATTGACAAGGCAAGAATGAAAAAGGGAAAGGGCGAAATTAGGAACAATTCTCACACAATGAAGAGAAACAAATCATAAGATCTCAATTAATTATTGGATATTATACATGTTCCATGGGGGTGGCTATTTATAGCCAAGGGGGTGGTACAATAGTTAAGGGTCTAATACCCTAAAGTCATAAAGGTTAAACAACTTTGTTCCCTTATATTCAAAAAGATAAACTCTACCAAAGACTTTTGGGAAAGTGGTACAAAACTTTCCAACTATATCCCACAAGATTTGAATTTGAGTGCATAGGCAACCGGATTTGAGTTTGGTGTCCAAAAATGCCATTTCTTGAATCCTCCATGTGAGCATGGCTTCCAAATTCGTGAAACCATGTGGGCCAAGCTTTAAAAATCATGTATGGGCTTGAATAAGTGAGATAATATGCCCATTTTCTTCATCCATGCAAGGAAAGATCCATTGGGCCTTTAATGAAGCGAGATGGGCGCCCATTGTTGCATTCAGCCTCTTTAATCTTCCACGTGTCATCGGGCCTTGCAAATCCAACTCCTCCACTCGGGTAATCGACTTAGTGCCTTCAACATGGTTTGTCTCAAAACCCCATAAAAACCAACTAAAAACCCTTAGAACCCCTAAAAATGTTAAAAAATATAAGAAAACAATAAAACCCATAAAAAATAGAAAAAACACTTAGAACCCAAAAGATCCTAAAAACCCTGAAAACCCCCTAAAATATTTAAAAACCCCTAAATCACGTCAAAATCTCTAATAAACCCTAAAAATCCAGGAAAATGAAAAAAAACCTAAATAAATTAAAAAAACCCTTGAAAACCATAAAAACCTTTGGAAATCATAAAAACCCCAAAATCCCAATAAAACCCTAAAAATAACTAAAAAATCTAAAAACTCTTAAAACCCTTAAAATTTTTAAAAACTCTAAAAATCCATAAAACCCCTAAAAACTCAAAAAAAATCCCCTAAAATCCCCAAAAGACTCTCAAAGACCAGAACACCCCTAAAAACCCTAAAAACCCTCTCGGGTCAAGGTCCACTCCGTTTGGCTCCTGGCGTTCCTGATTCGAGACCCGAATTCGGTTGCTACTTCCCCCTCCCAGCTCCTGGTCAATTGTAGATCTGGTGGTCCCGATGCCAGCTTGTCTGTAGGGCCCCTCCGATTCATTTACCTTGCGTCAGATCTGGAGGGCGTGATGTCTACCTTGGCATGCTTCCATCCCCTCACATGTCT
Source organism: Viscum album (assembly GCA_963277665.1). Taxonomy (NCBI): domain Eukaryota; kingdom Viridiplantae; phylum Streptophyta; class Magnoliopsida; order Santalales; family Viscaceae; genus Viscum; species Viscum album. The sequence goes on along the minus strand of OY728137.1, from coordinate 593,649,682 downwards.
TCCTGTTTTGGTGTCGGCTGCAGGTGTGGCTTGGTGCGCTCAGGTTCGGTTCCTGTTGCTTGGAGGAGGGAGGCTTTGGTCCCTCTGATTATTTTGTCTCTTGTTGCTGCTTATGGTCTTTGGTTGTGGTGTTGCATGCTATTTTTTGAAATTCTATGGAGGCTTTGTTTTGATGTGGGTGCTGGTGAGTTGGTCCGATGGAATGGTAGTTTGGGGTGAGTTGGATTGGATGGGATGTTTCTACTGTGCGGCTGTGATGTTTTTGGTGTTGGCGCTGGATGCTATTATTGGATGCTGGTACTGGTTGGCTGGATCGTTCTGTGGTTTGGTTTTGTTGGGGGTGAATGGATGTGGTGGCTTGAAATGGTGTTGTTGGTGCTGATGGATGTTTGCTGCTGATCGGTTGGAAGGATGCTGCTGGATGGGAGATGCTGAAGGTGTTGTGCTTGCTTTACTGCTAGTTGTGGATTGGCTGGGAGATGCTGTTGGATGATGGTCGATGTTGGTGATGGTGATGGTTTCTACTTGGTGTTGTGTGGACGTTGTTGTTGTGTTTTGTTTTTTGTCTTTTTCTCTGTTTTTGTTTTCTTTTTTGATTTTTCTGTTTTTGGGTCTTTTGCTATGAAGGGTTTTTGGGTGTGGGTCATTTGACCCCTCGCCCCCCTTGTCTACTGAGTCTTTTTCTTCCTAATAAATGGGGGGGGGGGGGTTGGAATAGCCCGACCCCCACATCTTCTTTTCCTAAAAACACCCTAAAAACATTGAAAAAACTTCTAAAAGCCATAAAAAACCTTAAAAAACATAAAAAACCCAAAACAACCATAAAAATCTTAAATCCCCACTAAATACTATAAAACCATTTAAAACACCTAAAAACATTAAAAAACTATAAACCCCCATTAAAACCATAAAAAACTCAAAATAAAAATTAAAACCCCCAAAGCCCCTAAAAAGATGAATAACCCTAAAAACCTCTGAAAAACCCTAAAACCAATCAAAATCTCAAAAAACCCACAAAATTTGTAAAAACACTAAAGATAAAAACAAATCTTAAAACCCCATAAAAATCCATGAAAACATAAAAAACCCTAAAAACCATGTAACTATAAAAAACCCAAAAAACATCAAAACCCCAAAAAACCTTAAAAACCTAAGTACCACTAAAAAATCTGAAAACTCTTAAACTCTAAAATGTTTTATAAAACTCTAAAAAATCATAAAACCCTAAAACCCTCAAAATCCAAAAAACCCAAAAAAACACTAAAACCCTAAAAATCCTTTAAAACCCCAAAAAATCCAAAAAATACTGAAAAACCATAATACCTTAAAAAACCACTAGAAACCATAAAACCCCTAAAATCCATAAAAGCACTAAAAATACAGAAAAAACCCAAAAAAACTAAAGACTCTAAAAATCCATAAACCCGTGAAATTTTTAATAACTCCAAAACATAAAAAACCCTAAAAAACTGGAAAACCCCTAAAAACCCAAAAGACACTAAAAATCCAAAAACCCAAAAAAAACACTAAAAAACCTAAAAATCCCTAAAATCCATCAACATCCCTAAAAACTCTAAAAACTATAAAATAATAAAAATCCTAAAAAACCCTAAAAATCCATAATAATGTAAAAAAACTCTAAAAAACCTTAAAAACCATAAAAAGCCACAAAAGCCTAAAAATCCACCTAAACATTGAAAATGATTAAATCCCCTAAAACATAAAAAAATATAAAAACCCTTAAATCCATAAAAACTAAAAAAAACCCTAAAATTTAAAAAAGACTCTAAATGCCCTGAAAAAACCTAAAAACCCTCAAAATACCTAAAAACCATAAAAACCCCTAAAAACCTAATTCTCATTCCTCCTTTTGTGGTGGTTGGGGATTACTTAAGCCAACACATAATTGATCTTATACATGCTAGATTTTACAGACTAATAAAAGCAGGGAAATATCTTCATGTGCCATCACATCTTCTCTATGTAGATGACATCCTTCTATTTGGGAAAGAAAACAAGAGCACTCTATATTCAATTAAATTGATTTTCCAAAATTATGAAGATGTTTCAGGTCAATCCTTTAGATAGATAAAATCCTTTATTTTCTTTATCCAAGGGATTTGTATCTCTAGACAATGCAACATTATTATATCTCTTGGTGTAATGAGGTTCTCTCTCCCCTTCATGTACTTGGTGGTCCCCCTATTCTGGGGGAAGGTCAAAAGAATCCACCTTGAGAGCATTTATCTCAAAATAATTGATCTACTAGAAAGCTGGAAGCGAATATGTTTATCTCAGGAGTTCAGGGTTTGTTTGATTAAATCTATTATTACATTTTTTTTCATGCGTTCTCTATTTACAGATGGTCTACTAGTCTGATCAAGATCATACAATCCAAGATCAATAACTTTTCATGGATGAGTTTCAGTAATTAAAAAAAATTAGTTTTCATTTCCTAGAAAGAATGCACAAATCCCATTGATATGGGTGTTCTTGGAATCAATGACCTCAAGAAATTCAATGATATACTAATTGGGGAATTCACATGAAATATGTTCAACCTATAGAATAGGAACTTATATTTTTTGAGAGAAAGGTTCATCAATAAAATCTATAATGATTTCTCTGGTTACATTCATCAATTGGTCTGGACTAAAATTAGATCCTCATATAGTGAAATTATTTCTCACTCCAAATGGGAATTCTTGAGGCATTCGAATCTGAACTGTTGGGAAACTACTTGTTTGAGAGGACTATTAATGAATCTGTACATCCTCTTAAAAACATTCATCATTTTTCCATTATTGACCTTAGCCACAAAACGGGAGAACATGACGGTATTCTTCCAGAAAACACCACTATAAAAATCCAAATATACAAATTCGTTGATACTGACTTCTTTATTTGGAAAACCAACCTAGTTGGGAAGATGATCACATGGAAGGTATATCAGTTTAAATGTGCGTAGGGGACTCAACCCCCTGCCTGGATTTCTAAATTCTTGAGGAATTTGATCCCACATTCTAGTTACATTCTAATGTGGAAAGTTTGGAGAAACATATAGCATGTATAGGAATAGTTGAAGAGGGCTAGATGGTTCTTGGCTTCAGCCTGTCCTCTCTGTCTTCAGGCTAAGGAAAATGTGCAGCACGTGTTTCTTAGGTTCAGGATGGCTGTTGAACTATGGGAGCACATACAGAGCCTATTAAGACTGAATTTCTACATGGACAGCCCACTAGCCGAATTTTTCAGTAGTTTTTCGGCGTGCACAGTAGTGAGCAAGTCGCTAACCTCATACTTTCGTCTATTACTGCTCTCATTACCTATGTATGGGAAGCCCGTAACAAGGTGTTCTTTGACAAGACAATCATCACTCTTCACAGTTATGTGGTGGCTATTTATAAATCCATTTTCATGTCTCATATCCAAACTAGTGAAATATCTAATAACAAGAATGACCTTATTATATTGTGATCTCTTGGCGTTTCTGGAAGGTGTAAAAAACTATTGGCTCTGAAGTTCATTCAGTGGATCCCTCTAAATCTTGATTGGATCAAAGTCAATGTGGATGGCGTTTCATTGGGTGTGCCCAGCCTCTCGAGAGGTGGAGCCATATTTCGTACGCATATATGATTTATTAAAGGATGATTTTATCATTTCATTGGGAGTGGATGTGCCTTTGAGGTAGAAATTTGGGCCATTATCTAAGAAGTACAGCTTGCGACACACTTCAAGTGGAAGCATCTCTAGATTGTATCTGACTTAATGTTGGAGGTGGAGGCTATTAAAAGAAAAATGAGAAGAAAACCATGGAGGCTTCTCCAGTAATGGCTTGAATGCATCAAGGATTCTTAGGACGTAATTCTCATTTTCACACATGCATTTAGGGAGGCGAACACAGTGGAGGATGCACTCTTCAAAAAAAAATGAGGATTGGTGCTCCATGTGGTCTTTTGTTGTACAAAATTTTTGTATGTCCCTTGTGGACTCAGACATGAAGGGTGACATGAAAACCCGGTTGTGCAATCCCTCCTTGTAAATCATTGTACCTTCATTTTTTAATAATTTTTGGCGGAAAAAGCATGCTTGGTCCCAATAACTCTTTACCTAAAAACATTAAAAATCCTAAAAAACCCAGACGGCTTAGAGGTGCATTGGACTGGTTCTTTTGGGCTTCGGAGATACGGTTCTCTCCAGATCCATCTTTAAGAGGGACCTAGTGGGTTTTCCGGTTCTGTGATGTTTTATGGAAGACGCGGAGGGTGATTTATCAGCCTAGGGGTGCCTCTCTTGACCCCTTTTTGTGGGATTTCAGATCCATTTATCTTCGGCTTGCTCAGATCTTTCAGGTTCGTGTTTCTATACCCTTGGTCTTGTCTTGCGCCGCAATCGCAAGTCTGCTTAAGTTGCGTTGTCTTCTGGGATCTTTGCTGGTTTTGGGTCCCCTGTCATGTCGAAGCCGTCTTGGTTTTGGCTGGATTGGTCGGTTTTGTATGTTGTTGTCGATTTATGGAGTTGTCATGAGGCGCTGGGTGGTGCTTCGCCTTGCGGTGCGACTTCTGGGTCGCTTGTGGGGCGATCTGGAACGGGGTATAAAAAAAGAGGTTTGGGTGTTGTGGAATGGTGAAAGGCTTGAGGGTTGGTGGTCATTTCTTTCTGCTTGTTCTGCTGGGTGTGGTTTTCTTCTCGCTGAATGTTTTGGAGGTGCTGGGAGCTGGAAACAGAGCTGTTGGGTGCTGGTTATTTCTTGGTTCGGATCTGCTGAAGGAGGTGTTGGTTGCTTGAAGCGTGAGTTTGGTCCTGGTTTGGTTTCGTCTTGCTATGGGTGCTGGATTTTGTTCCTGTTGAGTGATGTTGGTTGTTGTCTTGACCTGAGGGGATGCAGATGTATTCCTAGGTGTCGTACTAGGTGTGAGCTGTTGGAAGCTGCTTGGATTGAAGGTGGTACATATTTTTTTGCTGATTGTGATTATGTAATGTTGTTGGTGGACACGCTTTCTAAGGACACGATGGCTGAAAATGGTGAGGTGAGAGGCTGGTTGTTGTTTGGCTGGGAGTTGATGTTGGGAATTCTGAAGAATAGGATGGTATCTGCTGCCTGGATGAGTGGTGATGATGTGGGTGCCTACGGGGAGAAGGAACTGAAAGCTGGGGTTGGATGAGAAGGTGATGCTGCCGTTGTGTTTGGTCTTTTGCGTCTTTTCCTTTCTTTGTTTTCCTTTGGAACTTTCTTTTTTTGGGGGTCTTTGGGTTTGGGGTTGTAAAGGGTTTTTGGGTGTGGGTTGATTGACCCCACCCCTCCCTTGTCTGCTGTGCCTTTCTGCGTCTTTTTATTTAATAACTTTTGGGGGGGGGGGGGTCGGGATTAGCCTGGCCCCCACATCTTCCTTGCATAAAAACCATAAAAACCCATATAAACCCTAAAAACCCTAAATACCCACTAAAAAATCTAAAACCCCCTAAAACCCATAGAAATGTTAAATATTCTAAAAAACCAAAAAAACCCTAAACACTCAAAAAATACTAAAACCTCAAAAATAACCTAAAAACCCTAAAAATCATAAAAACCCTTAAAAACCGTAAAACCCCTAGAAACCCTAAAAACAATTAAAATCATAAAACCCCCTAAAAATCCATGAAAACGTAAAAAACCCTAAAAACCTTAAAAAACCCTAAAAACCATTAAAAAACCCTAAAAACCTAAAAACCCATAAAACCCTGCAAAACCACTAAAAACTCTAAAACCCATTTAAACAACTCAAAATATTAAAAAAATATAAAAAACATAGAAACCATAAAAAACTCATAAAACCCTTAAAACCCCAACAAAGCACAAAAACCCTGTAAAACCCTAAAAACACTGAAAAAACTCTCAAAATATTTAAAACCGTAAAAACTCTAATAATTATAAAAATCCTAAAACCCCCCAAAAAATCCATGAAAATGTAAAAGACACTAGAAACGTTAAAAACCTGAAGACCAGAAAAAACCCCTAAAAATCATAAAATAACTCTAAATCCCATAAATACTTTAAAGAACCACTAAAAACTATAAAATCCTTTAAAACCCCTAAGAAGGATAAAAAATCTAAAAAACATAAAAACCAAAAAAACTCAAAAACCTATAAAAACTCAAAAAGACCCCAGAAACCAGGAAAAATCCTAAAAACCCTAAAACCGTTCAAAAAACCTAATACCCCTAAAAAACCCTAAAACCCCAAAAAACCCTAAAAACCATAAAATCATTAAAAACCCCTAAAAGTCCATGAAAACAGAAAAATCCTAAAAATCGTGAAAAACCCATGAACACCATAAAACCACTAAAAACCTTAAAAATCTAAAAAACTCTAATAACAACTATAAATGTAAAAACCCTTAAAACCCCTATTAACGTTAAAAACTCTAAAAAGTATTTAAAACCCTATAAAAACTTAGACACAACCCTAAAAACCCTGTGAAACCTTAAAAAACCTAGAAAACCCAAAAAAACACTAAAAACCCTAAAAATCAATAAATATATTAAAAACCCTAAAAACTATAAAAATTCTAAAACCCCCTAAAATCAATGAAAATGTAAAAAACCCCAAAACCATAAAACCAAAAAAAACGTAAAACCTTAAAAACCATAAAAACCATAAAAACTTGAAAACCACTAAAAAATCTAAAAACCCTTAAAACCCCTAAAAACATAAAAAAACTCTAAAAAACCATAAAACCCTAAAAATTTTAAAAACCCTAAAAGCCCAAAAAGACCATTATAACCTAGAAACCCCCAAAGATCCTAAGAACCCCTAAAAAACTCTAAAAACCCTAAAATCCCAAAAAACACTACAATCCCTAAAAATAATAAAAATCCTAACCCCCAAACAATCCATAAAAACAAAAAAAAATCCCTTAAAACCACAAAAACACTAAAACCACTAAAAATTATAAATACCATGAAAACCCCTAAAAATCATCAAAACCCTAAAAACCCTAAAAAACCCAAAAAACCATAAAAATTTTAAAAAAAACCCTAAAAATAAATGAAAACATAAAAACCTTAATAACCCTAACCCCCTAAAAACCATAAAACCCCAAAACCATTAAAAACATTTAAAACCTAATAAAAGCCCTAAAACCCACTAAAATTCTAAATACCCTTAAAATCCCTAAAATTTTTAAAAAATATAAAAAACCTTTGAAACCCTAAAAAAAATAAAAAAACCTCTAAAAATCCAAAAAAAACCCCTTAAAATTCCGAAAACCCCCGAACAACCCAAAAATCCCTGAAAACCCCCTTAACATCCCTAAAACCATGAAAGGTGCTAAAAACCATAAACATCCTTAAATTCCCATAAAAATCCATGAAAACATAAAAACCCCTAAAACACTTTAAAACCTCTGAAAACTGAAAAAACCAAAAAAAAGCCATAAAAAACCCTAAAAACCCATAAACACCACTAACAAATCTAAAAACCATCAAAAATTATACAACATTAAAATACTCTAAAAACCATTAAAACCCTAAAAACTAAAAACTCAAAAAAAAAAACTCCAGACTCATAAAAACCCTGAAAACCATAAAACCCTCAAAATCCCAAAAAATCCTAAATAATGATACAAACCATAAAAATTCTAAAACTCCCCTAAAAATCCATGAAAACGTAAAAACCCTAAAACCCCCATGAAAACCATAAAACCCCTTAAAAACCATTAAATTCCCTAAAAAGCAAAAAAAACCCTCAAACCCCACTAAAAGAACTAAAAATCCTTTCAACCCTTAAGAATATAAAAAACTCTAAAAAACTTTTAAACCCCTAAATACTCTAAAAAAACATATAACCCAAAAAGACCCTAAAAACCATGAAAACCACTAAAACACAAAAATATGGGAAAAAGACACATACTCGTTAAGAAAAAAGGATGTCGCTGCTCTTATCTGGGCTCCCTCTCCTAACATCGCGATTTCCTGCATCTTTTCATGGCGGATTCATCTTCCGGTCTGTTCGTGATGATAATTGGCTTGTCAGTTGCGGCTTTCTTTGGTGGGCAATGTTGATCCTTGATGGCGGAGGATTTTGGAGGCTCTCGGTAGCGTCAGTTTTTGGTGGTTTTGCTTTTCTTGGAATTAGGTGTTCTGCTTCTAGTTCTGCTTCAAGTTTGGTGGATCTGGATGTGTGGACAGCAGATCTGGTCCTTGTGGTCAAAGGATTCTTCGGGCTTCCCCTTCTCAGATTTGCATGGTTTCCGAGGGGTTCTGGAAAGGGCGGCGTTGACTTGTCTTGGATCCGGTGACGACATTCCTTGGATTCGGCGGATCTGAAATTTTCTCTTCTTACAGTGAATTCTTGCATCTCGTCTGTTCTATTTGGTCCTGGGTGTCTCTCGAGGAGCCACGATGCGGTGGGTTTCGGTGTCAATGAACTTGGGTTGGGTGCTTCTCGATGGCATGATTGTTTATGTGATGGAATAATGGTTTTGATGCTCACTGCAGCTATAGGTTGGTGTCTGATAAAGTTGATGTTGCAGGTTTGATTTTCTGTTTCCATTTTCTTGTTCTTGGATCTTTCTACTGATGAAGGTTTGTCCATACTGTGCTATGTTCGTTTTGATTTTCTGGTTTGTGTATTATTGAATGGTGGCTGGTTTGGTTTTGTGCTGTTGTTACTGCTGAATGATGAGTTTAAGGCGTTGTGGATGATGCAGAATGGGTTTAGGTGTGGGTTCTAGTGGTCTTTTGTTTCTGATTTGATGGGATGTTGGAACTGGTCTGGTCAATAAGAGTCGGTCGCTGGGTTCTGAGTTGTTATAGGATGTTTGCTACTGGTTGTTGGTTCTTTCATATGTTGCTGGTGTATTTTGGTCAGTTATTGAGTTTCTGGATGATGAGCTACTGGACTTTGGCTACAACTTCCCTTGAGTGGAGGTGGTGGGTGCTGGAAATATGGTTTGGGTGCGTTGATTGGTGTTCGATGAAAGTGGAATGGCTGGGAGTTTTTGATTTCTATAATGGAAATGTTGTTGGATGGCTTGGTTGTGATGCTGGATGTGGCTGAATGTTTGGCGGTGAGTTTCTGACAGGGATGGCTTGCTGCGGTGGGATTGGTAGTTGGATTTCGCTTGTGTTAGCTGTTGGCAGGGAAGAAGAGTTGATGGGGTCTGGAGGCTGGTTCATGTTATGGGATTCTTGTTCTGTTTGGCTGGGTGAAGCTGTTCTAGATGCTGCTAAGCGATGTTGTGGCGGTGATGCCTGGATTAAGCTGGATTCTGGACTTTGTGAGATTAGAGGCTGGTTGCTGCTTGGTTGTGAGCTACTAGATGCTGGTTGATACTGGTGATGATGATTGTTGATACTTGGTCTTTTGTGTTTTCTTTTTTGGGTTTGCTTTGCTTCTTTTCTTTTTCGATTTTTGTTTTTTTTGGCATGGGTTGTAAGGGGTTTTTGGGTGTGGGTCGTTTGACCCCTCCCCTCCCTTGTCTGTTGTGTCTCTTTTTCTTTCTACTAAATTTGGTGGGGCCAGGAATAGCTTGATCCTCACATCTTCCTTGCCCCTAAAAACCCGAAAAACAAATGAAAACCCCTAAAACCCCTAAAACCCCTCAAAACACCTAAAAACCCTAAAACCCATAAAAATCCTAAAAAAATAGCTAAAAATCCATGAAAATGTAAAAAACCTTTAAACCCTAGAAATCCCCTAAAAACCATAAACCCCCTAAAACCTTAAAAACCCTAAAAATTCTATAGAAACCCTACAAACTACTAAAAACTCCAAAAACCCTTTAATCCCAGAAAAATGTTAAAAACTCTAAAAAAATTAAAAACACTAAACAACTCAAAAAAACCATAAATACCCAGAAATACCCTAAAACCCTAAAAAAATGTAAAAACCCTTGAAAACCCCTAAAAACTACAAAATCCCTAAAAACACTAAAAAACCCTAAAACCCATATAAATCCAAAAAACTCTTAAAACCATGAAAAGTTAAAAAACCCTAAAATCACTAAAAAACCTTATAACTGTAAAAATCTCTAAAAACCATAAAAACCCTAAAAACCCATAAAACCCAAAAAACCACAAAAACCACTAAAAACCCTTATATCTCTAAAAAATTTGAAAACACAAAAACATCTCAAAACCACTAAAACACTCAAAAAACCATAAAACCCCAAGAAAACCCTAAAAACCTGAAAACTCTTAAAAACAACTTAAAATCCTTAAATTCCCTAAAAAATCCTAAAAACCCTAAAATTGAAAAAAAAAATAAAATTCTTAAAAACACATAAAAATCCATGAAAACCTAAAGAACCCTAAAATCCATGAAAACCCCTAGAAAATAATAAAACCCTTAAAGATGTTAATCCAATGGAGGAGGCCAAGGAGGGACTACTCAACTCTACCCAGGACAATTGCTACCAGATCCTCCTCCAAGGCCTCCATGTCTGCGGAGTAGCAAAGTCTTATGGGCATTTATACCAAGCTTTCTATTGACATGGAAAGCACTAGGAAAGCTGCAGTGGAGTGGGAGATAGCGGAGTCAGATGCGTCTTCAAGATATGGTGCTGATAGACACCACCATATGGGGAGGTTGACTCTTTTGATATATAGGTTTTCTCTGTCTTTGCTTTTTCTTGGGACTGTCTTTGGGTATGGGTCGTTTGACTCTACCCCGCCCATGTCTGCTACATCTCTTTTGTTAATAAATTGGGGGGGGGTGTCAGGAATAGCCTATCCCTACACCTAATTTGTCCTAAATATGTTAAAAATCATAAAACCCCATAAAACAACTAAAAAATTTAAAAATTATTCAAACCCCTAAAAATGTTTAAAAAATATTAAAAAACCTAAAAAACCTAAAAATTGAAAAATAACCCAAAAAGAACCTAAAAACCTAGAAACCCCCTAAAAACCCCCAGAATCCCTAAAAACCATAAAACCCCTAAAGACGTTAAAAACACTAAAGACCTATAAAAACTATAAAAACCCAAAAAAAATTCTAAAAATCCTTTAAATAAAAAAAGAAAATAAAAAACTCTAAAAGGAATTAAATGCCCAAAAAAAACATCTACAACCCCCCAAAATACCATAATAACCATGAAAACCCTTGAAAGACACTAAAAATGAAAAAAAAATTAAAAAACCATTAAAACTAATGAAAATGTAAAAAACCCTGAAAACCCTCAAAGACCCATGCAAGCCTTAAAAACCCTTAAAAATTCTAAAAACCCTTAAAAACCAAATAAACACTAAAAACTCTAAAAGCACCCTTAAAACCCCTAAAATGATAAAAACCTCTGAAAACATTAAAACGCCTAAAAAACTAAAAGACCCTAAAACACCCAAAAGACCCTAAAAATCCTAAAAACCCCAGAAACACATAAAACCCATAAAAATCCTAAAAATACCTAAAATACAGGAAAACAAAAAAACATTAAAAACCCTGAAAACTATAAAACCCCTAAAATCCTTAAAATTCAAAAAACCCATGAAATCCCACCAAAGACTCTAAAAAACCTTAAACCCCTAAAAATGATAAAAAAACTCTAGAAAACATTAGGAACCCAAAAAAACTAAAAAACCCTAAGCTCCAAAAAGACCCTAAAAACCTAGAAAACCCTAAAACCCCAACAAATCCAAAACCCCACACTGAAAAACCACTAAAAACCCAAAAAATCCCAAAAAACCCAAAAAAACAAAAAAAATTCCTAAAAACCACTAAAAATCTATGAAAATGTAAAAAAAACTCAAAAACCCCCCAAAAACCCAAAAAAAACCATAAAACCCTGAAAAATGTTAAAAACACTAAAAATCCTTAAAAAACTCTAAAACCCCTCAACATCCCAAAAAACCCAAAAAAAACCAAAAAAACTATAAAAATAAAAAAATCCACAAAAATATATGAAAACATAAAAAACCCTATAAACATTTAAAAACTAGAAAAATCCATAAAAACATCCAAAAACGTAAAAACCAATAAAAATCCTAAAAACCACTAAAAACACCAAAAACTCTTACGACCCCAAATATTGTTATAAAAACTCTGCAAAACCTTTAAAACTGTAAAAAACTAAAAAATCCCAAAAAAACCCAAAAAGTATGTAAAAACCCTAAAAACCCTTGAAAACCCAAAAAATACCCAAAATCCCTAAAAACCCAAAACACTTAAAAACATACAAAACCTAAAAAACCCAAAAAAACACAAAAAAAACCTAAAAAACCAGAAAGATACTAAAACCCTAAAAACCACTGAAAACCCATGAAAACCCTAAAACCCCTCAAAATCCCTAAAAGCTCCAAAAATCCTACAAACCATAAAATTCCTAAAAACCCCATAAAAATCCATAGAAACTTAAAAAACACAAAAAACATGAAAACCCAAGAAAACGATAGAAAACCTTAAAAATCCTTAAAAACCTTAAAAATACTAAAAACCCTTAAAACCCCTAAACACGTTAAAAACTCTAAAAACATTAAAAAACCTAGAAAAACTCAAAAAAAACATTAAAAACTCAAAAGACCCTGAAAAACCATAAAAACCCTAAAACCCCCCTGAAACACCCTAAACACTTTCAAACCCATTTAAAACCCTAAAAATGATAAAAACCTAAAGCAACCTAAAAAACCTGAAAAAACCTAAAAACCATAGAAAAAAACCTAAAACCCCTCAACATCCCTAAATACCCTAAAAATACCAAAAAACCATTAAAATCCTTAAAACCCACTAAAAATCCATCAAAATTTCAATGCCCCTAAAAATCCAGAAATCCCATTAGGACCATAAAACCCCTAAAAGCCATAAAAAACCTAAACACCCATAAAAAACTTAAAACCCACTAAAAACTCTAAAAACCCTTAAAACCACTAAAAACATTATAAAAATATAAGAAACTTTAAAAACCCGTAAAAACTTATAAAAAATACATTTAAACCCTAAAAAAGATTAAAACCCGAAAAAAAGGAAAATACCTAAAAAACTTCAAAATCCCACAAACCCATAAAATCTCTAAAAACCATAAAAATCAAAAAACTACCTAAACCCTAGAAAACAAAAAAACCCCCTAAAACATTAAAAACCCATAAAACCAATAAATGCTTAAAAACCAACTAAAACTCCAAAATCATTAAAACCCCTAAAAACTTTAAAAACCCCAAAAAAACATAAAAAAACCCTTAAAACTCAAAAAACCCGAAAACCCAAAAAGACCCTAAAGACCCTAAACCCCCTTAACCCCCCCCCCCCCTCCAAATCCCTAATAACCCTAAAAACCATAAAAACCATAAAAATCTTTAAAACCCCTAAAAATACCAAAAAACATAAAAAAACCCTTAAAATCCTAATAAACCTCTAAAAACCTTAAAACCCCCTAAAAACAACAAAAATAGAAAAAAACACAAAAAATCGTAAAAATCCGTTAAAACTCTAAAACACCCATAAACACCTAAAAACGTCAAAAACTCTAAAAAACATTAAAAAACCTAAAAAAACAAAAACCACCAAAAACCCAAAATATCTTAAAAACCATAAAAATCACTAAAAACCCTAAAACCCCCCTGAAAAACCAAAAAACCCTCAAAATAACTAAAAAACCAAAAAATACTAAAAATAAAAAAACCTAAACACACTAAAAAACCATGAAAATGTAAAAAAAACAGAGAACCATAAATACCCTTAAAACCATAAAACACTCAAAACTACTAAAACTCTAAATACCCTTAAAACCTCAAAAAACAAGAAAAAACCCTAAAGATCCGAAAAGACCCTAAAACATTGTAAAAACCTAAAACCCCTAAAAACCCCTTAAAACTATAAAAATCCCTAAAAACACTAAAAATAATAAAACCATAAAATCAATAAATATCCTAAAAACCCCTAAAAATCCATCAAAACGTAAAAACCCCTAAAAACTCAGAAATACCCTTGAAAACCATAAAAACCCATAAAAACATTAAAAACACTAAAAACCATAAAAACCAGAAAAACCACAAAAAAACATTAAAACCCATTTAAACCTCGAAAAATGTTAACAAAACTAAAAAAACGTTAAAACCCTAAAGAAGTAAAAAGACTCCTAAAAACCTAAAATACCCTAAAAACCATGGAAACGTAAAAAAACTGTAAAAATGATGAAATGCCTCTGAAAACCATAAAATCCCCTTAAAACTATAAAAAACCCTAAAACCACTAAAAACTGAAAAAAACCAATAAAACCCCAAAACCATTAAAAAACTCTAAAAACCTTAAAAACCAAAAAACTCAAATAAATCCTAAAAAATCAAAAAAAAAAACATAAAAAAAACCCTAAAAAGACTAAAAACCCCTAAAACCACTCAAAATCTGCAAAATCCCAAAGAAAATAAAAATTCATAAAACTCCTTAAAATCCCTGAAAACATAAAAAATCCTAAAAACCCTAAAACACCCTGAAATCCATAAAAGCCAATGAAAACCTTAAAAACCCAAAAAACCCCATTATAGCCCTAAAAACCCACTAAAAACACTAAAAACCCCTAAAGATGTTAAAAACTCAAAAACCCTTAAGAACAATAAAAAACTAAAAAATCATAAAAGGCCAAAAAGATAATAAAAACCTGATAAACCAAAAAAACACTAAACCCCCCTGAAAAAGAAAAAAACCATCTAAATAACTAAAAACTCTAAAAAACTCTAAAAAACACTAAAAACTATAAAAATCCTAAAAAACCCTAAAAGTCTAAAAAACATAAACATCCCTAAAAACCCTAAAAACCCCTTGAAAACCATAAAAAACTCTTATAACCTTAAAAAACACTAAAATCCATAAAAACCCTAAAACCACTAAAAATTATAAAAAGCCTTTAAACCACTATAAACGTTAAAAAACTCTAAAAATCCTTAAAACCCTAAATACTCAAAATCCCCACAAAAAAACCCAAAAAACCCCCTAAAACCCTAAAAACCCGAAAAACCTTAAAAATCCCTAAAATCCCTCAAAATCCCTAAAAACCATACAAAACCCTAAAAATAATAAAATCCTTAAAACCCCTAAAAATTCATAAAATGTAAAAAATACAAAAAACCCTTAAAACACATGAAAACAATTAAAACCCCTAAAAACATTAAAACCCATAAAACCCATAAAAACCCTAAAAACCCACTGAAAACTCCAAAAACACTTAAACCCCTAAAAACCATTAATCCCCCGAAGACCCTAAAAAATTCAAAAAAAAACATAAAATCTAAAAAAATACTCTAAAAGCCCCAAAAAACCCCCCCAAAACCCTCAATATCCCAAAAAAATTTAAATACCCTAAAAACCAAAAAAATAATTAAAAACCCCTATAAATCCATTAAAATGTAAAAACCTCTAAGAACCTTGAAAAACATTAAAATCAATAAAAAAACAAAAAAAAAACATAAAAATCCTAAAATATCGATAAAAACCAAGAAAATGTAAAAAACCCTAAAAACCCTGATATCCCCCAAAAAACCATAAAACCTCAAAAAACCTTAAAAACCATTAAAACACCATCAAGACCATAAAAATCACTAAAACCCATAAAAACACATAAAACCCCAGAAAACACTACCAAACTCTAAAAACCATAGAAACCCTTAAAAACTCAAAAAATCCTGAAAAACCATAAAACCCAAAAAACCTCGTAAAACCCTAAAAACCATTAAAAACCCCTAAAAACCCTCAAAATCCCCAAAATCCATAAAAACCATAAAACCATAAAATTCCTAAAAACCAATAAAAATTAAAAAAATAGAAAATACCCAAAAAACACAGAAAAACCCTTGAAAACCATAGAAACCTAAAAAAAACTTAAAAACTCCAAAAGACCATAAAAACCCAAAAACCCCACTAAAAACATTAAAACTCTTTAAACCCCTAAAAATATTTTAAAACTCTAAAAACTCAAAAAATCATAAGAACCCAAAAAACTCTAAAACCCTAAAAAATCAAAAAACTTTCCAAATCCCTAATTTTTTTTAAAAACCGTAAAAAATATAAACCCCTAAAAAATCCATGAAGATGTAAAGAATCGTAAAAAACTTTAAAACATCTAAAAACCAAAAACACCCCTAAAACCTAAAAAATCCTAAGACCATAAAAACATTAAAACCCCATAAAAATACTAAAAAAATATAAAACCTCAAAAAAAAATTAAACCCCTAAAAACATTAAAAGTCTCTAAAAATCTTAAAAACCATAAAAAACTTAAAAAACCCTAAAAACCAAATAATACCATAAAAACACTAATAAAAACTAAAATCCCCTAAATCCTGAAAAATCCTCAAAATACTTCAAATCCCTAAAATCCCTAAAAACCATAAATATTCTAAAAACCCCAAAATTTAGTCAATAGATAAAAACCACAAAAAGCCCCAAAAAACTGTAAATACCCCTAAAAACAGTAACAACCCATAAAAGACTAAAAAAACTAAAAAAACCCTGAAAGCCCAAAAGAACCTGAAATGCCTGAAAACACCTAAACCTCCTGAAAACCCTTAAAAAATAAAAAATTAAAAAAACCTAAACCCCCCCTAAAAATCCATCCATAAAACCCCTAAAATCTTAAAAACCTTAAAATCCAATAAAAACACTAAAAAGCACTAAATGGTCTAAAACCCCTTAAAACCCCTAAAAAGATAAAAAACTCTGAAAAACATTAAAAACCCTAAAAAACTCAAAAAAACCCCTAAAACCTCAAGCGACCTTAAAAAGTCTAAAAACACTTAAATACCCTAAAACCCTAATACTCCCTAAAAACCATAAGAATCCTAAAAAACCTCTAAAAATCCATGAAAACGTAAAAACTCATAAAAACCCTAAACCCCCCTAAAACCCATTAAAACCCATAAAACTCCATAAAACCCTAAAACCACACTAAAAACATTAGAACCCCTTTAATACCCTAAAAATCTCAAAAAACCCCCTAAAACCCAAAAAGACCCTAAAACCGAAAAAGTCCCTAAAACCCTTGAAATCCCCTAAAAACCATCAAAATACCTAAAAACATGAGAAAACCGTAAAACCCATAGAAATCCTAAAACCCCATAAAGATCCATGAATATGTAAAAACCATAAAACCCTTGAAAACCCCCGAAAACCATAAAATCCAACAAAAAAATTAACAAAACAAAAAAATTCAAAAAACCTACTAAGAACTCTAAAAAACTATAAAACCCCTAAAAATTTAAAAATTATAAAAAACCATTAAGCCCCTAAAAACCCAATAAAACCCTAAAACCCCAAATGACCCTAAAAACCCTGAAAACTCCTAAAAACCGTAAAAAAGCCTGAAAACCCCTAAAACACTCAAAACCCCAAAAAACAACTAAAAATCCTAAAAATCCCCAAAAATTCCATAAAAACATAAAAATCCCAAAAAATCATGAAAATCCCCTAAAAACCATAAAACCAGTAAAAACCATAAAAACCCATAAAAACCAATAAAACACTAAAAACCACTAAAAATTCTAAAACTCATAAATACATTAAAAAAATAGAAAAAAAACATTAAAACCATAAAAATTTTTTTTTCTAAAAACTCAAAAGTAAAAAATCAAAAACCCAAAAATTTTGAATACCCCTAAAAACCCTTGACAACCCCAAAATACCCTAAAAATTCCTAAAAACCACGAAACTCCAAAAAACCCTCTAAAAATCCATGAAAACAAATAAGACCCTAAAAACCATGAAAACACCCAAAAAACCAAAAAACACCATAATAAACTTAAAAACACTAAAAACCCATAAAAACCCTAATAATACTAAAAACTTTTTAAAACCCTTAAACCCCCTAAAAACTTTAAAAAACACTAAAAACCCAAAAAGACCCTAAATTCCATGAAAACCCTAAAACCTCTAAAACTCTAAAAACCATGAAATCCCTAAAAAACCCTAAAAACCCTCAAAATATCTATAAACCCTAAAAACCATAAAAATCCTAAAACCCCCTAAAAATCCATGAAAATGTAAAAAACCCTAAAAACACTAAAAACCCTTAGAGAAAGATAAAAACCCCCTAAAAACCTAAAAAATATTAAAAAACCTAAAACCACTAAAAACTCTAAAAACCAATAAATCCCCTAAAAAACAAAAGAACTCTTAAAAAACCCCTAAAAATCCAAGAAAATGTAAAAACCATAAAACCATGAAAAAAATTCTAAAACCCATAAAACCCCTAAAAATGAAAAACCCTAAAAACTCATATAACCCTAAAAAACTACTAAAAACTCTAAAAACACTTAAAACCAATAAAAATGTTTAAAAACTCTAAAAACCTTAAAAACCCTTACATCCCAAAATTACCCTAAAAACCCTGAAAACCCTAAAAACTCAAACAACCCTTGATAACCCAAAAACCCTACAAAATCCCTAAAATCCCTAAAAACCCTTTAAATACCTAAAAATATTAAAAAAACTCTAACAACCTTAAAACCCTAAAAAACACAAAAACCACCCCAAAAGCCAAAAGGCGATAAAAACATTGAAAACCCATAAAAACACTAAAATCCAGAAAATCACTAAAAACCCTAAAAACACTAAAAGGCATAAAAATCATAAAGCCACCTAAAAATACATGAAAACATAAAAACCCAGAAAAACCTTGAAAAACATAAAAACCACTAAAAAACATAAAAACATCTAAAAACTCATAAAACTCCTAAAAACCACTAAAAACAATAAAAACACTAGAAACCCCTAAAAACATTAAAAACTCTAAAAAACTAGAAAAACCCTAAAAACTCAACCACCCTAAAAACCCAAAAAGACACTATAAACCCTGAAAACCATTAAAAACCCTAAAACCCCTCAAAATCCCTAAAACCCTCACAAACCCTAAAACCCCTAAAAATCCTAAACCCCCCCCCACAAAAATCTATTAAAATGTAAAAAAATCTCAAAACACTGAAAAACCCATTAATAACTCTAAAAACCCATTAAACCTAAAAAATTTTAAAAATTCTAAAATACCTTAAAAACCCTAAAAACTCAAAAAACCCCTAAAAATCAATAATACCTTAATAACCATGAGGAACCCTAATTACCATGAAAAACCTTTAAAACACTCAAAATCCCTAAAAACCACTAAAAAAATAAAAATTATATAAACCCCTTAAAAATATATGAAAACATAAAAACACTAAAAACCATGAAAACCCCTGAAAACCAAAAAAACACCGAAAACCCAAAAAAAATTAAACCCATAAAAACACTAAAAAATAGCCTAAAACATTAAAACCCTTAAAACCCCTAAAAGGTTAAAAAATCTAACAAACATTAAAAACTCAATAAAACTCAAATAAACCCAAAAATCGTAAAATACCCATAAAAACCAACCAAACCATAAAAATCCTAAAAACCCCTTAAAAATTCATGAAAATGTAAAAACCTCTAAAAATGATGAAAACCCATGAAAACTATAAAAATCCCTAAAACCATTAAAAACCATAAAACCTCATAAAAACCATAAAAACCACTAAATCTCTAAAAACTTATAAAACCCCTAAAAAATTAAAACAATAAAAATCCCTAACACCACAAAAAAATTATAAAAAAAACATTAAACAATAATAAGACCTCAAAACCCCCAAAAAAATAAAAAACCCTAAACCCCACTAGATCTCAAAGAACTCTAAAAACCCTAAACATCATACAAATCTTAAAACCGCCTGAAAATCAATGAAAACATAAAAAACTCCAAAAAAACACTAAAAACACTTAAAAGCACTTAAAAACTATAAAAAACTCAAGAAACCTTAAAAAACCTAAAACCTTGAAAAATCATCGAGCACCTGAAAATCCCTAAAACCCTTTAAAAACCCTAAAACTATAAAAATCCTAAAAATCTCTAAAAAATCTATGAAAACCTAAAAAACATTAAATGCATGAAAACTATGAAACCCCTAAAAACCACCATAAACTCAAAAAAACCCCAAAACACTAAATACATTAAAACTCTAAAAACCCACCAAAAAACTCAAAAAAAAAAACATAATAACTCAAAAAAACTCAAAAAAAATTATAACCTAAAATGACAAAAAAACCACAAAAATTCCCTTTAAATTTCTAAAAACCCTAAAAATCACTAAAATCCTAAAAAACAATAAAAATTCAAAAAAACCCTAAAAATCCACAAAAATATAAATACCCCAAAACCCTGAAAAACCAATGAAAACCAAAAAGACCTCTAAAATCATTGAAAACCCCTAAAACCCCATAAAAATTATAAAAAACACTAAAAACTATAAAACCCTTAAAACCCTTAAAACACCTAAAAATATTTAAAAACTCAAAACGACAATAAAACCCTAAAAAACTCAAAAAAAACCTTAAACCCCAAAATACCATAAAATCATTGAAACCCCCAGAAAAACCATAAAACCCTCAAAATTTCTAAAAACCCAAAAAAGCCTCAAAACCATAAAAATCCTACAAAACCCCTAAAAATCTGTAAAAATGTAAAAAACCCTAAAAACCATGAAAAAACTGTCAAAACAATAAAACACATAAAAAAACGCTAAAAACCCATAAAACCCCTAAAAGTACTAAAAACTCTAAAAACCCTTAAAACCTTGAATGAAGTAAGAAAGCTATTAAAAACCTTTAAAACCCCAAAACTTAAAAAAAACCCTAAAAACACAAAAAGAACCAAAAATCCCTAAAACCCATAAAAACTTCAAATCCCTAAAAATCCTAAAAATAGAAAAAAGCCTAAAAAATCCAAAAAAAATCCAAAAAAAATCCGATAAATATCCATGAAACCATAAAAAACCCTAAAAACCTTGAAAACCCATAAAAACATAAAACTCCTAAAAAAATTAAAGAACCCAATAAATCCATAAAAACCCTATAAACCCACTAAAAACTCTAAAAACACCTAAAACATAGAAAAATGTTAAATATGCTAAAAAACATACAATCACTAAAAAATCAAAGTCTCTAAAAACCTAAAAAGACCCTAAAACCCAACAAAACCCTAAAACCCCTAAAAGATCTATGAAAACTCCCTAAAAACTCTCAAAATACCTAAACCAATAAAATACCCCTAAAAACCATAAAAATCATAAAAAACCCCTAAAAATTCATGAAAACATATAAAACTGTAAAAGACTTGAAAACCCCTAAAAACATAAAACACCCCAACAACCTCAAAAAACATTTAACAACTATAAACATCCTAAAAAACTACTGGAAACACTAAAACCCCCTAAAATCCATAAAAATGTTAAAAACTCTAAAAAACATTAAAAACCTAAAAATGTAAAAATAATCCTAAAACCCAAAAAGACCATAAAAAACATAAAAATAAAAAAAACCTAAAACCTTGAAAAAACCCTAAAACCCCCCAAATCAATAAAATCCCTAAAAACCACAAATCCCATACAAAACCAAAAAAACCCTAAAAATGCTTGAAAACATACAACTAAAAAAATCCCTAAAACTTCAAAAACATCTTAAAAACCCTCAAGAACCCTAAAACCCCTAATAACCCTGAAAACCCATTAATACTCTCAAATCCCTAAAATTCCTAAAAACCCATAAATACCATAAAAATCTTAAAAAACCTACTAAAAATACCTAAAAACCTAAGAATCCTTTAAAACCCAAAAAACCCCCAAAAAGAATAATAAACTTAAAAACCTATAAAAACACAAAGAAACCAAGAAAAACTCTAAACCTCCATAAAACCCCAAAAACATTAAAAAAGTCTACAAACACTTAAAACCGTAAAAAAACTCAAAAAAACCTAAAAACCCAAAAACCCTGAAAACCCCTAAAACCCCAAAAAACCCCTAAAACCCCTAAAACCCCTAAAACCACATAAAAATTGCTAAAACCATTAAAATCAAAAAATTAAAAATTAAAAAATTAAAAGACATGAAAACCATAAATATCCTAATAAACCCCTAAAAATATATGTAATGTAAAAACCCTAAAAATCTTGAAAACCCCTTAAAACTCGTAAAAAAAATCTAAAAACCCATAAAAAAATCAAAAACCCACAAAAATATCTAAAAACCCTTAAAATCTCTAAAAATTTCATAAATGCTAAAAAAACTTTAAAACCCTACAAAAAACAAAAAACCCCAAAAACCCAAAAGACCCTAAATGCTCTGAAAACCCCTAAAAGCCGTTGAAATCCCAAAAAAACCCCAAAATTAGTAAGACCTAAATAACCCAAAAAATTATAGATTTCCTAAAAAACAATAAATATCCATGAAAACCTAAACAACCATAAAAACCCCTTAAATCCATAAATAACCTTTAAAACGTTCAAAAACCCTGAAAACCAACAAAAATCAGAAAAAAGAACTAAAAAGTCTAAAAACCGATAAAACACCTAAAAATGTTAAAAAATATAAAAACCCTTAAAACTACTAAAAAACTCAACAAAACCTATAGAAACCCAAAAGACCCTTAAAACCCTAAAAATCCTAAAAACCCCTTAAAAAACTTTAAAAACCTAAAAATCCCTAAAACCCCTAAAAACTATAAAACCCATGAATATGCAAAACACCCTAAAACCCATAAACCCCCTGAAAACCATAAAAACCCATAAAATCTTTATAAAACCTACAGACCCAACAAACACTCTAAAAACCCTTAAATTCCTAAAAAAAATTAAAAAATCAAAAAATCTTAAAAGTCCACAAAAAATCAACCCCCCTAAAACCCCAAAATAAATTAAAAATCCTGAAAAAACTGAAAAACCCAAAAAACACATGAAAAATCATAAAAACCCTCAAAGTCACTAAAAACCCTAAAAACAATAAAAACCATAAAAATCCTATAAACCCCCTAAAAATCCATGAAAATATAAGAAAATCATAAAACTCTGAAAACCATAAGAACCACTAAGAACCTTCAAAAACCCTAAAAACCCACAAAATGCTTAAACCGCTAAAAAAACTAAAAATCCTTTGAACCCCTAAAAATGTTAAAAAATTCTAAAAACCTTTAAATCCCTAAAAAAAATACCCTAAAAACATTGAAAACCCCTGAAAACCCCAAAAACCCCCCAAACCCAAAAAATACACCAAAACCCCTGAAAACCCCAAAAACCCTCAAATTCTCTAAAACTAGTAAAAACCCTAAAACCCATAAAAATCTTAAAAACCCTATAAATCCATTAAAATGTAAAAAAACCTAAGAACCCTAAAAACCCCATGAAAACCATGAAATCACAAAAAACCATAAAAACACTAAACACCCATAAAAACCATAAAACCCACTGAAAACTATAAAACCCCTTAAAATGCAAAAAGCGTTTTTACAAATGTTAAAAGCGTTAAAACCCTATAAAAAACGATTAAAACCCTAAAAACTAAAAAAATCCCTAAAAACCATAATGACCCAAAAAACCCTAAAAACTACAACATCCCATAAAAGCTCAATAAAACCATAAAAACCCTCAAAAACACTAAAAACACTAAAAATACTAAATACCATAAAAACCCTAAAAATCAATGAAAATGGAAAAAAAATCCCGGAAACCCTAAAAACCCCAAACCATAAAAACCCTAATACCTTAAAAATATAGAAAACCCATAAAAACCCTAAATAACCAATAAAAATCTAAAACCCTTTAAACACCTAAATTTTTTAAAAAACCTCTAAAAACATAAAAACCCTAAAAACAATAAAAGAAACCCTAGAAACCCAAAATGACCTTAAACCCCTAAAAATCCCTAGAAGCCCTAAAATTTTCAAAATACCTAAAAACCCTAAAAACTATAAAAATAATAAAAAATCAATAAAAATATATGAAATCATTAAAACCCTAAAAATCCTAAAACCCCCCAAAAACCCATAAACACCCCTAAAAACCTTAAAAACGCTAAATACCAATAAAACCCCTAAAAACACAAAAAAAATATAAAAATACTAAAAACCCCTAAAATGTTAAAAAACTCTAAAAAATATTAAAAACCATAAAAACTAAAAAAACCCAAAAAAACCCTAAAGACCTTGAAAACAAGTAAAACCCTGGATACTCTAGAAAACCCCAAATAACCCTCAAAATCCCTTAAACCCTTAAAACCCATAAAAAGTGTAAAAACAGTTAAACATCCCTAAAAATCCATGAAAACTTAAAAAACCCTAAAAACCATAAAAAAATATTAAACCCCTAAAAACCTCAAAAACCATACAAACACATAAAATCCCTAAAAATCTCTAAAATCCCAAAGAACCCTTAAAACCCCTAAGAATTTAAAAACTATAAAAAACCATGAAACCCTTAAAAACAAAAAAATACACTAAAACCCTAAAAGACCCTAAAACCCCTGAAAATCCCAAAAAACCATAAAACCCATGAAAAACCTAAAGGCCCTTAGAATACATAAAAACCCTAATAAACCAGAAAAATCCTAAAACCCTCCAAGAATCCATGAAATTGTCAAAAACCCTAAAAACCTTGAAAACCTCTGAAAACCATAAAACCCCCATAATCTTAAAAACCCTAAAACCCTATAAAAACCATAAAACAACATTAAAAATTATAAAAAACATAAATACCCCTAAAAACCTTACAAATTCTAAAAAACCTCAAAACCCTCAAAAACTAAAAAAAACCCTAAATTCCAAAAAAAACTCTGAAAACCCAAAAAAAACATGAAGGCCTTGCAAACCCTTGAAAAGACCTAAAAACCTTAAATCACTAAAAACCATAGAAAACATAAAAACCCTAAAAATCCTGAAATACCCATAAAAACCATGGAAATATAAAAACCGCTAAATATCCCGAAAACCCCCTAAAACCTAAAAATCATGAAAAACCTTACAAAACCCTAAAAACCCATAAAGACCCTAAAATGCCCTAAAAATATAAAAACACTTAAAACCCCAAAAAAATGTTACCAATCTATAAAAAACATTAAAAATCCCAAAAAACACAAAAAAATCATTAAAAATAATAAAAACCCTTGAACCGCCCCATAAAACCCTAAAAACCATCAAAAATCCCTAAAAACCATCAAAAATCCCTAAAAACCTTCAAAATACCTAAACACCCCCAAAACCATAAAAATCCTAAAAACCACTAAAAATCATGAAAAAGTAAAAAACTCTAAAAGCCCTGAAAACCCCTTAAAAACGATAGAAACCCCAAAAAATATTTAAAACCTTAAAATACAATAAAAAATGAAAAAAATACTCTAAAAACTTTAAAACCATTAATGCCCCTAAAAATATTGGAGAACTCTAAAAATCCTTAAAACCCCTCAAAACTCAAAAAACCGTAAAAACCCAGAAAAACTCTAAAACCCTGAAAAAAACCTCAAAATCCCTAAACCCCTAAAAATATTAAATATGTTAAAAAAACCCAAAAAACCCCCTAAAAATCCATGAAAACGTAAAAATCCTAAAAACCTTCAAAACAATTAAAAACCAGAAACACCCTTAAAAAATTTAAAAACATAAAAACCTTAAAAACCCATAAAAATAGTAAATAAAACTAAAACCTATAAAACCCGTAAATAACTAAAAACTTTAAATATCTCAAAAAATATTAAAAAGCCTAAAAACTCATAAAACCCTAAAACCCCCAAATTACTATGACAACTTTAAAATTCCTAAAATTCCCTAAAATCCCTAAAATTACTAAAATACATAGAAACCCTCAAAATCCCCAAAACCCCTAAAAACCTAATAATAGGAGTGGCATGAGTATGGATCTAGTACAGTCTAGTGAGAGAAGACAGAAATTGGTGGAAGTGGATGAGGCAACGGGAATGATCAAGTCTATGTCCAATTGGCCAATAGTTGCCACGGTCTTTGATCGGCCCAAAATGGATTTGATTGTTGGGAGTGACATGGAGGTAGCAGTGGTGGATTTAGGCGGTAATAGTATGAAATTGGCTGGGAATTGTTTTGGAATGGGAGGTATTAACACTGAGGCGGTGCATGTGGATGAAGGGAGGGATCTGGATTGATGAAGTGAGCATGTTGGAAGTGGTGAGATGATAGGGAGGGGGAAGAAGCCAGAGAAGGAGGCTGAGCAGGGAGATGGCTGGGCATGGGCAATGAGAGGGCCCCTTGTTAGAGTCCCTGGGAGGAGATACCATGGCCTAGAGGAAGGGAAGTGGGAAATCCAACAACAACCTCTTTCCGAATATGAATGATGTTTCTCTGATTAATAGGTTTTAGGATTTGTCCTCGGCTGGGCCAATTGGTGATGATGCTATGTAGGGGGGAGATACTGAGCAGGAGGAGGTGGATGGGCAGGAGGTGATAGCTGAGGATGGGAAAGAGATGATTATTATTTGGCATGAGATGATTTTGGTAGGGGAAAAGACCCTTGATATTGATGAGGGACACCCTTTTCGGAGAATAGATGACCCCTTGGTACTATCCACTGGTTGTGGTGAAGCAGGGAGGGCTGACATGGGGGTTATGCTTGTGTCCCTTGGTGAAGAGGTTGTTGCTTAACGCATGAAGGATTAGGATGGTCTTCCCCTATTGGAGTTCAAAACCAATGAACGAGGGTTGGCCCTGTATTTAAAGAAGGCCATGGTATTCATGATGTCCCATCTTCTAAAGACCACTATGTGGTCCTCCATGACATGGTGATGGTCGAACATCCAAGGTTCTCCCTCGAGGATGAGGCTAAAAGAGTAGGGGGGATTTTTTCTAAGGAGGACCGCAAGATAAATGTTGTTATGAACCAGTTCAGAGAGGAAAGAGGAAAGCATCAAAAGGGGGATGCAGCATCTCTTATGAAAGGGAGCAGGGATAATGACCGAGGGGCCTCAAGTGCAGTTAGTGATGGAGTCCTATAAGAGAAGGAAGTTCATGCGGATGGATTCACCTCTTCCCCCCCAAAGGAGGTAGAGGTGGGATTAATCTTCTCTCCCCATACCCATGGAGACCCAGCCCACCTCATGGGAGGCTAATCATTAATTAAAAGTAATCAAGTGGGAGAGGCCTTCGCGGAATGCAGAGAAAGAGAGGGTCAGAGAGAAGTACTTGGATATGCTCAGACTACAGGAGGACTCTAAGTCGATATGGCATTCTATGGACGCAGGGGTGGATTCAAACTTTTTCTTTGCTGATGTGGATGCTGGACTTTGTTTGAATGATGAACCTTACACCGTGGGAATGAATTATTACTTTTTCAATGAAATTGACTGACTTGTTCTTGCTTTATGTTTTTGGGCTCTTTTGTGGTTTGGGTTTTTCGGGTGTGCTGGGGTTTTTTTGGGTTTGGGTTGGTTGGCCCTGCCCCTCCTTTATTTTGTATCACCTGTTTTCTCTTTATACATTTTGGAGGGACCAGGGATAGTCTGGCCCTGCACCTTCCTTACCCTAAAAACCCTAAAAACCATAAAAATCCTAAACCCCCAAAAATTCAGTTAATACGTAAAAACCACTAAAAATCCCTAAAACCCATAAATACCAATAAAAACCTTAACAACCCATGTGTGTGCTTTACTTTTGGACACTGTGTCTTTTTTGGTTTTGCTTTTTGTTTCTGTTTTCTTTCATTTTGTGGCCTTCAGGCGGAGGTTGTAAGGGGTTTTGGGTGTGGATTGATTGATCCCTCCCCTCCCTTGTCTGTAGTGTCTGTATATTTTGTTTTATAAATTTTGGGGGTTCCAGGAATAGCCTGGACTCGAGCCTTCTTTGCCTAAAAAGTTAAAAACTCTAAAAAACCTTAAAACCCCTAAAAACTCAAAAAAAACCTAAAACCTAAAATGAACCTAAAAAAGCCAGAAAAAACCCATTAAATCCCTAAACAACTTGAAAACCCCTAAAACCCATCAATACCCCTAAAATCCCAAAAAACCTTTAAAAACATAAAAATCCTAAAAACCCCTTAAAATTCCATGAAAGCCTAAAAGCCTAAAAGCCTAGAAAACCCCCTTAAAACCATAAAACCCCTAAAACCATAAGAAACCTTAAAGTCTAATAAAAACAGTAAAAAACACCGAAAACTCTAAAAACCCTCAATCCCCTAAAATGTAAAAAAACTCTAAAAACCCTTAAAACCCCTAAAAAACATAAAAAATTCTAAAACCCCCAAAACTCCTAAAAACCCTAAAAACCCCTAAAACCAAAAGAATCCTAAAAAACCCCAAAAATCCATGAAAATGTAAAAACTTCTAAAAACTCTAAAAAACCCCTAAAATCCATTAAAACACCTAAAAACCATAAAAAACCATAAGAACCCATAAAACCCCTAATAACCAACTAAAAACTCTAAAAACCTTTAATACACTAACATCTCAAAAAACCCTAAAACCAAAAACGATCCTAAAACCCCTAAAAACCCCAAAACCCCAAAAACCACTAAAAACCCCTAAAACCAATCAAAATACCAAAAACCCGAGAAAACCGTAAAACCCATAAAAATAATAAAAACAAATAAAGATCCATGAAAATGTAAAAACCTTAAAACACTTGAAAAATTCCTAAAAACCATAAAAACTATAAAAAAACCTTAAAAACCAATAAAAATTCTAAAAACCCACGAAGAACTCTAAAAACCCTTAAATCCACTAAAATATTAAAAACTCTAAAAAACCTTAAAAACAGTAAAAAACTCAATAAAGCCCTAAAACCAAAAAGTCCCTAAAACACCTCGAAAAACCCTAAAACCCTCAAAATCCCTAAAAACCCTAAAAAACATAAAAAATCCCCGAAAATCCATGAAAACATAAAAAACCCTTAAAACCATGAAAACCACCAAAAAACCAAAAAACCCCCCAAAACTATAAAAACCATAAAACCCCATAAAAACACCAAAAACCACTAAAAACTCTAAAAATCCTAAATACATAAAAAAAATCCAAAAAAACCTTAAAAAACCTAAAAAAACAAAAAAATCAAAAGACCCAAAAACCCTGAAAACCCCTAAAACCCTTTAAAACCCCCAAAAAACTATCAAAATCCATAAAACCCTAAAAATTCCTAAAAACCATGAAACTCCAAAAAACCTCTAAAAATCCAAAAAAAACATATAAAACACTAAAAACTATGAAAACCTCTGAAAACCACAAACCCCATAATAACCATTAAAACCCTAAACACCCATAAAAACCATAAAAATAACTAAAAACTTTAAAACCCCTTAAAACCCCTAAAAAGGATAAAAAACTATAATATACCTTAAAAACCTTAAAAAATCAATAAAAACAATAAAAACCCACAAATACCCTAAAACCCTTGAAAGCCCTAAAACCTCTAAAACACTAAAAACCTAAAGCCCGCAAAATCCCTAATAACCTTCAAAATATCTTAAATCCCTAAAAACTATAAAAAATATAAAGAACCCCTAAAAATCCATGAAAATGTAGAAAACCCTAAAACCCCCAAAAAACCTCAGAGAAAGACAAAACCTCCTAAAACCCTAAAACGACTAAAAACTCTAAAACCCCATAAATCCCCTAAGAATGTTAAAAATTCAAAAAAACCTTAAAATGGTAAAGAACTCAAAAAATGCTAAAATCTATGAAAATGTAAAAAAACCATAAAAACCCATAAGAAACTTCGGAAACCCATAAAAACCCCTAAAATTTTGAAAACACTAAAAACCCATATAACCCTAAAAAACTACTAAAATTTCTAGAAGCCCTTAAAACCACTAAAAATGTTTTAAAACTCTAAAAAACCTTAAAAATCCTAAAAACCCCAAAAGACCCTAAAAACCCCTAAAAACCATAACATCCCCTGAAAAACCATCAAAATCCCCTCAAAATCCCTAAAAACACTAAATAACCCTAAAAAAATAAAAATAATAACCCTCCCCCCAAACAAATCCATAAAAACGTTAAAAACTCTAAAAACCCTTTAAACCTATAAAAACATTAAAAACTCTAAAAACCTTAAAACCCTGCAAAACAAAAAAAAAGGCTTAAAACCCAAAAGGAAATTAAAACATTAAAAACCCATAAAACCCTAAAATCCTAAAAATTCATAAAAACCCTAAAGCCCCTAAAAACCCGTAAAACCATAAAATCATAAAATCCTCTAAAAATACATCAAAACATAAAAATTGTAAAACCCTTGAATACCATAAAAACCAATAAAAAACATAAAAACTACTAAAAAATCATATAAACCATAAAAACCACTAAAAAATCTTAAAAAACATGACACCCCTAAAATGTTAAAAAACTCTAAAAAACCAAAAAACCCTAAAAACTCAAAAAATACCCAAAAAGACACTAAAAACCTTGAAAACCCATAAAACCCATTAAAATCCCTCAAATCCTAAAAATCCCTAAAACCATCATAATCCCTAAAAACCCTAAAAATCCAAATCCCCCCTTAAAATACATTAAAATGTAAAAAAATTCCAAAAACACTGAAAACCCCTCTTAAAACACTAAAAACCCTTTAAACCCAAAAACACGCTAAAAATTCTAAAAAACCATAAGAACACTAAAAATTCAAAAAAAAACCATAAAAATCAATAATACCATAAAAACCCTAAGAAACCCTAAAACCCATGAAAACCTTCAAAACACTCAAAATCTCTAAAATCCCTAAAAACAATGAAAATCCTAAAAACCCCCTAAAAATCTTTGAAAATGGAAAAACACTAAAATCCTTGAGAATCCCAAAGAACCATAAAATCCCCTAAAAAACATAAAACCCATAGAAACCCTTAAAAATTGAAAAAACTGTAAAAACCCTTAAAAAGCCTAAAATGTTAAAAACTCTAACAAACCGTAAAAACCCTAAAAAACTCAAAAAAACCCTAAAACCCCAAATGACCCTAAAACCCTGAAAACCCCTAAAAAAGTGAAGTTCCCTGAAAAAACATAAAACCTCTCCAAATCCCTAAATACCAAAAAAAACATAAAAACCATAAAAATCCTAAAAACCGCTTAAAATCCATGAAAACTAAAAAACCCTAAAAACACAGAAAAACCCATGAAACCCATAAAACCCCAAAATACATAAAAACCCTAAAACCCATAAAAACCATAAAAACCCACTAAAACTCTAAATTTTTTTAAAACCCCTAAAACGTTAAAACTCTAAAAATCCCTAAAAACTCTAAAAACTAAAAAAACCCTAAAACCCCAATAAGACCTTAAAACCCCAAAAAATCCAAAAAAAACCCTAAAACCCCTCAAAATATCAAAGAAAGCTAAAAACTATAAAAATCCAAAAAAAACCAATAAGAATCAATGAAAACATAAAAAACCCCTAAAAATACTAAAAAATCATAAAAACCAAAAAAAACCCCTAAAACCCTTAAAAACCTAAAACCCTAAAAAAACACTAAACCTCTTAAAAATACCTAAAAACCCTAAAACTATAAAATTCCAAAAAGACCCTTAAAAATCTATGAAAACATAAATAACTGTAAATGCTTGAAAACCAGGAAACCTGTAAAAACATCAAAAACATTAAAACCCATTAGAGCTAAAAAATCACTAAAACCCCAAAAATCCCCTTAAAACCCTAAAAACCCTAAAACCCCTAAAAATGCTAAAAAACCATAAATATCCTAAAAACCCACGAAAATGTAAAAAAACCATAAAAAACCAAAAAACTAATGAAAACCATAACAACCTATAAAACCCTTAAAACCCTTAAAACACCATATAAATTCTAAAAACAAATTAAAACACTAAAAATCCTTTAAACCACTAAAAACGTTAAAATACTCAAAAAACAATAAAACCCTAAAAACTAAAAGAAACCCTAAAACACCAAAAAGACAATAAATTCTTTAAAAACCCAAAAAACCCTAGAAAACCCCTAAACCCCCTCAAAATCCTAAAAACCCTAAGAACCATAAAATTATAAGAAACCCCTAGAAAACAATAAAAATGTAAAAAACATTAAAAACCCTTTAAAACCCATGAAAACCATAAAAACCCCTAAAAATTTAAAATAACATAAAACCCCTAAAAAACACTTAAAACTCTAAAAACCCTTAAAACATCAGAAGACTTTAAAAAACTCTTAAAAATCTTAAAAACTCTAAAAACTCAAAAAAAACAGAAAAACACAAAAAGAACCTAAAACATAAATCCCATAAAATCCTAAAAAACCTAAAAATCATAAAAATCCCAAAAAGCCTAAAAAAATCCTAAAAATACCATAAATATCCAGGAAACCATAATAAACCCTAAAAACCTTGAAAACCCCTGAAAAACATAAAACTCCGAAAAACATTAAAAACCCCAAAAACCACTAAAAGAAACCTAAAAACCCCTAAAAACCATCAAAATACTTACACCCAAAATATACACATAAAAACCAAAAAAAATCCTAAAAAACACATAAATTTTTTTGAAAACATATAAAACCATAAAAGCCTTGAAAACCCATTAAAACCTATAAAAACCGCTAACAATCTTAAAAACCTTAAAAACTATAAAAATCCTAAAAACTTGTAAAATCTATAAAAATGATAAAAAATATAAAAAACATTAAAAACCCAAAAAACGTAAAAAAAAATCCTAAAAACCCAAAAAGACCGTTAAAAACATAAAAAATCCTCAAAACCCTAA
The DNA here is from genome assembly GCA_963277665.1 of Viscum album. Taxonomy (NCBI): domain Eukaryota; kingdom Viridiplantae; phylum Streptophyta; class Magnoliopsida; order Santalales; family Viscaceae; genus Viscum; species Viscum album. Next base: position 593,617,237 of record OY728137.1, on the reverse strand, counting down.
CTCCTTGGAAAAACCCTCAAAATCCATAAAAACCCTAAAAATCCTTAAAACCCATAAAAATCCAAAAAAATCCCCAAAAAACACATGAAAACATAAAAAACCCTGAAAACCTCTAAAAACCATAAAACCCTGAAAAACCTTTAAAAACCCATAAAAATAAAAAAACCACTAAAAAATCTAAAAACCATAAAACATTAAAACTCTAAAAAACCTTAAAACAGCTATAAACCAAAAAAATCATTAAAACTTCAAAAACAGCCTAAAAACCCTAAAGATCCCTTAAACCCCTAAAAACCCCTAAATACCCTCAAATCCCTCAAATCTCTAAAAACCTAAAATACCATAGAAATTCTAAAAACCCACTAAAAATCCATGAAAACGTACAAAACCTTAAAAAACCTGAAAACCCCTTTAAAGGATCAAAATATCTTAAATACACACAAAATCTCTAAAACCATTTAAAACCCCAAAAAACATTAAAAAACTCTAAAAAACCATAAAATCGTAAACAACTCAAAAAAACCTAAAAACCCAAAAGACCATAAAAACTATGAAAATCCCTAAAAACCCAAAAAATCCCTAAAAATCAATAAAACCCTTAACAACCATAAATACAATAAAAACAATACAAATCCTAAGAAACCCTTAAAAATCCATGGAATGTAAAAAACCCTAAAAAACTTTATAAAACCCTAAAAACCCTTAAAACATTACAAAACACTAAGAACCCATAAAAACCCCCAAAAAACCACCACGAAATCTAAAACCCTTAAACCACCTAAAATGTCAAAAATGCTAAAAACCCTTAAAACCCTAAAAAATCAAAAAAAACCCCAAAAAACCCCAAAAGACCCTAAAAGCCCATGAAAACCCCTAAAAGCCACAAAATACCTAAAACAAATAACAAAAAAACCATAAAATTCCTAAAAACCCCAAAAAATCCATGAAAACATAAAAACCCTTAAAACCATAAATATCCATAAATGTATTTAATAAACCTGAAAACTAACAGAATTCTTAAGAAACAACTAAAAACGTGAAAAACCCCTTAAAACAACTCAAAACATTAAAAAACTCTAAAGACCCTAAAAACCAGTAAAAAATTAAAAAAAACTCTAAAAACTGAAAATACCCTTAAAACCCTGAAAGCCCCTAAAACCCACAAAATCTCTAACACCCCTAATAACTCTAAAACCCATAAAATCCTTCAAAACCCAAAAATCCCATGAAATTTATAAACACCCTAAAACCCAAAAAAACCTCTGAAGGCCATAAAAACCCTTAAAATATTAAAAACCCTACAGACCCAACAAACCCACGAAAAACACTCAAAACCATTAAATTCCAAAAAATGATAAAAATATATAAAAAACCTCAAAAGCTCAAAAAAACTCAAAAAACCCTGAAAAAACCCAAAAGAACCTGAAAGGCCATGCAAAATCCTCTAAACACTCAATATCCCCAAAAACCCTAAACACCATAAAAATCCAATAAAAACCCTTAAAAATACCAGAAAACATAAGAAAATCAAAAACTATGGTGTGTTGCGGCGGTTTGGATGCTTTTCTTGTTCTTGGAGGTGCTTTGTGTGGTCATGTTGGCCGATGTGATGTTGATTCTTGGCTAGGTCGTGGTTTATTATTGCTTCTGGATCATGAGTTTGTTGCTTGTGGGTTTCAATTGTCTCTTACTGCTGCAAAATTCTGGATGCTGTGGTTTGGTACTGGGTATGGTTGCTGGTGGTGTGATGTTAGTTGCGCTGCGAGATGTGGATTGCTGCTAGCTGCTGGGGTTGAAGGATTCAGTTGCTGGTTATTAAGTTGTGACCTCTTCAGAGATGGGTTAGGAGGTTGCTGGTGGTTTCCTGGGCATATGGGATTGGCAAGGCATGATATGCTTTGGTGCCGCTGGTTGCTGGGAGTTGATGATGGCTGTGTTTGTTTGCGGGGATCGTGTTGTGGTTTCATGCTACTGGCTGTGATTGGTTGCCATGTTGGTTTTTGTGCGACTGGTTGCGGGGGCTGGTTGGTTTGGACGTGTTGCTGCTGGATGTTGGAATGCACTGGATGATGGGAATTGTGATGCTGGATGCTAGTTGTTATTGAGCTGGGAGTTGCTGAAGCTGTGGTTTATGATCGTGCTGCTGATGGATGGTGATTGATGTTCAAGTTGGAATGCTGGTAGTTGGCTAGCTATGAGCTGCTGGATGCTGGTTGATGCTGGATGAGGGTGGTGGTTTCCAGGATTTGTGCGTTTTTTCTTTTTCACTTTTGATTTTTCTTTTTTGGGGACTTTTGCGTCTTGGGTTGTAAGGGGTTTTTAGGTGTGGGTCATTTGACCCATCCCCTCCCTTGTCTGTTGTGTCTCTTTTTTCTTTCTAATAAATTTGGGGGGGCTGGGAATAGCCCGACCCTCACATCTTCCTTGCCCTAAAAATGTAAAAAAAATCTAAAAACCTTAAAAACCCTAAAAAACTAAAAAATCCCTAAAAACATTGAAAACCCCTAAAATCCCTTCAAAATCCCTAAAAATCGATAAAAAACTTATGTTTTCTAAAAAATCCCCAAAAATCCATGAAAACGTGAAAAACCCAAAAAAAACAAAAAAATACTCTAAAAGCCTTAAAACCCCGAAAATCCATAAAAATCCATAAAATATCCACAAAACCCATAAAAACCAACAATAAACTATAAAACCCTTAAAAACCCTAAAAACGTTAAAAAACTATAAAAGACCATAAAAACTCAAAAAACCCTAAAAAACCAAAAAGACAATAAAAACCCTAAATAACCCTAATATCCCTGAAATCCCCTAAAAACCCTAAAAACCCTCAAAATACCTAAATATCCAAAAAAAATCTAAAAAATAATTAAAATTCTAAAAACCCCAAAAAATATATGAAAATGTAAAAAATCATAAAAACCCCTTGAAAACCATAAACCCCCCTAAAAATCTAAAAAATCCAAAAAATCCAAAAAAATCCTAAAGCCACTAAAAAGTATAAAAACATAAAAAACCCCTAAAAACACAAAAATATCCTAAAAACCTAAAAACCTAAAAACTCATGGAACACTTTAGAAACCCTAAAAACCCTCAATATCCCTAAAAACCCTAGAAACCCCAAAACCCCAAAAAAATCTAAAAAATCTCTTAAATCACTGAAAATGTAAAAAACCCTAAAAACCCTGAAAATCCCTAAATACCATAAAACCCCTAAAACCCCTAAAACCCCGAAAAACCTATAAAAACCATAAAAACCACTAAAAACACTAAGAACCCTTAAAACCCTAAAAACATTAAAAAACACTAAAAAACCTTAATACCCTAAAAAACCCTAAAACTCTTAAAAACCATTGAAAACTACTAAAACCCTCAAATCCCTAAAAACCATAAAAATAATAAAAAACCTAAAAAAACCTAAAAATTCATTAAAATGTAAAAAAACCTAAAGACCCTGAAAACCATAAGAACCCCTAAAATCATTAAAATCCTTAAAAACTAATAAAAACCCTAAGAATCCCACAAAAAACTCTAAAACCCATTTAAAACCCAAAAAATGCTATAAAACTCTAAAAACCCTTAAAACCCCTGAAATAAGTAAAAAAATTCCAAAAAGCCCAAAACAACCCTAAAAACCTTGAAAACCTCAAAAAAACCCTAAAACCCCTCAAAATCCCAAAAATCCCTAAAAATCCCTAAAAACCATGAAAATTCTAAAACGCCCTAAAAACTCATTGAAATACATAAATGACCCTAAATCCCCGAAAACCCCGGGAAACCTATAAAACCCCTAAAAACATTAAAAAACCATAAAACCCACAAACACCCTAAAAACCACTAAAAAATATAAATCCCCTTTAAACCCCAAAAAATGTTAAAAATTATTAAAAAACCTTTAAAACACTAAAAAATCCAAAAAACCCCAAAACCCCAAAAGTCCCTAAAAACCCAAAAAATATCTAAAAACCCAAAAAACCCCTGTAAAAACACAAAACCTCCTCAAAATCTCTAAGAACCTTAAATGAACTAAAAACCCTAAAAATCCAAAAAAAAAATCCTCAAATCCATGAAAACGAAAAATACCCTAAATACCCTTAAGACTTCTAAAACCCATAAAAACCCCTTAATACCATAACACCCCTAAAATCAATAAAACCCTAAAACCCTTAGATCCCCTAAAACACTAAAAAACTCTAAAAACCCTGAAAAGACTCAAAAAACATTAAAATGAAAAAGGACCATAGAAACCCTTAAAACCCTTAAAAACCCTCAAACCCATAAAACCATAAAAATCCTAAAAACCCCTAAAAATCTATAAAAAATAAAATAAACTAAAAATCCTTAAAAATACCTTAAAACCATAAAACTTCTAAATACCTTAAAAACCCCACAAAACCTATAAAAACCCCACTAAAAACTCAAAATTCCATTAAAACCCCTAAAAAGGGTTAAAAACTCTAAATACCTTAAAGACCATAAATACCCAAAAAGTTCATTAAAACCCTGAAATGCACTAAAAACTCCTAAACCCTATAAACCCTCAAAATCCCTAAAAACCCTAAAAACCCTAGAACCCATAAAAACCCTAATAAACCCCTAAAAATCCTAGAAAATGCTAAAACCTCTAAAAACCATAAAAAAAACACATAAAATCCATAAAAAACATTAAAACCATAAAAACCCTAAAAACACATAAAGACCTAAAAACCACTAAAAACTCAAAAAACCCTAAAACATCCTAAAAATGTTTAAAAAACTCTATAAAGCCTTTCCTTGTAGAAATATCTAGAAAATTTTGAAAACACCAAAAAGAACCCTAAAACTCCAAAATACCCTAAAATAATCTGAAAACCCACAAAGCCCAAAAAATCCCAAAAATCCTTAAAAAACACAAAAACAATAGAAATCCTAATAACCCCAAAAAATCTGTGAAAATGTAAAAAAACACCTAAAACCCTAAAAACCCATAAAAACACTAAAACCCACTAAAAACTCTAAAAACCCTTAAAACACATAAAAACGTTAAAAAACTCTTAAAAACAGTAAAAACCCTAAAAAACAATGAAAACCCCCCAAAACCCAAAAAGTACCTAAAAACGTTGAAAACCCCTAAGAACTTGAAAGCACCTAAAAACCATTTAAAACCCTCAAAATCCATAAAAACCAGAAAAAATAAAAAACTTAAAATTTTTAAAAAACACGTAAAAATCCAGGAACGCGTAAAAAACCATAAAAACCATGAAAAACCCATGAAACCCTTGAAAACCCCAAAAAACCTTAAAAAACCTAGAAAACCATAAAAACTCTTAAAAACCACTAAAGACTCTAAAAACCCTTAAAATCCCAAAAAAATATTAAAAAACACTAAAAACCTTTAAAACCCTAATGAACTAAAAAATACTAAAAAAACCCCAAAAAACCTAAAACCCCCTAAAAAACCCTTAAACCAATCAAAATCCCTAAAAACCCTAAAAATTCCTAAAAATCATAAAAATAATATCCCCCCCCCCAAAAAAAAAATCCATGAAAACGTGAAAACCCCTAGAAACCCAAAAAACCCTAAAAATCATAAAAACCCATTATAGAAATTAAAAAACCCTAAAAAATCAAAAGAATTATAAAAACACTAAAAAACACTAAAAACCATTTATAACCCTAAAAACATTAAAAACTATAAAAACCCTTAAAACCCTATGAAACACAAAAACCCCCTAAAAACACAAAAATGATTCTAAAACCCAGAAATCCCCTAAAACCTCTCAAAATCACATAAAACTATAAAAGACCATAGAAACCATAAAAATCCATGAGAACCAAAAAACCATGAAAAACTCATGAAAATCATAAAATCCTCCAAAAACCATAAAAACACCTAAAAATACATAAAACCCACTAAAAATATAAAAATCCTTAAAACTCCTAAAAACGTTAAAAACTCTAAAAAACATAAAAACCCTAAAAAACATAAAAAACCCCCTAAAAACTCAAAATGAGCCTAAAACCCCTAAAAACATTAAAAAACCCTGAAAACCCCTAGAACTCCTCAAAATCACTAAAAACCCTAAAAACTATAAAAATCCTATAAAAGCCCTATAAGTTAATGAAAATGTAAAAAAAGCCGGAAAAAGAAAAAAACCCTAAATAATTAAAAACCCATAAAAACCACAAAACACAACTTAAAACTCTAAAACCCTTAAAAATTATAAAATACTCAAAAATCCTTAAAACTTCACAAAACTCCAGAAACACCTAAAACTCAAAAATATTCTAAAACCGCTAAAACCCATAAAAATCCTAAAAACCTCTAAAAATCCATGAATACATAAAAAACCCGTAAAAACCATAAAAACCCCTAAAACCATAAAACCCCTAAAGACCATAAAAGCCCTAAAAGCTCATAAAAACCCTAAAAAAACATTAAGAACAATAAAAACACTGAAAACCCCTAAAAATTTAAAAACTCTAAATAACCTAAAAACCACTAAAAAGGTAAAAAACCCAAAACCTTAAAAGCCCCTGAAAACCCCTAAAAACCCTCAAAATCCCCATAACATCTAATTACCATAAAAATCCTAAATATTCATAAAAATCCATGAAAACATAAAAATCGATGAAAACCCTTAACACCGTAAAAACCCCATGAAAACCCTAAAACCCACTAAAAACTCTAAAAACCCTTGAAACCCATAAAAATTAAAAAAATATAAAAACCCTTAAAAACCCTAAATAAACTAAAAAACCCCTCGAATACTTTATAAACACTGAAAAAACATAGAAACCCCTAAAAACCCTAAAACCCGCAAAATCCCTAAAAATCCTAAAAAACCTTAATAACCATAAAATCATAAAAACCTAAAAACTCTAAAAACCTTTAAAAACTTTAATACAATAAAAACACATAAAAACCTTTAAAAAACTAAAACCCCATAAAAACCCTAAAACCCACTAAAAAAATCTAAAATCCTTTAAACCTTTAAAAAAGTTCAGAAACTCTAGAAAACCTTAAAACCCTAAAAACTCAAAAAACTAAAAAGAAACTAAAAAGAAACTAAAAACATTGAAATTCATAAAAACCCTAAAAACCCCTAGAAACCATAAAATTTTAGATTCACTAAAAACTATAAAAATAATAAAAACCATAAAAACTCTAAAAAATCTCTAAAAATCCATGAAAACGTAAAATCCCTAATCCATGAAGAACCCCTAAAAACCATAAACCACAAAAAACCATAAAATCACTGAAAACCCTTAAAACCCACTAAATTCTCTAAAAACCCTTAAAAACTTTTAATAAATCTAAAAAATCTAAAAAAACTTAAAAACCCTAAAAAATAAAAAGAAATATAAACCCCAAAAAATACTCAAAAAAAAACCCAAAAACAATAAAAAACCTAAAACCCCCTAAAAACCCATAAAATATTCAATATCCATTAAAACCATAAAAACCCTAAAAACCTAATAAACTCCTAAAATCCATGAGTACGTAAAAACCCTAAAAACCCAAAAACTAAAAAATAAACTAAAAAATATAAACCTTAAAAACCCTAATAAACAACTAAAATAGTAAAAACCCTTAAAACCCCTAAAAATGTTCACATACCTTAAAAACATAAAAAACCCTAGAAACTCAAAAAAAACCCACTAAAACCTAAAAAGACAAAAAAAATTAAAAAACATAAAAATCTAAAGCCCCCTAAAAATCAATAGAAATGAAAAAATACTAAAACCCAAAAAAATGCTTGCAAACCATAAAAACCCCTAATACACTTAAAAATCCTTAAAACCCATAAAAACCCTAAAAACCACTAAAAATGTTTAAAATCCTAAAAACCATTATAAATGCTAAAAAAGTATAAAAAACCTTAAATACCCTAGAAAACATTAAAAACCCAAAAAACCAAAAAAACCCTAAAACCTTGAAAAATCCTAAAAACACCTAAAACCCCTAAAACCACATAAAAACCATAAAATCCCAAAAACCATAAATACATAAAAAAATCCCTAAAAATCAATGAAAATGTAAAAAACCCTAAAACCATGAAAAACACCAAAGACTATAAAAATCAATAAAAATCTTAAAAACCCTAAAGAACCTTAAAACCCCTAAAAACCACTAAAAACTCAAAAGCCCCTTAAAACCACTAAAAACATTGAAAAACTACAAAAAACCTTAAAACTCATAAGTAAACTCAAAAAACCCTAAAATAATAAAAGGAACCTAAAAACCTATAAAAACATTAAAATCCCTAAAAACCCTTATAATCTCTAAATATAGTAAAAAACACTAAAGCCCATAAAAATCATTAAAAACTACTAATAACCCACGAAAATCTAAAAACCCCTAAAAACCCTGAAAAACCCCTTGGACACCATAAGAAACACTAAAAATCATATAAAACTCATAAAACCCCTAAAACCCACAAATAACTATAAAAACCCTTTAAACCCCTAAAACATCAAAAACACTACAAATATTAAAAACACTAAAAAATAGAAAATAACCAAAAAACCCAAAAGATCCTAAAAAACGTGAAACCCCTAAAAACACTAAAACCCCATGAAAAACCTTTAAAGAAATTAAAATCCCTAAAACCCCTAAAAACCCTAAAAACCATAAAAATTCTAAAACTCCTAAAAACCATAAAAATACTAAAAACCCATAAAAGTTTTAATCCCCTAAAACTCTAAAAATCATTAAAACCCTAAAAATGTAAAAAAATCTAGAAATCCTTAAAAACCCTAAAAAATACAAAAAAAAATCTAAAAACCCCCAAAATCCCCTAAAACCCAGGAAAACCCTAAAAACCCCTAAAAACCATAAAACCCCTAAAAACCATAAAAACCATAATAACCAAAAAAAACATAAAATAACACTAAAACCCCTTAAAACCCCTAAAAATGTTTAAAAACTATAAAAAAATTAAAAACTCTAAAAACTCAACCCCCCCCCCCCCCTCCCCCAAACCCCAAAAGCCCCAAAAAAATCACCAAACATCTCTAAAAAATTTTAAAACCATAAAACCCCCCAAAATATCTAAAACATTAAAAACACCTAAAACCCCAAAAGACCGATGAAAACCCAAATAAAACCATAAAATAATCCTTGAAAACGTAAAAAAAACCTAAAAACTGAGAAAACCCCCTTAAAACCATAAACCCCTATAAACCTTAAAACCCCTAGAAACCTATAAAAACATAAAAATCCATTAAAACTCTAAAAACCCTTAAAACCCTAAAAATGTTAACAAAATATAAAAATGATAAAAACCCTAAATAATAAAAAGAACCCATAAAACTGAAAATACCCTAAAAACCTGATGAGAACATGTTGAAGGCACTAAGTTGATTTCCTAGGTGGAGGAATTTTATTATCAAGGCATGATGATGTGAGGGAGATTAAAGAGTTTTAATGCTACAATGAGCACCCATTTCACTTCCTTAAAGGCCCAATGGACCTCACCTTGCATGGATGGAGAAAATGGGCCTACTATCTCACTTATTAAATCCCAAAGATGATGTTTAAAGCTTGGTCCACACTATTTTATAAATTTTGGAAGCCTTTCCCACATAAAGTATTCTAGAATGGTATCTTTAGACACCGAAGTCAAATCATGTGTTCTTGGCACTCAAAGTTAAATCTGTTGTGCTATAGTTGGAAAGTTGTATCTTTCTTTTACAAAAGTACTTGGTAGAATTTTTCTTTTTGAATGTAATGGGAAAAGTAGGTTTAACCTTCATGTTTTTAGGGTATTATACCCTTGAATATTTTATCACCCATAAGTTATAAATATCCACCCCCATGGTACTTGTATGGCATTCAATATTTCTATAGAGTGCTTATTCTTTATTTCTCTCCATTGTGTGAGGATTGCTCCTGTTTTACCCCCTTAATCTTGTGCATTCTTGCCTTGTTAATCTACAGGTTAGATTTTTGATCCAAGATCAAAAGTACCCCAATTTGGTGCCTCAACCCAAGTGCATTGTTGTGTGTATTGGATATCACATCCCTCCCTTGGGTGTGTTGTTATGTAGTATGCCACACTCCTTATATCATTTATTGACTACTTTAATCCATTATCCATACCAATAATCTTCCATTTAGCCCCAAACCGCATTTTTCATCCTCAACCCAATGTCATGAAGATCAAGCCACCCATGCATCTCACGTCATTTAGTATTAGATCTCTAGTTGACATGGTAGGAGACCATCCCTTCATTTACATTACTTTTAACAATTACCCTTTTTATGTGAGTGTGTACATCTTGTGTGTGTGTGTGTTAATGAAATATATCATGGAATAAGATCATGGGAAGAGAATTTATCATTCTAACGATGAAGGAAGTGAAAGTAGGTCTCCCATGTAACGCCCCGACCCCAGCTACCCAGAGTCGGTGCATTATTACATAACATTGGCATGATCACAAGAAAGATCAAATCTCGAAAGACCGATTGGTTTAGTAGCCTTGGAAACACTAGATATAATCATAAAGTTTTACATTACATTTTAAAGTGAAAAACTACTACAACAACAAAGTCTTCATATCCACACTATTAACCCCTCATAATATCCCTGCAAGTCATTCATAATTTACTTCTTCACTACCTGGGAAAAATAAAACATAGAAAAGGGGTGAGCTCAAATGCCCAGTAAGGATAACAATATAGCGGAAACTTTCATCAATAAGAATAAACATTTAAGGCAATGTATAACTAAAACAAAAGCCTTTTAAACATGAACTTTCAACATGGTATGGCATAAATAAAATGAAATAATGCCATTTACTTATTCACATGGATATTCCACTAATCGAATAATCACATGCAAAAATAAATAACCACTTTCATAATGTTGGAATGCATAATGCCAGACTATCATAACCACATAGCCAAGGCCTCGTGCCAAGACTACAAATAAGATTTTGTCAAGGCCTTGTGCCAAGACACTAGTTTGTCTCATGAGACCTACCGATGCATCGAGGAGCTATAGCGGGCTCCACCCGTCACTTGTTAAGTCCAATGCATTCCCATATGAAAAGGTTTAGACATAACATAAACATTCGTATTAAAACTAGCATACGAAATGTCAATACTTTCACAATAAACTATTAATGGTATAAAAATAGCACATCCACAGTCAAACATATCACAAAACCTTCAATACAATATAGAAGTTTTGTATCATAATAAATCAACTTCAAATAATCTTAAAATCCATCAAAGGATGTTGACATAGATGAAATCAAAATTCTTTTTAAAGAAATATCTCCTTTTATTTTGAAATCATTTAAGATCCATATAAAATAAAACATTTTCTTTGAAAATATTCTTATAAGCTTGTAAGGAAAGCTTTGAAGATTTTATAACGGCGTAAAATAACCGCACCCGCCGTATAAGTTAAAAAAAACATTCTTACCTCAATTCTGTCGAAAAGGTTAAAAAGGACCTTGTTTTGAAAACGACGGAAAGATTCCTTTATAAACCTCTTATAAAAAGTCAAAAAAAGTATAAATGACTTTAACCCATATTCTTGTAAATAGTAAAAATGTTTTGAAATACATTTTTAAGAAACATGGATGTGGATGATAAAGAGATCCCAGTAGATTATTACATATAAACAACCTCGGATAATGAAGAGATTGTGAAATAACCCTTACCTTGTACTTTTCCTTGGTTGGGGTAGGTTAACCTCCTGTATAATGGTGAAATAATTGTTATTAAATTATACAAGAATCATATACATTAATATGATATCATATATGATCTTTTAATATTGATTTGATAATAATATCTTAGTATTATCGTTGTTTCGGGTGTTAACTTACTTGTTTTCTTTCATATGTTTTGTTACGTAAGAAATGTTTGTAAAGGATAGGTTGTATATTATTCATATCCAGAATGATATCAAGTCCTTAAACATCATTTTTAAATCATAAAATGATAATTACGCTTTAATGGTTACGATGGAGAATGAATCTCATCGCGTTCGTGGAGACGGTAGTCCGTACGTACGCACGAGCGACAATATCATTCTTTTGATATTAAAATAATATATAAATGGATGGTATATCATATATACAGAATCATTAACATGTTATATTTATTATTTACATGAGTTACACATCATTATTATACCCATCCAAATAATATTATATTGAATAACAATTACACCACGACGTGGAGACGGTAAGCCGTACGTACGCACGTATGGTGACATGTTATTCAAAGGGTGGATAGAATACTGAATATGATTGTACCATATTTATAATAACATCACAGTATATGTGAGATACTGGAGTTATTATTTCAGAATGGTAAGAACAAAGGAAGAAGAAGTGGAAGAAGAAATGAACTTAGAAAAGGGTGGTGAAATCATTACCTCTTCTTCGGGTTCTTCCTTTTGATTTGATCAAAAGGGCTCCTTAGGTTGGCTTTCTGATCAAACTAAGGCCTCTAGGTTGTATTGAGGGATGTTGGGAGAGTATTTGGGCAGAGTTTGGCCGAACCAAAAGGCTTTGAAGGTGTGAAGAAATGAGAAGGAGGAGTGCCCTTTTATAAGAGGGGTGAGGGGCACCTTTGGAAAAGCTAGAAATATTAATTTATAATAAATTCATATTCGGTTTCCAAAGGCTCCAAAGTTGACTATTCAAAGGATGAGGTGGGGATAGGTCGAAAACAACTCATCCAATAGAATTTAGACAGCTTTGGGTACTTATATTAACCTTATCTTTAAGTATTAACTCTAAGTTAATTAGTTTCACTTTTACAATGTCTCTTTGTATTTTTATATAATATGATTAATAAACTTACTATATACATCCAAGAGACCCCCAAGTGGTCCATTAATGAGGAACCTATCATAATATAAGTCTCTTGGCCGAACCTTAGATTTTTAGGAATTTAATATCAATTAATAATATAATATTTGTTTTAAGAACTCTTTTATGTCAATTTTGACACTATTCAATATTTGATTTTTGTGAAACTCCTAACAGATTGATTAATTCGAAAAAAGTCAATTAAATCAATCCTAATATATCATATTATCATAGAAAATTAGTTTAATTCATTAAAAGTTTCATATTATATTTATTTGGGTATTTATAATATCACTTATTTTAATTTTTCACTATTATAGTAATTACTGCATCATCATTGTGTCATAAATAAAATAAATTATTTAATGTCTAAAAATTATAAGTAAAATATCATTATGTAGGAAATCCTTTTAGCTTTCTAATGAATATTTATAATCGAAAATCCAACATGTATAACCCTACGTAAAAATTGTTCTTCTAAAAGATGTAAGCTTATGCCATTTTTATTTTTATTTTAACTTTATTAATATAAAGTGTCCCTACCACATAAAAGTGGCTCCAAGGGGTCCCCAAATTGACCCAAGGATTCCCATGGTCGGGTATGTGTCCACCAATAAGGTTAGGACACGTTTTAGGGTAATTTTGTATTATTATAATATTATTTTTTAACCCTTATTTACCGGATTTACCCTTTAACCATGGTAAATAAAATATTTACCACAGTAACTATTCAAAATGTCTAAAAATAAAAGTTACCTATTTACACAATTTGAACATCCTGATTCCAAATATGGAATCCATTTTCCTAAATTCAAAACACAGAAGTGGCAGAAATTAATTTAAAATTAATTCCCGCTGTTAAAACAAAAAGCGTGTTTTTAAGAGATAATAACTATCAAAAGATTGACACTTGTTTATGTTCGGTTTAATTGTAAAATTATGTCCAATGACCAAAATTATATTAAATGGTAAAAATATATTCTAAATATACTTTAAAACCACTCAAATTCATAATTTATCACTAGTAATTAATTTGATTAAAAAAAGTTGTTTTTAATTAAAATTTTGTAATTTTCACTATTCATCAAAATATAAAAGTTATCCGAAATGTACCAAAATTTCACCCTAGGCTAAATTCGATATTCCGAATCCAAAAATGAAGTCCATTTTCAAATATAAAATATATATAATTTCAAAAAGTAGGTATTACTATTCATAACGGCTAGTTTGATTAGTTATGGTGTGTTAGAACTCGGTGTTGCGTACAACACACGCTATCGCATTATTCAAAGGGAAACGTACCGTAGAAGCTTGGGGTGTTACATTCTCCCCTCCTTCAAATAATTGCGTCCTCGCAATTTCTAGGGTATTACTGCATAAAAAGACTCGGGTGGTTCTTCATCATAAGTTCCTCGGGTTCCCACGTTGCCTCTTCCATCTTATGATTTCTCCACAAAACTTTTACCAGACGCGTCGTCCGGTTTCTCAGCACTTGTTCTCTCGTATCAAGAATCTTGATGGGCTCTTCGCAATAAGACAGATCGGGTTCCAGTTCTAAATCTTCATAGGTGAGTACATGCGTTGGGTCAGGCATGTATTTCCTCAACAGAGATACGTGGAACACATCGTGAACTTTGGAGAGACATGGCGGCATTGCCAATCGGTAAGCTACAGCCCCAATTCGTTCTAGAATTTCGAAAGGTCCGATGTACCTGGGACTCAATTTACCTTTCTTACCAAAACGTATGACTCCCTTCCACGGAGATACCTTTAGGAAAACATGATCACCGACTTGAAATTCCAAATCCTTCCTTCGATTATCGGCATAGCTCTTCTGCCTACTTTGAGCTGCTTTGATGTGATTTTGGATTACCTTTACCTTTTCCATCGTTTCCTCCACCAGTTCTAGACCTACAAGTTTTCTTTCACCGACGTCATCCCAACAGGTTGGTGTACGACATCTCTTTCCGTATAACGCTTCATATGGTGCCATCTGAATACTCGAATGGAAGCTATTGTTATAGGAAAATTATACCAGAGGTAAATATTGATCCCACATACCCTGAAAGTCATGTGAGCAAGATCTCAACATGTCTTCTAAGGTTTGAATAGTCCGTTCTGATTGTCCGTCTGTCTGAGGGTGGTAAGCAGTGCTCAAATGAAGTTCAGTATCCAGGGATTTCTGAAGACTTTTCCAAAACCTTGAAGTAAAACGGGGATCACGATCCGAAACAATTGATAGGGGTACTCCATGAAGTCTCACAACTTCATTAATGTATAGTCTTGCTAGACGTTCCAGGGGTAGATCTTCTCTTATAGCAAGAAAATGTGCTGACTTGGTAAGACGATCAACAATAACCCATATTGCATCGTTCCTTCTAGGAGTCTTTGGTAGCCCCATGACAAAGTCCATCGTAATATTGTCCCATTTCCACTCCGGTATGGGAAGAGGTTGCATGACTCCTCCAGGCTGTTGCCTTCCAGCTTTCACTTGTTGACAAACCATACACCTTGACACAAAATCAGCAATCTCCCTCTTCATATTGTCCCACCAAAAATGTTCCTTCAAATCTCTATACATTTTGGTGCTCCCAGGGTGTATAGAGAAATTGGAACTATGAGCATCATCCAGTAATTCCCTTTTTAGATCAGGTATATTGGGAACACAAAGTCTCTTCCCGAATTTCAAAATTCCATCTTCATACACAAAGTCTCTCAATCTCCCATCATTCACAGCTTTAATCTTCTTTTGGAATTCGTCATCATCGGTCTGAGAACTCTTAATCCTTTCTAGTAAAGATGGTTTGGCAACCATTTGAAAAAGCATTGATGTTTCACCTTCCCTGGTTATTCCCATGTCCATTTTCACTAGATCCATGAAAATTGGATCCCTTTCAATTCTCATATTGTTCAACACTCCATGGTCTTTTCTACTCAAAGCATCTGCCACCTTGTTTGCCTTCCCCGGGTGGTAGTGTATCGTGCAATCATAATCCTTGAGTAATTCAAGCCATCTCCTTTGCCTCATGTTGAGTTCTTTTTGTGAGAAAATATACTTCAAACTCTTGTGATCAGTATAAATCTCACATTTTTCACCATAGAGGTAGTGCCTCCATATCTTCAAAGCATAGATCACAGCTGCTAACTCAAGATCATGATTAGGATAGTTTTGTTCATGAATTTTCAACTGTCGTGATGCATAGGCAATAACTCTATCATTCTGCATAAGGACACAGCCAAGTCCTTTCTTTGATGCATCACTATAAATAACGAACCCATCATTCCCCGATGGTAGAGTCAATATTGGAGCATTGACTAATCTTCTCTTCAGTTCTTCGAAACATTCTTCACACTCTTTTGTCCAAACAAATTTAACCCCTTTACGTGTGAGCTTCGTTAATGGGTTTGCCAATCGGGCAAAATTCTGGACGAAACGTCGATAATAACCTGCCAAACCAATAAAACTACGTACCTCAGTTATACTCATAGGTGCTGGCCATTCTTGGATTGCCTTGGTCTTAGAAGGATCAACAGAGATTCCATCTTTAGAGACAATATGTCCAAGAAAAGAAATCTCCTGAAGCCAGAATTCACACTTGCTAAACTTTCCATATAATTCATGCCTCCTCAGAGTCTTCAAGATAATGCGCAAGTGATTTTCATGATCTTCATAGGTTTTGGAGTATACCAATATATCATCAATAAATACTACCACAAATTCATAGAGATGCTCCTTGAAAACTCTATTCATCAGATCCATGAATACAGAGGGTGCATTAGTCAATCCAAACGGCATTACAGTAAACTCGTAATGCCCGTACCTGGTTCGAAATGCTGTCTTCGGAATGTCTTCCTTCTTTACACACAACTGATGGTATCCAGATCGAAGGTCAATCTTTGAAAAGTATTGAGCTCCATGCAGTTGGTCAAATAAATCATCAATACGAGGTAGGGGATACTTGTTCTTTATCGTTATAGCATTGATCTCCCTGTAGTCGATACATAACCTCATAGATCCATCTTTCTTTTTAACAAAAAGAACAGGGGCTCCCCATGGAGAAACACTAGGGCGAATAAATCCCTTATTACTCAATTCCTCTAGTTGTTTCTTTAGTTCGACTAACTCTACAGTGGCCATTCTATAAGGGGTCTTCGATATAGGCCTTGATCCAGGAATCAAATCAATAGAAAACTCAACTTCTCGTTCTGGAGGATGTCCAGGTAAATCTTCCGGAAATACATCTACAAATTCTTTCACAACAGGTACATCCTCTATTTGAACATTCCTTTCCTCACCGACAGTTATTTCATTCTCTTCCTCCCCAATAATTGAATTAAGTTGAGCTACTGGGGGTGGGTCTAAATAAGAATTAGGTGGTGACGATTCTGCTCTAAAAATAAGGTGTTCCTTATCATTATCATCAAGAATCGTAACCTCTTTCTTCTTACAATAAATCTTCGCATCATAGTCCGAAAGCCAGTCCATACCGAGGATTATATCAAAGTCAATCATAGGTATGACGATGAAATCAGCAGATAAAGAAAATTTATGTGCTCTAATGGGGACTGATTCACAAAACTTTGTTGCAACGATACTTCCCTTAGGAGTTTTAACTGACAACTCCCTTATTAAATCAAATTGGAAATATCTAATTTTCTTAGCAAACTGGGAAGATATGAAACAATGCGATGATCCAGAATCAAATAATGCATTTGCTAAACTTGAGGAAACCATTAAATTACCTGCCACCACGTCTTTCGGAGTTTCTACCTCAGCAGTAGTGATAGCATCAGCCTGGCCTTGATCCCTTGGCCTTTTCTGAGGTAAGTTCTCCTGACGCTTAGGACATGCATTTGCATAATGCCCCATCTCCCTGTAATTGTAGCACTGAACGTTGGTAGCTTCCTTCTTCCCCTTGCAATCATGAGCTTGGTGGCCTTTTTCACCACACTTGTAACAGACTCCCATTCCCTTCAGGCAAGCACCGGGGTGTTTCTTCCCGCACTTACCACAAGATGGATATTCAACCTTTCCCTTCTTCCCCTTATTTCCATTCCCAGATTGATCAGCAGGTCTCTTCTTCTCTTGCTTTGCTTTAAAGTCATAAGACTTAGAGAATTCCTTTTCGGTCTTGATAGCACATGAGACAATGTCTTCGTACGATGAAAAGGATTGTGAGACTAATGCTCGACGGAGAAATGGTTTTAACCCATCAAAGAAACGATCAATCTTACTTCTTGGGTTGCGAATATAATCACCAGCGTACCTCGCTAACCTTGTAAAGTTAGCCTCATACTTTGTGACATTATCATCCTCCTTTTGTCTCAGACTCAGAAATTGCCTTTCCATATCTGCTCGATGGTCGCGAGGAAAGTATTTTTCTAAAAACAGATCTTTGAACTCCCTCCATTCCATGTTTGATACTTCATCATCTTCCTTCATGTTTTGAATCAATGACCACCATTGATCAGCATCTCCAGTGAGGCGGTAAACTGCCATGGTAACTTTTTCCCTTTCACTACTCCCCAAAGCCTGAAATATTTTCTCTAGGGAAAATATCCATTGCTCAGCTACTAAGGGATTTGTACTCCCATTGAACGTTGGTGGTTGTTGTCTCATGAATCGATCTAACATTGATCCTCCACGCTGCGGATCAGGGTGCTCCATACGGGTAAGGTTATTATTCATAACCTGAGTAAGTTGTCCCAGTACGGTGATTAGCTGATCAGCACCAGTTGCATCACCAGCCCCACTATAATTATCTTGAGCAGGAGGGAAATCCCTACATGGAGTGCGTGCATTGATACGGTTTCCATTTCTTCCACTAGGCGCCATTTCTAAACAATGGCATAAACTAGATCAGTTTATGAATCAAAATACATAATCCCATACTTATAAAACACTTAACATAAATTGAACTATCTATGGATATAATCCATAATCATAAATATGTTTTCTTTGAGGAAGTATATACTCATAAACCCTTCATAATGATTTGTAAAGATAATGAGAGTTATCCTAAGCATATCCCCCGGGAGTGTCGTAACCAAGAGTGCAGCAAGGCCCGTTGTCGTGCACCAGTTCCCGTTCGAGTCTAGCTCAAAGCGGTGTTTTCGGGTTTTACCCCTAGGTACATCTGTGCCAGAGCCGCCTCTACCTGCTCGTATCCAGACAGGGATGTATTGCTCGGAAAACTCACAAAATATCTACAATACCAAAATTCTAGGAAGTTCTTCTATACTAATCCTCAAAGTTCATCTTAGGTCTACGTGCTCTAATCAGAGTTTATCTAAATCTAGCTTCCAAGGTTTGTACTAAAATTCCTCTGATACCAACTGTAACGCCCCGACCCCAGCTACCCAGAGTCGGTGCATTATTACATAACATTGGCATGATCACAAGAAAGATCAAATCTCGAAAGACCGATTGGTTTAGTAGCCTTGGAAACACTAGATATAATCATAAAGTTTTACATTACATTTTAAAGTGAAAAACTACTACAACAACAAAGTCTTCATATCCACACTATTAACCCCTCATAATATCCCTGCAAGTCATTCATAATTTACTTCTTCACTACCTGGGAAAAATAAAACATAGAAAAGGGGTGAGCTCAAATGCCCAGTAAGGATAACAATATAGCGGAAACTTTCATCAATAAGAATAAACATTTAAGGCAATGTATAACTAAAACAAAAGCCTTTTAAACATGAACTTTCAACATGGTATGGCATAAATAAAATGAAATAATGCCATTTACTTATTCACATGGATATTCCACTAATCGAATAATCACATGCAAAAATAAATAACCACTTTCATAATGTTGGAATGCATAATGCCAGACTATCATAACCACATAGCCAAGGCCTCGTGCCAAGACTACAAATAAGATTTTGTCAAGGCCTTGTGCCAAGACACTAGTTTGTCTCATGAGACCTACCGATGCATCGAGGAGCTATAGCGGGCTCCACCCGTCACTTATTAAGTCCAATGCATTCCCATATGAAAAGGTTTAGACATAACATAAACATTCGTATTAAAACTAGCATACGAAATGTCAATACTTTCACAATAAACTATGAATGGTATAAAAATAGCACATCCACAGTCAAACATATCACAAAACCTTCAATACAATATAGAAGTTTTGTATCATAATAAATCAACTTCAAATAATCTTAAAATCCATCAAAGGATGTTGACATAGATGAAATCAAAATTCTTTTTAAAGAAATATCTCCTTTTATTTTGAAATCATTTAAGATCCATATAAAATAAAACATTTTCTTTGAAAATATTCTTATAAGCTTGTAAGGAAAGATTTGAAGATTTTATAACGGCGTAAAATAACCGCACCCGCCGTATAAGTTAAAAAAAACATTCTTACCTCAATTCTGTCGAAAAGGTTAAAAAGGACCTTGTTTTGAAAACGACGGAAAGATTCCTTTATAAACCTCTTATAAAAAGTCAAAAAAAGTATAAATGACTTTAACCCATATTCTTGTAAATAGTAAAAATGTTTTGAAATACATTTTTAAGAAACATGGATGTGGATGATAAAGAGATCCCAGTAGATTATTACATATAAACAACCTCGGATAATGAAGAGATTGTGAAATAACCCTTACCTTGTACTTTTCCTGGGTTGGGGTAGGTTAAACTCCTGTATAATGGTGAAATAATTGTTATTAAATTATACAAGAATCATATACATTAATATGATATCATATATGATCTTTTAATATTGATTTGATAATAATATCTTAGTATTATCGTTGTTTCGGGTGTTAACTTACTTGTTTTCTTTCATATGTTTTGTTACGTAAGACATGTTTGTAAAGGATAGGTTGTATATTATTCATATCCAGAATGATATCAAGTCCTTAAACATCATTTTTAAATCATAAAATTATAATTACGCTTTAATGGTTACGATGGAGAATGAATCTCATCGCGTTCGTGGAGACGGTAGTCCGTACGTACGCACGAGCGACAATATCATTCTTTTGATATTAAAATAATATATAAATGGATGGTATATCATATATACAGAATCATTAACATGTTATATTTATTATTTACATGAGTTACACATCATTATTATACCCATCCAAATAATATTATATTGAATAACAATTACACCACGACGTGGAGACGGTAAGCCGTACGTACGCACGTATGGTGACATGTTATTCAAAGGGTGGATAGAATACTGAATATGATTGTACCATATTTATAATAACATCACAGTATATGTGAGATACTGGAGTTATTATTTCAGAATGGTAAGAACAAAGGAAGAAGAAGTGGAAGAAGAAATGAACTTAGAAAAGGGTGGTGAAATCATTACCTCTTCTTCGGGTTCTTCCTTTTGATTTGATCAAAACGGCTCCTTAGGTTGGCTTTCTGATCAAACTAAGGCCTCTAGGTTGTATTGAGGGATGTTGGGAGAGTATTTGGGCAGAGTTTGGCCGAACCAAAAGGCTTTGAAGGTGTGAAGAAATGAGAAGGAGGAGTGCCCTTTTATAAGAGGGGTGAGGGGCACCTTTGGAAAAGCTAGAAATATTAATTTATAATAAATTCATATTCGGTTTCCAAAGGCTCCAAAGTTGACTATTCAAAGGATGAGGTGGGGATAGGTCGAAAACAACTCATCCAATAGAATTTAGACAGCTTTGGGTACTTATATTAACCTTATCTTTAAGTATTAACTCTAAGTTAATTAGTTTCACTTTTACAATGTCTCTTTGTATTTTTATATAATATGATTAATAAACTTACTATATACATCCAAGCGACCCCCAAGTGGTCCATTAATGAGGAACCTATCATAATATAAGTCTCTTGGCCGAACCTTAGATTTTTAGAAATTTAATATCAATTAATAATATAATATTTGTTTTAAGAACTCTTTTATGTCAATTTTGACACTATTCAATAGTTGATTTTTGTGAAACTCCTAACAGATTGATTACTTCGAAAAAAGTCAATTAAATCAATCCTAATATATCATATTATCATAGAAAATTAGTTTAATTCATTAAAAGTTTCATATTATATTTATTTGGGTATTTATAATATCACTTATTTTAATTTTTCACTATTATAGTAATTACTGCATCATCATTGTGTCATAAATAAAATAAATTATTTAATGTCTAAAAATTATAAGTAAAATATCATTATGTAGGAACTCTTTTTAGCTTTCTAATGAATATTTATAATCGAAAATCCAACATGTATAACCCTATGTAAAAATTGTTCTTCTAAAAGATGTAAGCTTATGCCATTTTTATTTTTATTTTAACTTTATTAATATAAAGTGTCCCTACCACATACAAGTGGCTCGAAGGGGTCCCCAAATTGACCCAAGGATGCCCATGGTCGGGTATGTGTCCACCAATAAGGTTAGGACACGTTTTAGGGTAATTTTATATTATTATAATATTATTTTTTAACCCTTATTTACCGGATTTACCCTTTAACCATGGTAAATAAAATATTTACCACAGTAACTATTCAAAATGTCTAAAAATAAAAGTTACCTATTTACACAATTTGAACATCCTGATTCCAAATATGGAATCCATTTTCCTAAATTCAAAACACAGAAGTGGCAGAAATTAATTTAAAATTAATTCCCGCTGTTAAAACAAAAAGCGTGTTTTTAAGAGATAATAACTATCAAAAGATTGACACTTGTTTATGTTCGGTTTAATTGTAAAATTATGTCCAATGACCAAAATTATATTAAATGGTAAAAATATATTCTAAATATACTTTAAAACCACTCAAATTCATAATTTATCACTAGTAATTAATTTGATTAAAAAAAGTTGTTTTTAATTAAAATTTAGTAATTTTCACTATTCATCAAAATATGAAAGTTATCCGAAATGTACCAAAATTTCACCCTAGGCTAAATTCGATATTCCGAATCCAAAAATGAAGTCCATTTTCAAATATAAAATATATATAATTTCAAAAAGTAGGTATTACTATTCATAACGGCTAGTTTGATTAGTTATGGTGTGTTAGAACTCGGTGTTGCGTACAACACACGCTATCGCATTATTCAAAGGGAAACGTACCGTAGAAGCTTGGGGTGTTACATCCCACACCAGAAGATATGCCTCTACAAATTCAATATTGCGTAATCCATTTTGAGATGCTTCTTGATAGGAATTTGGAGGTACTAAATGAGAGGATCGACAACCTGGAGAATCAACCAAGACCAAGTATGATCCATGGTAACCCACAGCGTGGTCCGACACCATGATGCCCCTACATCATGGTGGAGGATATTGAAAACATTTATAGTGATTTCAAGGATGTCCAATAAAGGATGAGGTTGTACCAATAACCTAGAGGAGGCCAAATGAGACCACGTGATGATGAACTACTAGGTGGGATCAAGGTGAAGGTCCCTTCATTTCTAGGGAAAAGTGATCTCGAAGCATACATGGAGTGGGAGATGTGGATAAAGAAGGTGTTTTCATGCCATGCTTATTATGAGTAGAAAAATGTCAAAATTTCTTCCCTAGAATTTTATGATTATGATTTAATTTAGTTGGATAAAATGAAAAATGAGAGGTCTAGATATGGTGGATGTCCCATAAAACTTTGGGTGACATGAATTTTGTCATTCGGAAGTGGTTTGTTCCCACACATTACCATAGAGATATCCAAAACAAACTTCAATGACTTGCCCAAGGTAGTTAGAGTTATGAATGTTACTATAAGGAGATAAAAATTCCCATGATCTAATAAAACATTATGGAGGATCTAGAGGCACCAATGGTAGAGTTTTTACATGGTCTTAATTAGAAGATTTCCAATCAAGTGGAGATGTACCACCATGTGGGGGGGATACAATATATGATCCACCAACCCACCAAGATTCAGCAAAAAATTAAGAGGAGAAACATGAGGAAACCCACTACCCGTTTCACTCTATGGAGAAATTTGATGAAGGAAATTAGAGAGTCATCAAATCCAAAAGAGGTGGTCGATCGAATTATGTGACAGGGTAATTTTTCCACCTAAGAAACTCAATTTTGGGGCTAACCAAACAAATAATCAGGATATTTGTTGTTTAAAATGTCAAGGAAGGGGTAGAATTGATAGTTAATTCCCAAATCAGTGCACCATGAACATCAACAAGCATAGAGAATGGGAGTTTAATGGATATAGCTTGGATGAGGAATATTTTGGAGAGATTAATCTTATTAAATAGGTGAAGGTATTATTCTCCATTGGTAAATACAAGAGTGAGTTATTATATGATGTTGTTCCTATGAAGTCATGCCATTTTTCGTTGGGATGACCATAACAGTAACATCGTTGTGTTACTCATGATGAGTTCTTGAATCATCACTCTTTTGTACTATGAGGGGAGCCTATAACCATCTACCCCATGTCCCCCCAACAAATTTTGAAATATCACATTTTTATAGAGAATAAAAAATGACTGATGAAGAAAAAAAGAGTGAGAATGAAAAAGGAGAGATTGAAGTAAATAGAGAAAATGAGAGAAGAAATGAAATGGATAGAAAATAAAAATCAAGAGGAAGAAAGAATTTGATAGAAGAGAAAAGTTTTATATTGGAAAAAAGTTGGAGGTTAAGGAATCTTTGTTCTCACAAAAAACCCTCCTAGTACTCATGTACAAATAGGTGTTTCTAAATACTAACGACTTCCCCATTTTCCAAATGTTGTTATGTATTGTATACAGGAGTACGATGATGTCTTTTCAGAAAAGGTTCCACTGTGTTTTCCACCCATTAGAGGTATTGAGCATCAAATTGACCTCATACTCAGAGTATCACTACTGAAACTCCTTCCATATGACACTAACCTGGAGGAGATAAAAAATTAAAAGGAAAGTTCAAGAGCTATTGGATGTTGGATATATCAGATAAAACCTTATTCCTTATTCCATACCAGTATTTCTAGTGCCCAAGAAGGATAGAACATGGAGAATATACATTGACTGTAGATCCATCAATAACATCACAGTTAGGTATCATCATCCAATCCCTAGGTTAGATGATATAGTAGATGAATTAAATGGTTTTAATATTTACTCAAAAATTCATTTAAGAAGTGGATAACATCAAATATGGATGAAAGAAGATGATGAGTGTAAAATTGCATTTAAGAAAAAAACAAGGACTTTTTGAATGGTTAGTCATGCCCTTTGGTCTCACCAATGAACCTAGCACATTTATGAGGCTAATGAATCATTTCATACATGCATTTATTGGAAATTTTATGGCAGTTTACTTTGATGAAAGTTTGGTATATAATAAGTCTTTTCATGAATATGTAGATCACTTAAGAAAATTCCTAGAGGTTTTAAGTATGGGAAACTTGTTGGGAAACATAAATAAGTGTTAATTTATCCTTGATAAGTTTGTTTTCCTTGTATTGTTTATGAGTGGAAATGGAGTTGAAGGTGACAATGAGAAGATCAAAGTGATACATTAATTTCCAACTCCAATATCTTTTGTATATATAAGAAGTTTTCATGGGCTTGATATTTTTTATAGAAGAGTTTTGAAGGACTTCAACATATTAGAAGTATCATTGAATAAGTTGACAAAGAATAATGTTAATTTCAAATGGGGAAAACATGAGATAAGGCCTTATATGATTTAAGGAGAGACTAACCCACACCCCTCTAATTGAAATTCTAGACTTTGGTAAGACCATTGAAATTGAATTTAATGCAGTCAGAATTGTCATAGGAGGAGTACTCATGCATGAAGTTAATATTATTACTTTATTTAGTGAGAAGTATAATGGACCAACTATAAACTATTATATATATAATAAAGTGTGGTATGAATTGTAATAGTATTATATATTCTCTCTTATCATTTTTGGATTCTAAATTCATTAGTTTTGAATACATTAAGGGTTAATATGCCACTGATACAGATTTTGGTGAACCTTATGGTCATTTTAAACTTGGAGTTAGTGGGGAAAAGTTTTATTTAAATTATTTATTTTTACTTCAGATTGATAAGCTTTGTAATCCCAATTACTCTATTCATTTACTTTTACTAAAGGAGTCTTATTATAGTGGGTTAATGGGATATTTTGGTGTTGTAAAAACATTAAATGCTCAAATTAATCATTATTATTGACCTTGTTTGTGTAGAGATGTTGAAAAAATTGTAGTAATGTGCATTGTCTTCCATAAATCCAAACTTAAAATGAACCCACATTTATCATATCTTCCTCTCCCAATCCCCAACACCCATTGGGAGGACATATCAACAGAATTTATTATGAGGTTACCAAGACCAAGAGGGAGAGAGATTCCATTTTGGTTGTGGTGGATCAGTTTTCTAAAATGACACATTTTATTCCTAATCACAAAACAGATGATACCACTAACATTGCAATGCTTTTCTTTCAGGAATTAGTCAATATCCATGGAATGACAAGGAAGACTGTGATAGATCGAGAAAAAAAAATTCCTCAATTACTTTTGAAAGTCCATTTGGAGAAAATTGAGTATGATGTTACTATTTTCCCCTACATTTCATTAGAAAACTGATGGTAAAATAGAGGCGGTGAATTGAACACTATCATCCCTTCTATGAACAATTGTCATGAAGAATATCAAGAATTTGGAGGAGTGTTTTCAACTTGTGGAATTCACATATAACAAGTCCAATCATTCCACTGATCAATATTCCCCATTTGAAATTATTTAAGGAATTAACCCCTTTTCCCTATTGATATAGTTACTTTTAATTTGTAGAAAGAAACTAATATGGATGAGAAAGGATGTGTAGAAGTCATCAAGAAACTCCACAAAAAGGCAAGAAAAAATATTGAGAGGATGAACTAAAATACATTGATCATGCAACAAGGGTTGTAAGAAATTATTGTTCAAACCAGGTGGCTTAGTCTGGATTCATATATGAAAGCAATGATTTCCTGAAAATCATAAATCAAAACTCCTGCCTCGAGGAGATGGACCTTTCCGACTGCTCGAGAAGATTGACAATAAGGCTTACAATATATCAGTTATAGTTGAGTACAGTGTAAGTTCCACTTTCAATATATCTGATCTTTCTATTTTTTGGGTGTAGTTGATAAAGAGTCAAGGAAGAATCCTTTTAAAGAGGGAGAGGATGATGAGAACCATTTTGTAGACACTGAGTAAATTTCTAGGGTGGAGGAGTTGGATTTGAAAGGCCCGATGATGTGAGGGAGATTAAAGAGGTTGAATGCTACAATTAGATCCCATATCACTTTATTAAAGGCCCAATGGATCTCACCCTGCATGGATAGAGAAAATGGGCCTACTATATCATTTATTCAAGCCCATACATGATGTTTAAAGCTTGGCCCACATAGTTGCACGAATTTTCAAAGCCTTTCCCACATAGAGGATTCTAGAATGGCATTTTGAACACCAAAGTCACATCTGGTGGGCTAGGCACTCAAAGTCAAATCTGGTGGGCTATATTTGGAATGTTGTGTGCTTCTATTCTAAAAATTCCTTGGTAGACTTTATCTTTTTGAATTTATGGAAACAAACTTGGTTTAGCCTTTATGACTTTTGGGTATTAGACCCTTGACTATTTTATCACCCCTTGTCTATAAATATCCACCCCCATGGAACTTGTATGGCATTCAAGATTGATATATAAGGCTTATGCTTTGTTTCTATCCATTGTGTGAGGATTGTTATAGTTTTTCCCCTTGATGCTAAGAATTCTTTCCTTATCATTATACAAATTAGATTGGTGATCCAAGATCACAAAGCCCCCAAATCTCTGCCTCAACCTAAGTGTGTTGTTGTGTGGATTGGGTAGCACATCCCTCCCTTGAGTGTGTTATCTATGTAGTATGTCACGCTTCTTATAAGTTTGATTAACTACTTGCATCCACTATTCATACCCATCATTATCTACTTAGCCTCAAACTGCATACTTCATCCTCCACCCTATGCCGTGATGATCGGGCCACCCTGTGCATCTCATATCAAACCCCTGAAAACCCCTAAAAATGCTTAAAAACCATAAATCCAACAAAATCAATAAAACCCCCAAACCATAAAAATCTTAAAACCCTTACAAATCCTTGAAAATGAAAAAAACCTTGAAAAAACCCCTAAAAATAAAAAAACTCGGAAAAACTTTAAAAAACCCAAAAACACAAAAAGACGCTAAAAACCACTCAAAATTAAAACCCCCTAAATCCCTAAAAACATTTAAAAACTCTAAAAAACCTAAAACCCATAGAAAACTAAAAAAAACCTAAAAAACTGAAAAACCCTAAAAACACTAAAAAACACAAAAAACCCTAAACCACTAAAAAAACCTAAAAACCCTCAAAAACCCTAAAAACTACAGAAAGCCTAAAAACCCCTAAAAATTCATGAAAACATAAAAACCTTAAACTCCCCCTGAAAACAATAAAATACCCTAAAACCAGAAAACCCCCCAACACCCCATAAAAAACCCTAAAAACACACCAAATATGATAAAAACCTTGAAAACCTCTAGAAATATAAAAAAACACTATAAACCCTTAAAACCCCAAAAAATATCAAAAAACCCAAAAAAACTCTAAAAACATGAAAAACCCTAAAAAAATCCCTGAAAATCCCTAAAACCCCTCAAAATCCCTAAAGACCCAAAAAACCTAAAATCCATAAAAATCCTAAAACACCCCCTAAAAATTAATGAAAAGGTAAAAAATCCTTAAAAACCTAAAAAACCCATGAAAACCATACAAACCCCTAAAACCCTTTAAAAACCCTAAAACCCTAAAAACCTCTAAAAACTCTAAAAACCCTCAAAACCCCCAAAAATGTTTAAAAACTCTTAAACCCTTGTCTGCATTGTCTCTTTTTTCCTCTAATAAATTTGGGGGGTCGTGAATAGCCCTACCCTCGCACCTCTTCTTCCCAAAAAGACAATAAAAACCCTAAAAACCCTTAAAGTCATTGAAAGCTCGGAAGGCCCTAAAAATCCAAAAAATCCCCAAAAACCATAAGACCATAAAAATCATAATACCCACCTAAAATCCATGAAAACATAAAAAACCCTAAAAACCTTAAAAAACACCAAAAACCATAAAACCTCTAAAAACCTTAAAAACCCAAAAACCCCATAAAAATCCAAAAAACCATAAAAAACTATAAAAACCCTTAAACCCAAGAAAATATTTAAAAAATCAATAAAACCATAAAAACCCAAAAAACTCAAAAAACTCAAAAAACCACAAAATACCCTAAAAACACTAAAAACCCATAAAACTCCTAAAAACCCTGAAAACCCATCAAAATCCTTAAAACCCCTAAAAATCCATGAAAACGTAAAAAAATCCTCAAAACTCTGAAAAGAACCTAAAAACCAAAAAACCCCCCCTAAAACTCATAAAACCATAAAAACCGATAAAAACCCATAAAACCCTAAAAAACCTAAAAACCCACTAAAAATAAAAAACCCTTTAAACACATAATAACATTTAAAAAGTCTAAAAATATTAAAACCCAAAAAAAAACTCAAAAAAAATAACTTAAACCCAAAAAGAACCAATAATCTTCCTGAAAAGCCCTAAAAACCCTAACCCCCCCCCCCAAACCTCTAAAACCCCATAAAATACCTCAAAATTCCTATAAACACAAAAAAACCAAAAAAACATTTAAAACCTAAAAAACCCAAAAAATATATAAAATGTTAAAACCCTAAAAAATCCCTTGAAAACCATAAAACCCCCTAAAAACCTTAAAAATCCTAAAACCCATAAAAATCCTAAGATCCAATAAAAACTCTAAAACCCTTAAAATGACTAAAAACATTAAAAAACTATAAAAACCTTAAAAATACTAAAAATCTCAAAAAACCACAAAACCCCAAAAGATCCTAAAAACCCTAAAATCACTAAAACACCTTAAAAACCTTAAAACCCCTAAAAAGAACCCTAAAAACCCTATAAATCATAAAAATCCTAAAAACCCTAAAAATCCATGAAAACATACAAAACCATAAAAACCTTAAAAATAGTAGAAACCAATAAAAACCAGAAAAACCCCTAAAACCCATAAAACACCGAAAAACCACTGAAAACACTAAAAACCCTTTAAAACCCTAAAAATGTAAAATAAAACTAAAAAAACATTAAACCCTAAAAAACACAAAAAAACTAAAAACTCAAAAAGACCCCAAAACCCTGTAAAACTATAATAACCCTAAAGCCCCTGAAGACCCCTAAAAACCCTAAAACCCTTAAAAACCTTAAAAAATCTTAAAAATCATAAAATCCTAAAAAACCCTAAAATCTATAAAAATGTAAAAATCCCTAAATATGATGAAGAACAGTGGAAAAATAAAAAACTGCTTGAAAACCTTAACCCCGCCAAACCCATAAAAACCCTAAAAATCAAAAAAAAATCTAAAAACACTTTAAACCCCTAAAACATCAAATAAATCAAATTAACCTTAAAAACCCTACAAACTCAAGAAAATCCTAAAAACCTAAAAAGACCCGAAAAACGAAAAAACCCCTAAAAATCCCTAAAAACCCAAAAACTCCCTAAAATCCATAAAAATCCTAAGAACCCCTTAAAATCCATGAAGATGAAAAAAACCCTAAAATCCCAAAAAAATCTTAAAAATCTATAAAAACTCTAAAAACCATTAAACCACCTAAAAGAAATAAAAAACTATAAAAAATCTTTAAAACCCCCAAAAACTCAAAAAACTCCAAAAGACCCTAAAAATCTGGAAAACCCCTAAAAACCATGAAAAACTCTCAAAAAACTAAAACCTCTAAAAAAGTAAAAAGTATAAATATCCTAAAAATCTAAGAAAATTTTAAAAATTTTAAAAACCCTAAAAAAATAAAACACCTAAAAACCTTAAAACCCCCAAAAAACTAAAAGATAGTAAAAAACTCTTAAAACCCATAAAACCCTAAAAATGATAAAAAAAACTATAAAACCCTTAAAAACCCTAAACATTCAGAAACATCCTAAACCCCGAAAGACCCTGAAAACTCCTAAAACAACTAAAGACCCTTAAAATCCCAAAAAACCCTAAAAATATAATCAAAAACTCGAAAAAATCCATTAAAATAGAAAAAACCCTAAAAACCTTGAAAAACCCCTAAAACCATAAATACCCCTAAAAACCATAAACAACCTAAAAACCAATAAAACCACAAAAACCAATAAAAACTAAAAAAAACTTTAAAACCCCTAAAAACATTAAAAACCTCTTAAAATCCTTAAATCCCCTAAAAAATAAAAAAACCTAAAAACCTAAAAGACCCTAAAGGCACAAAAAATCCCTAAAAATCCAAAACACCTAAAAATACAAAAAATATCAATATAACAAGAAACCCTAAAACTATAAAATCCTAAAACCCCCTAAAAATCCATGAAAACGAAAAAACCCCTAAAATACCTAAAAAAACCCCCTAAAAACCAAAAAACCTAAAAAATCCTTAAAACCCCTAAAACTGCTTAAAATCAAAGAAAACCCACAAAAAACTTTAAAAACCTTTAAGACCCCTAAAAATGACAAACACTAAAAACCCAAAAGGACTCTAAAACACCTAAAAAACCCTAAAACCCCTAAGAAACCCAAAAAAACCGCAAAATCACTAAAAACCCTAAAACCCATAAAAATATTAAAAAACCTAAAAACCCATGAAAATGTAAAAAACCATAAAACCCTAAAAAATCCGAAAAAACATAAAATACCTAAAACCCCAATAAAAATATATTAAAACCCTTTAAAACCCTGAAGATATTAAAAACTCTACAAAACATTAAAAACCCAAAAGAACTCAAAAAACCTAAAAACTCAAAAAGACCCTAAAACCATAAAAAACCCTAAAAACCCCTGAAAACCCCTAATACACCTCAAAATACATAATAACCCAAAACAGTCATTAAAAACATAAAAATACTAACCCCCCCCCCCCCAAAAAAATCCATGGAAACATAAAAAACCCTAAAAACTCTGAAAAAACCCCTACAAACTATAAAAACCCCTAAAAACCAAAGAAACAACTAAAAACTCTATAATACCTTAAAACTCAGAAAATGTAAAAAAACTAAAAAACCACCAATACCACTACGAAAAAGATGCCACCACTCTCTTCCAGTTTTCTCCCAACGCGGTGATCTCTAGGGTTCCATCTTGGAATCCTCTTCAGTGGCTCCGTTGATCTCCCCCTCTCCAGGATTTGCGATGCAGATGGTTTTCTGTTCAAGAGGTGTTCTCCCCTGGCGCGATGGTGGTTTTTGAGGCAGATGGTTGACGATGCTAAGATCTGGTGGGTTGTTTCGGGTTGTGGTAATGACGACATGGTCTGGATTTTGCTTCGATTTGGATTGGCTTTGCTAGATCTGGATTCTGTTCTCTTTGGTGGCAGCGGTGATGCCTTTCCAGTGATTTGGAAGAAGTCAAAGAGGTTGATAGTGAAGTCAACACAAGAGTGATGGATGCCTTGTCGAATGGATAGAGGTGTGCTCGGCTTGCTAGATCTTTAGTGTGGTAAGATATTCTGGTGGTTTTGTTGGGGGGAGTTCTGGCCTCGCCTTGGTGACAAGCGGGTTCGACGGGCTTTGCGTCTTCTTCGCACGGGCATTTATGGCTTCGCACTCGGTTCTACGCTACTTGTTTGGACTTGAGGAGGGTCTTGCTAGCTTCTCTGGCTTCTCAAATGGTCATGGTGGATGAAAAGGTTGAGGATGCAGGTTTGCTCTTCTGGTTCTAATTTCATGTTCTTGGATCTTGCTGCTAAAGAAGGTATGGTCACATTGTACTGTGTTCGCTTTAATTTGATGGTCTGCGTGTTCTTGAATGGTGGTTAGCTTGGTATTGAGTTGCTGTTTCTGCTGAATTTTGGTTGGATTTCGAGTTGCTGGCTTCCCCCAAAGCTGTTGTTGGAGGGCAGGTTAGGTGATGCGTTTTGCCTGTTGTTTTGGATTCGATGTGGATGCTGGATATCGGTTCTGTTGGGTAGCATTGAATATTGTTCTATTGATGCCGTTGGTTCTATGCTGCTGGAGAGGGACCTTCTTGGTGAGAAGGTTCTGGGTGCTGGACCATGTGCGATTGGATGCGGGTCATTGGTTGGTTGTGAGTTGCTGGTTGCTGGTGAATGCTGGATGATGTGTAGTTGTTTGGTTTTTTCTACTACTATGGATGAGTTTGCTATTGTGCTGCTAATTACTGGTCACTATTTTTTGGAAGGTGATGATGGCTGCATTTGGTTGTGGTGCTTATGTTGTGGATTGATGCTGTTGGTTGTGCTTGGATGTGATGTCGGATTTGGTGTTGTTGGTTACTGGGGCTAGTTGGTTTGGATGTTTTGCTACAACTGTGTTGCTAGGATGATTGGATGTGGGGCTGCTGGATGCTGGTTCTAGCTGGATGTGACGTGATGATGCTGTTGTTGTGTCTGTTTTTGAGTCTTTTTTCTTTCTTTGTTTTTTATTTTTGGCGTGGGTTGTAAGGAGTTTTTCGGTGTGGGTCGTTTGACCCCTCCTTTGTCTGTTGTGTCTCCTTTTTTCTTGCTAATAAATTTGGGGGGCTGGGAATAGCCCGACCCTCACATCTTTCTTGCCCCAATACCACTAAAGAACTCAAAACAAAACCCTAAAAACCTAAAAACCCCTAAAACCCCTAAAATCCCATAAAAGCCATCAAAATCCTTAAAACTGATAAAAACCCAAAAAACTATAAAAACCTAAAAACCGCTAAAAATTGATGAAGACATAATAAACCAAAAAAAACCTGAAAAGCCCCCAAAACCATAAAAACCTTAAAAAACATCAAAACCATAAAAAATTACAAAAAAATCCAAATATATTTAAAACCTGTAAGAACAAAAATAACCCTAAAAAACCCTCAACAATCCCTAAAACCCCTTAAAACCCCTTAAAACCCTAAAAACCATAAAAATCCTAAAAATTCCCTAAAAATCAATAAAAACATAAAAAAACCTAAAAACCATGAAAACACCCTAAAAAAATAAAAAAACCTAAAAACCGTAATAACCGAAAGGGCACCACTACTAGAAATTCAGGCTATAGCCACCATTTAAAATCGTGGCTATAAGCTAAAAAGTAATGGATATAGGTCATAGCCATGGTTTAATGAACTATGGCTGGTATTAGAATGGCTATAGGGAAAAACCTATAGTCATGGTACAAAATGTGGCTAAAGCATTATAGCCACGGTTTCAAACCGTGGCTAAAGCTGTAGCCACAAATGGGCTATAGCCACGATTTAAAATGTGGCTATATCCCTTCCCATTTCATAAAAAAATAAAACCCCCAGACAGACCCCCCTCCCCTCCCCCAATAGACCCCTAGACCCTCCCCCTCCCTGGACAAACTCCCAACCCCTCCTCCCTACAGGCCCCTTGCACCCCCCTTGATAGCCCATATCCCTCATAGACACCCCCCTGATCAGCACCTGCATCCCTTCTAGACATCCCCTAGAAACCACCCCTGGACACCCCACCCTCCTGTACCCCCCTTTTAGACAACACCCATGAAGATCACATTGCAACCGCCACCCTCGGACAATAACCCCCTCCTAGATAGCCCCTTGGAAAGCCCCCCTCCCTCTTGGACACCCCCTAAATAGCCCCTTACTACTGATCCCCTTGCGCCCACCTGGACAGCCCCCATCTCTTCTGTACACCCCCTGAACAACCCCCCCCCCCCCCCCCGCCCTGCAGACCCTCCCCCCTTGCACCCCCTAGATAGCCCACCCCCTATCCTAGACATCCCCTCCACTCTGCAGACCCCCCTATCACCACCCCTTGACAGCCCCCTCCCTCCTAGACACCCCTTGGATAGTACCCCCACTCCCTCAGCAGACCCCCTTGCACTCCCCCCCCCACCCTCAAGGACACCCCCTTGGAAAACCCCCTCCATCTTGGAAACCCCCTCCCCATGGATAGCACCCCCCCCCCCCTCTGGAATGACCCCTCTTAGACAACCCCCTGTAGAGCCCCCCCCCCCCCCCATCCCTCATAGACACCCCCTAGACAGCACCCCCCCCTCCTGTACAGCCCCCCTGGACAACCCCCTCCCCCTGAAGACCCCCTTGTACCCGGATAGCCCCCATCCATCCTAGACATCCCCTGGACACCCCCATTCCCTAGACACCCCCTGCAGAACCCCGTGGACTGCACCCCCTCCTGGACAGCCCCCTCCCCCTGCAGACCCCCATAGACTGCCCCTCCCCCTGGACAACCCCCTCCTAGACAGCCCCTCCCCACTACAAACCCCCCCTTACACCCCCTAGACAACCCTCCATCCCTCATAGACACCCCAACCTCCTGGACACCACTCGGATATCCCTCCACCCCTCCTAGACACCCCCTCTTGGACAACACCCCCCTCCTGTACATCCCCCTCCCCCTACAGACCCCCATAGACAACACCCCCTCCTAGACAACCCCCTCCCCCATGCACCTTCTGGACAACACCCCCCCCCCCCCACACACACACACACTCCCAAAACTCATCATCTTTTACCAAAAGCAAGAATATTTTCAATAACCATCATAAACAGATTCGGTTCAATAACATCAGCATGAATATTATTCAACAGTTTAATCATAAACACTCAACAAGCATAACATCGTAAAATTATGAATTCCAAAAGAGTTCCAATAAGTGGAAGCATGAATGAATTGTTCTAAATAATTAAAAACAAAATTAAGTACTCCCCAGTAATGATATGATGTAGTTTTCTTCTTTTTAATGATCCAACCATCCTCTTATATTTTTCAATCAAGCCAGATATTCTCATTGAAGTACCTAAAAAGAAACAAAATCAACATCATATTCTTATAACTCTATTCCTCATTAGATAACATTATATAATTTGAAACAAAATTGTAATTTACTGAGTTTCAAAGGAAATATTCAGGAAGACAAACCCCTCCACCCCCTTCCGGGATAGACCCCCCACCCACCCCCTCCCATGATAGACCCCCCTGTACACACCCTCGAACACACCCCACCCCCTAGATAGACCCCCCTCCCTGACAGACCCCCATTCCCCTCCACCTCTGGACTACCCCCTATCCCTCCCGGACACCCCCTAGACATCCCCTCATCCCCCTAGACAGCCCCCCTCTTGGACACCCCCTTCCTCCTGGACAACCCCCTTCTTCTTAGACAGACCCCCTCCCTAACAGACCCCCCTGGATAGCCCCCCAATCATCCTGGACAACCCCCCATCCCCCTAGACGTTCCCCCCCTCCTGGACACACCCCTCCCTTCTGGATAGCCCCCATCCTGGATAGACCCCCCCTTTCACCCCCTCCCCTCTTTCCTGGACAGACCCCCCCCCCCCCCACACCCCTCATTTCTAAACTAATCTATTTCCACTTTTAAATTCAAGGATTGCTGACATATTACTAGGACCTGCTTAATTATAGAAACTTCATGAAGAGAGGGTCTGGAGTATACTGGATATGTTTGTCCTATCATGAATTTTAGTTTGATATATAGTGTGTTGGAATCTATGAGCCAACATTGTGATCAAAATTCCACGTCTACAATAATCAGGACTTCATTCTAGAGTTGCTGAGAAATTGGATAACAGGGACCAACAAATTTCTCTTACTTTATTGTGAGGTCATAAATGGTATATGGGACCTCTACCACTTCATGAGAATCTATATCTAGGGAGAGATGTATGATGAGATCCAACAGGATAAGGACATCTGCGATGTTAAGGAGGAGATTCCAATGATAACATGGGTGTCATAATGCTTGTCCTAGGGGAGAGTGACCAAAAAAATACAGATTATGGACATCCATTTCACACAATGTATTGGGTATTTTCAGAATGAATCAATGGACATACATATAGGGAAGCTGTGTTATTATCCATGGGATATTTAACAAGGAAAATATAACTCATTTTATAAAATACTATAGGAGAACAGATGGAAGTTTTTGGGATAAAACATAAAGCTCAAGGATCCCATGGTCAGTTTAGCTATATGTATTACTATTATGATTTGTAGGTGGACGATATCGATTTAGGATGCACACATGCAGGTGTGGTCAGGTGACCTTATCATGGAAGAGATGCTAGAGATGAGGTAGGGAAAAATCCTAGTAGTCTCAATGCATATGAAGCTATACAATTCATTACCTCTATCAGCCAGCAGAAGAGTATCTTATATGTGTGTTACCCATTCCACTTCCTTTATGGTTGTATTTCCAAACACATGGGCTTATATGAATATAAAAACCAAATCTACCAACCCAGAAATGACTTCTAATCATCAATCATAAACATCACTAAGATTCACCCTCTCAACATGGTCTTAGTTCTAATCGGGTGTAGGAGATAACCTTGTCGACTTACAGGAGAAAATTTTTATGATTTATGATACCAATAAGGGGAATAATTCCCTTATAATTATGAATATTTATTCACCTATTCAAACTCCCTCTACTAGGGATGACAAGAGGGATAAATATGTAAAGTCTACCTTTATTTCAATATCGAAGAAAGTTAAAAATAACTACTCTATTAAGGGAAAATCCAAGGTTATCTCTAGAGATAATTCCTTTTTTAAAAGTGATGTTATGGATTTAATATGAATGATAAAAGGAATGAGGATGATCAATGTATGGAATTGATGGTGGTACTGCTTGCAGTGATACTAATAGCTTAGTTGAATCTAGGAAGGCTGGGAGGTATGCTTTAACAGTGGTTAATGTAGGTGAATATAGACTAAAGGATGAGAACTCTTCTTTATATTTTCAATCCTGGAAGGCCAAGGAGAGGCTAATTGAGGGAATAGTTGATCCAAAATCTTTAGATGAGATTTTAGATCATACTATCAATACTCTTATCCAGATCACTAATACACAAAAGGTTGAGTGAAAATCCACTGATAGGCCTGATACTACTAGGGGAAGAAATTCTAGCCTCATTCAATCAGTCTATAAAGGTACCTCTAATGAGTGTGGTACTATTGTTATGGATGGGGAAGGAATATTTAATCCTAATGTTGAGTACACCAACACCAGTGGACAACCTCCCCCCCCCGGACAAGACCCCCCAGCCAGGACCCCCCCTGCAGTACCCCTTTCCCCATGGAAAGCCCCCCTCCACTCCCCCTAGACATACCCTAGATAGATCACCCCCTACAGACCACCCCCCCAGGCAGACCCCCAAGATAGGGACCCCCCTATAGCATCCCTTCCCCCATGAAAATCCCCCCTCTACTACCCCCTAGGTATACCCCCTACACAGACACCCCCTACAGCCATCCCCCCCAGACAGAGCCCCCCTAAAAATATCCCCCCCCCGCAGTGGTTCTCACACGTGCATTCACACTGTGATAATTCAATGATCTAATAAATGACCCACTGCTCAATAAAAAAACATGACTGCTCAAAAAAAATTCTCTAATGGTATAAAAAACTACCCACTACTCAAATCAAATAAATCATCCACTGCTCAATAAGAGTAATGCAGTCCAAAAAATGAAGTACAACTCATATTTAATACAAGTAAAAGAAAATATTAACTGAAACAATATAAAATGATCAACTTCTTGAAAATATACCATTTCTCCAATCTTTCATGATGGTGTATTTCTCCAAAATCAAGTGTTAGTCCACCTTGTCACCTTGTATGTAGGATCAAAACCCTAAATGATTATTTATTATACTTAATATATTAAAAACATACATTTTTGGTACATCATATTGCAATAAAAGTGTATTAAACATGAGTAAGCAGCATAAGTTACAAAAAATTTAAATTTTAATTCATGGAAAAAAAAATATCACCAAATGTAAGAATCAATTTAACATAGGGTGCATGTTTTCTAATTACACCATGTGGATAGAAATTAATTGTACCATAGGGGATATGTCATGTATTTGTACATGTCTAGACAATTTGTGTACATAGAGTGCACAAGCATATGCGAGAATGCACAAGCATTGATTGGTGTACACAAGCATCCCCTTGGGAAGTTAAGATACTTTGTGTTCCACATGCAAACACCATGTAATTTCACAAGGATTACCACGCCAGTTCTAGATGAGGGCATTCCTCGGTGTCCAGGCATGGTCACACATCATGTGAAACTATGTAAACATCATTTAAATTTCTATGATAGATACAACCTATGAATCTATTTATTTGAGACTCATATTTAGGCCTTTGAGTAGGTAATCCTTAGTAGTTTACCATGCATAACATAATGGTGGCACTCATTTTTTTAGGTGAGATATGGTGAAATGTGATGCTAATGGGGCATTCCTCTTAGTGGTTTTATACAATAGCATCAATCAGGTGTGAGATATATCATTGAAGCAATTCAACATTATTTTATTATGTAATAAAATTAACGACACTAACGTTTGCCTTGATCATTCAAAAGTAATGATCAATTGTGTTAGGCATCCATCATCATCAACAATAAAAGTGGTAGGTGTGATAAATTATAGCATCCATTGAGGGAATGAATTGTGTGTACACATGGTTCCTATGTGTTTCACGCAATGGTGTTGCATGGAAGGTGAGATCATGGTTGAAATATTGTGGTTGTTAGATCCCACCAACAGCTCAA
Organism: Viscum album; assembly: GCA_963277665.1. Taxonomy (NCBI): domain Eukaryota; kingdom Viridiplantae; phylum Streptophyta; class Magnoliopsida; order Santalales; family Viscaceae; genus Viscum; species Viscum album. Next base: position 593,577,801 of record OY728137.1, on the reverse strand, counting down.
TGAATAGTTTACATTTCTTGGATTATAATGCATGGTAACAACATCCTGATAATTGAACTAGGATTGCAGACACATGGTTATTGTTCCTCTATAATAATTAGATTGATAAAATGTTGTCAGTTTGATCAAATGGATCTGTGTATTCCATTTGTACCCACTATTATAAAGTGTTTTATTAATTTAGTTTGAGTTCATCAAAAGGTTTCAACCCTATATAACTCCCCCCACCTAGACACCACCTCCCTCCTTCCCCCACCCCCTCCCACCCCTTTCACCCCACCTACACCCTCCCCCTTCCCCTTGCACCCCCTGCCCCCTCCCCCCAACACACCCCCTAACACCCCCTGCCCCTCCCCCAACACACCCCTTTGCACCCCCTAATCCCTACACACCCCCTCCCCTACACACCCCCCTTTCCCCTTCCCCAACACCCCCTACACACCCATATCATCCCCTGTACACACCCCATCCCTAGCACCAACCCTACACAAACACCCCCTGCCACACCCCCCCCCCTCTTTCACCCCACCTGCCCATAACACACCCCTCCCCACCTTGCACCCCTCCACCTTCCCATTACACACCCATTACCCCCTCCCCCTACACAACCCTCCCCCCTCCCCTGCACACCCCCTGTAAAAATATCTTTCTTAAAAATACCCACATTTTTTAAAGAAGTATGACAACTTATTTCAAAACTAAATAAACATTAAAGAGAATCTCACTTAAAAAAATAAAAAATCCATTTCATAGGGTAAAATTACAACTTCCCAATTATATAGTTTAAAAAAATATTTACACTGGATTTGATAATCATGAACTTATTTAAAATAAAATCTCACTCAAACTTTATAAAGTTATCTATTTTCAAAACACCACATGAATTTTACCATAAGACCAAAAAATTTCATGAAATCCCATTTCATTTTAAATAATTTGCCAAATTATATAATGTAATCAAACACTTTCAAAGTTTCATGTAAAAGTAAAAAAAATTATAAAACCTGCTTTTTTAAACCACATGAGTCCCATTTTCAAATTAATCATGGAAAAAGTTTTAAATTAATACACTTCATGAAATGTATTTTCATTTTAAATCATTTCTTAACTTCTTTTTATACCTTACTACTCTTGAAAAAATTATACATTATATTCAAAATACTTTTACAAATAATCCCCCATAACCAGTTTTGGAATAAAAAAATTCAATATATGTACTTTTGTAAAAAAAATTGAAGCACCAAACATAAGCAAACCATAATGTGGAAAAACATACAAAATCCATTACAATAACACCAAAAAATAACTAAAACCTCCTTTGATCCATCTCCCAGGGTGTAAATGTCCTTAGGATTCATTGGAAATCAAAATAGGTTTAAAAAATAAATCCAAAGTTGATGAAAAGTTGTGCATGAATTGGTCACATGGTTTATCTAACCATACACCGAACATACAATAGCATCTGAAAAATTTCCGAGACCACATGCATAGGCTCCATATATTTTTTTCAGACCATGTGAGATGATGATTATACTTTGGTTCCTTCCTAATTTCATCCCAAATATTAATGAAATCCCCAAAGTATCTGGTATAAATCAATGGGGATTTAATCATCATTATCAAAATAATTAAAAATGGAATCCAAATCAAAGATTGAAATAAAAACTACCCATGGAAACTCAAGTTTTGTTATGAAATATGGTGATCAATAAACTACTTTTGACCTACCTATTGAGTCTTTATGATGATAATATCATCTTTATACTAATACGTACTCCAAATAATAAGAGGATCCTCTAATACCATTTTGTAATGAACTATCCCAGATTGACCTGACATGTCACCCAACCCAGATCTCCACAAGGCCCAAAGAATGTCTCTTATTATTATTGGATGGTGACAAGTGTCAAGGTATCAAATTATAACCATTGGTAATGGTTTCACCCTACAAATATGAATAACCACATCAAGGACTCCACCCATAAATCCAACATGACTCATCTATACATTGGTCACTCATGCACAAAATAAATTGTTTCAATATAAACGAAACAATCAAACATAGTATAATATTTTAGAAATAATAAAAGTCATAAATCAAATCATCATACCATCACATAGTAAAGTAATTAGAATAATTCCATGTATATAATAAACTAAAATAAATATTTGGGTCAATAAGGATTATATATAAACATCCAAAAATATGAACAAACCTGGATCACTACTAGCTACATCTTTATGACCCACAATCATCCATACCATCCTATAACATCTATCATCATACCAACTCGAACATTAACCAAGGTAAAAAAACATAACTTGGGCACTTGAAATTAAACATGAATTTTTTATACACCCATTGGTGTATGCACGGTGTGTACCAAATTGTGCCTAGTAGGATTTCACTAAGGAGTTTGTATAATTCCTTTGAAAATACATTTTATTAATGATAGTTTAAAATATAAGTAGTGAATAGGTTTTTCACAAGAGGGTGTAAAGAAAAAGTGTAACATGCCATAACTTCTTTTATAAAACAACTTTCATTTTCATTTTAAAATGAAATGCATTCAAACTATGGAAAAAAGAGTTTAAAATACATTAAAATAGAACTAATACTTTTTCTCTTTTTTTTCCAAATCCATATCTCAAAAGCACACCTTTAAATCAAACATAATTCTTTTCTTTAATAATATACTTTCAAAACTATTTTTTAATTTAGTTTGAATATAAAAAAAACCATAACTTAAATGGAATATAGAAACATAACATGATCCAAGATATCAATGGGAAATTGATAATAAGAAAATACTGAAGTAATAGTGGGGATACAAATAAGGCATGGGATGAGATCCTCTAATAAATATTTAATGAATTATAAACATCATGGGAAACCCATTAATCTCTAGAATGGGTGATAATAGACCCAGTTCATTATATTACTCATTGGGACCCTATGTGAAATCATATCATCCCATTCAGCTTCCTCTTTCAGGTCTCTCCACATATAAAATAGATCACTGGTAGGGTGCTAATCTCTTAGGGCACTATCCAGCTAACATACACTAAGATAGAATCACATGCTGCTAGACCTTCCATTATTTACCTAATTTGCCATGATAAATCAATCCAGTGGAGGTTGAAAATCAAAAGAATCACAAGAATTGATTTTTTTAAATAAATCTCATCTCACCTCAAACTCCAACTCCCTTACAATAAATAACCCCTTTCACTTCATCCATATAAAAAAATAGAATACAACGTCCCTCCTCTAGGGCCACAATTCAAATCAGGCATAGTCAAAATAAGGGGAATAATTGATGGTCTGATAATCATTATTAAAATATATTATATAAAGTGAAAATATGCCTTTTCAGAAACCAACTAGGAATGCCTAGTCATTTCAACCATTTAAAAACCAACTTTATCACCTTCTTTAAAACTATTCTATATAAAAATAAACTTAAAATCATTTTTAAAACCAACTACCTTTTCATTCAAGTAATTTTAAAATCCATTAAACCAATTATATTTCAAAAAATCCTTGAAAATCATTCCAATACCCAAATGGGTTCAAATACATTTTGTTGTATAAATTATTTTAAAACAAGCCATTAGGCATTCTCACAAATTCTTTTTATTTAAACCAAATATTAAAATTTAGAAAACCATTAAAAACCTTTATTCCAAGAGATAAAAACATTTGTAACACTTTTTAAACCCACTATATCTATTAAATATTTATTTAATTTGATAAAAAATGTTTTAGAAAACACCAAGCACAAAATGACATGCTAATTAAAGTAAACACACAAAAATACCTACCTCAATCCAAAAATAATTGGTTGTGCAAGAGATATTAAAGGTAAAATTTCATGAAATGTCAAAAAAATCATATAGATTTGATACATCATAGCTATGAATAACTGATAAAAAAATAATTAACACATAATTGTTCATAACAAGGAGGAGGAGGATCACTGAGAGGGTGTTGGCCACGTCAGAGGAGGTGGGGAGGTCACCTAAGATCAGCGACGGGGGGGGGGGGGGAGTTGAGGTGCCCCGCATTTGGTGGAAGCATCGGGGGAGGAGGATCCATGATGAGAGCTCGTGGTGGGGTTGCCTCATTCGGTGGCAGTGAGGGGCATTGTCGCGAGGGGTACCGTCGGTGGAGGGCGATTGGGGAGAGGGGAGGTCACGATGGGCACCATCGGTGGAGGATGATTGAGCGCAGAGGATATCAGGGGGGAGGGTGTCGTTGTTAAGTTCGAGGGTTTGGAGGGTCGTGCGTAGAGGTTATCGTGGAGGAGGGCACCACCGTGAAGGTCGATGGGTATCGAGTAGGAGGTCATCACACTAAAGGTCGAGGGTTCAGATGGTCACGTATAGAGAGTATCAGGGAGGAGGGAGGAGAAGCCTGAAGAGTTTTGGAAAAAAAGAGGGCATATTTTAGCCATGCCCATATAATTCAATCGTGGCTATAATCAAGCTATAGCCGTGGACCTATAAAATTGTGGCTATAGGTCAGTGGATATAGCTTAAATTTTTATTAGTGCCCCCAAAAACAATGAAAAAACTAAAAACCCTTAAAATCTTTAAAAATGTTAAAAAAAATATAAAAAATTAAAACCCCTAAAAACTCTCAAAATCCCTAAAACCCCTAAAAACCTTAAAAATCGTAAAAATCGTAAAAATCCCCTAAAAATCCATGAAAACGTAAAAATCTCTGAAAACCCCTTGGAAACCATAAATACCACTAAAAACCTGAAAAATGCATAAAAACCATAAAAACAACTAACACTCTAAAATCCCTTAAAATTATTAAAAATGTTAAAAGCTCCAAAAACCCGTAAAACTGTAAAAACTCAAAAAATAACTTTAAAAACCAAAAAAATCAAAAAAATCTCTTAAAATTCCAAAACATAGCATAAAATGGCTAAAAAAAATCAAAATCCCTAAAAACCCTAAAAATCATAAAAATCATAAAAACCTCTAAAAATACATGAAAACGTATATAACCCTAAAACCTGAAAAAATCCCTAAATCCCTAAAACCCTTAAAACCTTTAAAAACGTAAAAAACCCATAAAAACTCAAAAAACCACTAAAAACTCTTAAACGCCTTTAAAACCCTAAAAATGTTAGAAAACACTAAAAACCTTAAAACCCTAATTAACTCAAAAATCCCATAAACCCCCAAAAAGGCCCAAAAAACCTTGAAAAAACCGAAAAACCAAAAAAACCTTGAAAAACCATAAAACCCCCCAAAATCATTAAAACCCTAAAAAATTCTAAAATCCATAAAAATCCTAAAAACACCCTAAATTTCCATGAAAATGTAAAAAAACTCTAAAACCCCTAAAACCCCCTGAAAACCATAAAAATACCAAAAAATCTTTAAAATCCCAAAACCCATAAAAACCCTTAAACGCCTCTAAAAACTCAAAAACCCCTTAAATCCTCTATTTTTTTTAAAAACTCTAAAAAACTTAAATATCCTCAAAATCTAAAAAAACCCTAAAAACCAAAAAATACCCAAAAATTCTAAAAAAACCAAAAAACCCTAAAAAACACTAAAAACCTTCAAAATTATAAAACCCCTAAAACCATAAAAATTCTAAACCCCCCCCCCCCAAATACATGAAAAAGTAAAAAACCATAAAATATTGAAAACCACATGAAATCTATAAAAACCCCTAAAATGATAAAAAAACTAAAACCCCAAAAAACACTAAAATATAATAAAAAATAAAAAAACCCTAAACCCCCTAAAAAGTTAAAAATCTCTAAAAAACATTAAAAACATAAAAAACTCAAAAATAACCTAAAAATCCTAAATACCCTAAAACCCCTGAAATACCCTAAAAATCCAGAAAATCCCTAAAAACTTAAAACCACCTTAAAAAATATAAATACTACCCCCTCTAAACCAAATCCATGAAAACTGCCCCGAAAACCATAAAAACCCCTAAAAATCAATTAAAATTTCAAATGCCCTTTTAAACCACTAAATACTTTAAAAAAGACTAAATTATCTTAAAAACCATAAAAACTCAAAAAAACCCAAAAACCGTAAAAAACCCTAAGAACCCCTAAAAACCATAAAACCCCTCAAAATCCCCCAAAACCCTAAAAACACTAAAAATCTATAAAAATCCTAAAAATCCATAAAAATTCATGGAAATATAAAAAACCCTAAAGATCCCTTGAAAACCATAAAACCCCTAAAAACATAAAAACCCTAAAAATCCATAAAAATCCAAAAAATGACAGAAAACTTTAAAACCCCTTAAAACTCATAGAAACATTAAAAACACTAAAAAACCTCAAAACCCCTAAAATCTAAAACAAAAACCCCAAAAGACACCAAAATCCCTAACCCCCCCCCCAACCCATAAAAATACTAAAAACCCTAAAAATCCATAAAAGTGGTAAAGAACCATAAAAACCATAAAATCCTAAAAACCCACTAAAAATCCATAAAAACGTAAAAAAACCCTAAAAACCCTAAAAACAAAAAAACCATGAAATACTCAATAAACCCTAAAACCCAAAACACCCTAATAAAATTAAAAACTAACCCCACCCCTAAAAACACTTAATATCTCTAAAATCCCAAAAATCCCTAATAATAATAACAAACCCCTAAAATCCATGAAAGCGTAAAAAACACGAAAATCCTTAAAAACCCACTAAAAACCATAAAACCCCTAAAAACCATAAAAACCCTAAAACCCATAAATACCCTAAAACCACTAAAAACTCAAAAAACCATTAAGAACCCTAAAAACATTTAAAGTCTCTAAAAACCACAAACCCAAATATCTTAAAAACCCTAAAAACCCAAAAATGATTCTGAACCCCTGAAAACCCAAAAAAACCCTCCAAATCCCTAAAAACAAAAAAAAACATTAAAAACATACATATCATAATAAACCCTTAAAAACCATGATAACGTAAAAAGCAGAAAAAACCTTGAAAACCATAAAAACCCTTAAAACCTTAGAAAACCCATAAAACCATGAAACCACACTAAAAACTCCAAAAACCCATAAAATACCTAAAAACGTTAAAAAACTCTATAAAACCATAAAAAATATAAAAAACTAAAAAACCTCTTAAAACAAAAAAGTCCTTAAAAATCCTGAAAAAAATATAAAACCCATAAAAACCCTCGAAAAACCTAAAATTCTCAAATTCTATAAAAAAACTAGAAACCATAAAAATCCTAAAAACCTTCATGAAAATTTAAATTTTTTTGAAATCCAAAAAACCATAAAAACCACTAAAAACCATAAAAACACTAAAACCAATAAAACACCTCAAAGGCCACAAAAAACTAAAAATATCTTAAAACCCCTAAAAACATTAAAAACTCTAAAACCCCTAAAAACCTTGAAATATCCAATACCCCCAAAGACCCTAAAAACCCAAAAAAGCTCTACAAACCCTAAAACCCATTGAAAACCCCTATAAACCATAAAAACCCATAAAATTGTAGAAAACCATAAATAACCTAAAAACTCTATAAATAAAAGAAAACATAAAAAACCCTAAAACCCTTAAATAACCCATAATAACTAAAAATCCCCTAAAAACCTTAAAAATACCTGAAACCCATAAAACTCAAAAATCACTAAAAACTCTAAAAACCCTTAAAACCAATGAAAACATTAAAAACCCCAAAAAATCATAAAAACCCTAAAAACACAAAAGTCCCTAAAACCCCAGAACGACCCAAAAACCCTGAAAAAAACATAAAACCCCAAAACCCATAAATCATTAAAAACCTAAAAATCCATAAAATCCATAAAAACAATAAAAAAATAAAAAACCTAAAAACCCCTAAAAACCCTGAAAATGTAAAAAAACCCTAAAACCCTGAAAAATATAATACAGCTAAAAACATTAAAAAATCCTAAAAACCTATAAAAACCCATAAACCAATCAAAACTCAAAAACACTTAAAACCCCTAAAAACGTTTAAAGACCCTAAAAACCCAAAAAACCTGGAAAACTCAAAAAACACTAAAACCCAAAAAATACCCTAAAACTCTAAAAAACCCTAAAAACCCTGAAAACCCATAAAAACTCTCTAAATATCTAAAAACTCTAAAACCATACAAATCCTCCAAAAACCTAAAAATCCATGATAACATAAAAAACCTAAAAACATTGAAAGGCACTTAAAATAGTAAAAAACCCTAAAACCATTAAAAACCCCCCGAAAACCCATAAAAACCCTAAAAACCATTAAAAACTAAAAAATCATTAAAAACACAAAATAACGTTAAAAAACATGAAAAACCATAAACATTCTAAAAACTCAAAAAATATCCCTAAAACCCCCACCAAACCCTAAACCCCTAAAAACCATAAAAGCCAAAAAAACCTTAAATAAAACTGAAAACCTCAAAATTTCTAAAAACCCTAAAAACTGTAGAAACCAAAAAAATAATAAAAACCAATAAAAATCCATTAAAATGTGAACAACCCTAAAAACTCTGAAATAACCATGAAAAACATAAACACCCCTAAAAACCTTTAAAAACTCTAAATCTCATAAAAACCATGAAAAAATAAAAAAAATAAAAAACCCTTCAAAACCGAAAAAATGTTAAAAAACACTAAAAAACCCTAAAAACCCTAAAAACATGAATAACCCAAAAACCCTAAAAAACCCTACAAACCCTAAAAACCCTGAGAACTATCAAAATCCCTAAAATTCCAAAAAACCACAAAAAAAATTTAAATTACCCTCATGAAAACATAAAAACCCTGAATAACTTTGAATAACCCCTAATGACAAAAAAATCCCCAAAAACCTTATAATACCCAAAAAGCCCATAAAAACCCTAAAAACACTAAAACACTAAAAAAGTCTAAAACCCTTAAAACCCCTAAAAACATTTAAAGACCCTAAAAACCCCAAAAACCTGGAAAACTCAAAAAACCCTAAAACCAAAAAATACCCTAAAACTCTAAAAAATGCTAAAAAACCATGAAAACCCTTAAAAACACTCTAAATCTCTAAAAACTCTAAAACCATACAGATGCTCAAAAAAACCTAAAAACCCATGATAACGTAAAAAACCTAAAAACATTGAAAAGCACTTAAAATAATAAAATACCCAAAAACCATTAAAACCCCCCCAAAACCCATAAAAACCCTAAAAACCATTAAAAACTAAAATAACATTAAAAACACATAATAACGTTAATAAAAATTAAAAACCATAAACACCCTAAAAACTCAAAAAAAACCCTAAAACCCCCACCAGACTCTAAAAACCCTAAAAACCATAAAATCCAAAAAAACCTTGAATAAAACTAAAAACCTCAAAATTTCTAATAACCCTATAAACCTTAGAAACCAAAAAAATAATAAAACCCCTAAAAATCCATGAAAATGTGAACATCCCTAAAAACTCTGAAAAACCCAAGAAAACCATAAACCCCTAAAAACCTTTAAAAACTCTAAATCTCATAAAAACCATAAAAAATAAAAAATAATAAATAAACCCTTCAAAACCCAAAAAAATGTTAAAAACACTAAAAACCAAAAAAACCCTAAAAACATGAATAACCCAAATACCCTAAAAACCCTAAAAACCCTAAAAACCCCTGAGAACCCTCAAAATCCCTAAAATTCCTAAAAACCACAAAAAAAAATTAAATTACCCTCATGAAAACATAAAAACCTTGAATAACTCTGAATAACCCTTGATGACCAAAAAATCCCCAAAGAACCTTATAATACCCAAAAAACCCATAAAAACCCTAATAACACTAAAAAAGCCTAAAAACCTTACAACCCCTAAAAACATTAAAAAATCTCTAAAAACCTTTAAGACCCTAAAATACTATAAATACCCTAAAACCCATAAAAATCACTAAAAATACTAAAACAACATAAAACCCAAAAAAATCCTAAAAACTCCTTAAAATCCATGAAAACTTGAACAACCTTAGGAAACTTAAAAACCCCTCAAAAACTGTAATATCCCCTAAAACCATGAAAAACATAAAACCCCTAAAAACATTAAAAAACCTAAAAACCCATAAACCAATCAAAGCTCAAAAACACTTAAAACCCCTAAAAACGTTTAAAGACCCTAAAAACCCTAAAAACCTGGAAAACTCAAAAAACCCTAAAACCGAAAAAATACCCTAAAACTCTAAAAAATTCTAAAAAACCATGAAAACCCATAAAAACTCTCTAAATCTCTAAAAACTCTAAAACCATACAGATCCTCAAAAAAAAACCTAAAACCCATGATAACGTAAAAAACCTAAAAACATTGAAAAGCACTTAAAATAATAAAAAACCCTTAAACCATTAAACCCCCCCGAAAACCCATAAAAACCCTAAAAACCATGAAAAACTAAAAAAACATTAAAAACACATAATAATGTTAAAAAACATTAAAAACCATAAACACCCAAAAAACTCAAAAAAACCCATAAAACCCCCACTAGACCCTAAAACCCCTAAAAACCATAAAAGCCAATAAAACCTTGAATAAAACCAAAAACCTCAAAATTTCTAAAAACCCTAAAAACCATAGAAACCAAAAAAAGAATAAATACCCCTAAAAATCCATGAAAATGTGAACAACCCTAAAAACTCTAAAAAAACCATGAAAACCATAAAAACCCCTAAAATCCTTTAAAAACTCTAAATCTCATAAAAAACAAAAAAAAAAATAAAAAAAAATAAAGAAACCCTTCAAAACCCAAAAAAATGTTAAAAAACACTAAAAATCATAAAAATCCTAAAAAACATGAATAACCCAAAAAAGCTAAAAAACCCTACAAACCCTAAAAACCCCTGAGAACCCTCAAAATCCGTAAAATTCCTAAAAACCACAAAAAAATTTAAATTACCCTCATGAAAACATAAAAACCCTGAATAACTCTAAATAACCCTTGATGACCAAAAAATCCCAAAAAAACCTTATAATACCCAAAAAACCCAAAAAACCCCTAAAAACACTAAAAAAGTCTAAAAACCTTAAACCCCCTAAAAACATTAAAAAAATTCTAAAAAACTTTAAGACCCTAAAATACTAAAAAAACCCTAAAACCCATAAAAATCACTAAAAATACTAAAACACCTTAAAACCAAAAAAAATCCTAAAAACTCCTTAAAATCCATGAAATCTTGAGCAACCTTAAGAAACCTAAAAACCCCTCAAAAACTGTAAAATCCCCTAAAAACCATAAAAAACCCTAAAATCCATAAAAACCAAAAAACCCACGGAAAATACAAAAAACAACTTAAAATCCCTAAAAATTTAATAAACTATAAAAACCCTTAAAAACCCTAAAAAACTCCAAAAAAAACCTGAATCCCCAAAAGACCCTAAAACCCAAAAAAATCCTAAAACATAGAAAACCCCTAAAACCCTCAAAATCCAAAAAAACCCTAAAAACACTATAAATGATAAAAATCCTAAAACCCCCTAAAAATAAAATAAAATGTAAAAAACCCTGAAACCCCCCTAAAAATCATAAAAACCCTTAAAACCCTTAAAAACCCTAAAAATCTATAAAACCCCAAAAAACCACTAAAAACTCTAAAAATGTTTTAAACCACTAAAAACATGAAAAACTCAAAAAAAACTTAAAAACCATAAAAAACTCAAAAAACCCTCAAAAAAAAAAATACCATAAAACCCCTAAAAACTCTCAAAGTCCCAAAAATCTCTAAAAACACTAAAAAAACGTTAAAACCCTGAACCCCCCTAAAATCCATGAAAACATAAAAAACTATAAAAACCATAAAACCCCCTTAAAAACATAAAAACCATAAATACCCTAAAAACAAATAAAGACCCTAAAATGAGCAAAAACTCTAAACACCCTTAAACCCATAAAAACATTAAAAAACATAAAATATCAAAAAAAACCCAAAAAACCCAAAAGGACCCAAAAAACCCTGAAAAACCCACCCCCTGAAAACTCCTAAAAACCATCCAAATCCCTAAAAACCCTAAGCACACCCTAAAACGCTTAAAAGTCCTAAAAATCCTTAAAATCCATGAAAACGTATAAACCCTTAAAAACCATGAAAACCCCCTAAAACCCATAAAACACCAAAAACCATAAAAAACCTGAAAAACCCCACAAAAAAATCTAAAATCCCATAAAACCCATAAAAACATTAAAAAACCCTGATAACCATAAAAAAATGAAAAATACCCTTAAATACCCAAAAGACCCTAAAACCCTGAATACCCCCAACACCCTAAAAACCCCTAAAAACCATAAAACCCTAAATACTCCTGAAAACCCTAAAAACCCTAAAAATCCCTAAAACCCCTAAAAACATAAAAAAGTCCCTGAAAACCATAAAAACCATTAAAATCCATAAAACCCATTAAAAACCCTAAAAACCCACTAAAACTCTAAACACCCTTAAATCCATAAAAGCTTTAAAAACTCTAAAAAACCTTAAACCCCCAAAAAACACAACAAAACCCTAAAAACCAAATACCCTAAACCCCTAAAAAATATAAAAAACCATAAAAATTCCTAAAAAATGTTTAAAACCCTAAAAATCACTAAAAACACTAAAAACCCTTAAAATTAATAAAAATCCTAAAAGCCCCTAAAAATCCATGAAAACATAAAAAACCTAAACACCCTAAAAAACCCAAAAAATCATTAAACCCCAAAAAACCTTAAAACCCCAAAAAACATTAAAAACTCTAAAAACCATTAAAACACCTAGAGACTAAAAAACAATAAAAACACAAAAGAACCTTAAAACTCGGAAGAATACTAAAACCCTAAAAACTCTTGAAAAAACCTAAAACACATTAAAATAACCAAAACACTAAAAAATACTTAAACCCATAAAAATCCTAAAAAACCACTAAAAATCAATGAAAACATAAAAAACCCTAGAAACTCTGAAAGTCCCCCCGAAAAACAAAAAAACCCATAAAACATTAAAACCCCTAAAAAACTATAAAAACCCTAAAAATCCATTAATAACTCTAAAAACCCTATAAAACCCATAAAAATCCTAGAAAATTTTAAAAACTATAAAAATTTTAAATCTCTAAAATACTCAAAAAACACCTAAAACCCCAAAATGATAAAGAACCCCTAAAAAACATAAATTCTTAAACCCCTAAAAACCCCTAAAAACCTAAAAAATCTCTAAAAAACCTAGAAACCCCTAAAGAACATAAAAATATTAAAAACCTCATAAAATTCCATTAACACATAAAAAAACATTAAAACCCATGAAAACCCTTGAAAACTATACAAAACCATAAAAACCATAAAACCCCTAAAAATCCACAAAACCCTAAAAACCACTAAAAACTCAAAAAACCCTTAAAATCCCTAAAACATTAAAAATATATAAAAACCCTTAAAACCCTAAAAAACTCAAAAAACCCTAAATACCTAAAAAACCCAAAAACCCATAAAAATATTCCAATTCCCTAAAAATCCTAAAAACCCTAAAATGCAAAAAAACTGAAAAAACACCTAAAATTCTTGAAAATGTAAAAAATAATAAAAACCCCTAAAACAATAAAAACTCTTAAAACCTTAAAAAACCCTGAAACCATATAAAAACATGAAAAAAACCTTAAAACCCATTAAAACCCCAAAAAACCTTAAAGAACTCCAAAAAACCTTGAAAACCCTAAAAACACAACAAGACAATAAAAACTAAAAAAGACCCATCGACCTTCTTTCCCCCTCCTCTCCCCTCTATGGGGGAGGGATTTTTGTCATCTCCTGTTGATGCTTCGGATTTAGCCATCATTCCCTTCTCTGTACCTGAATTTCTACCTCCATTCCCTTGGATTAATCTCTGACTATACGTTCTTGACCATATCAAGTGAATCCATATTTATCAATCTCATATTCTGAGTTCAATGAGGCTTCCTTACTCCATAACATGACTTTGGTTGCTTGATTTGTGAATCAACAACCCTCGTTGGACTCCTTTGACAGATTCATTTTTAGATCTTGGAATTTACAGGATCAAGCTATGGTTGGGTTACTCGATGGTATCCACATAATGGTTAGATTTGTAATGGAATAAGATTTGATCTACTCCTAGTCCTTGTCTTTTTAAAGCATCAATGACACCAAATAATTTCTCTTAATGTGGAGCTTTTATCTTCATATAAACCATGATTCACTGTTGATTGCTTCATGGGTTAGGTAACATACACTTCCTTTTCAAAATCTGTCTATCATCTATATTATTAAGAATCATGTGGGTTGGAATTTGTGTTCGGACAGCTCGACTCAGGTGATCTGTCATCCTATGGCTCCAAGGGTCTATTTTGAAGTTGATTTCTCGAAGCAAATGATTGATTTTTTATGGATTGTTGTTGGTAAGTAATTTTGCTATAAACAGTTGGTGGTTTTGAATATTCTATTTATTTCTGTTTATCTTATAAGAAAATAGTCCATTCCAACACTACTTATTGGCATGGGGGAATTAGTGCAAGGGATATGGTGTTGGATCATGGAGTGGTTATTTCTAGTACCAAGTAGGTTAAACGGTCGTCTTTGCCTTTGGTGGATGATCACGGAATCATTGTGATAGGGAGAGATCCTTATATGAAGATGGCACAACATGATAAGGGTTAATTGAAGTTGGGGAAGGTATTTACAGCTTGATGGAGGCCCCTAGTAGCCTTGAGGTTTTGGCCTGTGTAGGGGCCATGCAGTATGGTGATGGTGTCTCAGATTGGATGTCTTAAGTAGGTGAATCGCAACATGATGGAAAGCTACAATCATCTATGATGGGAAGTCATAAGATGGTGGGTCATGCGCAGGAAGGTAGTGAGGATGAGCTGGATGATCTTGGACAATAAATTACAGAATCCCATATAAGTTACATCACTTAATACACTGGTCTCTGATGTCATTAGGATACTTAAATCTAACTTTGGTATTGCTACATCTTTGAAGGTTGTGCTAAAATTGAATAAATCTATGTTTGTGGGTGGTTTTGTTCCCATTCCATTGAGTGATGTTTCTATTGGTAATGCGAGGTCAGCACTAAACAATAATGTGGTGCATGATCTACCTCTGAATCAATAATTCCAAGATGATTCTACTGAACATGAGAGACAGAATGTGGTTCAGATAGCTCATTCTGAGATTGGGCTGGTGTAGAGTGTTGCTGTTGAGCAGGAGACGAATGAAGTGCAGGTCATTCATCTGAATGGTGGTGGTGAGCATGATCCGAGTGAGGGACATGAGGTGAGGGAGGTGTAGGCCTTGCAGATGATCCCCTATGCTGGGCAGGATGGAACCTCTGATGGGAATGATGATAGTTCTGGGTATGAGGGAAACCTAATAGATCACAGGAGATCTGAGCATGAAGTAGTCCAGGAAGTAGCTTCTCGAAAAAACCATTACTGTCCAGTTATGGGAGAGATGGAACTGGAGGACGTCAATGTGCACCCACAGAGATGGATGGCTGTTAATGGGGATGAACACAAGGATGGTTGTAGCAATGTGGCTAGTGATGGATTCTTACATGAAAGGAAAATGTGTTTGGGGGTTACACTCCTCCCCCAAATAGGAGTTTAAGGAAGGAATACTCTGCTCTGCCAAATCTCATGGTCACCGGGGCCTCCTATATGGTCTCCTAAAAGATTGTTGATGTCACCAAGAGAGTTCAGCATTATCTGGAGCAAGAAAGACTCAAAAACACATATTTGGTGTTTTTCAAGCAACATGAATATGAATGACAGTCAGCAGATGATGATGTAACTTTAGGATATGGTGCTGATGGTGATCCATTTGATTATGGTGGATAGGTTGATCCCTATGACATGTAGCTTATTTTGGGTGTGGGTTGTTTGACTCTGCCCCTTTTCTTTTTTACTTTTCTTTTTTTTCATAAATTTTAGGGGGTCAGGAATAGCCTGGTCATACACCTTCATTTCCCTAAATACCCCTCAAAATCCCTAAAAATCAGAAAAAAAACCACTAAAAATCCATGAAAATGTAAAAAACCCTAAAACCCTAAAACCCTAAAAACCATAAAAATTCCTACAACCATAAAAATATTCAAAACCCATACAAATTCTAAAAACCACTAAAAACTACAAAAACCCACTAAAAACATTTAAAACCTCTAAAAACCATTAAAAACATAAAAAACTCAGAAAACCAATCAAAACTCAAAAATTCCCTAAAACCCCAAAAAACCTAAAAACCCCTGAAAACCTTGACACCCCTCAAAATACATAAAAATTATAAAACTATAAAATTCATACAAACCCCCAAAAATTCCATGAAAACCAAAAAAACAATCAAACCCCACTAAAAATTCTAAAAAACTTTATAAAACATTAAAACATTAAAAAAATTTAAAAACCCTAAAAAATCTAAAAAACTAAAAAACCAAAAAGACCAAAAAACCATGAAAAACTCAAAAATCCTTTTAAACCTCTCAAAAACCTTAAATACATCAAAATATATAAAATCTCTAAAAACCCAAAAAACATAAAAATCCTAAAGAATCCCTAAAATCCATAAAAACGTAAAAATCTGTAAAAAACCTGAAAACCCCCTGAAAAACAATAAAGACCCCTAAAAACCTAAAAACCCCCCAAAACCCATAAAAACAAAAAAAAACCAATAAAAACTTTTAAATCCCATTATACCCCTAATTTTTTTCCATCAAAATACTAAAAACCATAAAACCCAAAAAACCCAAAAAGTACCCTAAAAATATCAAAAACCCCTAAACCCACCCCCCTAAAACCCTCTAAACCCTCAAATCCCCAAAAACCATAAAAATCCAAAAAATATACTAAAGATCCATTAAAAGGTAAAAACCCCTAAAAACCATAACAAAACCCGGAAAACCATAAAATCCCTAAAAACATTAAAAAACAATAAAAACCCCAAATTCCACTAAAAACAAAAAACCAATAAAACCCCTAAAAATGTTAAAAAAATATAAAAACACAAAATCCTAAAAAACTCAAAAAACCTAAAAACCCAAAAAGACATGAAAATCCTTGAAAATCCCTAAAAACCTTGAAAAATCTTAAACCCCTCAAAATCCCTAAAAACCCTAAAAATACATAAAATCTTTAAAATCCATGAAAAAGAAAAAACCTTAATAACCCAAAAAAACTCTGAAAACCATAAAACCTCTAAAAACACATATAAACCTCTAAAAATAAATAAAAACTTAAAAAACCTTAAAACCCCAAAAATCCCAAAAATCCATAATAAACCTAACCCCCCTAAAAATCAACGAAAACATAAAAACCCCAAAAACCCATATAACCCCCTATAAACTATAAAAACCCCTAAAAACATTAAAATATGGCGCCCGCTTATCCTGGATTCTCTCGAGTTTGGGTCTTCCCTCGGCGTCAACCCTTCCCCGCATGGTGGTTCTCCGGAACGACGGTGGTTTCTTAGGCACCTGACAGCTTAGCGTTATTGCTATCTCCTCATGAGGTCAGTT
This sequence comes from Viscum album, assembly GCA_963277665.1. Classification (NCBI taxonomy): domain Eukaryota; kingdom Viridiplantae; phylum Streptophyta; class Magnoliopsida; order Santalales; family Viscaceae; genus Viscum; species Viscum album. The sequence goes on along the minus strand of OY728137.1, from coordinate 593,560,323 downwards.
TTCTCTGGATCGATGGTGCCCTCGCAGGTCCTCTATGGAAGTATCTTCGGAGGACAGATTCATCCATGGATAAGTAGAAATGCTCTCGAATTTATGACATTTGGCGTTGTAGAGCTTTCCTGGGGTGGACCGGATCTGGTTTTTCTTTTAATTCCATGGAGGCTGTGGTCGGATTTAGTTTTCCCGGCGTGCGACTTGTTTTCTGGAGCAGATCTGGACCCTCCGGCGTGCGAAGGTGCTTCTATTTAGTTTTTACGGCTAGCGCTGGTCTTCCCTTTGCTCGGTGTTGCAGACCCATGGAAGAATGGTCACGATCTGCTCTCCGCACTTTGTGTGGGACTGGATATGGTCGTGGCGATTTCATACGGCATTGCAGATCCATGGTGGGGCTTATTAAGTCTGTAACATTCAGTACGCACCACCACAGATCCAGGGATAAGAGGGAAAGATTTTGGTGTTACAGTTTCTGGCGATGGGCCTTAGTGGTGTTCCTCAGACTCATGATTGCAGATGCTCTTCCGTTTCTTCGGAAAATCAGTCCAATACTTCTTTGTGAGTGCGTGATTGATCTGCTGTTATGGAATGGGTGGCTGGTGGACTGGTTCGTGAGTTGGTTTCTTCATCTGGGAGAAATGAGTTGTGTTGCTGCATGTTCTCGAGGCATAGAAAGAAGTGTTGGATGGCTGAAAATTTGGTGATGGATCATGTTTATTACTGGACTGGGATGCGTGGAGTTGATTCTGTTGGTGGTTGATGATGGGCTGTTGAAATTACTGGTGATGGTTTTGGTGCTTCTGGCTTTGGTGCTGATGAATGTTGGATTTGGTGATAATGGATATGAGCTGATGATTGGCTGGGAGGTGCTGTTGGGGACTTTTATTTTTTTGATGGGATGGACGTTGGCTGCTTAGCTGAGCTGTGAAAGAGGTGTTGGTTGTTTGAAAATGAGGATGCTGGTTGCTAGTTGGTTGTGGATGCTGGTTGGCTGGCTGCTGCTGCTGGATGTCGTTTGCTGTTGTAGTTTGAATGCTGGTCGTTGGTTAGCTGTGAGCTGCTGGATGCTGGTTAATGCTGGATGTAGTGTTGCTGGATGCTGGTACTGGCTGGATGTGACGTGATGATGCTGCTGTTGTGTCTGTTTTTGAGTCCTTTTTTTCTTTGTTTTTTCTTTCTTTGGCGTGGGTTGTAAGGGCTTTTTGGGGTTGGGTCGTTCGAACCCACCCCTCCCTTGTCTGCTGTGTCTCATTTTTCTTTTAATAAATTTGGGGGGGGGGGGGGGGGGATAGCCCGACCCTTGCATCATCCTTGCCTAAAAACATTAAAAAAACTAAAAATCCAAAAAACCCCTAACCCCCCTTAAAAAATCTAAAAAACCTTTATACCATTAAAAATGATAAAAAACTCTAAAAACCATAAAATCCCTAAAACCACTAAAACCCTGAATAACACATGAAAACCATAAAATCCCCATTAAAACCATATACACCTAAAGACACATAAAATTCCTAAAAACCCACTAAAAACTCTAAAATCCCTTAAAACCTCTAAAAACATAAAAAAACTAAAAATCCTTAAAAACATTAAAAACAAAAAAGAACCTGAAAAACCCAAGACCAAAAAAACCATGGAAAAGACTCTGAATACCCTAAACACCCTCGAGATCCCCAAAACCGTAAAAAAACCTAAAAATAATAAAAATCATAAAACCCCGTAAAAATCAATGAAATTTAAAAAAACCTAAAAACCCTAAAATCACAAAAAAAACCCTAAAACCCCTAAAATACCCTAGAACACTTAATCCCATTAAAAAAATTAAAACCCTAAAACCCCTAAAGACCCCTAGAGACCCTCAAAGTCCCTAAAAACCCTAAAAATCCTTGAAAATTCTAAAAAAATAGCACAAAATCTAGGAAAAAGTCAAACCCCTAAAAACCCTAAAAACCCTAAAAACCCTAAAAACCACTCAAAACCTTAAAAACCCCTAAAAACCATAAAAAAAACCTAAATAAAATTACAAGACCACTCAAAACTATAAAAATACTAAAAACCCCTAAAAACCTTTAAAAACACTAAAAAACATTAAAACCCCTAAAATATCAAATAATGCCCTGAAACCCAGAAGACCCCAAAATATCTAAAAAACTCAAAAAGACCCATGAAAACCCCTAATATCCCATAAAATCTTAAAAACCACCTAAATCCATTAAAAAATAGTAAACCCTAAAAATCCTAAACCCCTTTAAAACCATAAGAACCCCTAAAATTATTAAAACCCCCCAAAATCCATCAAACCCTAAAAATCCACTAAAAAATATGAAACCCTTTTAAACCCCTAAAAATGTTAAAAAACACTAAATCCTTAAAAACCCTAAAAAACTCAAGAAAAACACTAAAAATCCAAAAAGACCCTAAAAACCCAGAAAAGCACTAAAACCCCCTAAAAACCCCAAAACCCCTAAAAATCCCTAAAAACTCTAAAAACCCTAAAACCCAAAAAAGATCCTAAAACCCCCTAAAGATCATGAAAACATAAAAAATCATAAAAACCCTAGAAAACCCTAAAAACCATAAAACCCCATAAAAATATTAAAAATCTCTAAAATCCCATAAAACACCTAAAAACGCTAAAATCTCTAAAACACTTAAAACCCTAAAAACATTAAAAAACTCTAAAACCCTTAAAAACCGTAAACAAAACAACACAAAATCTAAAAACTGAATAAGACATTAAAAACCCTAAAAACACTAAAACCCCATTTAAAACCCTAAAAACCCTAAAATACCTAAAAACCTTAAAAACCCTAAAAACCCTATAAACTATAGAAATCCTAAATACCCCTAAAAATCTATGAAAATGTAAAAAACCCTAAAAACCCTGAAACCCCCTGAGAACCATAAAAATATTCTAAAACCCATAAAATCCATAAAATCTTTAAAAAAAACTAAAAACTCTTTAAACCCATAAATCCTTTAAAAATTTTAAAACACTAAAAAACTATAAAAACCCTAAAAACTCAAAAAACCCTAAAAAACAATGAAAACGTAAAAAACCAGAAAAAACCTTGAAAACCCCCCGAAATCTCTAAAAACCACTAAAAACATTAAAAACACAAAAACAAACCTAAAAAAACACCAAAAACTCTAAAAACCCTAAAACCCTTCAAAAATGTTAAAAACTCTAAAAAAACCTTAAAACCTCTAAAAACTCCAAAATATCCTAAAAACCCAAAACGACTCTAAAAACATGAAAACCCCTAAAAACCCCATAAACCCAAGAAAACCCCTAAATACCCTCAAAATCCGTAAAAACACAAGAAAACACAGAAAACTATAAAAATCATTAAAAATAGAAAAAACCATCTTTCATAAAAAACCCTAAAAACCTAAAATCCATAAAACCCCTAAAACCCTAAAAAAACTAAAAACCCATAAAATCCCTAAAACCACTAAAAATTTAAAAACCCTTAAAACCCCTAAAAATGTTTAAGAACAATAAAAAACATTAAAACCTCTAAAAAACATAAAGAAACCTAAAAACTGAACAAGACTTTGAAAACCCTAAAAAACCTTAAAATTCCTCAAAAATTATAAAAACCCCAAAATGCCCCTAAAAATGAAAAAAAATCCAAAAAAACCCCTAAAAATCCATGAAAATGTAAAAAACCCTAAAAAACATGAAAACCACCCAGAAAACAAAGAAAACCTAAAACATTACAAAACCTAAAAACCCAAAAAATTCAAAAACATGATAAAAACTCTAAAACCCTTAAACCCCATAAAAATGTTATCTATATAAAAAAACCTAAAAACCCTAAGAAACTAAAAAAACCTGAAAACCACAAAAATACTTTAAAATCTCTAAAAATACTAAAACCCATAAAAATTCTAAAAACCTTTAAAACCCATGATAATGTAAAAATCCATAAAAACCATGAAAACCTCTTAAAATGCATAAAACACCTAAAAATAATAAAAAACCTAAAACCCATAAAAACCCTAAAATCCCACTAAAAACTCTAAAAACCCTTAAAACCCCTTAAAACATTAAAAACTCTAAAAACCCATAAAAACCTAAATTACTCATGAAAAACCCTAAAAACCCTAAAACCCCTAAAAACCCTAAAAACACTAAAAACCCATAATCCCTTAAAATATCTAAAAAAACTAAAAAAATCCTAAAAACTATAGAAAAACATAAAAACTCTAAAAAATCCATGAAAATGTAAAAAACCCCAAAAAGTCCCCTAAAACCATAAATACCACTAAAACGTTAAAAACTCCTAAAAACCAAAAAACCAAAAAACCACTAAAAACTATAAAAACCCAAAAACCCCTAAAAATGTTAAAAATTCAAAAAATCCTTAAAAATCCAAGACTCAAAAAAAACTCATAAAAACCCAAAAGTCTATAAAAATATTCAAAAATCTAGAAAACCTAAAACCACTGAAAACCCCCCAAAACCATTCAAAATCCCTAAAATCCTAAAAAACCATGAATCAATAAAATTCCTAAAAAACTCTTGAAAATACATGAAAACATACAAACTCTAAAAACCATTAAATACACCAAATAACCATAAAAACCCCTAAAACCATAAATAACCCTAAAACCCCATAAAAACCCTAAAACAATAAGAATTAAAAAAACCTTTAAAATCCAAAAAAAGTGTTAATGAACACTAAAAACCCTTAAAACCCCTAAAAACTCAATAAAAACCCATAAAAACCCAAATGACCCTAAAACCATAAAACACCAAAATACCCTAAAAACCAAAAAAAACTTCTAAAACCCCTCAAAATAACTATATACCTAAAAAAGATAAATCCTAAAAAACCCTAAAAATACATGATAAAGTAAGAAAACCCTAAAACTGTGAAAACCCCCTAAAAACATAAAAACACCTAAAAACCTAAAAACCCCTAAATCCCTATAAAACCACCAAAAACACTAAAACCCCTCAAAAATAAAAAAAACATTAAAAAACTCTAGAAACCTTAAAAACCCTAAAAACACAAAAAAATCCTAAAAACAATAAAAGACCTTGAAACCCCCAAAAATCCAAAAAACTCTACAAAACACCTAAAAACCCTAAAAACCATCAAAATACATAGATATACTAAAAATACTGAAAACTAAAAAAACTTAAAAGCCCCTAAAAAATCCCTAAAAACGTAAAAAACCCTAAAAACCCTGAAATAGGTCCCAGAGGAGGATTCAGAGCTGACAATTTATCTTTCAAGTGTATGTCAGATTTGGTTGTTGGGAGGGTATGGTGTTAGTCATCAGATCGGGCCTGTGCTTTGACACATGACACTTGCTAGCTGATATTCATTTCAATGATGACTATTTTTAACATGATCATAGGCTGGGGAGGGACACTTTCAGTTGTCAATTTGGTTTTACTCATTTTTTACTTTGGGTTATTTTGTCTTAAGTAAATGATGTCTTTGGGGTTTCCCCTTCTTCCCTTAAAAGGGGGATCTATCAATAATGAATGAAAAATTTGAAGGCCTTTGGGCCGTTGGATAGATGGATAAAAACCCTCTAAAAATTTCATGAAAGGATAAAAAAACCTAAAAACCTTGAAAAACTCCTAAAAACCATAAACCCCCCTAAAAACCCCTAAAAACCCCTAAAAACTGATAAATCCCTTAAACCCCCCCTATAAACTCAAAAAAAATCTTAAAACTCCTAAAATTTTAAAACATTTAAAAACCTTAAAACCCATTAAAAACTAATTATTCTAAAAATCTAAAAAGACCCAAAAAACTTTATAAACCCCTAAAAATTTTGAAAACCCATAAAAACCCTCAAAATCCATAAAACCAAAACCATTAAAACCATAAAAGTTATAAAAACCCCCAAAACCATGAAAACATAAAAATCCATAAAAACCTAGAAAGGTTATTGAAAATCATAAAAACCACTAAAAACATTAAAAAACCCTAAAATCCCATACAAACCCACCAAAACACAAAAAACTCAAAACCCCTTTAAAATCCCTAAAGACGTTAAAAAACTCAGAAAAGACATAAAACCCTAAAAATCATTAAAAAAACCCTAAAAACCCATGTATTTGGAGAAGATGGCGGCTTTCTCTCCCAGTGGTCCTCTCCCGTCGCGGTGCTCCCCTGGTCATGGAGCCTCGGCAGATCGGGATTTTTCCATTGTGGTTGCGGCTTGCATCGGTGGTTCTTGGTGGTGTCGGTCCTTGGTAGTGGTGGATCTTGGCAGCTCTCGGCAGTACCGATTTTCTGCGGTGATGCAGTCTTTTGTGGATCAGGATGGGCTTTGGCACTGGTCCTCAGTGGTGATCGGGATCTGGGTTCTTTTGGATTTTCCTGGTCTATTTGGGGCTGATGAAGAAAGATTCAGACTCCCCCTATTCAGATCTACATGGCTTGACAGATCTGGCGAGGTGTGGAGATTCGGCGGTGGTGTGGATCTCCAGATTTGTCTCATTGGGTGGTCTCGGCGATGGCTCGGGCTGGCTCCAGGAGCAATAGTGTTGTTCTCGGCTTGGGATGGCATCTCAAGTTCGTCTTTGTCTCGTGAAGGTGCTGATTAGGGCTTGACGTCGATGATTATGGATGCTTCTTGGAGCACTTTGGTTTTTTCCTCGGATCGGGTCGTTGGATCTCTTGCGAAGTGGGAATTTCAATTCAGACGGGGAAACTATATTTGAGTGCAGCAACGATGGATTGCTTCAGCTTCACGGGGTGAGGATTCCTTTGGCGGCATCCACGGTCCTGGGGTTGCAGCCTTGGTTCCTTGACCCTTCATGGAGCTATGCATCTTACGGTGGCCTCTTCAGCCTCAGTTGCTGTTTTGGGGGATATCCTCTACGATGGCTTTCAATATGGCTTGGGTTCTTTGGGCATCATCGTGATGACACCCCTCAGGTACTTTCTTTCAGCTTCGGGTGTGGTGTTGTTACAGATGATACTTTTTGGCTACTGCCTCATGGATGTGTCATGCGGTACAACTTGATGGTTTTCATTGATTTCTGGATGCGATTTCATTGTATGATTTGGTGATAGAGTGAATCAATTGTGATGGCGCTTCCGAATGTGGAACTTGGTGGCGGGTGGATTTGCTGTGTTTTTCTCTGTTGTTGGATGGGATCTATTGAGTGCATGCTACTGGTTATGTTGCTGGGTATGGCTATGGTGCTGCTGTATGGGAGACAGGTGGTGATGGATTCTGGTTCTTAAGTTGCTGGGTGATGGTTGTTACTTGGATGGGATGTAATAAAAGTTGTTGGTACTGGGAGATGGTTGGTGTGTTGCTGCGAGATGGAACGTTCTGTGAGGTTGGGTTAATGAAGTTGCTGCTGAGGGTTTTGATGATGTTGGATGCTGGTTGCTGAATGGATAGTGATGTTTGTTGGTATTGGTGTTGATGGATTCTTGTTGCTGATGTGATGGGAGCTGATCCTGGCGACTTTTATGTTTTTCTTCTTTGTGTGTCTTTTCTTATTTTGGTTTTCCTTTTTTTGGGGTCCTTTGGTGTGTGTTTGTTAAGGGTTTTTGGGTGTGGGTTGATTGACCCCACCCCTCCCTTGTCTGCAGTGTCTTCTGTGTCATTTTTCTAATAAATATTTGGGGGAGCCAGGAATAGCCTGGCCCTGAGCCTTCCTTGCCTAAAAACCCATGTATTAAAACTTGGAAAAACAATAAAAACTCTAAAAACTACTCAAAATCCTAAAATCCCTCAAAATACTTAAAAACCATAAATATCCTAAAAAGATTAAAACCCTAAAAACCATTAAAAACTCCAAAAACCCTAAAAATCCCTTAACACGTTAAGAAACTCTAAAAAACCTTTAAAACCCAAAAAAAACACAAAAAAAACTCAAAAAATCCAAAAGGATCATTAAAACCCTAAAACCCCCTAAAAAACCATAAAATCCCTAAACACCCTCAAAATCCCTAAAAACACTAAATTCCCTAAAAACCATAAAATTTTAAAAAACTCCAAAAAATCCCTGAAAATATAAAAAACCCTGAAAACCCTGAAAACCCCTTGAAACCCAAAAAAAAAACCCAAAACCCTTACATATCCTAAAAACACATAAAACCCTAAAAACCACTAAAAACTCTAAAAACCATAAATATGCTAAAAAAGTCTAAATATATAAAACCCCTAATGAAAGATAAAAACCCCCAAAATCTGAAAAAGACATAAAACCCCTATCCCCCGAAAACCATAAAAACCCAAAAAACCCTCAAATCCCTAAAAACTCTAACAAACCCTAAAAACAACTAAAATCAATAAAATACCCCAAAAATCCCTGAAAATGTTAAAAACCATGAAACCCTGAAAAACCCTTTAAAACCATGAAAACCATTAAAACCTTCAAAAACCCTAAAAACCTCAAATAACCATAAAATCATTAAAAGATATAAACTCCCACAAAACCCCTAAAAATGTTAAAAAACGCTAAAACCCTTAAAAACCCTAAAAAATCAAGAAAAACATAAAACCCAACAGACCCTAAAAATGATGAAAACCCCTAAATGCTTCAAAAAACCCTAAAAACACTCAAAATCCCTACAGACCCTAATAACCCCTAAAAGGCATAAAAATCCTAAAAAAACTATAAAAATCAATTAAAACATAAAAACCATAAAAGCCCTTAAAATCCCCTGAAAACCAAAAAACCTCTAAAAACCTTAAAAACATCTAGAAACCCATAGAACCCTAAAAACTTGTTAAAAACACAATAATTCCTTAAACCACTAAAAATGATAATAACTAATAAAAATTTTTAAAACCCTAAAAAACTAAAAAAAATCCTAAAAACCCAGAAGACCCTAAGACCCCCGAAAACGATAGAAAAATCCTACGAAAAGATGGCGTCACTCTCCCCTGGTTCGCTCTCCTGCTCGCCGCGACTTCAAGGTCTTCCCTTGGATCTTGCTTGGGGATTTGGTGATGGATCCTCATCTTGTCCTTCTCGATGGAGGTATGCCTTTGAAGTGCTCTTCAGATCCATGGAGGCGGTGGTTTCCTTCCTGTGGCGACTTCGACTTCCCAGAGCACAAATTCTTCTTGGAATTTCGGCTTCAGATTCAAGCTTCTCTCGGATTTCATGCCGTTGTGTTTGGGCTGTGGTAGCTCCAGAGGCTGTGAATCTCATTGTGGCTTCAGATCTGATTTTCTCGGAAAGTGGTGAAGCGGTCAACTCTTCAGAATCTAGAAACCCTAGCAGTCTTCGGTCATATTTCCAGATCTCGTTTGTGGAGATGGGGTCTTCACGAATCAGTCATCAGCTTCGAAGTCTTCATCGATGGAGGGGGTTTCACTGGCGGCATGGTTTCTGGCCTCTTCGACGATGCAGTGTGGGGCCTGGCTCTTTCAGTCGTTGTTGTTGCTTTCTTTCCATCCGCTTGAGGTAAGCTTGGGAGACGTGTGGATCTTCTTGCGTCACATCGACTATTGATGGATGTGTATGAAATTTCAGGTCTGTGCCTTATCATTGATTCATGATGATGTTCCTGGTTTTTTTATGTTCTGCGGTGATCTGGCTTCAGTTTTTACTTCCCGGTGGTGCCAAAGTGGTCTTTTTAGCCCCGCGTATATTGCTGAAACTTCTGGTTTGATCCTTATGCTATGGATTTTCTACGGTGGTGGATGGTCTTGTTATGGGTTGATGATGGTTCTTCTTGTTGGGTTTGATATGAGGTGCTAATTTTTAGTTATGTGTTGTGGTTCTTGGGTTGCTGGAAGGGCTTTTTGGGATGCGGGCTTGTTTTTGTGTTGGTTGCTGGTGGTTTTCTACTCGTGGTCGTGCTGTTGGGTGCATTATGCTGGAATGTTGGTTGTTACTTGGATGGGATGTGAGGAAGATGAGGCTTCTATTTCTGGTGCTGGTGGTTTTGGGTGGCTGGTCATGGATCTACCTAGTATAGTGGTGCTGGCTAATGTGGAGGTTGGTGATTTTGGTGGTGGTGATTCGATGTCTCTAGTGTGCTGAAGCTGGTTTGATGAAACTGCTGAGGTTGATTTGGTCTTGCTAGATGATTTTGACGTATGCTGGATTTGGTGTTGATGGATGCTTGCTGCTGATGGTCAAGGTATTGCTGATGCTGGATACTCGTTGTTGCATGGTTGGGACTGCTGTCGGATCTTTCTTATTTGGCTGTGTGTGTTTTTTCTTTTTTGATCTTTCTTTTTTTGGGTCTTTTGTGTCTTGGGATGTAAGGGTTTTTGGGTGTGGGTCGTTTGACCCCTCCCCTCCCTTGTCTGCAGTGTCTCTTCTTTTCATTCTAATAAATTTGGGGGGGGGGGGGGGGCTGGCAATAGCCCGACCCTTGCATCTTCCTTGCCTAAGACCCCCCGAAAACCCTAAAAACACTAAAACCCACTAAAAATCCTAAAAATACTAAAAATCACTAGAAATCCTAAAAACCATAAAAATCTTAAAACCCCTAAAAATCCATGAAAATGTAAAAAAAAGAAAATAAACTTGAAAACCCCCTAAAATCCATAAACGCCCTAAAAACTATAAAACCCCATAAAAACATAAAAGCCATAAAACTCTATAAAATGTATAATTTTTTTTAAAATTTTAAAACTCTAAAATAATCAAAAAAACCCTAAAATCTCAAAAAGACCTTAAAAACCTAAAAACCCCTTAAAACACACAAAATCCCTAAAAACCTAAAAAAACTCCTAAAACCCATTAAATTTTTTAAAACACTATAAAAACCCATGAAAATTAAAAATACCCTAAAACCCTAATAAACCCCAAAAAACCATAAAAACCCCTTGAAACCCAAAAAATACTGAAAATTCCTAAAAACCCTAAAAATCTCAAAAGCCCCAAAACCCCTCCCAAAACCCAAAAAAATCCACGAAAACCCCAAAAAATCCATGAAAATGTAAAAAACCCTCAAAACCCATGAAAAACCATAAAACCACCCAAAACCCTTAAAAACCCAAAATACCCAAAATACCAATAAATCTAAAAAAACCCTTCAAACACCAAAATTTTTAAAAAAACATTAAAAACCTTAAAACCCTAAAAAACTCAAAAAAATCCTAAAGCCCCTCAAAATCCCTAAAAAACCCTACCCCACTTAGTCTGCATTGCTACGTTTTTTCTTAATAAATTTGGGGGGGGGGGTCAGGAATAGCCTGATCCTACACCAACCTTCGCCCTAAAAAGCTAAAGCCCCTCAAAATCCCTAAAAAACCTAAAAACCATAAAAACCATAAAAATCCTAAAAAGAACATAAAAATCCATGAAAACATAAAAAACCCTAAAAATCCAAAAAACCCAATAAAAACCATAACAAACCCTAAAAACTATAAAAACCCTAAAACCACTAAAAACTCTAAAACCCTTTAAAACCCCTAAAAATGTTAAAAAATTGTAAAAACCCTTAAACACCAATAAACCCAAAAAAATCCATGAAAATGTTAAAAACTTTGAAAAAACCCTTAAAACCATAAAAAACCTAAAAATACTAAAAACCCTAAAATTTCTAAAAACCATTAAACCCCCTAAAAATATTAAAAAAACTAAAAAAACCTTAAAAACCCTAAAAACTCAAAAAACACATTTAATTCCAAAAATTTCCTTAAAACACAGAAAATCCTAAACACCCTAAAAACCCTAAAAACCCTAAAACAATCTAAAAACCTACAAAATACATAAAAACCATCAAACCCACAAATATCCTAAAAACCCCTAAAATTTTATGAAAACATAAAAACCTTAAAAACCCTAATAAAACTCCTAAAAACCATATAACACTTAAAAACCATAAAAACCCCTAAAACAAAAAAAACCCTAAAAACACTAAAAATGCTAAACAATCTAGAAATTGTTAAAACTCTAAAAAAACCTCTCAAATGTGAAAAATTGAAAGAAAAACCCCAAAAAACCCAAAAAGAGCCTAAAACCATGAAACCCCCTAAAAATTCTTGAACAACCCAAAAAACCAAAAAACCCATAAAATCCTAAAAACACCTAAAAATCAATCAAAATCCTAAAAACCACTAAAAAACCATGAAAATGTAAAAACCATAAAACCCCTAAATCCCCCTAAAACCATTAAAACCCTAAAAACCCTAAAACCCTAAAACCCATAAAAAATAGGAAAACCCACTAAAAACTCTAAAAAACCTTAAAACCCAAAATAAGTTAAAAAACTCTAAAACCCTTAAAAATCATTAAAATATAAAAAAACCCTAAAACCCCACATAAATCCTAAAAACACTAAAAACCCCAAAAATTGTGAAAATCCCTAAAAACATAAATATTCTAAAAACCACTAAAAAACCACGAAAATGTAAAATACAATAAAAACACTTAAAAACCCCTTAAAACCATAAAAAGCCCAAAAAAATTAAATAAACACATAAAACCCCTACAATGCAAATAAAAATCCTTAAAACCCTAAAACATTAAAAAAATTATAAAAACATTAAATACACAAAAAACACAAAAAAACCCATAAAAACCAAAAAGAACCGAAACCATTAAAAAGCCTTAAAAACCATTGAAACCCTCTAAAAACAATTAAAATCCCTAAAATTCAAAAAAAAACTCAAAACCCCATAAAAATCCTAAAAAACACCTAAAACCCCATGGAAACATAAAAACCCCTCAAAACCACGAAAATCCTCAAAAAACCATAAAACCCCTTAAAATTTTATAAACACTAAAACCCCATAAAAACACTAAAACCAACAAAAAACACTAAAAACCAATTAATTTCCTAAAAATGTTAAAAAACTCAAAAAAATTAAAAACCCTAAAAACTCAAAAAATGCTAAAAACCCACAAGACCCTAAAAAACTTGAAAACTTCTAGAAACACCTAAAAACACTCAAAATCTCTAAAAACCCAAAAAAACTAAAAAAATCCTAAAATCCCCTAAAAATCTAGGAAAGCATAAAAAACACAAATAACCTTGAGAAAACCCAGAAAACCAGAAAACCCTAAAAACTAATAAAAATCATAAAAACCCACTAAAAACCCATAAAATCCCTAAAAACACTAAAAACATAAAACCCTTAGGTTTTTTAAAAACTCTAAAAAAGCTAAAAACCTTAAAAAACACAAAAGAATCCCAAAACACCTAAAAACACCAGAAATACCTTAAAAATTTATAAAAACTCTAAAAACCCTAAAACCCTAAAACCATAAATATCCTAAACCCCCTAAAAATCCATGAAAACATAAAATCTCCTCAAAACAATGAAAACCATAAAAATCCATAAAACCCTTAAAAAAAATTTAAAAACCATAAAAACCACTAAATAGTCAAAAAACCCTTAAAACCCCAAAAATGTTAAAAAAACTCTAAAAAACCGTAAGACCCATAAAAAATCCAAGAAGACCAAAAAATTATTGAAAACCCATAAAAACACCTGCAAACCACAAAATACACCCCAAAATCCCTAAAAACCCTAAAAATCCCTAAAGACCATAAAAATACTAATGAATCAGTAAAAATCCCCGAAGGTGTAAAAGAACCTAAAAACTATGAAAAACCCCTTAAACCCATAAAACCCCCTAAAAAATAATAACCTTTAAAACTCATAGAAACTTTAAAAACGACAAAAACTCTAAAAACCTATAAAACCCCTAAAAATTTAAAAGACTTTATGAAACCTTAAAACCCTAAAAACCTCAAAAAAACCCCAAACACCCTAAAAACCTTGAAAACAACTAAAAAATATAAAACACACAAAATTCCATAAAGATACTAAAATTATATAAAACCCCTAAACACCCATAAAAACTATAAAAATCCTAAAAACCCATAAAAATCCATGGAAACATATGAAACCCTAAAACCTTGAAAAAACCACCAAAAAACCAATAACAACCATAAAACCCATAAAATCCTAAAAAACTACAAAAAACTCTACAAACCCAATGTAATACTTTAATATAGTATAAAAACCTTAAACCCCCTAAAAAACTCCAAAAAAACCTAAAATACCAAAAGACCCTAAAACCCAAGAAAAACCCTAGAAACCCTCAAAATACCTAAAAACCATAAAAACCATAAACATCATAAAAAATCCATTAAAACATATAAAACCCTAAAACCCTAAAAACCCCTGAAACCATAAAAACCCTTAAAAACATTAAAAAAAATCAAAAAACCAATAAAACCCTAAAACACCCCTAAAAAACTAAAAACCATTAAAACACAGAAAAAAGTAATAAAATCCAAAAAAATTAAAAACTCTAAACATATAAAAACCCTAAAACCCCAAAAGACACTAAAATCCCTTAAACTCCCTAAAACCCCTAAAACCCTTGAAAACCCTAAGAACCCTCAAAATCCACAAAATCACTAACAAACCGAAAAACCATAAAATTCATAAAAACCCATAAAAATCCATGAAAACGTATAAAACATAAAAACCTTAAAAACCCTAAAAATCGTAAAAACCCTAAAAACCCATAAAAACCCTAAAAACCCACAAAAAACTCTAAAAAATATTTAAACCACAAAAATATTTAAAGACTCTAAAAAATCATAAAACCCAAAAAAATCTCAAAAAAAACCTTAAAACCTTAAAAAATCTAAAACCCCATAAAAACCCGAAAAAAACTAAAAACACTCCATGTAACAGCCCGAGATTTTATGGAAAATATTCTTTTTATTTCACTAATGTCTTGTGTTGTACGCTACACCAAAAGGAGCTTGCACAACACGCATCCTTGACTTGCCTTGCATTACACGCAATCGCGACCTTCCTCGATAGCGTGTGTAGTACGCAATAACGAGTTTCACTAAACAGCGATATGCTATTAAAATGTTATTAAAAATAGCCGTTATGAATAGTAATAACCACTTTTTGAAATTTTGAAAATTTTATTTTTCAAAATGGACTTCATTTTTGGACTCAGAATATCGAAATTAGCCTAGGGTGAAATTTTGGTATTTTTCTGAAAACTTTCAATTTTTGATGAATAGTGAAACCACTAAGTGGTAGGTTAAAAACTGAATTTTTCATAAAACATAATTTTACCGCTTCTGTGAATGGAATTTCAAAAATTCGAGAGACACGGTTGATTTCAGTAAGTAAAATGTGGTTCAATGAGATGAAAATAATTTTTTTGTGAATAGTATCTTTTTACTTTTTTTACCGCGGTTAATAGTAAATAGGGTAACTAAGGGTAAATATGATATTACTATTACCCTAACACATGTCCTAATTCTATTGGATAAGTGTAATTCGACCAAAAACAACCTTATGAATAAAATATGACCATTTAGGCCCACTTGGATTAGATTAGGACATTTATTATTAATTTATTTAAAGAAGGGTTAAAATAGTTAAAATCAACGTTTAATAAGTAAAACATTTTTAATATGGGGTTATACGTAAGATAAATTCGACTATAAATATTCATTAGAAAGCTAAGAAGATATCCTACATAAGGGTATTTTATTTCTAATTTTTAGACATTAAATAATTTAATTTATTTATGACACAATGATGATGCAATAATTATCTTATTTATGAAATATTGACATAATTGATGTTATAAACACCAAAATAAATGTAATTTGAGACTTTTTATGCATTCCACTAATTTTATAGGTTACTATGATATATTAGTTTTGATTTAATAAACATGGTTCGAACATATAATTCTGTTATGACTTTCACAAAAATCATATATCAAATAGTGTCAAAATTGACACAAAATAGTTTTTAAATCAAATATTATATTATTAATTGTTATTTTATTCCTAAAAATCTAAGGTTCGGCAAAATGAATTATATAAGGATATATATATTAATAATAAACAATTTGGGGTTCGTTTGGCATGTTATAGTAAGTGTATTGACCATATAGTGTAAGAAAACAAAAAGACACGGTAAAAGTTAAATTATTTAACTTAGGGTTAAATCTAATTGATAAGGTTAAAATAATACCCTAAACTTGTCTAAATCCTATTGGATGATAGGATTTCGACCCATCCCCACTTTAGCTTCTAAATAAGACCCTTTGGAACCATTATAAACCGATTTTGACTTTAATATAAAATAATATTTTGAGATATTCCTAAGGTGCCCCTCTCCTCCCTTATAAAAGGGCACCTCCTCCCCCTCCTCCTCACACCAAATTGAGCACTCAATCTCGGCCAACCCCTGACGTTTTATCCTCTCCACTTCCCTAGAATAATCCTAGAGGTCCTGGTCTTCTTAAAAGGCCAATCTTAGTTCCCTAAGTGGAGGATTCAAAGAGGCGTTCCAAAGAAGAGGTAATATCCATTACCGATCTTTTCAATTTCATTCTTCTTCAACTTCTTCTTCTTTAGTTGTTTCATTACGAAGTAAAAACATCAGTATCACTAATATACTGATATGTTATTATAAGTATGAAACAACCCTATTTCACCATCTATCCATCCTACGGAAAAAGAAATCACCGCGCGTGCGTACGTACGGAATACCGTCTCCACGCCGTGGTGTAATCTATTTTCCACCACCACCTTACATGGATGGGTATAATGGTGTAAAGAATAACTATAAATTGTTATTACAACATCATATTGATTCTGATATATTGTATAATCCACTCCAATTCAATTCAATATTTATGGAAATGATATCATCGCTCGTGCGTACGTACGGACTACCGTCTCCACGACGCGATGAGATTCATTCTCCATGTTAACCATTTAAGAATGATTATAAAGTATATAAAAGAAATAATAATGAAATATATGAAATTATAATGCTACTGGATTTATGTATATATATATATGTATGTCATCTACTTACTTCCATTCAAGACAATAAGGAAAGGAAAACAGCGTTCATGCGTACGTACGGACTACCGTCTCCATGAACGGTGTTTTTCATTTCATTTATCTATCTATTATATATATATATATATATACTGAATATATATGATATATAAATCATATTTTATATTCTGGAAGTAAGTAAATCATGATATAAGTAATAATAATGTCAATAACAACAAGTCAAAACACCTACAATAAATGAAACGATTTTACCCAAAACGCTTCTTTAACATGGAATTTACAAAAGAACGGGTAATATAATGTCATAAGTGAACCATATATGATATCATAACAATGAATATGATTCTTTAATAAGTCAATGACATTATTTAAATAATTATACAGGAGGTTCGGACACATACGAAGCAAATCGGACCTAAGGTAAGGGAAATATCTCAATCTCATTTTTATCCGAGATTGTTTATTCGTAAGTATTTACTGGGGTATATTTTATTATCCACATCCATGCTTCATCAATATGTAATATTATTTCCATCCACCTAAAATTTTTTAAATCCATTTTTACCCTTCAGTGAGTTTTTAGTAAAATAAATGAAAGGAATCTTTTGTCATTTTTCGTACGACGTACTTTTTGACTTTTCCGACAAAAGTACGAAGAATTGTTTTTTAACTTATACAGAAAGAATGGATTTTTAAAACATTATTTCCAATAATATTCCTTTATAAGTTTTCAAGTTTATTTTTAATCAACTTCTTTTAGTTTATAATTGTATGACATGTTATGAAAAGAAAAGTGTTTTTGAAGAAGAAAGGATATTTTCCTCAAGAATGGAGTTCAAGTGTTTTATCAAAATTATTTTCCATCTAAGATAATAAAGGGTTCTGTTTTGTCCCTATTATTACATTGATTTGATTATGTTGTGATGGAATTATTTTTATGAGTTCCTTTATCTTATATGAATTGTTTTATGTTGTCATTTGTTTAAGGATCCCATTTTTATTACATGGGTTATGCAATGATGTATGGTTTATGATTATGTGGCACACATAAGAAAGGATTCATTATAAGATGGGTGGGACCTATATCTCCCTCCAATGCATTGGGTAAAGATTTTATATCTCATGAGATAGACATGGCTGGAACGGATGGTTATTTCAGTTCAGTGATACAGGACTGAAACGAGGAGTGAACTCGGTTCAGAAAGGGACTTTGTCCACTAAGATAGTCTTGGCAATGAGTCATGACTAACAAGAAATGATTTTCCATGATTATGTGTGCATGCCACAAAGTTTCAAGTTTTATGTTATGATTATGGGGATCTCATTTTCACTTCTATGATTTATTCCATGTTAAGATATTATGATCTCTTTTGCAGGTTTTTGATTTTCAAAAAAATATGATATGATTTTTATTTCCTTTATTTTCCCTTGCTGAGCATTTGAGCTCACCCTTTTATGTTTTCTTTTCCCCAGGATATAAAGAAAGGTTTTAGGTAAAAAAAAGGAAGATCTTTATGGGAGATGTTGATGATCTTTCACCACGATTAGAAGATTACGTTCCGAGTTTCGAAAGACACTAAACTATTACGATCCTTGTGTGTGTGTTTTTGTTATGTACTAAGTATTCCGCAAATGTAATGTAATGTCAATGTACGTCAGGCTTTGGGTATCTACATTTGGTATCAGAGGCAAAGGAGGTAGGAATGTATCCGATCCTTGGGAACTCTCACATGTGAGCGTTGGACGAAGCATGGCTCTCCGCCCAAGGGCTTCATGTGGAAATGGCTGCCACTGGGGATGGTGGTGTGTCCCGCCCAGGGGGTGTAGCCGCCCATGGAGTGCCCTGATAGGTATCAATTATAGTCCACTGGAAGTAATTCCAGACCGCTACAGTTTGTATTAGAGGAAAGGTTTAGTCAACCTTTGGAAACTAGGATGCGAGAACTTTAGTGAGATCCCTAGAAATATTTCTAAGGTATGTCTAGGGATGTCCCTAAGGTTAAGTATACGTATAAGTTATAGTACTAGAATTACGCTAACGATCATAGAATTAAACCTAAGATGTTAGATATTAAAGGTAATCCCCCTTTATTATGTTGTTTTCCCTAGCATGATTTTTGCCTCTCACACTATTCTTTTTGGGTTTTAGACGATGGCTGGAACCTGAAGGAACCGTGTTGATCAATGCAATGGACAATGCAATGATTGTCCTCCTGAAAAAACAAATGTTATGGGAGATGGAGTGCAAAATCTTATTGCTATACTTACACAAGCTATGAATCATTCTGGACTTCCAAATGAGCAGAGAAGGGAATAATATTCTATTGAGTCCTTCATGAGGCAACATCCACCTTCTTTCAGTGGGTCTTCTGATCCACTTGTTGCTGAACAATGGATCAGTACCACTGAAAAGATATTTTCAGTTCTTCAATGTTCTGAACATGATAAAGTCATATTAGCAGTATATCATTTGGAAGGTAAAGCTGATCAATGGTGGAATCTTATCAAGAATACAAGGCAAAGAGATGAAATTGAGTCCATGGAATGGGACGAGTTCAAGAACTTATTTTTCAATAAGTACTTCCCTCGTATTCTTTGAACAAAGATGGAGAAGGAGTTTCTTGAACTAAAGCAAAAGGATGATGAATCTGTTGGTATATACGAAGCGAATTTTACACGAATTGCAAGGTATGCATATGGCATTATCATCCAACCTGAAAGTAAAGTTGATCGATTTTTCAGTGGCTTAAAAACAAGTCTTCGAAGGTCATTAGCTATAAGAGACTTCAGTAGCTATGAAGAAATTGTGCGTTGTGCTATCAAGGTAGAAATGGAAGTTGGTGTTACATATCCATCTCATGGTTTTGACAAGAAACGAAAGATGGAGTTCAAGGAGAAATCTCAGAATAATGGTGAAAAGAAGATGAATGTTTCCTTATGCACAAAGTGTGGAAAGAAGCATGGTGGAGATTGTCTTAAAGGGACTAGAAAATGTTTTAAGTGTGGAAAAGAAGGTCATCGAGCAGCTGAGTGTCGAAGTAATGGAAAAAGGGTTTCTAATGATGTGAATAAAGCCAACACTGCAGAGAACGCACCACCAACACTTCAATGCTTCAAGTGCAAGGAAATGGGGCATTATGATAATAATTGCCCTAATCCAAGGGTTAGTGATGATCAACATGAGCAACCACTGAAGGCAAAGGACAAAGGGAAGTCACATGCGATCACTATTGGCGATGTTGAATATGACAACGATGTGGTGGAATGATTAAGTGTTTATATAATGGGATTCCAAAATAATGTTGTATCATTGAGTATTGCAATATTTATTGATGTGGTATTCAAAGTGATTGAGATATTTTTTGGAAATAAGATGATATGCGAGAAAATGAAATGTTTAATAGTATTCATGAGCTCATGATTGATATAAGGACTAAGTGATATCATGGTTTGAGTATATAGAATTTTGAGGATTTTGGTATGTGGAAAGTGTTAACGTTTAACTGCATTCATGTTTTCACTAAGGTTCAATGGGTATTTAAGAGAATACATTATTAAGGACTTTGAATGTTTGGAATGTGACCAACAAATCATATCTTATGATATATGGGGATCAACGATGGTATTAAATCTCTGTTAATCGTTTTCACTATGTTATGAGAGTGGACTGTAGTATTATGGATAAGCCTAAAGATTGAAATGGATTATGTTGGACATAAGTGAGTATTGTTTAAGGATAGAAGTTTTTTTTGATGGGATGTTATAGTAAAGTAGTTTTAGAAAAAGGACAACCTGCAGGACGGGCGACAGCCCATCGCGTCGGACAAGGCTGTGGGAATCGAACCCACAACCGAAGTGCGACTGGCCTTTATCGCCTACCACTGGCCTACAGGAAGTCCCTGTTTAGTAGAAACTAGTTTTATTATATTAAGCAGTATGATATATGAAGTATAAGTCCATTTTAGGAACCATATATGATTAATCTCCCTATAGACCGACTTATGTATATAATTTTTGCTAACCTTTTGTTTGAGACAGATGGAATGACCCGTCATTCTATCACATAATCTGCTAACACTTCACGAATAACAAATTCAACTTCATTTATTTAAGAGATGAAGTGGAAATTGTTCAAGGCACGAACAACAGTGATATTGTACCAAAATAAAGTAAGTATTTATTCTAATTCAAATTTTCAACTTTAGGGAAATGATCTTGCAAACCAAAAATGTTGTCCTAGTGATCTTATAACTGATGAATCGGATGGTACCTTAGATCATCACAAATCTATGGATTCGTGATTACTGGCTTTTCCATAGCCATGTTCTCTACCACTCACCATCAGAACATGATGGTTAGATTTCTCTTCCATATCCATATTTTTACCTATGTGGAAACCCAGCGATTAGTTTATTTGGGTAATAGTTACATTTCATACTTTAGTTTTTAAAGCCAAGTTTTGGTATTCCTTTTTACGATGTGGGATTCTATTAAAGAAAATTTCGAATAATAAACCATTTATAACCCTGACGAATTTCGAGGGCGAAATTCATTTTAAGGGGGGTAGAATGTAACAGCCCGAGATTTTATGAAAAATATTCTTTTTATTTCACTAATGTCTTGTGTTGTATGCTACACCAAAAGGAGCTTGCACAACACGCATCCTTGACTTGCCTTGCATTACACGCAATCACGACCTTCCTCGATAGCGTGTGTAGT
This sequence comes from Viscum album, assembly GCA_963277665.1. NCBI lineage: Eukaryota > Viridiplantae > Streptophyta > Magnoliopsida > Santalales > Viscaceae > Viscum > Viscum album. The sequence continues at coordinate 593,538,844 of OY728137.1, read as the reverse complement.
ACACAATAACGAGTTTCACTAAACAGCGATATGCTATTAAAATGTTATTAAAACTAGCCGTTATGAATAGTAATAACCACTTTTTGAAATTTTGTAAATTTTATTTTTCAAAATGGACTTCATTTTTGGACTCAGAATATCGAAATTAGCCTAGGGTGAAATTTTGGTATTTTTCTGAAAACTTTAAATTTTTGATGAATAGTGAAACCACTAAGTGGTAGGTTAAAAACTGAATTTTTCATAAAACATAATTTTACCGCTTCTGTGAATGGAATTTGAAAAATCCGAGAGACACGATTGATGTCAGTAAGTAAAATGTGGTTCAATGAGATGAAAATAATTTTTTGGTGAATAGTAACTTTTTACTTTTTTTACTGCGGTTAATAGTAAATAGGGTAACTAAGGGTAAATATGATATTACTATTACCCTAACACATGTCCTAATTATATTGGATAAGTGTAATTAGACCAAAAACAACCTTATGAATAAAATATGACCATTTAGGCCCACTTGTATTAGATTCGGACATTTATTATTAATTTATTTAAAGAAGGGTTAAAATAGTTAAAATCAATGTTTAATAAGTAAAACATTTTTAATATGGGGTTATACATAAGATAAATTCGACTATAAATATTCATTAGAAAGCTAAAATTATATCCTACATAATGGTATTTTATTTGTAATTTTTAGAAATTAAATAATTTAATTTATTTATGACACAACGATGATGCAGTAATTATCTTATTTACGAAATATTGACATAATTGATGTTATAAACACCAAAATAAATGTAATTTGAGACTTTTTATGAATTCCACTAATTTTCTAGGTTACTATGATATATTAGTGTTGATTTAATAAACTTGGTTCGAACATATAATTCTGTTATGACTTTCACAAAAATCATATATCAAATAGTGTAAAAATTGACACAAAATAGTTTTTAAATCAAATATTATATTATTAATTGTTATTTTATTCCTAAAAATCTAAGGTTCGGCCAAATAACTTAGATAAGGATATATATATTAATAATAAACAATTTGGGGTTCGTTTGGCATGTTATAGTAAGTGTATTAACCATATAGTGTAAGATAACAAAAAGACACGGTAAAAGTTAAATTATTTAACTTAGGGTTAAATCTAATTGATAAGGTTAAAATAATACCCTAAACTTGTCTAAATCCTATTGTATGATAGGATTTCGACCCATCCCCACTTTAGCTTCGAAATAAGACCCTTTGGAACCATTATAAACCGATTTTGACTTTAATATAAAATAATATTTTGAGATATTCATAAGGTGCCCCTCTCCTCCCTTATAAAAGGGCACCTCCTCCCCCTCCTCCTCACACAAAATTGAGCACTCAAGCTCGGCCAAAACCTGCCATTTTATCCTCTCCACTTCCCTAGAATAATCCTAGAGGTCCTGGTCTTCTTCAAAGACCAATCTTAGTTCCCTAAGTGGATGATTCAAAGAGGCGTTCCAAAGAAGAGGTAATATCCATTACCGATCTTTTCAATTTCTTTCTTCTTCAACTTCTTCTTATTTAGTTGTTTCATTACGAAGTAATAACATAAGTATCACTCATATACTGATATGTTATTATAAGTATGAAACAACCCTATTTCACCATCTATCCATCCTACGGAAAAAGAAATCACCGCGCGTGCGTACGTACGGAATACCGTCTCCACGCCGTGGTGTAATCTATTTTCCACCACCACCTTACATGGATGGGTATAATGGTGTAAAGAATAAATATACATAGTTATTACAACATAATATTGATTCTGATATATTGTATAATCCACTCCAATTCAATTCAATATTTATGGAAATGATATCATCGCTCGTGCGTACGTACGGACTACCGTCTCCACGACGCGATGAGATTCATTCTCCATGTTAACCATTTAAGAATGATTATAAAGTATATATAAGAAATAATAATGAAATATATGACATTATAACGATACTGGATTTATGTATATATATATATGTATGTCATCTACTTAATTCCATTCAAGACAATAAGGAAAGGAAAACAGCGTTCATGCGTACGTACGGACTACCGTCTCCATGAACGGTGTTTTTCATTTCATTTATCTATCTATTATATATATATATATATACTCAATATATATGATATATAAATCATATTTTATATTCTGGAAGTAAGTAAATCATGATATAAGTAATAATAATGTCAATAACAACAAGTCAAAACACCTACGATAAATGAAACGATTTTACCCAAAACGCTTCTTTAACATGGAATTTACAAAAAAACGGGTAATATAATGTCATAAGTGAACCATATATGATATCATAACAATGAATATGATTCTGTAATAAGTCAATGACATTATTTAAATCATTATACAGGAGGTTCGGACACATACGAAGCAAATCGGACCTATGGTAAGGGAAATATCACAATCTCATTTTTATCCGAGATTGTTTATTCGTAAGTATTTACTGGGGTGTATTTTAGCATCCACATCCATGTTTCATCAATATGTAATATTATTTCCATAAACCTACAATTGTTTAAATCCATTTTTACCCTTCGGTATGTTTTTAGTAAAAGAAATGAAAGGAATCTTTTGTCGTTTTTCGTACGAGGTACTTTTTGACTTTTCCGACAAAAGTACGAAGATTGTTTTTTTTAACTTATACGGAAAGAATGGATTTTTAAAACATTATTTCCAAGAATCTTCCATTATAAGTTTTCATGTTTATTTTTAATAAACTTCTTTTAGTTTATAATTGTATGACATGTTAAGAAAAGAAAAGTGTTTTTGAAGAAGAAAGGATATTTTCCTCAAGAATGGACTTCAAGTGTTTTGTCAAAATTATTTTCCATCTAAGATAATAAAGGGTTCTGTTTTATCCCTATTATTACATTGATTTGATTATGATGTGATGGAATTATTTTTATGAATTCCTTTATCTTATATGAATTGTTTTATGATGTCATGTTGTTTAAGGATCCCATTTTTATTACATGGGTTATGCAATGATGTATGGTTTATGATTATGTGGCACACATAAGAAAGGATTCATTATAAGATGGGTGGGAACTATATCTCCCTCCAATGCATTGGGTAAAGATTTTATATCTCATGAGATAGACATGGCTAGAACGGAAGGTTATTTCGGTTCAGTGATACAGGACTGAAACGAGGAGTGAACTCGGTTCAGAAAGGGACTTTGTCCACTAAGATAGTCTTGGCAATGAGTCATGACTAACAAGAAATGATTTTCCATGATTATGTGTGCATGCCACAAAGTTTCAAGTTTTATGTTATGATTATGGGGATCTCATTTTCACTTCTATGATTTATTCCATGTTAAGATATTATGATCTCTTTTTGCAGGTTTTTGATTTTCAAAAAGATATGATATGATTTTTATTTCCTTTATTTTCCCTTGCTGAGCATTTGAGCTCACCCTTTTATGTTTTCTTTTCCCCAGGATATAAAGAAAGGTTTTAGGTAAAAAAAGGAAGATCTTTATGGGAGATGTTGAAGATCTTTCACCACGATTAGAAGATTACGTTCCGAGTTTCCAAAGACACTAAACTATTACGATCCTTGTGTGTGTGTTTTTGTTATGTACTAAGTATTCCGAAAATGTAATGTAATGTCAATGTACGTCAGGCTTCAGGTCTCTACACTCCAAACCCTTTAAACCCGTAAAAACATTAAATAACTCTAAAAACCTTAAAAACCAAAAAAAAATCCAAAAATCCAAAAACCCCAAAATGACCCAAAAACCTAAAAAACCCTAACAACCCTAAAGCCCTTAAAAACCCTAAAACCCCTCAAAATGCATAAAAACATAAAATCCAATAAAAACTAAAAAAAACATAAAACCCCTAATAATCCATGAAGACGTAAAAACACTAAAAATCCTAAAACCCATAAAAACCAGAAAAACGCTAAAACAATTAAGGTCCCATAAAAACTCCAAAAAACCTTAAAAACCAGTGAAAAATCTAAAAACATGTAAAACCCCTAAAAACGGTACGAAACACTAAAAACCTTAAAACCCTAAAGCCTCAAAAGAATCCTAAAACCCCAAAATGTCCCTAAAAACCAAGAAAACCACTAAATACCCAAAAAATCACTGAAAACACCTAAAAACCATCAAAATCCCAAAAAAACATAACAAAACCTAAAAATTATTAAAATTCTAAAAAACAACTACAAATCAATGAAAACATAAAAAACCCTAAAAACCCAAAAAACCTCTTAAAAACCACAAAACCCCCCTAAAACCATAAAAAACCAAAAACCCCATAAAAAACCTAAAACCACTAAAAACTTTAAAACCCCTTAAAACCGTTAAAAACATAAAAAAATATAAAAAAGCATAAAAACCCTAAAAATCCTAAAAACCCTCAAAATCCCTAAAATCCATAAAAACCTTAAAATCCATAAAAATCTTAAAACCCCCTAAAAATCCATGAAAACATAAAAACCATAAAAACCCCTTGAAAAACATAAAACCCCACTAAAAACTTATAATCCCTTAAAACCAATAAAAACCTTATGAAACCACTAAAGACTCTAAAAGCCCTTAAAATTCCTAAAACCCTTAAAAACCCTAAAACACTCAACCCCCCCCCCTAAAAACTATAAAGTCCCTAGAACCATGGAAAACCCATAAAAACCCATGAAAACCCTCAAATAAATAAAAAACTTGAAAAACCATAAAAATCTTTAAAAACACCCCTAAAAATCCATTAATGCTTTGAAAGACTAAAACCCATCAAAACCCCTGAAAACCATAAAAAACCCTAAAAAATCATTAAAAATCTGAAAACCCCTAAAACTCCTATAAAACTACTAAAAACAATTACCTTTGAAAAAAAGCTCATAAAAACTCAAAATATCCCAAAAGACCCTCAATGCCAGAAAAATCATAAAAATCATTGAAAATTTAAAAAACCCCTCAGAATCCCTGAAAACACAAAAAACCCATAAGAATCCTAAAAATACCCAAAAAATCTACGAGAACATAAAAACCCATGAAAAACCATGAAAAACCCTGAAAACCAAAAAAATCCCTAAAGACAATAAAAATCATTAAAAACCTAAAACCACTAAAAACTCTAAAAACCCTTAAATCCAATAAAATCATTAAAAAAACTCTAAAACCCTTAAAACACTAAAAACATAAAAAACCCCCCAAAACACCCAAAAAGAACATAAAACTTCTGAAAACCCCTAAATTCCCAAAAACCCTAGAAAACCCTAGAAAACCCTAGAAAACCCTTGAAACCTCATAAAACCCTCAAAATCCTTAAAAACCCTAAAATACCTTAAATGTCCAAAAAACCTCTAAAATCCCTGAAAATGTAAAAACCCCCCAAAACCCTTGAGACCCCTAAAAACCATAAAAACCCCTAAAAACCTTTAAACCCCCCAAACCCTTAAAAACCCTAAAGCAACTAAAAACAATAAAAACCTTTAAAACACTAAAAACATTAAAAAACATTTAAAACCTTAAAAACCCTAAAAACACAAAAAATCCCAAAAACACTAAAAACACGCAAAATTCAAAAAAACCAAAATACCAAAAAAAAACAATAAAACCCTAAAAATCCCCTAGAATACCATGAACATGTAAAGAACCCTAAAAACCCCGAAAATAATAAATACACGTAAAAACCATAAAAACCCATAAAAAACCTAAAAACCCACCAAAAACTATAAAAAATATTAACCCCCATAAAAACATTAAAAACTCTAAAAAACCTAAAAAAATGGTAAAAATTTAATAAAACCCAAAAACCCAACCTTGAAAAATTTTAAAGACCCTCAAAATATTTAAAAACCCTATAAAACCATAAAAACCATAAATATACTAAAACCCCTAATAATCCATGAAAACATAAATAACCCTAAAAAACAGAAAAACCCTAAAAAACATAAAAACCCTTGAAAACCATAAAATACACTAAAACCCCATAAAACCCCTAAAAACACTAAAAACTCTAAAATCCCTAAAACCACTGGAAATGTTAAAAACACTAGAAATCCATAAAAGCCAAAAAACTCAAAAACAACTAAAATCCCAAAAATCCCAAAAAACCCAAAAAACCATAAGAAAACTAAAAACCCATGAAAACCCATAAAAACCCTCAAAATCCCTAAAAACCATAAAAACCCTAAAATAAAAAAAAATCATAAAACCTCTTAAATCCATGAAAACCATAAAAACCTTAAATACACATTAAAATGCCTGAAAATAAAAAAAACCCTAAAAACCTTAAAAACCTAAAACCCAATAAATTACCTAACACCCACTAAAGACTTTAAAAACCCGTCAAACCCATAAAAATGTTAAAACCCCAAAAAAAACATAAAAACCCTAAAAACCCAAAGAAACATGAAAATCCCTAAAACCCTAAAAATCCATGAAAAAGTAACAACCCTAAGAACCATAAAAAAACCCTTGAAAACCATAAAATCTTCAAGAAACATTAAAACCCCCTAAAACCCCTAAAAATGAAAACAATCACTAAAAACTCTAAAAAACCTTCAAAATCCTAAAAAATTCAGAAATACCCCTAAAACACAAAAAGACCACTAATACATGAAAACCCCTAAAAACACTTGAAAACCCCTAAAACCCTCAAAATCCCAAAAAACCATAAACACCCCCTAAAACCATAAAAATCTTAAAAACCCTCAAAAATCTTTGAAAACTTATAAATCCCTAAAAATAATAAAAATTCCCTAAAACCATAAAACCCCTAAAAACCATAAAACCCATAAAACCCATAAAACCCCTAAAACCACTAAAAACTCTAAAAAACCTTTAAACCCTAAAGATGTTAAAAAATATAAAAATCGTAAAACCCCTAAAGACCCAAAAAACCCAAAAAACCCAAAAAACCCCTAAAACCCTAAAAATATCTGAAAACCCATAAAACCCTCAAAATTTCTAAAAACCTAAAAAACCCTAATAACTAAAAAAATCCCAAAAAATCCATGAAAACGTTAAAACCCCTAAAAACCCATAAACCCTGGAAAACCTTTAAAAGCCCTAAAAACACATAAAACCCCTAAAAGCCACTAAAAACACTAAAAACCCTTAAAACCCGTAAAATGTTAAAAAAACTCTAAAATACCATAAAATCCCTAAAAGTCCAAAAAACACCTCAAAATAAAAAAAGACCATAAAAACCTTTAAAACTCTAAAAACCCTTGAAAACACCTCAAAATCCCTAAAACCCATTAAAAATTCCAAAACCATAAAAATCCAAAACAACCTTAAAATTCATAAAAACTTAAAAACCCTAAAAACCAAGAAAACCCCTAGAAATCCTTTAAAACCCCTAAAAACATAAAAAATTCCTAAAAACCCATAAGAATCCTAAAAATAACTAAAAAATATAAAAAAAATTTAAACTGATAAAAACATTTAAAACCTCTAAAAACCACAAACCCATTAAAAAACTCAAAAAAATGTAAAAACCCAAAAGAACCTAAAAACCTTAAAACCCCCCAAAACTAGAAACCTCTAAAATACCCTAAAACCCATCAAAATCCCTAAATACCCAAAAAAACTCTAAAACCATTAAAATCATAAAAAATTCCTTAAAATCCATGAAAATGTCAAAACCCATAAAAATCATAAAAACCCCTTGAAAACCATAAATACTGCTAATAACCCTAAAACCCATGAAAATCCTTAAAATCACTAAAAACTCAAAAAAACCTAAAATATTAAAAAACTCTAAAAAACCTACAAAACCCTATAAAACTAAAAAACCATAAAAATATAAAAAGACCTTAAAACCCCAAAAATCCTAAAACCCCTAAAAACCCTAAACTTTCAAAATCTCTAAAGACAAAAAAACCCCCCCTAAAAACCATAAAATACTAAAAACTCTATAAAACCATGAAAACAATCCCTAAAAAAACCAAAACCCCATTGAAAACCATAAAAACGTTAAAAACACCTAAAACAACTAGAAACTACATATTTACATTAAACCCCTAAAAATTTAAAAAAAACTCCAAAACCCTTAAAAACCCTAAAAACCAAGAAAAAATCATAAAATTTCAAAAAACCCCTAAAAATCCCTAAGAAACCCTAAAGACCCTCGAAATCCCTAAAAAACCCCAAAATCATAAAAATCCTAAAATCCACTAAAAATCCATGAAAACTTTAAAGCCCCTAAAAACCCAGGAAAACCATAAAACCCCTAAAAACGTTAAACCCCCTAAAACCCATAAAAACCATAAAACCCACTAAGAACTATAAAAACCATTAAAACCCCAAAAAATGTTATTAAAATCTAAAAAACCTTAAACACACTAAAAAAATAAAAAAAATATAAAAACCAAAAAAGACCCTAAAAACCCTAAAACCCTAAAAATCCTAAAAAGGCATAAAAATTCGTGAGAATGTAAAAAACCATAAAAACACTGAAAACCACTGAAAACCATAAAAAATCTAAAAACCCATACAATAACTAAAAATGTTAAAAAAACTAAAAAACAATAGAAACCCAAAAAAACTCAAAGAAAAATGCTAAAAAAACCAAAAAGTCACTAAAAAACATTAAAAACTGTAGAAGAATAAAACCCCCTGAAAACCACTACAATCCCTCAAAATCCCTAAAAACCCTAAAAACCCTAAAAACCATAAAATTCATAAATAACCCCAAAAAACACTTTAAAAAGTAAAAAAACCAAAACCCCTTAAAAACCACTAAATACAATAAAAACCATAAAAACCTAAAAACTCTAAAATATGATAAAAATACTAATAAACCACTAAAACTCTAAAACCCCTTAAAACGTGTAAAAATGTTAAAAACTATAAAAAATATTTAAAACCCCTAAAGAACTAAAAAAACTAAAAACCCAAAATGACCCAAAAAACCTGAAAACACCTAAAAACACCTAAAAACACCTAAATGCCTTAAAAATCCCCAAAACACTAAAAAACACAAAAATCCATAAAAATTATAAGAAAAACCTAAAATCAAAGAATACGTAAAAAACAATAAAAACCTGGAAACCATAAAAAACCCTTCAAACCTTAAAAATCATAAAACCGCATAAAACCCACAAAACCTACTAAAACCTATAAAAAACCTTAAAATATAAAAACATTAAAAAACTCTAAAAAAACATAAAACCTGAAAAACTCAAAGAAACTCTAAAATCCAAAAGACCCTAAAAACCTTGAAAATCCTAAAAACCCCTAAAACTGTAAAAAATACCTCAAAATCCCTAAAAAACTAAAGAACCCTAAAACCATAAAAATTCTAAAAACTCCTAAAAATCCATGAAAAGGTAAAAAACCCTAAATTTTTTGAAAATCCCCTGAAAAACATAAAACCGCTAAAAACCCTAAAATCCATAAATCCATAAAACACACAAAAATACACTAAAAACTATAAAATCTCTTTAATCCTTAAAAAATGCTAAAAAACTCTAAAACCCATAAAATCCCTAAAAATCCCCAAAAAATGTAAAGACACAAAAGACCCTAAAATCCCTAAATACACACAAAATCCCTAAAATCCCTAAAAACCATTAAATACCCTAATAATCATAAAAACCCCTAATAATCGTTGAGGGCATAAAAAATAATAAAAATTCCGAAGAACTCATAAAACACAAAAAACCCCTAAAACCTTAAAAATCCATAAAAATCCATAAAGCCCCCCAAACCCACAAAAAACATTAAAACCCCTCAAAACCCCTAAAAATGTTAAAAAACTCTAAAAACCATAAAAACAAAAAAATAACTAAAAAATAACCCCCAAAACCCAAAATGACCCTAAAAATATGAAAAACATGAAAACCCTTTCAATCCCTAAAACCCATAAAAACCCTAAAAACCATAAAAACCATAAAAAACCCTAAAAATCCAAGAAAACAAAAAAAAACCTAAAAACCCGAAAACCCCCTGAAAATGATAAAATCCCCTAAAAACTATTAAATCCCTTAAAACCCCATAAAAACATAAAAACCTTAAACCCTAATAAAACCCCTAGAACATCAAAAAACTATAAATAAATCATTAAAATCCTAAAAAATAAAAAAACCCATAAAACCCAAAAGACCATAAAAAGACCATAAAACCCATAAAACCATCAAAATCACTAAAAAACTAAAAATCCATAAATATCCTAAAACCTCCCTAAAATTTCATCAAAACATAAAAACGATAAAAACCTTAAAAACCGCTAAAGACCATAAAAACCCCTAAAACCTATAAACCCCTAAAAACCCATAAAAACTAAAAAAAATACAACTAAAAACTCTAAAAATCCTTAATAATACCATTAAAAACGCTATGAAACCTACAAAACCTAAACACCCTAAAAAAATAGAACCACACAAAACCCTAAAAAACTGAAAACCTCTAAAAACCCAAAAAACCCTGAAAACCACAAAAAAACTCAAAAAAGACCTAAAACTACAAAAAACCCCTAAAAACCATGAAAACCCAAAACCCCTTAAAACCCATCAAAACCCCCCCAAAACACCCCAAAACCCTGATAACCATAAAAATCCTAAAAATTCCCTAAAAATCAATGAAAATATGAAAACCCAAAACCCCTAAAAACCACTAAAAAGCTAAAACCCTAAAACCATAAAAAACCCTTAAAACCAATAAAAACCTAAATAAATGACTAAAAAATCTAAAAAATGTTAAAAATGTTAAAAAACTCTAAAAAAACTCTAAACCCCTAAAAATAAAATACACTTAATGTAATGGTCCATACTCTCTGGTCCATTCCTTTGTGAAAATTTGGTGTCTGACGTGTTCTGGGAGGTTAAAGTGACTTATCCACAACACTTTTCCAAATTTCAAATTAGGTGAACAGTTCCACCAGTAGACCGGTGTGAACAGTTCCAATGGTAGACCACTTTGAACAGCTCTGACAGTAGCATTTTGAATAGTTCCAATGGTAGGCATATGTGAATAGTGTCATCGGTATCCTTATGTGAATAGTTTCATCAATATCCTTATATAAATAGTGCAATGGTAACCTTATGTGAACAGTCTTTCCCAAATGGTGATGTTCAACGGTAGCCTCTATTTCCTTTTCCAAATTTTGAGTTCATGAACATTGTTTTCAGAATGGTGAGGTACAACGGTAGCCTCTTTTCCTTTGCCCAATTTTGAGTTCATGAATAGTGCTTCCAGAATGGTGAGGTCCAATGGTAGCCCTTATTTTTCCAAATTTTGAATTCATGAATAGTGTTTCTAGAATGGTGAGGTCCAACTATAGCCTCTATTTCCTTTGCCAAATTTCATGTTCATGAACAGTGTTCCCAGCTTCCTACAATTTCACCGCTTTTTACGTTTCCTTTAACGTAAAATGCATTTAAAAGCCTCATTTTAAGGACTCTAAGGCCGATTCAAAGTCCATAACTCCTATATTAATTTTTCCTAAGGCTCGGGAGGCTTTTACGTGGTCAAACTGTGTAGTTTAATGCGATCCTCTTTTAATGGAAAATCCAGCATACCTTAAACCGCTACTCCTTTAAATATTCTAAAGGGATGAGATATCATCCTCCCTAGTTCTTCTTCCTTGTTCTTAGTTGTGAGATGCTTGAACCATTCATTCCTTCCCATAGGAGTTGTGCGATCAAACATTTCTTCTTGGATTGGTTCCACTCTATTTTTGATGCAACCAAGTAGTATCAATCAATCTTTGATATAAGGTATGATCTATCATCATTCTTTTGGGTTCATCTCATTATGTTTCTCCTTTCCCTTTTATGGAATGCTGTCTCCATGCTCTTAATGGGTTTTTCTTGGGTTTTGACCGGTGTAGTGGTGTCTTTGCATCCTCAGGTGGATACAGCAGTCACGTGGGTAGGAGATCATAACCTGTTGTGTGGCTCGTTCTTGTATAAAGAACATCAGGAACCGTTTGAGGTAAGTGATTCATTGATTCTCTTTTCTTTTACGTGCAACTGTAGAGCTAGCATGTTTTATCCCAATTGATCACAACGCAATTGACATAATAAATATTTGAACCAGATAAATAAATTAATATTGATCATATGTTATTGCCTGTTATTTTGCTAGATAGTGTGATATCTGTGCTTTCTTTTTTTAACTTTTTGTTCTTGATGGAAATTGGTAAAGAACATAAGTTGGTATTAGTTGATAATCATTTGGCTAAAGATAAAGAGGAAAGTGAATGAATCCGATTGTTGTTGTTGTAATTTGATGTTAATAAAATTGATGCAATAATCATGTTTAATCAATTTTTGATAGATTATTGTTTATGTTTCCTGAAGTTGTAACCTACGAATAATAATTTGGTTAATTCAATATGGATTAAAGAAATAGTTGTTTTAATAAAAGATAATCCCTTGTAGGGTTCTAAGTTACCCTCTTGCTTGTTTAAGGGACAAGAGCCAAATTGATATGAGGTTTGTTTTCCTGCTTCTTGTGTTGTGATGTGAGCCTGGAATGCTGTTGTGATATGTGGGGGCGGGGAGGCCTATTGGTTTTGGCAGTAGTTTATGCCTAGAGTGGTGAGATGCATCGGTTTATGCATGTGGTTGTTGGGGAGGACACCAAGGATGATGGAATGGGTTGGATGTAAATGTTTGGATTCTTGTAGATCTTGTTGCTTGTTTCTCTAATTTACTTTCCCCACTGCTCAAGGCAGCTAGTTTTGCTTACCATCCTTCCAAAATGGGTAATGAAGTGTGAGGTATGCCACGTGCTTTCCGTGTTTAGCTTCCTAAGGGAGGATGGGCCTATGCTCTTCCTATAGGTGGAAAAGATTTGATGGGTAATTAATATACTCACCATGTTGACCCCCCTTGTGTTTAGTAGCTTAAAATATTTTTCTAGAATGCCTGGGGATGTGGGAAACTAATTCTCTAAATAAATGTTTTAATAAACAATGTTAACCCATGGGGTTAGGATCTTATTGGGTCTCAATGTCAAGGTTGTAATTTTAAAGGAACACTGGAGTCTGGGAGTGATGCTAATGAAATATAATGTGGGAATTGTTAATGGTTAATTAATGTTAAAATAATTAATTAACCTAAAGTGAAACTGATAAAAAGGGGAATGAAATAATGTAATAAAACTCTTTAAATGTTTGTGTGCTTATAGGATACCTAGTCTTAGAAGTGGAAGCCGGGAGTTCGAGAGACGTTAGCTACTATTGAGTTTGAGACAAGGTTATGCCCATAGTGTGGTTGTGAGATATTGTATATTCTGTAATTTTGTGTTTTTATACGCTACTCCACCCTATTAGTTTGGTAAACTAACACCCCATGGATTCTGAGCCTTGAGGGGGTGTTTTCCCCATTATTCGGATGGGAGGATGAATGGATGACTACCCCCTTTGGCCCCGCTCTATTCTCTTGGTAGTAACATGTGTTGGTAGGCACAGTGGTTAGTTTTTCCCATATATATGTGTAGAGGGTTGTAATGTCTTGTGGTTATTTACACACATACATATTGGATATAGTTATCTATGGACTACTATAGGTGTAACGTGTATAGGTTGTGACAGCTTGAGGATCCTTACTCGGTGTGTGAGTTGTAATGGCTTTAGGTATAATGCCCGACATATGATACACATTATGCGAGTTGTGCTGGCTCTTGGAAACTACCTTGTTACTTTTCAGGCGTGGACGTCGTGGTTTTGTTGCATGAGTGGTTTTGTTGCATGAGGTTTATATTGCGGTTCATCACCTAGGTGTCTGTGGGCAAACCGTTTTGGAGAGATATGCTTAGGATGTACGACATTGGGGTAAAGTGGCAAACCATTGGGGAAGTAGTAGTAGAGTACCCTTTATATTCTTTATTATATTATATACTCTTGTATGCAATACTTGGTGAGAGTATCCATGGTGAGGGTGGGAACGTAGTATACATGTTTAGGTGACGAGATAGTTTCACTTGTTGTTCAGTGTTCTTTAGCATGATTTCTTTACTTTTTCATTAGAGGATCTGGGGAGGATCCTACTGAGTATATTATTATACTCACCCTATGTACATATAAACTATTTTTAGGTCACTTAGAGTAGGTTGGAGATCAATCTAGTTTCTACTAGCTTAGGGTTGCAAGAACTGTTCAGGCTTGTGGTTGTTGTTGTTTTTTTACATTCCTTTGGTACTAGTAGTTTTCCCCTTTCAGTTGTAGTAGTTTGGCATGACATTACATATGTGTACTTTGGATTTCTTTTATTTTTCTGTCTGAGTTTGATTTGGTCGGTGTTTGTCTTATCTCTCTCTTTCTCATGAGTTCTCTTAGAGGTTAATGACTTCCATTTGTGTTTTTTTATACCCTCAGTGCTAGTATCCAACCTGGGGCCTACTGGAGGCTCACGGGGGTCATTATCTCCCTTCTCACATTGCAGGACCAGGAGGGGTACACCTTGTGGGGAGGGGGTCATGACATAGTGGTATCAAAGGCTCTGGTTGAGGGATAGGATGGAGTTTGGTGTTAGGAAGAGTCAAGGTTTCATGGGTTGGTAGGGAAATGGTGTCAGTCATATTTAGCAAGTGATGCAAAAACTGGATACTGGTTGAGACATAGTCGTTTAGTCACCCCTACGATCTGATGTGCGGACCTTAAAGTTTACAATGGCTACTAAATAAGGTGATACCAGTTGTATGGTAGAGACCTAGAAAAGAATAATGCATAATTATTCATTGTTCCAATATTTGAATGGGTTGACCTTGGTATAGGTGAACCTAAAATGAATAAAAGAAAAAAATTAATTAATTAATTCCGAGTCTTCTATATTCATGGTTTATGAGCTCTAACTATTTTTTATTTTGAAGGTATGGATCTAGGTCAACATCATCCATAGGATCACATAGAAGATGTTCAACAGGCTATGCCAGATATTTTTATCGAGTAGAGGTTGATGATGACGACACTTGGAGGAGGATACTCCGAGAGTTTCAGTTCCAGAGTTTGCAGAAGTACGAGGGCTCCATTTTAGATGCAATCATAGAAGACTAGTTGAAGGAGGTTGAGATGGGCTTCAGTTCGATCTGTGCGTGGAAGAAGCACTAGGTGTCCTTGGTTGTGATGATACCATGTGGAGTTGTGAGGAAGTGGTGGTTCTTGTTTCTTGGGGATCACGAGAAGTCAGCGATCTCAAGGGAGGAGTTCCGAGACATGTTTAGAGTCGAGTTTCTTTCCCTGACCATGAAGGCGTCCAGTCGCCAGGAGCTTCTTACCCTTCAACAGGGGAGCTCCAGTGTGTGAGAGTTTTGAATACGTTTTAGGATCCTCTTATGATATGATTCGGACATATTCCCTGATGGGGAGGCCTAGGAAAGGCATTTCGAGGAGGCTTTGCATCCAGAGATCCAGCACCAGGTCACCCCATTTATGCTGAAGACATATCTTGAGGTGTTGGAAAGGGAAGAGGTCATCGAGAGGAATTTTTCCAGAATTGGATAATCACGAGAGGGGAGTCATCATGAATATTCATGAAGTAGATCTCTGGTCCGAGGATCCTATTTTTTAGGGCATAAGAGTTTCTGTTTAGCCGGAGGTAGGTCCCAACCCTCCGCATCTCATTTCTCTAGAGGTAGAAGCCCTTAGGCCTATGCCAAGGGATCAAGAGTTTTTTTTATTGTGATGGTAGAGGTCATCAACAACGAGAGTGCCTGAACTTTCAGAGCAGTCATCGTGCACTTGGTGTCCCGCTTCAGGTTCCTCCGTTGAGGTAGTTCCAGCTAAGGCAGCAGGAGCAGGTTGGACTAGCTTTGGATCTGTAGAGGGTAGATAGGGTAGGAAGAGGACAACCCCATGATGCACCCCATACTCCAAGAGTAGAGCGTGACCGTGGTGGTAGTCGTCATCAGGGTTCTAGAGGCCATGGAGGAGGTCATGGTCAGCTTCATGCTTTAGTGTTGCTAGCTCTAGGCGATCCATACGTCGTTTGAGGTACCCTTTCCTTGTTTTCTACCTAAGTGTATGTCTTTTTTGATTCAGGAGTGACACAATCCTTTATATCACCTACCCTTTCCATGATTTGGGACTTAAGATTGAGAGGCTTCAAGTTCTCTTGGAATTGACTATGCCAGTTGGAGGTTGAGATGACTTGTTTGAAGTATGTAGAGACTGTGAGCTAGTGCGGGGGAAGCACCGATCTTGGAGATATTTCCTATGTTTATGGATAAAACCTTATGATTTCATCCTCAGCATGGATTGGTTGTACTCAGTGCAGGCTATCGTGAATTTCTTCAGGAGTCAGGTTGTGTTATTCGATGCAGATAGAGGTCGGGTGGTGTTTGTTGGTGAGCGAGACCCTCAGATGGGTCAGAGGCGTGTTATCTACTTATCATACATGATAGATGAGCTAATGCTGAGTTCTTTATAGGTTCAATATTTTGCATTTTCTAGGGTCGTAGAAGAGTATCTTGATGCCTTTATAGAAGAGGTTGTGGCATTAACCCCTTGACAAGAGATCGAGTTTGGGATCGAACTACAATCAAGAGTGTCTTCTATCTCTATCTCTTCATATAGGATGTCCCTTCTATGTTACAAGAGATATGTATACAGCTTGATGGTTTGTTACATTGTAGTTTTGTTTGGCCGAGTGTGTCACCGTGGGGTGCACTGGTTTTGTCCGTAAAGAAGGTTGATGGAAGTTTGTGGTTGTGTATCGATTATCGTCTCTTAAACAAAGTGATAGAAAAGAATTGCTATCCTATTCCAAGGATTGATGATTTATTCGATCAACTGAAGGGTGCATGTTGGTTCTCAAAGATTGAATTGTGGTCAGGATATCATCAGATGCATGTGAAGGATGAGGATATCGTGAAGACTGCTTTCTGTTGTCATCAAGGGCATTATAAGTTCATTTTAATGTCGTTCGGTGAGATGAATGTTTCAGCTATGTTCATGGAATTTATGAACACTATGTTTTGTGAGTTCCAGGACATGTTCATGGTGGTTTTCATCAATTAAATCCTTGTGTAAACCATGTTTGAGGAGGATCATATAGAGCATCTGCATGCTGTTTTAGGAGTTCTTTAACAACATCAGCTATTTGGGATGTTTTTGAAGAGTGAGTTTTGGGCTTGAGAAGTCCGTTTTTTGGGGAATGTTGTGACCCAACAAGGATTAGATATGGATCCATCGAAGATAGAAGTAGTTGTGTCTTGGTTAGCCCCCAATATAGTGTTATAGGTGTGATGTTTCTTTGGTCTCACAGGCTACTACAGAAGGTTTGTAGGCGATTTCTCTTGAGTTGCAACTCCTCTGACATCTTTGACTATAAAGGATCAGGAATTAATATGGACTAACAAATTTTAGGAAGCTTTCAAGTATCTGAGGGAGAAGTTAGTAAGTGCTCTAGTTCTTTATCTTCCCACAGAGGGAGTTTAGTTTTATGTTTTCTGCAATTCTTTGTATCTAGTGTTAGGTTGTGTTCTAATACAGTAGAGATAATTTTTTTCTTATGGGTCTCGGTAGTTAAATCCTCATGAATGTAACTATTCCACAAATGTTATTGAGTTGGTAGCTGTGGTTTTTTCCATGATGTAGTGGAGACATTTCCCCATTGGAGAACGCTTTGTGGTTTTCACCGATCATAAGACCTAAGGTATGTTTTCTCCCAGCATGACTTAAACTTACGACAGAGTCAGTGGATAGAGATCTTACAGGAATATAACTTCAAAATATCATATACCCCTATAAATTGGAATGTTTTAGCTGATGTACTAAGAAGGAAGTGTAACACCCCAAGCTTCTACAGTACGCTTCTCTTTGAATAATGCGATAGCGTGTGTTGTACGCAACACCGAGTTCTAACAACCAATCAAACTAGCCGTTACGAATAGTAATACCTACTTTTTAAAATTATATATATTTTATATTTCAAAATGGACTTCATTTTTGGATTCGGAATATCTAATTTAGACTAAGGTGAAATTTTGGTACTTTTCGGATAACTTTCATATTTTGATGAATAGTGAAAATTACTAAATTTTAATTAAAAACAACTTTTTTAATCAAAATAATTAATAGTGATAAATTATGAATTTTAGTAGTTTTAAAGTATATTTAGAATATATTTTTACCATTTAATATAATGTTGGTCATTGGACATAATTTTACAATTAAACCAAACATAAACAAGTGTCAATCTTTTGATAGTTATTATCTCTTAAAAACACGGTTTTTGTTTTGACAGTGGGAATTAATTTTAAATTAATTTCGGCCACTTCTGTGTTTAGAATTTAGGAAAATGGATTCCATATTTGGAATCAGGATGTTCAAATTGTGTAAATAGGTAACTTTTATTTTTAGACATTTTGAATAATTACTCCGGTAAATATTTTATTTACCATGGTTAAGGGTAAATCCGGTAAATAAGGGTTAACAAAATAATATTATAATAATACTAAATTACCCTAAAACGTGTCTTAACCCTATTGGTTGATACATGGTCGACCATGGGCATATTTGGGTCAATTTTGGGACCCCATGGATCCACTTGTAAGTGATAATGACACTTTATTTTAATTAAGTCAAAATGAATACAAAAATGACACAAGCATATATCTTTTAGCAAATCAATTGTTACATAGGGTTATATAAGTTGGATTTTAGATTATAAATATTCATTAGAAATCTAAAAAGATTTCCTACATAATGATATTTTATTTATAATTTTTAGACATTAAATAAATTATTTTATTTATGACACAATGATGATGAAGTAATTACTATAATAGTGAAAAATTAAAATAATTGATATTATAAATACCCAAAAAAATATAATATGAATCTTTTAATGAATTAAACTAATTTTCTAGGATAATATGATATATTAGGATTGATGTAATTCACTTTTTTCGAAGTAATAAATCTGTTATGAGTTTCACAAAAATCAACTATTGAATAGTGTCAAAATTGACATAAAAGAGTTCTTAAAACAAATATTATATTATTAATTGATATTAAATTCCTAAAAATCTAAGGTTCGGCCAAGATACTTACATCAAGATAGGTTCATCATTAATGGACCACTTGGGGGTATCTTGGATGTATATAGTAAGTTTATTAACCATATTATATAAAAATACAAAGAGACATTGTAAAAGTGAAACTAATTAACTTAGAGTTAATACTTAAAGATAAGGTTAATATAAGTAACCAAACCTGTCTAAATTCTATTGGTTGGGTGGTTTTCGACCTATCCCCACCTTATCCTTTGAATAGTCAACTTTTGAGCCATTGGAAACCGAATATGAATTTATTATAAATTAATATTTCTAGCTTTTCCAAAGGTGCCCCTCACCCCTCTTATAAAAGGACACTCCTCCTTCTCATTTCTTCACACCTTAAAAGCCTTTTGGTTCGGCCAAACTCTG
The DNA here is from genome assembly GCA_963277665.1 of Viscum album. Classification (NCBI taxonomy): domain Eukaryota; kingdom Viridiplantae; phylum Streptophyta; class Magnoliopsida; order Santalales; family Viscaceae; genus Viscum; species Viscum album. Next base: position 593,519,468 of record OY728137.1, on the reverse strand, counting down.
CCCAAATACTCTCCCAACATCCCTCACTACAACCTAGAGGCCTTATTTCGATCATAAAGCCAACCTATGAATCCCTTTTGATCAAATCAAAAGGAAGAACCCGAAGAAGAGGTAATGATTTCACCACCCTTTTCTAAGTTCCTTTCTTCTTCCACTTCCTCTTTCTTTGTTCTTACCATTCTAAAATAATAACTCCAGTATATTACATATACTGTGATGTTATTATAAATATGGTACAACCATATTCAGTATTCTATCCACCCTTTGAATAACATGTCACCATACGTGCGTACGTACGGCTTACCGTCTCCACGTCGTGGTGTAATTGTTATTCAATATATTATTATTTGGATGGGTATAGTAATGATGTGTAACTCATGTAAATAATAAATATAACATGTTAATGATTTTTTATATATGATATACCATCCATTTATATATTATTTTAATATCAAAAGAATGATATTGTCGCTCGTGCGTACGTACGGACTACTGTCTCCACGAACGCGATGAGATTCATTCTCCATCGTATCCATTCAAGTATAATTATCATTTTATGATTTAAAAATGATGTTTAAGGACTTTATATCATTCTGGATATGAATAATATACAACCTATCCTTTACAAACATGTCTTAGGTAACAAAACATATAAAAGAAAACAAGTAAGTTAACACCCGATATAATGATAATACTAAGATATTATTATCAAATCAATATTAAAAGATCATATATTATATCATATTAATGTATATGATTCTTGTATAATTTAATAACAATTATTTCACCATTATACAGGAGGTTAACCTACCCCAACCAAGGAAAAGTACAAGGTAAGGGTTATTTCACAATCTCTTCATTATCCGAGGTTGTTTATATGTAATAATCTACTGGGATCTCTTTATCATCCACATCCATGTTTCTTAAAAATGTATTTCAAAACATTTTTAATATTTACTAGAATATGAGTTAAAGTCATTTATACCCTTTTTGACTTTTATAAGTGGTTTATAAAGGAATCTTTCCGTCGTTTTCAAAACAAGGTCCCTTTTTAATCTTTTCGACAGAATTAAGGTAAGAATGTTTTTTTTAACTTATACGGCGGGTACGGCTAATTTCCGCCATTATAAAATCTTCAAAACTTCCCTTACAAGCTTATAAGAATATTTTCAAAGAAAATGTTTTATTTTATATGGATCTTAAATGATTTCAAAATAAAAAGAGATATTTCTTTAAAAAGAATTTTGATTTCATCTATGTCAACATCCTTTGATGGATTTTACGCTTATTTGAAGTTTATTTATTGTAATACAATGCTTCTATATTGTATTGAAGGTTTTGTGATATATTTGACTGTGGATGTGCTATTTTTATACCATTCATAGTTTATGGTGAAATTATTGACATTTCGTATGCTAGTTTTAATACGAATGTTTATGTTATGTTTAAACCTTTTCATATGGGAATGCATTGGACTTAGTAAGTGACAGGTGGAGCCCGCTATAGCTCCTCGATGAATCGGTAGGTCTCATGAGACAAACTAGTGTCTTGGCACAAGGCCTTGACAAAATCTTATTTGTAGTCTTGGCACGAGGCCTTGACTATGTGGTTATGATAGTCTGGCATTATGCATTCCAACATTATGAAAGTGGTTATTTATTTTTGCATGTGATTATTCGATTAGTAGAATATCCATGTGAATAAGTAAATGGCATTATTTCATATTACTTTTGCCATACTATGTTGAAGTTAAAGTTTAAAAGGATTTTGTTTTAGTAATGCATTGCCTTAAATGTTTATTCTTATTTATGAAAGTTTCCGCTATATTGTTATCCTTACTGGGCATTTGAGCTCACCCCTTTTCTATGTTTTATTTTTCCCAGGATGTGAAGAAGTAAGTTATGAATGACCTGCAGGGATTTTATAAGGGGTTAATAGTGTGGATTGTGGAAACATTATGTTGTTGTACTAGTTTTTCATTTTATGATGTAATGTAAAACTTATGAATATATCTAGTGTTTCCAAGGCTACTAAACCAATCGGTCTTTCGAGATTTGATCTTTCTTGTGATCATGCCAATTAAATGTAATAATGCACCGACTCTGGGTAACTGGGGTCGGGCCGTTACAGTTGGTATCAGAGGAAGTTTAGTACAATCCTTGGAAGCTAGATTTAGATAAACTCTGATTAGAGCACGTAGACCTAAGATGAACTTTGAGGATTAGTATAAAAGAACTTCTGAGAATTTTGGTATTGTAGAGATTTTGTGAGTTTTTTGAGCAATACATCCCTGTCTGGATACGTGCAGGTAGAGGCGGCTCTGGCACAGATGTACCTAGGGGTAATACCCGAAAACACCGCTTTGAGCTAGACTCGAACGGGAACTGGTGCACGACAACGGGCCTTGCTGCACTCTTGGTTACGACACTCCCGGGCGATATGCTTAGGATAATTCTCATTTTCTTTAGCAACCATTATGAAGGGTTTATGAGTATATACATCCTCAAAGGAGACATTTTTATGGATTATATCCATAAATTGTTCAATTTATGTTATGTGTTTTATAAGTATGGGATTATGTATTTTGATTCATAAACTGATCTAGTTTATGCCATTGTTTAGAAATGGCGCCTAGTGGAAGAAATGGAAACCGTATCAATGCACGCACTCCATGTAGGAATTTCCCTCTTGCTCAAGATAATTATAGTGGGGCTGGTGATGCAACTGGTGCTGATCAGCTAATCACCATACTGGGACAACTTACTCAGGTTATAAATAATAACCTTACCCGTTTGGAGCACCCTGATCCGCAGCGTGGAGGATCAATGTTAGATCGATTCATGAGGCAACAACCACCAACGTTCAATTGGAATACAAATCCCTTAGTAGCTGAGCAATGGATATTTTCCGTAGAGAAAATATTTCAGGCTTTGTGGAGCAGTGAAAGGGAAAAAGTTATCATGGCAGTTTACCGCCTTACTGGAGATTGCTGATTTTGTGTCAAGATGTATGGTTTGTCAACAAGTGAAAGCTGGAAGGCAACAACCTGGAGGAGTCATGCAACCTCTTCCCATACCGGAGTGGAAATGGGAAAATATTACAATGGACTTTGTCATGGGGCTACCAAAGACTCCAAGAAGGAATGATGCAATATGGGTTATTGTTGATCGTCTTACCAAGTCAGCACATTTTCTTGCTATAAGAGAAGATCTACCCCTGGAACGTCTAGCAAGACAATATATTAATGAATTTGTGAGACTTCATGGAGTACCCTTATTAATTGTTTCTGATCGAGATCCCCGTTTTACTTCAAGATTTTGGAAAAGTCTTCAGAAATCCCAGGATACTGAACTTCATTTGAGCACTGCTTACCACCCTCAGACAGACGGACAATCAGAACGGACTATTCAAACCTTAGAAGACATGTTGAGATCTTGCTCACTTGATTTTCAGGGTATGTGGGATCAATATTTTCCACTGGTAGAATTTTCCTATAACAATAGCTTCCATTCGAGTATTCAGATGGCACCATATGAAGCGTTATATGGAAAGAGATGTCGTACACCAACCTGTTGGGATGACGTTGGTGAAAGAAAACTTGTAGGCCCAGAACTGGTGGAGGAAATGGTGGAAAAGGTAAAAGTAATCCAAAATCACATCAAAGCAGCTCAAAGTAGGCAGAAGAGCTATGCCGATAATCGAAGGAAGGATTTGGAATTTCAAGTCGGTGATCATGTTTTCCTGAAGGTATCTCTGTGGAAGGGAGTCATACATTTTGGTAAGAAAGGTAAATTGAGTCCAAGGTACATCGGACCTTTCGAAATTCTAGAACGAATTGGGGTTGTAGCTTACCGATTGGCAATGCCGCCAAGTCTCTCCAAAGTTCACGATGTGTTCCACGTATCTATGTTGAGGAAATACATGCCTGATCCAACGCATGTACTCACCTATGTGGAATTAGAACTGGAACCCGATCTTTACTATTGCGAAGAGCCCGTCAGGATTCTTGATACGAGAGAACAAGTACTGAGAAACCGGACGACGCGTCTGGTAAAAGTTTTGTGGATAAACCGTAAGATGGAAGAGGAAACGTGGGAACCCGAGGAACTTATGATGAAGAACCACCCGAGTCTTTTCATGTGATAAGTATTCTAGAAATTTCAAGGACGAAAATATTTGAAGGAGGGGAGAATGTAACACCCCAAGCTTCTACGGCACGCTTCTCTTTGAATAATGCGATAGCGTGTGTTGTACGCAACACCGAGTTCTAACAACCAATCAAACTAGCCGTTATGAATAGTAATACCTAATTTTTAAAATTATATATATTTTATATTTCAAAATGGACTTCATTTTTGGATTCGGAATATCTAATTTAGCCTAAGGTGAAATTTTGGTACTTTTCGGATAACTTTCATATTTTGATGAATAGTGAAAATTACTAAATTTTAATTAAAAACAACTTTTTTAATCAAAATAATTAATAGTGATAAATTATGAATTTTAGTAGTTTTAAAGTATATTTAGAATATATTTTTACCATTTAATATAATGTTGGCCATTGGACATAATTTTACAATTAAACCAAACATAAACAAGTTTCAATCTTTTGATAGTTATTATCTCTTAAAAACACGCTTTTTGTTTTGACAGCGGGAATTAATTTTAAATTAATTTCTTCCACTTATGTGTTTAGAATTTATGAAAATGGATTCCATATTTGGAATCAGGATGTTCAAATTGTGTAAATAGGTAACTTTTATTTTTAGACATTTTGAATAATTACTGCGGTAAATATTTTATTTACCATGGTTAAGGATAAATCCGGTAAATAAGGGTTAAAAAAATAATATTATAATAATACTAAATTACCCTAAAACATGTATTAACCCTATTGGTTGATACATGGTCGACCATGGGCATCTTTGGGTCAATTTTGGGACCCCATGGATCCACTTGTAAGTGATAATGACACTTTATTTTAATTAAGTCAAAATGAATACAAAAATGACACAAGCATATATCGTTTAGAAAAACAATTGTTACATAGGGTTATATAAGTTGGATTTTAGATTATAAATATTCATTAGAAAGCTAAAACGATTTCCCACATAATTATATATTATTTATAATTTTTAGACATTAAATAATTTATTTTATTTATGACACAATGATGATGCCGTAATTACTATAATAGTGAAAAATTAAAATAATTGATATTATAAATACTCAAAAAAATATAATATGAAACTTTTAATGAATTAAACTATTTTTCTAGGATAATATTATATATTAGGATTGATTTAATTGACTTTTTTCGAAGTAATAAATCTGTTATGAGTTTCACAAAAATCAACTATTGAATAGTGTCAAAATTGACATAAAAGAGTTCTTAAAACAAATATTATATTATTAATTGATATTAAATTCCTAAAAATCTAAGGTTCGGCCAAGAGACTTATATCATGACAGGTTCATCATTAATGGACCACTTGGGGGTCTCTTGTATGTATATAGTAAGTTTATTAACCATATTATATAAAAATACAAAGAGACATTGTAAAAGTGAAACTAATTAACTTAGAGTTAATACTTAAAGATAAGGTTAATATAAGTACCCAAACCTGTCTAAATTCTATTGGTTGAGTGGTTTTCGACCTATACCCACCGTATCCTTTGAATAGTCAACTTTGGAGCCATTGGAAACTGAATATGAATTTATTATAAATTAATATTTCTAGCTTTTCCAAAGGTGCCCCTCACCCCTCTTATAAAAAGGCACTCCTCCTTCTCATTTCTTCACACCTTCAAAGCCTTTTGGTTCGGCTAAACTCTGCCCACATACTATCCCAACATCCCTCAATACAAGCTAGAGGCCTTAGTTTGATCATAAAGCCAACCTATGGATCCCTTTTGATCAAATCAAAAGGAAGAACCCGAAGAAGAGGTAATGATTTCACCACCCTTTTCTAAGTTCCTTTCTTCTTCCACTTCCTCTTTCTTTGTTCTTGCCATTCTAAAATAATAACTACAGTATCTTACATATACTGTGATGTTATTATAAATATGGTACAACCATATTCAGTATTCTATCCACCCTTTGAATAACATGTCACCATACGTGCGTACGTACGGCTTACCGTCTCCACGTCGTGGTGTAATTGTTATTCAATATATTATTATTTGGATGGGTATAATAATGATGTGTAACTCATGTAAATAATAAATATAACATGTTTATTATTATGTATATATGATATACCATCCATTTATATATTATTTGAATATCAAAAGAATGATATTGTCGCTCGTGCGTACGTACGGACTACCGTCTCCACGAATGCGATGAGATTCATTCTACATCGTATCCATTCAAGTATAATTATCATTTGATGATTTAAAAATGATGTTTAAGGACTTTATATCATTCTGGATATGAATAATATACAACCTATCCTTTACAAACATGTCTTACGTAACAAAACATATAAAAGAAAACAAGTAAGTTAACACCCGATATAATGATAATACTAAGATATTATTATCAAATCAATATTAAAAGATCATATATGATATCATATTAATGTATATGATTCTTGTATAATTTAATAACAATTATTTCACCATTATATAGGAGGTTAACCTGCCCCAACCAAGGAAAAGTACAAGGTAAGGGTTATTTCACAATCTCTTCATTATCCGAGGTTGTTTATATATAATAATCTACTGGGATCTCTTTATCATCCACATCCATGTTTCTTAAAAATGTATTTCAAAACATTTTTACTATTTACTAGAATATGAGTTAAAGTCATTTATACCTTTTTTGACTTTTATAAGTGGTTTATAAAGGAATCTTTCCGTCTTTTTCAAAACAAGGTCCCTTTTTAACCTTTTCGACAGAATTAAGGTAAGAATGTTTTTTTTAACTTATACGGCGGGTGCGGCTAATTTCCGCTGTTATAAAATCTTCAAAACTTCCCTTACAAGCTTATAAGAATATTTTCAAAGAAAATGTTTTATTTTATATGGATCTTAAATGATTTCAAAATAAAAAGATATATTTCTTTAAAAAGAATTTTGATTTCATCTATGTCAACATCCTTTGATGGATTTTACGCTTATTTGAAGTTTATTTATTGTAATAAAAAGCTTCTATATTGTATTGAAGGTTTTGTGATATGTTTGACTGTGGATGTGCTATTTTTATACCATTCATAGTTTATGGTGAAATTATTGACATTTCGTATGCTAGTTTTAATACGAATGTTTATGTTATGTTTAAACCTTTTCATATGGGAATGCATTGGACTTAGTAAGTGACGGGTGGAGCCCGCTATAGCTCCTCGATGCATCGGTAGGTCTCATGAGGCAAACTAGTATCTTGGCACAAGGCCTTGACAAAATCTTATTTGTAGTCCTGGCACGAGGCCTTGACTATGTGGTTATGATAGTCTGGCATTATGCATTCCAACATTATGAAAGTGGTTATTGATTTTTGCATGTGATTATTCGATTAGTAGAATATCCATGTGAATAAGTAAATGGAATTATTTCATTTTACTTTTCCCATACTATGTTGAAGTTAAAGTTTAAAAGGATTTTGTTTTAGTAATGAATTGCCTTAAATGTTTATTCTTATTTATGAAAGTTTCCGCTATATTGTTATCCTTACTGGGCATTTGAGCTCACCCCTTTTCTATGTTTTATTTTTCCCAGGATGTGAAGAAGTAAGTTATGAATGAACTGCAGGGATTTTATGAGAGGTTAATAGTGTGGATTGTGGAAACATTATGTTGTTGTACTAGTTTTTCATTTTATGATGTAATGTAAAACTTATGAATATATCTAGTGTTTCCAAGGCTACTAAACCAATCGGTCTTTCAAGATTTGATCTTTCTTGTGATCATGCCAATGTTATGTAATAATGCACCGACTCTGGGTAACTGGGGTCGGGGCATTACAGGAAGTCACGTGGTGGTGTATTGTGTGAATCTAGTGATTCCTAGAGAGTTATGAAAGAACTGCCAACATTACATCTCAATATGGTTGAAGTTGGGGCAGAGGTTTTATTTTTCAGATAATGGTGAAGTAATCTCTGGTGCAGTATGTGGAAGAGTCCCAGTTGGGGGATCTTGAGGTGGAGGTATGGAGGGACCGAGTTGTTTGTGGTGAGGCCCCTGATGGTTGGTCTGAGGATGGAAAACATCAAGTGTTGTATCACTGAAGGATTTTTATTCCTTTGGAGATGCATGATATGGTTCTAAGAGAGTTTCATAGTTCACCTTTAGTGGTGTATCCTAGTGTGAAAAATATCTATCGAGCCTTGAGGAGTCATTTTTGGTGGCCTGGGATAAAGTGTGTAGTTGTGGAGTTGTGTCTCGATGTTTGGTCTGCTAGAAGGTGAAGGCCGAACACCATGTTCCTGGTGGTCTGCTCGAACCGTTAGATGTTCCTTAGTGGAAGTGGGGGGAAATCTAAATAGACTTTTCTACTAGTTTACCTTGAGCTAAGGGAGGAAATGACACTATTTGGGTGGTAGTGTATTGTTTAAAAAAATCCTCCCACTTCATAACAATCAAGGAGTCGAGCTCAGTGGAAGTTTTGTCAAGGCAGTATCTGGAGGAGGTTGTGAGAGTTCATGGAATCTCAAGGATGATCATTTTTTATTGGGATCCTCATTTTACATTTAGGGTGTGGAGAGGTCTCCAACATGCTTTGGGTTCTTAGCTATGCCTTATCCCTACTTTTCATCCTCATACGGATGGTCAAATAGAGCCAACCATCCAGAATCTTGAAGACATGTTATGCTCCACCATCAGTGTGGAGCCATTTTAAACCTTTTATGGTTGACCTTGTCATTCTGCATTATGCTAGATTGGGGTCGGAGAGTCAGAAATTATCTAAATGGAACTAGTGGTGAATATAACATAGATGCTTCAGGTGATTTATGAGAGGATGAAGACAGCACAAGATCATCAGAAATCATATGCCGATAAAAGGAGGAGACCTTTTGGAGTTTAATGTTGGGTATTGCGTGTTTCTGAAGGTGACTCCCCATCATGGGTAGTGAAGTTTCGATCACGGGAGTAAGCTCTCTACCCAGTTTTTTGGTCCATTTGAGGTTTTGGATTGTGTTGGAGCTGTGGTATATTGAGTATCACTTCCCTCGTAGATGAGTCAGATACATGATTTTTTCCAAGTATCACAACTCTGTCGTTATCTTCATGATGAATCTCACATCTTCTATTGGGCAGATATTGATGTTGATGATGATGCAACCTTTGAAGAGTGGCCAATAGAGATCCGAGACTGCAAGAAGAAGGTGTTTCATGGGCATTTTATTCCCTTGGTTCATGTCTTTTGGTGACATGGTGGTGTTGAGAAGAGTACTTGGGAATGTGAGTCACAAATATGTTCTTAGTACCCAGAGTTGTTTGATGTTTAACTCTTTTCATGTAACGACGTTCGCTTTGTGGTTATATATCATTCATGTTTATGAGATGGCTTTCTTTGGTTACTTCTTGTAGCTTACTCTCTTTTGAGAGGTATTTCGATGGGTGGTTGTTCAGACTAATTTTTTTGTTTCCTTTTATGTTGGTTTTGAATTAATAAGGACGATAATGTTTTGAGAGGTATTTGATGTAATGGCTCAAACCTCTCTACTCCATCCATTATGAAAATATATTGTCTGAGGTGTTCTGGGAGGTCAAGGTGACTTATCACCAACACTTTTATAAATTTCCAATTTAGTGAACAGTTCCACCGATAGACTGGTGAGAACAGTTCCAACGGTAGGCTAATGTGAACCATGTCATCGGTAGCCTTATGTGAACAGTGAAATGGTAGCCTTATGTGAACAGTCTCATCAGTAGCCTTATGTGGAAAGTGTCATCAATAGTCTTATGTGAATAGTGCAATGGTAACCTTATGTGAACATTATTTCCAGAACATTGAGGTTCCATGGTAGCCTCTATTTCCTTTGCCAAATTTTGAGTTTATGAATAGTGTTTCTAGAACGGTGAGGTCCAACAGTAGCCTCTATTTCATTTTCCAATCTTTGAGTTCATGAACAGTGTTTCCAGAATGGTGGGTTCCAATGGTAGCCTCTATTTCCTTTTCCAAATTTTGAGTTCATGAACAATGTTTCCAGAATGGTGAGGTCCAACGGTAGCCTCTATTTCCTTTCCCAATTTTCATGTTCATGAACAGTGTTTCCAGCATCCAACAGTTTCACCCCTTTGATGTTTCCTTTAATGTAAAATGCATTTAAAGCCTCATTTTGAGGAATCTAAGGCCTATTAAAAGGCCATAACTCCTATATTAATTTTTCCTAGGGCTCGGGATGCTTTTACTTGGTTAAACCGCTTGGTTTAATGCGATCTGATTTTAATGGAAAATCTAGCGGACCTTAAACCGTTGCTTCATTAAATCTTATAAAGGGATGAGATATCTTCATCCCTAGTTCTAACTCCTTGTTCATGGATGTGAGACACTCAAACCATTCATTATTTCCTATTGTAGTTGTGTGATCAAAATTTCCTCCTTGGATTGGTTCCCCTTTGTTTTTGATGCAACCAAGTTGTATCGATCAATCGTCGATATAAGGTATGATCTACCGTCATTATTTTGGGTTTATCTCCTTCTATTTATAATTTCCCTTCCATAGAATGCTATCTCCATGTTATTAATGGTCTTTTCTTTGGTGTTGACTGGTGTGGTGGTGTCTCTATATCCTCGGGTGGATACAGCTGTCACGAGGGGAGGAGATCATAACCCATTGTGTGGCTTGTTCTCATATTATGAACGTCAAGAACCATTTAAGGTAGGGGATTCATTGATTATCTTTTCTTTTATCTGAAACTGTAGAGTTAGCATTTTTTATCCCAATGAATCACAATGGAATTGACATAATAAATATTTTAACCGGATAAATAAATTCTTATCGATCGTATGTTATTGCTTCTTGTTTTTCTAGATAGTGTGATTGTCTCGCGCCGCACGACAGGGTTGTGGGGGAGAAATGTGCGCTAAACGATGGTTGATTAGAGAAGGTTGGGTTCTGCTTAATCACTCATATCAGGTGCACTGTTTTCACCTCAAAACTCCCAATGGTTCCATATCCAGCAATACGTGGACCTGCTTTCCAAAGGTAGTCATTCACTGGGTGGTTTGACCAGTGATGCTTAAGAACTACATTGGTTGAGATGATGGGAATTTGGGCTCATCGCACCCTTTTGGGGGGAATTATTTCATGTTCCAGGACTCTCTTATAGATTTAATACGTGTTCTTATGTTCATGAATCTTTGGTTTATACCCAAGCATAGTATCCACGGATTACTCCTGGTTGGCAATGGTCAACTGAACGAAGGGTTTTGAAATCATTCATGCCTGAGGTTTACAATCCCTCATTAGATTAATGAACCTGAGGAGTCGGAAATCATTAAGACGACACTGGTTTAAAGCCTCATAACCGGGCACTTTGGATTTTTCATGATGAACCGATGTGAAGATGATCGGATCGACCGGGTGTTGGGCTTGAACCTCAGGGAGGCTTCCTACGTACCCTGCCTAGGAGAAAGGGATCAAATTATACATAGTTCAGATTGGAGTGTCGGAGAACCGATGCGAATGTGGACCCAGGGGTCCGATGATGATTGGGTTTGAACCTCTTGGAGGCTTCCTACGTATCCCTATGGGGGAGAATCAAAGTCCACGTAGTTCGAATTGGAGTGGGGCTTACACTTGAGGAATCCCAGGAGAGGATGTCATGGTCGATGCTTACTCTTAGCCCATGTGAGTAATGCTCAGTGTGAGAAACAAGAGTCATCAAGGACTAGATGATCATGTTGCGAAAGGTGCATCCGTGGGAAGTGCGATGGATCTTACATGGAGGGGCGACCCAAAAAGTCAGGGCTTACTCCAAGATGGATGCCCATGGTGATAAATCCCAGAGGGAGAGGGAAAGGGTACCCCTGTGTCCATCTCCCCTCTTGGTGTTTTGGCACCGGGGAAGTACGGAGGTGCATGGGGGATTCCTTCTTATGGGTAGTCTTCCACTCCCTAGGGAGAGGAGAAGTGCCCCGTCCTAACAAGTGGAGGGGTAGAAAGGGGACTCCAAGGCTCAGACTCCGCATTACTGTGGGAATATGAACCCAAGAATGCTTTCGGAATCCGCTCAAGGGTCAGGGTAACCCCTTCTCCCCCACTTACCATGGGTATGTGAACTCAATACGGTGCTCTGATGTGCCTAATGGTTACATCACACGGGTCTAGTGGATCTGGTGGAGGCCTCAGCTCGGGGCTGATGAATAGGCCAATGAGGGGGTTGCGGATGATCAGGCCAGATTAGAAAAAATTTATCTGGCTCAAGGAATGGGAACACCGAAGGATTTGGCCAGCTAAATAGGTGTATGAGTGGTGGCGCCCTTCGCAGAGGGAGGTGCTACGCTGTTAGAGAGGCTGTCCGCGAATCAGGGTGGTCCGCGGACTAATGGACATCCTGTGAACCAGGGTTGTTCGCGACTTTGGGTTCAGCCCACGTACTAGATTGGTACATGGAGGGGTCCATGTGATTAGTGGCGACTGGGGGTGACGCTGGTCAGAGGTTCATCGGTCTGGGCTTCACCCGCGTAGGAGGGTGCTACTGGTGCGACAGATCAGAAAAGGGGCCTAAATTCCTTGGTCTATAGGGAGTGCATCCGCAGAGGGGTCATGGTTCACGGTATTCTTTTCTTTTTTATTTTAAGTTTGTGATTCACCATGTTATTATGAATTTTTGGTTCCTTTTTAATTTTCTTTCGGCTTCATACCTGTTCTGGTTTGAGAACTGGAACATCGCTGTTTGCAAAATCCTAAGCTCCTTCTTTCGAAATCCTTCCTCCAGAATCTGATCAATCTCCTCTCCTCTTCCCCCTCCATCTCCTTTTATAGAGTGTGGAAAGGGATGTATCTGTGGTCATGTGGCACCTTTTGCGGAGGCCCATGATCGGAAACCCGGTTTACAGATGACTTAATCAATCTGCAACTCATGGGGGGCGTTGAACGCAACCCCCCCCCCCCTCCCCCCCCCCCCCCCCCCCCGCGGACCAAACTAGCTCGGGGAGTGCTTCGCGGCCGCACAGGGTTCCGCCTCCATTCTGCGAACGATAGTGGATGCGGTCTGGGCCGGTCAACGTGGTCTACGGCAGGGGTGGTTTGTGATGTTGGACCGACTTGGTGCCCATCCTACTTCGTGCTCGCGGAGGATTCCTACCTCTGTTCCACGAACGATAGTGATCTGCGGAGGGGGGTGCATCGCGGAACCAGCCGTGTACTGTTATCACTGGACCGGTATGCAGACCGGTTCAGCTTGTGCCATCCTTTGAGTATTCTCCACATTTTTTCCCAATTCTTTGGGGGGGAAATTGGGTAGAATCTATCTTAAATTAAAGGAGATTATCATTCTCCTTTGCAGATTTTTCATGACCCTACAAATGCCCCCCATCGAAATGGGGTCCGATCAGAACGAAGAGGAGTCCATTCCGATGTAGAGTGGTCTTGATACATGGGTGGTTTACGGTATGGGAGTGGACCTATTAGGGGACCACGCCTATAAATATATGGTCCCTTCCTTTGTCTTTTTCTAGATACCTCATGAAACCAGAGCTCTCTCGCTTTTTGTCTCCGAGTGCTCATTCCATTGTGAAACGCCTCATCCGCAAACCAGCTGCCTCTTCCGTGAACCATTCCTTGTTCACTTCATACTTCACCCATGGACCAATCTCTCAACCGTGAACTAATAATTTTATTTAATTAAAAAGTAAGTCACGAAGGGCTGCTTAGGAACTCGCTCCATGGTTTTGATGGTCCGAGGACTGAAATCTCCCTGACATTGAAAATTTCTTAAGTCCTCCAAACGTAACTATTTAAATCCGGGATTAAGATTCTGTGAATCAACCTGGTTCGCAGTTTTATGGCCAATGCTCCGCGGGCTAGAATACCGTGGACCTCTTCCACGTAGGGTTGGTTCGCGGGATGTAGTCATCGCGAACCACATTTTAAGGCTTTCTTGCGGACCTCGTCCTCAAAGATTCTTGACTCGTTTTCCATATGATTGGTATTTTTGTCCAAATTTTATTATTTTGGACTAACCATTTGCTGGTTTTCATAATGCAGGGAGAAAACATGGTTCCCCCTCATCCTGAACCTAGGACTGCTGCCGAGCCTCTCCCAATTGGCGATCAAGACCTGAAGGATGTGGCCAACTCTTTTAAAGATGGAATCTACCACTCCCCACTGTGCTCCTTCCTTGCCGATCTGCTCTCTGAGTCACATCGGGAGTACCCCTTTTCCAACAGCCTCCATGCCTATGGGTTCACTTTATTATCTGATACGCCAATTCTGATACCATCTCATGACAACAATCCTGCAGCATGGATATTTACGATCACTATCCCTCGATCTGTGATATCTGCTAGATGGTGGCCTTACCTAAGGGATACACCTTCCGAATTTTGGTTGAATCACCTTCATGTGTCCCCAACAGGGTAACAACGTTAGCTGGATGGGACAATTCGTTGTTACCGAAGCATTCCCTGCAATGTTATGGTAAAAAACCAGCATTGATAGTCAGCAGACCATGACATTAGGCCTGGAGGGGCATTTAAGTCATTGGATTGGGGGTGGCCCTTTTGGGTTCACCAGAGCTGTGCAGAGTTTGAAGTAGAGTTGTGAGTTGTAGGCTTATATGAAGCTGCCTGGGTGTCCCAAACCTATACCCATCGGCCTCAAGCCCTCACCAGGAAACTTATGAGCCGTTGGAGTCCAGACACCAACACATTCCATCTGGTCCATAGTGAGGTGGGTATTAGTCTTTGGGGTGTCTTCTAGATTTCAGGGGTCCCCATCTTTGGGGGTATGTATGATGAATTCACGCCTCCCTCTTCTATGTGAAACAAAGAAGAGAGGACTCCCACCTTGGTGAAGAAGCTTATTGACCAGGTCCAGAAGCATTCAAAGGATATGTCTCTGAAACAGCTTGTCCCATATCGTGAATGGGTCAAGGATTTTTCTAGAGAGACAAAGTCCATTGATCTCCCACACAGGCCCACTACCTTCCCTATGATGGAGTTCCAAAGGCAGAGGGGCATCTACTGGCTGAACCTGGAGGAAGGCCAGTTCAATGACTGGGGCTGGGAGCTTGTCCCAGACGTCGATCGACTGCTCCGTCTGGCGGCATTCTTGTCCATGTTATTGAGTAGCTGGATATTGCCCGTATGCGAGACTGGTGGCGTGCGAGGCTCTACTTTTTTCATGGCAGCGCAGCTGGCTACCGGCAATGTCATCAACTTGGTCGTCCCGGTATTGGCCAGGATTTATCGGTTGCTTAACAATATTACTGATGGGAGTTGGCCAAACTGGGTAGCCGACCCTTTTCAAATTCTTTGGGGATGGTTGGGAGCACATATAAATAATTGCCACACTTTCATCAACCCTCTTCAGATTCCGGGCACTGCATTCAGGCCGTACTTTCAAATTACCAGCAGGGTTATGCCTGAAGAGTGGGTGACCCAAGAGAAGGATGTACAACACACGGTTCATAATATGCATCTATTGTCGAGTCATATCTCTAGTAATGATCATTTCATTTTCCGACCATATCCCTCCCTGGCTGGTGCAATTACGAATACCATATCCAAGGAGTTTAGCAAGTATGACTACCTCTTTTCCATTCAAGAGAGAATTCTGGTGGCTCGTATCGGTGGGGAACTAATCTATGATGGTTATGTGCCTTTCCAATTTGGACGTCAATTTGGTTGCGTCCAGGCACTGTTTCCTCCCGCACTCAATGGTGCTCGTGAGAACATCCATTTAATGGTGGCCAGACAACTATGGTTAATGTTTACCCGGGAAGATACAGGTTGTGAGGTTATGACTCCTGTGCTTACAGACTCCATGCCTTTCTTGTCCAAGAGCTATACCGACTCCTGGGTGCCGTCATACCCGAATGGCCAGCTAGGGCTGTGGGTGCCCACTGTCTCAAGTCCAAATCCATCAAAGGGAAAGAGGAAACGAAAGGGGGATAGTTCTTCAACTAGGCTGGGCAAGGTTCTTCGCAAACCTACCGATCCTGTTCTTCTGGGGAAGATTTTAACGGAAAACGGTGTATCCTCTCATGGCCTCGAATCTTCCTGGAGTGAGTCGGTTATTCCCATGGATGATGCTTTCTCGACGGCCTGGGGTTAATGGGACGAATTCAAAGGCTAGTCATCCTTTCGTAGCCAGTACCCCCGTTCTATGTGGCAGTATCTCCAGGAATCAGAGGTGGCATTTGATGGGTTGGGCTACATATCTACTATTGTTGACATTCTTTATGATGCAGACCTGGAGAGGGCCAAGTGGTATCTTCGGGACCTCAAGGCTTACGTTCATGCAAGTCGGGGTTAGGCAGTGTTGAATCATCGAGTCCAGGCCATGCTGCGATTGGTGACTAATGAGGAGGAGGAAAAGAGTGATCACACTTTAGGGGGCAGTGATCTCGGTGGTTCCCCCACTGTGGCTGAGGCAAGGGAATTCCCCCTTGCCTATGAGGACCCACCCACAGGTAGCTCCAGAGAGTTCCAAGGCGGTGGAGAGATCCTAAAACAAACACGGCCATTGGCACCCCCACCAACCCTTGCCGCTACCCGTCATCTCAGGTTGATCCCCCCCAGCTAGGCGTTCCTGTTACGGCCTCATTTCCAGATGCTTGGAGGATTTGGGATGACCTGAGGGTCAGTGTCTCAGATGAAGAGGTTTGGGCGTTGCTCTGAATGGGCCCTCTCGAGCTTCTGGGTATTGGGACAATCTTTGATCCACCCCACTTGCTGTTGGAAGAGGATCTAGATAAAATAGTCACCTCATTGAAGGAGATGGACGCATACGTTCACTCACTCAAGAACCAGATTTATGGGTCTACCTGGGAGTCCATGATGATAAGACATCCCGAATCATCCAATCCTGAAGAAGCGGTTGTCATGTTCGTCCATTCCGGATTTCCTCCTCTTTTGTTGTGAAGGTTCTAAAGTTTCTTCCCTTTATACAGGGTGCTGAGGAATCCCAGGGGGAATTCCTTCCCCAAAGTAAACTCCCCATGGCACCGCAGTAGGTGAACACACACTTTCGGCTGTGGGGATCATCGAGGAGGGGTCTCCTGGCATAGCTGAGCTCATGGAAGCGACCATTGTGGACCCAGCTAGGCTCTGTCCTCCTCCAGCTCCTTTCGGCATTCTGAGTGAAGAACTATCCCCTAGGAAGATATAGAGACAATAGAAGGCATCTCGTTTATCATAACAACTCAGACAGGGGACATCGGGTAATCATGACTTCTCATTTCCTCAATTTCCAACTCGTATATTCTGATTCTTCCAGTTATTAACTATTTTGGCGCATGGTGTAGGGCCACTCAGAGATCCGATCATGGCTACCCCAGTAGTCGTATCTTCTTCTCCCTTATCAACTGAGGTATCACCTACACCCACACCTGGGCATGACGAGATGGTGGGCCCCGCTGGAGAGGCTAGTGGTATGTACACTTTACTTCTGCCTTCATCAATCCGAAATATGTCAGAGGAGGAACAGATGGAAGTCGAGACTCTCACTGACCATACAACCTTTATAATTGTGGGGGAGGACGGGTGACTCGTGATTACCGAAGAGGCCCCAAATCTGATGGGGCAAGCTGCCTCAGACCCAATGGATCCCATGGCGATGGAGAAAGAGCCTTCCATTAGGCCAGTTGTCGGAAACCCAGAGAGAACCATTATTTTGTTTACCAGGGGAGTGATTTCCCCGGGCTTGATCTCCATAGCTGACCGCTTGGGGATAGCTTTGGGAACCACTAGCCTTGGGTATGGCCTTAGGTTCTAGACACCTCTGGGGGTTCCCAAGACTCCCTTTCCTCTCAAAGATGTAGCACCTTCCTTGAGTGGCCTCAACAGCGTGGAGCTTGAGGATACCGACACCTTGATGATTAGGGTTAAGTTTCTTAATCTCTTGCCACTGACTCTTTCTTCTTCCCTTTTCTGATTAGGGATAGTTATCTGTCTTAACGACTCTTAGGCTTTAGGACCATGACCTTTGGCGTTGGCGATTGGGCAGTCGGATCCAATCATGCCTGTGACTACAACCACCGGGGGTGAAGTTGCCGCAGCGCTAGAGTTTGCGGGTGAAGCCGCATCGGGTCCCTCCTTGGTGACGTTCATCCCTAAATACATATCTTTATTCGGGAGTGACTTCGAGCATGATCAAAATGTCCTTTCCAATCATTTACCTGTTCACCAAAGGGATTGGGAGAAAATTTGGAAGCTAATTTCTCAAAGGCCCTTGGCCGAGATGCCGACCAAATTACTGAAGCTGCGCAGTCTGTTTATGATGCTGGGATTTGATGGCTTTGACTACCATGGTATTTATGATATATTCAACCAGGTGGTCGCTGATCGGGAAAGAATGGGTGGTTTCGAATCTCGCCTTTCTATTACTCAATCTGAAGCCTACCTTTTCGTGACCCGACAGCTTTGCCTAACAGAGGCTCATGATCATGCCGGGGTAGTTGTGAGACTCCAGGGAGAATTCATTGAGTAGCATTCTCGAATGGAGGTGTTGAGGAATGAAATACAGCAGCTGCATCAGGAGGAGACTAATGTCACCGCCATAATTGAATAAGGGGAGTGGCGGATGGAGGAGGAGATGAGGGCGAGCCCAAAGGCGGCCCAGGAGGCGGAAGTGTTGCGGGATGGTACAGGAGCTGAGATAGCCTTACTACATAACATCCATCAAGCAATTGAGGATTCTCATCAGTTCTTGATACAACTTTGTGAATCCTCTGAAAACCTCTTGTAGTAACCTTTCATGCCAGAGGAGGCTCCGGATTGTGGATGCCCTTCTTACCAACTTTGTTATGGAACAAAGAAATGTTTTACTTAGCGCTCTTGTCATATTCTCCTATGACAAGAATTATTTGGCATGATTGTTGTATATGTTAATTCAATTAACTTAGAATAATCAGAGTTCATAACAATTGATAATAAAAATAAAAAATAAAAATGAGCTCTAACTTTTTCCTAGATCATGGGATCCAACGAGCATAGTTTGACTATTGCTAGGGTTTTTTAGAAAAACCCCACAAACTTTTTGCCTTTTCTTTCAATACCCCTATTTTTCTTGGACCCATTTGGTGTGGACCCAGCAGGTATGGCATGACTTTTGCTTTGGTCTCCCATTTTGGGTTTTCAGCCTAACGGGCTTTGTGCCTCTTTTTGTGAGCGGTTTAATGTTCTGCCAACAAGACTATCATTACTTATGTTTTAGGCCGAACATATTTGACTAGATATGGTGGGGCGAGGGACCCAATGAGGTATGGTTGATTAAAATATGTCTCGATATCCTTCAGATGCATGTGGAGGGGGAGCATGTTTAGATTTGAATGACATGCAGGGCATGTCTCAAGGCATGGGAGTCGTATCGGCGGGCAGAGGTAGGAAGAGAATCGCCTAAGGAAATCTCTCCTTTGGTAGATGGGCCAGAGGCGATCAATATGCAGAGCCTCTGAGGGTATGGTTTTCATAGTCATGCAATGGTGTCCGTAAGTCAATGACCTTCCATTTTTGATGGCCTAAGGACTTCATGGAAGTCTGGATTATGGAAACCACCATGGGTGGCTTAGAGAATTATGAAAATCACCAGGGGTCGCTCAGAAAGGGTGTGTGACATCTGAAAGGGTTTGAGAACATATGTATTAGTTAGGATTGTGGACTCAGGGTCCCTATCCTATGCATTTATCTAGTGTAAATGATGGTTGGAGCTTGGCGTAGTTTAAAGTCATGCAGTTGGGACATTATCTAGAATGGAACGACTTCTCCTGGTTCTCGGAAATCTCGTCAAAGACATTCCACCATATTTAGTCAAGGTCATGAAATAGGCTGGTAAACTGTATCTCAGAGGGTTTCCAAATCCCAGGATGGACATCGGGGCTCAGGGGACAAGTGGCATATAAAGAGAAGCATTGCCTGAGGAAATCTTGCCTTTGGTAGACGAGTCAGGGGTGATCAGTATGCCGAGATGGTGAGGGCTTGATATGCATAGTCATGCAAAGGTGTCCTTAGGTCAATGATTTCATTCTCCCGATAGCTAGGCATCTTCAAGGAAGTTTGAGATTCGGGACCACCAGGGGTGGTTTATGAGAGTTCGGCTTTTTCTGAGTACAAAGTATGGTTTATGAGGAGAGGGTGCCAGGATATGGGAGAAACATCTAGGATAAATTTCGTGAGAATGGGTGAGATCATTTCTTCTCACACTGGTGTGAGACGGTGGTTTGTGCAGGTCTGACACGTGCACTGAGGGACAGAGAAAAGCCTTCGTTTCTTACTAAACCTATGACAGGTTTGACCGTGCAGTTTAACGTCATGCGGGAAGGATGACTTCCATGTAGTTTAACGTCATGTGGAAAAGACGAGGAGCATTATTAAAGGATGTTTTGCAGTTTAATATCATGCAGCGAGGACGAGGGGCATTTTTACCCTTGTGAAAATGCTTGTAGTTGGAGGCATTTCCCTAGGTGTTTAATGCTTGGTCTTTGCAGCTTTATGCCAAGATCCCAAGATGTTCTGTGCAGTTTAATGTCATATGGTAAGGATGCAGTTGCAAAGGCTTCTCTTGACTAGAATATGACTAGGCTTGAATATTTTGGAATGTCCAAGATGTGGAGAGTGGTTGATTGGTGTAAATTGTGGTTCTGGGGCTTCTTGGATCAGGAGAAATGATATGGGGGCTCTGAGGCCGGTAAGCGTATGGAGCTAGGAAGAGTATCTCTTGAGGAAATCTTACCTTTGGTAGATGGACCAGGGGATATGAATATGCAAAGCCACTAAGTGTATGGTATTCATAGTGATGCAAAGGTGTCCACGGGTCGATAATTTTCCACTTCCGATGGCTATGAATGGTTATGAGGATCCGCGATTGTCCCGGCCACGAAGTCTGTCATTTGGTAGGAAAATGTCTGGGCATGTCGAGCATATTCAACCCTGGTTGCTGTTAAAGCTTAGAGAGCTCCCTGAGCTGATTTATCTTGTGTGCAGGAGTGTACCATTACTTCATGCAGTTTAACATCGTGCGGTAAGGGCAAAGTACTCCTAGTTTAGCAGTCATAGTGCTCGGACCATTGGGTGACTATTGCTGCAGTCACTCGAAGGATAACTGAGTTACCATGCACTAATATACTATGAAAAGGGTGTGGGATGAAGGTTCTAAACTATAACTTTGAGGTTTCTTGGATCAGTAGATGTGGTGTGGGGGATCTGACGCTGGTAAGCGTACGGAGCTTGGAAGAGAACCACCCAAGAAAATCTTGCCTTTGGTAGACAGTCCAGGGGCTATCAATATGCAGAGCCACTGAGTGCATGGTATGCATAGTCATGAAAAGGTGTCCCCAAGTCGATGAATTTACACTTCTGATGGCCATGATTGCTTATGAAAATCTGAGATTGCTCACAGTACAGAGTTCGGCATGCGGGTATAATGGTGTCCAAGCATACAAGAAACATCTTCACTGCAATTGTCCATTGAGTCAATGTAGCCTATCCCTGGGTTTATTTTTGTAGATGCAAGTCGTCATGTGAACCATGGGCGGATGCATAGGCTAATCAGGTAGGGATACACTGGAAACATTTATACTTGAAAGGTGGGTCGAACTTGTAAACCACTACGCCATAAATTTCTGGATCAGGAGATATGATATGGGGGCTCTGAGGCCGGTAAGCATACAGAGTTGTGAAGAGTATCAACCAAGGAAATCTTGCCTTTGGTAGACGGGCCATGGGATATCAATATACAGATCCGCTGAGGGAATGGTATGCATAGTCATGTAAAGTTGTCCACAGGTCGATAACTTTCCAATTCCGATGGCCATGAATGGTTATGAAGATCAATAATTATCTGGGTCGTGGAGTCTGATGTATAGAGGAGATTCATCCAAATTCAAAAGGAGTATTTCCATCACGTTTCACCATATATCTTGGGTGGGTCACGATGAAGTCCATGCAGTTTTAACGTCGTGAGGCGAGGACGCAGTCTGTACAGTTTTAACGTCATGCGGTGAGGACGAAGCCCATGCAGTTTTAACATCATGTGTTGAGGACTTAGTATATATACCTATGTTTTATTTTCTCAGTGGCTGGGCTTGGAGATAAGACCTTGGCGTTGCTATGTATCATGCAAGGGCAGGAATCAATCCATATGTAGTTCTCTTATAAATACACCCTGTGCAGGTCTGGTCCATACATGGGGGAAAAGGGAATTTTTAACTTCTTATCCATGCAGTTTAGAATCATGTGATAAGGACGAAAAATACACCTCATGTAGGTATGGTCCATACACGGAGGAAAAGGGCATTTTTAACTTCTTATCCGTGCAGTTTAACAGTGTGCAGTAAGGATGAAAAATACACCCCGTGCAGATCTGGTCCATACACGGGGGAAAGGGCATTTTTGACATTCATTTGGGGATGGTTGAGCCATAGTGAGGGACCCTGGGGTCACTACGTATCCTGCGAGGGCATGAATCTATCCCCACATAGTTCTATGAAGTCCGTGCAGTTTAACGTCGTGCGGTGAGGATGAAGAATACAACCCATGCAGGTCTGGTCTGTACATGGGGGGAGAGAGCATTTTTTTTGAATTGCTAGGCCAGGATACAGAATCTAGGCATCACTACAAATCCCACTAGGGAAAAATCAAGCCTTATGTTGTTCTTTTGTGGAATACATCCCCTGCGGGTCTGGTCCATATGAGGGAAGGGGGTATTTTTGTCTTTATTTGAGGTGGCTGGACCAGGGTGTGGAATTCTGGCATCACTACGTATCCTGCGAGGGTAGAAATCAAGCCTCACATAGTTCTTTAAAAGACAATACGCCCCATGTAGGTTTAGTTCATACATGGGGATAAGGGTTATTTTTTTCTTATATCCTTATTCGTGCAGTTTAACATCATGCGGTAAGGATGAGGAATACACCCCGTGCATGGCTGGTCCATGCACGGGGGGAGGGTGAATTTTTAACTTTTATTCAGGGGTGGTTGGGCCAGGATGGGGAACCTTGGCATTGCTATGTATCCTGTGAAGGCAGGAATCAAGCCATACATAGTTTTTTGAAAGAAGTACACCCCGTGCAGGGCTGGTCCGTACATGGGGGAATGGGAGATTTTTTTAATTTTATTCCATTTGGGAGTGGCTGGGCCAGGATAGGGGATCTCGGCATCGCTACGTATCCTACGAGGGTAGGAATCAAGCTGTACATTGTTCTCTAAAATCCATGTAGTTTAACATCAAGTGGTGAGGATGGAATACTCTTAGTTTAGAGTCATAGAGTTTGGACTGTTAGGTGCTTGGCAGTTTAACATCCTGTAGCTCAGATGATAACTGCTTTTAGTTATGTCAGTGAGGACGAAGTACTCTTAGTTTAGGGTCATAGAGTTTGGACGGTTGGGTTCTTGGCAGTTTAACGTCCTGCAGCTAGGATTATAACTACTTTAAGTTATCTATGCAAAATACTTCTCCGGGAATCTCGTATTTGTAGGAGCGGTAATGAACTACCAGTCCATGGAGATCAGGGAATATGCTCCATTGGAGTAGAACTGTTGTATAACATATGGTCCATCCCACTTGGGCTCTAGATTTAGAGGTTTCTTTCTAGGAATCATTGGGGTTCGGAGGAACAATACAAATTCTATTTCCAAGAAATACTGAAGACGAATCTTTTTACTGAAGGCTCATGCAATCCGGTTCTGATATACTTCTAGATGGTGCATAGTGTGAAACCGATTCTCATATAGATGTTCCAATTCCCCTAACCACTTTTATAATTGCTCATCGTTGGATAACTGATCACAAATGGCAACACGGAGTGTGGGAAATTGGAGCTCAATGGGTAGGACCACTTCTGTTCTGAATATTAATGAGTACAGAGTAGCCCGAGTAGCAGTGCAGATTGTGGTTCGATAAGCCAACAATGCATGAAGGAGTTTATTTTGGCCATGAATTCTTGTCTTTTTCCACTATTTTCTGGAGAATTTTGGATAGAGTCTTGTTGAAAGACTATCTTTCTGTTGGCCGCTGCATGGTAGCAGGATGAGTGGTTAGCCTTGATACCATATTCTTGGTATAGTTTCTCCAATTCAGCAGAGTAGAAGTTGGTGCTGTTATCTGTCAGTATGGTATGAGTGACACCAAATCTGGTGATGATATTGGTTTTCACAAATCTGACAATGCTTCTTTCCATGACTTCCTTAAGGGGTTCAAAGTCTACCCATTTGGAGAAGAATTCAGTTTCTGTGAGGATATACTTCAGTTTTTTGGATGTGGTGGGAGGATATGGTCCACAACGTCTATTCCCCAGAAGAAAAATGGCCAGCAGTACTTGGACTGATGAAGTAACTTCAGGGGTTGGTGTATGAAGTTGGCATGAACTTGTCATAGGTGTCATTTTGCGGTAAAGCGCTCGCAATCTCATGCCACTACGGGCCAATAGTACCCAAGTCTTCAAACCAAATGGGAAAGCTTGGACACCGGCTAATGTGCTCAACATACTCATACATGCACTTCAATCATGACTGCAGTGGTTTCTTCTCCATTAATGCATCTGAGGAGGATTTCATCAAGGCCTCATTTGTTGAGGACCTCTTGCTGACATGTGCCGCCATATATGATAAAGTTGATTTCCCTTCTTCGTATTTGCTCTCGTTCAGAACTATATGATGGAATATCTCCCTGTTGAAGTTAATTTGTAATGGGGGTCATCTAGCCTGTGGTAGGAGCATATGGATTCAGGGTAGGACTGACTTCGTTGATTTCCTCCATCTTAGTCTGGACAAACGACAAGACCATTCAATGATGAGCAATGCTGATAACTGTTTCATCCCGGTCTGGGTCAGCCAGGGTTGTCACTGCGTTGGCTAATGCATCAGCCTGGGCATTCTAAGACCAGGGAATATATGTTAATGTTAGTTCTGTAGAGAATTCTGCCATTAACCCTCGGACATGGTCAAACAAGGGAATCCGCTCCTCCTTTTTGATAGCATAGTCACCATTGACTTTCTTGATGACCAGTTACGAGTCACCTTTTACCTTAAGGTGCTATACTTGTGCCTGGAGTGCGAGCTCCAGGCCTGCAATGAGGGCTTGATACTCTGCTTCATTTTTCATACATCCTTCTGAAAGGAGGAAGGAATATGGAAAGGCTTCCTTTTCTGGGGACATGAGTATTATCCCCAAACCCACCTTGTAAAATTTGGGATCTTTCATCATTTTCCCGGTTGGGCTTCGGGATGCGTTGTCGAAGTACATTTCCCATGTTAGGAGCTCCTCCTGAACCGTTAATATGTCTTCATCAGGTAGCTCGATGTTCGGAGCGATGGTCTTTGTTTAAGGGTGCTCCACCCGAAAATATACTAATGCCTGACCTTTGACTGCTTTCTGAGGCACAAAATAGATGTCAAACTATTGTAGGATGACTGCCCATCAGGATAGGCACCCTGTCAGCATTGGGAAGCTAAGGATGTACTTGAGCAGGTTATTACACGAGACCAAATGGACTTCATCATGATGCAGATAATGTTGTAACTTTTTAACATCGAAGACCATGGAAAAACAACTCTTCTCGATGTTTGAGTATCGATTATCAACATCAATCATAGTTCGGCTGAGGTAATAGAGACTGTTTCACTGCCGACGTCATTCTTTTGTGTGAGGAAGGATCTCAGTGACCGCTCTAGGGACGTCACGTATAGGATGAGAGGTCTTCCTTCAAACAGGGGCATGAGCACCAGTGGGCTTAAGAGGTAACTCTTTAGGCTATCAAATGCCTCCTAGAAATCATCTGTCCATTGGTAGGTAACCCCCTTTTTCATTAACCTAGTGAAGGGAAAACATTATCCCGCCAGGTTGGCTATGAACTGCCTGATATAGGCCAGGTGCCCTTGGAATGATCTCAACATAGTGAGATTGTGGGGAGGTGTTAGACCAAGGATAGACTTTGTCTTTTCATGTTCGACTTCGATGCCATGATGGCGTACGACGAAGCTAAGGAATTTCCATGAGGTAACCCCGGAGGCACACTTTAAGGGGTTCATATTTAGGCTATGTTGTCAAAGTTTGTTGAAGACAGATTCAAGGTCTAACAAGTGATCTAAGAACTGTCTTGATTTGACCACCAAGTCATCTATGTAACATTCGGCGAATCTCCCCTAGAATGGTTTAAAGATACGATGCATGGCGCGTTGATATGTGGCTCCATCGTTCTTGAGACCAAAGGGCATAACCTTGTAATAGAATATTATTTGAGAGGCTCTAAAGGCAGTGGCTTCTCCGTCCTCTCAGGAAATCCTAATTTTATTATACCTAGAATATCCATCCATGAAGGATATAGCCTCATACCCGGTCGTTGCATCGATTAATAACTCAGTGATCGGGACCAGGAAATCATATTTCAGGCAATGTCGATTGAGATCTCTGAAATCAATGCAAATGTGGATCTTTCAGTTCTTTTTCTTGATGGGGAAAATGTTGGCCAACAAGATGGGGTACTGGACCTCTCGAATGAATCTTACTTTAAGGATCTTGTCGACTTCATCCTCTATTTTTACAGCATGTGATGGGTGTGTCCTTCTGGCGGCCTGTTTTTAGCTCGGTGGTCTTCTGGCAGAACTAGGTGATGCGTCTCCACTCCAGGATCGAGTCCCGACATTTCTGTGTAATTCTAGGAAAAGACAACCCAATGCTACCTCAGGAAGGAGGTATATACCTCATGCTCCTCGGGGGACATAGACGTACTAATGAGGGTGGGCCTCGGGTCTTCCTTGGTACCCAGGTTTATTTCCCCGAGCTCGTCTACAGTGGTGGAGATACCTTCCCGAATTTTGGGAGGTGCATCCCTAAGATCTTCTTCTTCTTCTTCTCCCAAATCCTCATCTTCTTGATCTGACGGGGGGGGGGGGAACTCTTAATTCAAGCTCCTGGGAGTCTAGAGGTGAGGCATTGTGGGTGTCCTTGCTCAAGTATTCACCCCCAAATTGAGGGTTGGCGGACATTCCTGCATTGTCACGCTCGGCCGTTATGGATGAAGTCATAAAGACAGTTGATTGTGTGTCTGAACTTGGACCCCTACTCTCAATATGATTGATTGGCAGTACGTAGTCTCTACCAAGCAGCCTGAGGGGGACATCAGGAACCATTTCCAGGCCATTTGGAGTGGGGATCCAGTCAATACCATCAAGCGAAGACTTCTTCTTCTTTTTCTCATAAAATTCGTTGTCAATGTAGTGTGACTCGGAGAGCTCTAAGGGGGCCTTTTTTTTGTGAAATGTACCACTTTTTCCATTGACGTAGTAATTAATACACGGGTGGTAGGATTAAGGAATGGCCATGTCCTAATGGAGCCACGACCGTCCCAGCAGGGCACTAAATGCTGTGTTCTGCCGGACCACCTGGAATTCCGAACAGGCCACAAGGTCGCCAAAATGGGTCTTTAGCTTGATTTTTCCAATTGGCTTCTGCTCACTCTTATCGTAACTTAACATAGTTGTGCCTGAGGGTACTAGGTCATTCTCATTGTAGCCCAGCTTTCAATGTGATTGCAGGGGAAGGAGGTTTACTCCTGAGCCATTGTCAATAAAGACTTTACGGATATCAACATCATTTAGTGTGCATGACACATATAGTGGTTTGATATTTCCTTGCATGATGGAATCTTTGTCCTGATCGGTGAAGGAAATCACTGCATTGCATTCATCCAGGCCAGTCTCCATTTGATAAATCTCAGTGGAAGCTACCTCAGCTTGAAACTCCTGGGCGATGAGCAAGGATTCTATAAGCCTCTCCCTGAGATCTGCTGACAAACTCAGGGAATCGAGGATTGACTGTTTGGCTGGTACTGATGCCAGCGGATTGAGGATGTCGTATTTCTGTTCCAGTGGATGAAACTTATCCACTGGTGAGATAGTTTTATCAGGTGTCTTGGGATCTATATTACGTGACGCGGAGGGATCAGCTACCAGGTCAGATGTCAACGGTGTTCCCACATTTTGGGGATTCAGCCCGACCGGTTTGTTTTTGCGCACTAGGCGACTAGACGCTTGTTCCTCCTCTGATTGGTACTACAAGATAATGGGGACAGAGTGGCTTCTTGTGGAGGTGATGGATATTCTTTCTCCTTTTGAGTCTGTTGAAGGGTTCCCCCACGAGTTTTCGTGATATTGACAGTTTGGGCCGAGGTCCAACCATAGGGTTGGTTTTGGCCGCGACTGTACCTCCCCTGGTATCCCCTGCCTCTGCGATTCCTCATCCCTGATCCTTGTGTCAGGAACTCAGGTTCATAACCATACCCTTCGTTAGGGGATGATTCCATAATATGGATGACGTTGATGGAACCAAATATTGGCTCGTCATCCTCTGACAAGACAACCCGGTCGGTCGTCCCTGATGGTGTCATTTAGCGGGTCAGTGCCCATGGCGCCAAGTTTGAGGGCATGAAATCTGACAGAGTCAGGGCTAACTTCGATCTTGTTGTGGACTACTCCTCTTGCTATTGTCTCCTTCCTTCTCTATTACGCCTGGATGAGAGGCTCGTGGAGGGTTGTGAGGCCGATATTGTCGGTTGTGCAGCATCAGGGGCTGTTGACGGCAACACTGGCTACTGTAGTTGAGCTCGGAGTATGCCCTTGTCTTGATTGATAATCTTCTGAATCATCCAGTTATCAAATTTCTGCCCCTTTTTTCTGGGGACTTCCTGCCACCCCTCCCCTTTGTCGGGGTCAGTGGTCGAAATATATGTCACATGTGCTGGGGGTGGTCCCAACTCAACCTGCATGAAGTCTTCCATCCTTTGTAGGAGGTCTTTTAAGATTAGGCATTCCCGAATATTGTGCCCCAAAACACAATAGTAGGGAAAGTAGTTTGGCCTATCATCGCGGTCGACTTATTCATGTTTCCTCAGCTCCGGGATGCGGAGTAAGTTGCAATTTATGGTGGTGATGAAGTAGCTGTAGACATGGTCCTCTCGGAATGAGTATACTTTCTGTCTCCATTCCTCAAATTTGTTCCACTTCGACCCTCTCTGATCATCCTGCTTAGGAGAAGGCGTCCGCTAATATACAGGGGGCCCTTGACGATTTGGTGGAGGCCTGAGTGGTGGAGCAGGCACAGGAGCTGGCTTGAGCGTGACAGAGGATGCTTCAGCTATGGCCGGTCTCTTTGTGGGAGCCTACGAGTCTATTCAAGACTTCAAATTGGTCCGCTGTAGGGAGTCCTAAATTATCTAGGCAATGTTTGAGAGATGGAGAAATCCAGTGGTGCACTCCACTAGTATGGGCGGTGTTCACAGCTCATCTCGAAGATTATCGATGCATATGGTAAGCAACTCATCTTGAGGCATTGACCTGTTCAGAGAGTAGGTCAGACCTTTCCATCTAGTGATGAAATCTGAGACCCTCTCGTTCTCCCTCTGCTTTTAGTTTATGAGGTCACTGACCGTTGTTTTAGGCAACGTTGAGCTAAAGTGGAATAGGAACTGCTACCAAAGGTCTTCCCAGCTTTTTATCGACTGGGCTGGCAGACTCGTATACCAGATGAAGGCAGATCCTTACAAGGTCCTTATGAAGCATCTGAGTTTCACTACTTCTTGTTGTTCTGGAGTTCCCATCATAGGGTTGCAATAGGATGCGTAGTGCATCAAATGCTATTCTGGATGGCCTGATCCATTGAAAATAGGGAATACAGGGCTCACAAAATTGGGTGGAGGTGGTGTGTTGCTCACCCAATCCGGGTAGGGCTTCCGCTCTGGCTGTATCAGAACACTTCGACCTTTCATTGCTTCCAATCTATTTGTTAGTTCCACGATGGTGTTGGTGAGACCCTGGTTTACATCCTGTTGGTCTCAGTCTTGGGCAGGTGCAGCCCAAGGCATTGCTTAAGGATCCGACTTAGTCAGTACCAAGGGTGCATACGCCATTTGGGACACCATCAGAGGGTTCAAGCATACTTTCTCTGGATTCTTCTTGAGTGGCGGGAAGTCTTGGAATTCATCCAGATCTACATTCAGGTAGTTGGACGGGTCGGGCGCCTCGTTGTGTGGGAGCCCTAACCATATTTTTTTTCAGGGCAAACCTTGGTCTTTGAGGTGCACTTACTGGGAGTGCATGATGCAGATAATATTGGGATGTGCTTTCAATAAGATGGTTCCTCTAGAGTAGCTCGGCGTTAAGACGCCTCAATTATTTCATTTCCTCTTCCTATCAATCGAACCTCTCTTCGATCGTAAGTGGCTTGTTTTTATCGAGAGAAGGAGTTGGGTTAAGGGTTACCAGTCTTTTGTTCTTATCCTTGATGGAAGCTCGCAGGGTAGGTGAAGGAGGGTTAGCTGAAGGGGAATCCATATTTAGAGCGACCCTCTGGTTCTGATTGTGCACACCTGTTGGTTAGTTGTGATTCACAGCCTGAACGAAACCATCATCTCCCGATCCATTCAGATTTTCACCATCTTCGGTGTTACCCATGGGGTTAGCCTCTATGGTTTTGATGGATGCATATCACAGGGTGGAGAATATGTCATCTTCCAAATAGAAATAGGATATTTCGCATCCTTCACTGGCCTTCACCTTCCTATCTTGGGATCACTTTTGGACTTCTTGACGAAGGGTGACACGAAGAGTTCTTTTATGAGACCTTTCGGTATGACTCCCTCTCGGAGGGGATGATGATTCAAATGACGGGATTGGGCAGGAACCTCCTCTTTTGACTGTCCTCCCTAGATGAGAGGATACTGATTCTTGTGGGGGAGGTTGTTGTTGAGGAGGTAAAAATGCCCCCATCCCTGAGGGCTGGGGTTGGCTCCATTCCTTTGACGTTGATTCTCTTCCTGTTTTTATTGGTCTTATAGGGGATTTGTTGTTTAAAATTCCCCCAGCCCTATAGGCTAGGGTTGACCCTGGATTGCGGCAGTGGCTGCTGCTATCGCTACCTGCCTGATATTGCATGCCCCCATTTGGGGGTGAACTGGGTTTGGCATCGAGTTCTTCTGTGAATCAATCCCTTCTAGGAAAGCAGGAAATGACCGCTGATTGGACTCTCTTAGATGAGAGGCCTTTTGTATTCTATTGGTGGCATGATTCAAGAGTTCTTGAATGGATTGTTCTCATCGGGCCTGATGCTTCTGGGACTTACTCAAGGCCTGACTCTATTGGGTGTGTTGCATTTTACAAATATAGAGACCACTCGATTGCTGTCTTGACGTGATGACGTTGCAGGACACCATGACGAATGAGTTCATCTGGGTGGGGAGTGGTGTGAAATGAAAAGCTCCATGTTCCCCCCATCTCCTGATATGGACTCCCGTCAGATCATCACCGAAGAGGTGGTGTAGCTGCAGCACACGGAGGCAGGCTATCTCCATGTTTCCTTTGAGACTCTCGGGTCACTATTGTCACGCCGAAGGAAGAGCTTTCAAGTCGATGTGACACAAGAGGTCTCCTATTGTTTTGATGTGGTCTACATACCCGTCATAGCATAGGAAGCTTGATTTTATCCAGTGAAGGGTTGTTCATATATTGTAGCGGATGTCGTGCATGCATTCTTTTGACAACTCTCTTGGTATGCAGAATTGAGAGGTGGCTATGGGCCAAAACATAACTGGTATATCATCCTTAGCCAGTCGTTTCCTCAGGTGTAGCATGTCAGCATACTTCTCCTCTAGTGACTCCTCTACCTGGTTAGCCCAACTAAGATGCTTGCCAATTTTGTGGTCAGAGGCAGTGGGGCCGGTAAGTGTCGAATCATCATGTGGGTGATTATGAGGTGGTTCAGAAGATGAACGTGGCCCCAGAACATCTCCCGATTGAAGAACGATGTCGTTGGTGACTAGCTGGGAATCTGACATGCTTGATCCCATCCTTCTATGTGCCTCAGTATACAAGGGCTTTTCTGTGCTTGATTCGGCAGAGGGAGGACCTTCCTGTCGATATGACATGTCATTGTGGGGAGGACCTCTGCAATGGTAGCCATGATGTAAAGGGCTACCATAACAACTAGATGCCTCACTGCATAAAGGACTTTTGTAGTGCATACCCTGGTGAGGACCTCCAAGGTTTGTTTCATCAAGGGGAGGACCTTCTGGCTGTGTAGCATTGTTACAGGGAGGGCCTTCGTTACAACTTCCATCATGGTGAGGATGACCATCATGGTTTGAAGTTAGAGGTGTATCTTGGGGAGGACCTTCAAGAAACACTACGATAAGGGGAGGAACTTCTCGTTTCTTGGGGACACTGCAGGGAGGACCTTCGCAATGGAAATCGTGGTGGCGAGGACTACCATCAAAACTGCTGTAATGGCGAGGAATACCATTATAGCTGCTTCAGGGAGAATATATGTTGGTTAAACCCTGGGGATGGCCATTAGAATGTACCACAATTAGGGGAGGGCCTTCTCATTACTGGACGTCTCTACAGGGAGGACCTCCATTATCAGGGTGGTGAGGACTACCACTGTGATCTGATGCTCGGCTGCACGGAGTGTCGTTGCAAAGTAACCCCTGGGGAGGACTTTCAGGGCAGGCCACGACAAGGGGAGGACCTTCTTGTCATGATGAGATATCACTGCAGGGAAGGCCTCCGCAGTTGCAACTATGATAGTGAGGACTACTATCATAATCTGTGGTCCCACTGCATGGAGAGTACTTGCAGTGTATACCTCGGGGAAGACCATCAGGGTGGACCGCAGCAAGTGGTAGGCCTTCTTGCTGCTCAGTCTTCTAGTCACAAAGAGGGCTTCTATGACTCACATCAAAAGAGAAGCTCTTGTGATCGATCATTATATGCCTATGGGGGAGACCCCCACAGGTGCTCTGTGGAGGACCTTCATAGATGCTGGTGGCGACATTGTGGGGAGGACCTTCGCAACTTCAACTGCCACTCCCATAATACGGTAATGGTTGGGTAGGGATCTGAGCTTTCGATATGTGTTTAATGGCATCGGGAACCCCAGCTTCTAGTAGAGCGGAGTCATGAGCCCTCTCTTTATTTTCTTACTACCTTCGGTGCATTCGGGGTGTTTTCTTGTGGGCAGTGGGGACCGTCTGCTATTGGCAATGACCTTCACCTTTGGTTCCCTTTCTAATTGGGTCCCTTGATGCTGTTGGGATATTCCAAACAATATCTTGACTTTTAGCAGGGATATATGCCTACTATGGATCATCCAATACGATGGACGGGTGTTCCCCAGTTGGAATGAGTGAAGCTGCTTGATCCGGTTTCCCTTGCATCGCGAAATATAGCCGACGACCCTCTTGGGCGGTAGCAGGGATGCAGATCTGCTTTGAGGTGGTTTCTCGTCTCCTAGATGAGTCGCCTCAATTGGAGAGATGGGCTCATGGGCCCGAGTCCTTACTGTTGCCACTGAAACAATCACATTTTGGAAAGTCTGCAAGATATGATCTGGAATCGATACCTGCTCCTCCATCATTGCCAAGATATGCAGAGACACATCTTTGGTTAGAATAGGTATGAAGGCCCATTCCGGTATTGGAGTAGAAATATCCTGCTCAGGTCCTCCCGTGGTCATTGGGTACTAAGAATTATCCTGTGTCAGGGCAGGTGAACAAATCTGCCCCTAGGCCGGGATATGCTGGTTTATCTCTCCTTTTGCAGCCACATCAGGATGAAGGACTTTACTTGCATCCGCAGGAAGCTGGCCCTGTATATGTTGGTGTCCCACCATATCGAGTCGGTGGCCTTTGTTGGCGGGATATGTACCCGCCTATTATTTGTTGCCACATGTGGATGGTGGACTTTGTTGATCACCACCATGCCGGGATGGTAGGTGTCAAGAGAATCTGCTAGGATTTTGTCATGCAGGCGTTGGGTCGCCACCACTTCAGGTTGGTGGGCTTCATGACCCTGGGCAGGGAGAGGTGCCTATTGGGTAGGTGTAGTCCTGTGTGAGCGATGGGATTGATGGATACCTTCTTGGATCTCCTCCCGCATGGATAAAAAATACTAAAAGAAGTGCGCAACAATAGCAGCAATATTTTTCTGAAGAGAGTGCTCAATCCTGGACCTATGCAAAGTGGTTGGTCTTTCATGGCTGTATGGGGCGGTGATCCCACGTGATCGCGAGACCATACCCGTCACAAGTCACATTAGTGAAACAACATGTCTATATGTAGTAGGGCCACTTTCCACCTCTCTCGTGGTCAGGTCATGTGGCGAAGAAGAGTCGTTCCTTTCCCTATTACTTTGGATTTAGTGACCAATTTCCTATTCCAACCCTAGAACCCTGCCTGCTCGTAATACTTCTCGGTGACTGGGTAGAAGAGTTCCTCCTTAGGGACAAGGGTGATGACTAGTCCCTGATTGTATGTTTTCCACCCTCGTCGGGCGGTCCGAGAGGCCGGAGCTCGGGGAGCGTGGGCCTGGATCCTCAGGGCGAAATCCTCCCTATGGTGAGGATGTTGTGTCATAGTGTGATCGCAGTGACATCTTCCAGCAAGGGCCTTAGAGCAGAACCCCCATTCAGTGGGGATGAAGTCCTCAGCGTCGACCTCATCCGCCTCCCTATGATAAGGGAGGTACGCATTGTCTTGTTCCAGGGATAGACTCCCGAAACGGTTTGAGACGATAACAAGGGCCACCTGGATCTGCTTTTGTGGCCGATGTTGGGCAAGAGACCGGTGAGTCCTGGCAGATTGGAGGGTGTGCATGGCCGCCTCCACCATTGGGAGATTACCGTTCACATGGTACTCTCAGATTAACGCATCTAAGACCCAGTGTTGAAGACGCTGGGTAGGTGACGGGGTCCTCTGTTGTTGAGGAAATCCGTTCATTGCATTGTTGGAAGCGCACGCCTGTGAGTTCCTTCGTGATGCTATTGGATCGAAGGGAGTTCTGTGAGGTACCTGTAAAAAACATTTTAACAAATACAAATAGAAAACCCATCAAAGCAGTAACTCATGACCCCATGTGTAATTAATGACCTTGTTTGACCCTCCTTGTGAGTATAAAGGGGGAACAGGGTGGGATTAGGTTGAATACATCATGATTGGTTAGATATTCACGTCGGGTTCACCATTTTTTGTCTCGCGGCGCAAGATAGGGTCCAGGGGGAGAAACGTGTGCTAACCGACAGTTGATTATAGAAGGTTGGGTTCTGCTTAATCACTCATATCGGCTGCACCATTTTCATCTCGAAACGCCCAACGGTTCCATATCTAGCAATACGTGGACTAGATTTCCAAAAAAAGGAAATCGCAGGGTGGTTTGACCAACGATGTTTAAGAACTCACATTGGTCAAGAGGATGGGAATTTGGGCTCATCGCACCCTTTTGGGGGGAATTATTTCCTGTTCTGGGACTCTCTTATAGATTTAATATGTGTTCATATGTTCGTGAATCTTTGGTTTATACCCAAGCATAGTATCCATGGATTACTCCTGGTTGGAAATGGTCAACTGAACGTAGGGGTTCGAAATCATTCATGCATGAGTTTTACCATCCCTTTGTTGGATTAATGCACCCAAGGAGTATGGACTCATTGAGACGACACTGGTTTGAAGCCTCGTAACTAGGCACTCTAGAGTTTGCACGATGAACCTACGTGAAGATGGTCAGATCGACTAGGTGTTGGGCTTGAACCTCAGGGAGGCTTCCTACGTACCCTGACTAGGAGACAGGGATCAAAGTCCACATAGTTTAGATTGGAGTGTCTAAGTACCGACACGAATGTGGACCCAGTGGTCCGATGATTATTGGGATTGAACCTCTCAGAGGCTTCCTACGTATCAATGTGGTGGGGAATCATAGTCTACGTAGATCGAATTGGAGTGGGGTTTACACTTTAAGGTAGTCTAGGAGAGTATGTCATGGTCTATGCTTACTCTAAGCCCACGTGAGTCATGCTCAATGTGAGAAACAAGAGGCAGTAGGGACCAAACAATCACGTCGTGAAAGGTGCGTCCATGGGAAGTGTGATGGGTCTTACACGTGGAGGTGGCCCAAAATGTCGGGGCTTACTCCGAGATGGATGCCCATGGTGATAAATCTCAGAGGGAGAGACAAAGTGTACCCCTATGTCCATCCACCCTCTTTGTTTTTTGGCACTGAGGAAGTACGGAGGTGCATGCAGGATTTCTTCTGATGGGTAGTCCGCCACTCCCCAGGGAGGGGAGAAGTGACCCAGTCCTAACAAGTAGAGGGGAAGAAAGGGGACTCCCGTGCTCAGACTCTACATTAATGTGGGAATGTGAACCCAGAAATGCTTTGGGAATCCGCTCAAGGGCCGTGGAAACCCCTTTGCCCCCGCTTACTGTGGCTATTTGAACTCAAAACGGCGCGCTGATGCACCTGAAGGTTACATCACACGGGTCTGGTGGCTCTGGTAGAGGCCTCAGCTCGGAGCCGATGAATAGGCCAATGAGGGGGTTGTGGAGGATCAGACCAGATTGGAAGGATTTTCTCTGGCTCGGGGAATGGGAACTCTGAAGTATTTGGCGGGCCACACATGTGTATGAGTGGTGGCGGCCTTCGCGTAGGGAGGTGCTACGCGGATGGAGAGGTCATCTATGAACCACGATGGTCCGTAGACTGATGGGAATCCCGTGAACCAGGGTGGTTAGTGGATTCAGTTTTAGTCCATGTACCATATTGGTACGCAGAGGTGTCCATGTAAGAAGCGGCGACCGAGGTCAACGCTGATCGGAGGTTCATCGGTCAGGGCTTCGCCCGCATATGAGGGTGTTTTGTGGTGTGATGGATCAGAAAAGGGGCATAAACTTCTTGGTCTGTAGGGAGTTCATCCGTGGAGGGGCCATGGTTCGTGGTCTTTTTTTTAAGTTTACGATTCACCAAGTTGTTATGTGTTTTCGGTTCCTTATTAATTTTCTTCCATCTTCATACCTGTTCTGGTTCACAAACAGGAACTTCACTATTTTCAAAATCCTAAGCTCCTTTCATTGAAATCCTTCCACCAGAATCTGATCATTCTCCACTCCTCTTCCCCCTACATCTCCTTTTATAGAGTGGTGAAAGGGACGTATCTATGGTCATGTGGAACCTTTTGTGGAGGCCCAAGAATGGAAACCTGGTTTACGGATGACTTGGTCAATCCACAACTTGCGGGGAGTGTTGAACGCACATCCCACCCATGAACCAAACTAGCTCTAGGTGTGCTTCATGACCACATAGGGTTCCGCCTCTATTCCGTGAACAACAGTGGATGTGGTCCGGGATGGTCGATGTGGCCACGGCTAGGGGTGGTTTGTGATGGTGGTCTAGCATGGCGCCCGTCCTGCTTCATGCTCACAGAGGATTCATGCCTCTATTCCACGAACAATAGTGATCCGCGAAGTGTGGTGCTTCACGGAACCGACCGCGTACCATTATCACTGGACCGGTATGCGGATCGGTTCAGCATGTGCCATCTTTTGAGTATTCTCCACACTTTTCCCCAATTCTTTGGGGGGGGAATTGGGTAGAATATCCATTTTATTAAAGGGATTTATCATTCTCCTTTGTGGATTTTTCAGGACACTACAGTGATATCTATGGTTACTTTGGTTGTGATTTGAGACGCATGGGGTAGCCCGATCTTCTCAATGTAGGTTGGTGGATAAAGGGTGCGGTTCAGGGATAATAGGTGGATGATGGGTATGGATAGTGGATGCAAGTAGTCAATCAACACTATAAGGAGTGAGACCTACTACTTAGACAACACACTCAAGGGTGGGATGTGATAGCCAATCCACACAACAACACACTTGGGTTGGGCCATGAAATTGGGGGATTTATGATCTTGGATCACCAATCTAACTTGTAGATTGACAAGTCAAGAATGCACAATAGCAAGGGGAAAAATACCCGAACAATCCTCACACAATGGAGATAAACAAATCATAAGCTCTCAAATAAATATTGAATGAAAATACAATGTCATGGGGTGGCTATTTATATCCGAGGGGTGATACAATAGTCAAGGGTCTAATACCCTAGTCAAAAAGTCTTAATCTACCTTGTCCCCTTAAAGTAAAAAAGATATAGTCTAACAATGACTTTTGGAAAAATTATCACATTCTTTTCCACCCATAGCCCACCGGATTTCACATTGAGTTCCTAGCCCACTAGATTTGACTTTGGTTTCCAAATATGCCATTATAGAATTATCCATGTGGGTATGGCTTCTAAAATACGTGCAACCATGTGGACCAAACTTTGAACATCATATTTGGGCTTGAATAAGTGAGATAATAGGCCCATTTTCTCCATCCTTGCATTGAAAGATTCATTGGGACTTTAATTAAGTGAGATGGGCGCCCATTGTTGCATTCAGCCTCTTTAATCTCTCATTCATCATCGAGCCTTGCAAATCCAACTCCTCCACTTGGGTAATCGATTCGATGCCTTCAACATGGATCCCTTCATCCTCCTCCTCTTGAAAAGGAGCCATCCTTGACTCTTAATCCTCTACACTCAAAAAAGGAGAAAGATCAGAAACATTGAATGTGGCACTTACACCATACTCACATGGAAAAGCTATCTTGTATGCATTGTTGTTAATCTTCTCAATAAATCAGAAAGGTCCATCGCCTCATGGCATGAGTTTTGATTTCTACTTGTTGGGAAATCTTCCCTTATGAAAATGAATCCAAAGCAAGTCATCGGGCATGAACAACACTTGTCTACAACCCATGTTTGCATGATTAGCATATTTTTGGGTCACCCGCTCGATAACTTTCCTTACCTTTTCATGGAGTTATTTGATGAATTCTACGTGCCCTTCCACATCTATATTAGTTGCTTCCTGCAAAAGAAAAGGATCTAGATCAATAGGGGAAAGCGGGTTAAAACCGTAAACAATTTTTAATGGATAATATTGAGTAGTTGAGTGCTTGGCCCTATTATATGTGAATTACACATGTGGCAGACACTCCTCCCAATTCTTGATATTCTTCTTGACAATTGTTCACAAAAGGGATGATATTTTCCGATTCACCACCTTTGTTTTCCCATCGTTTTGCGGATGAAATGTAGTGGAAAATAGTAACTTTGTACCCAGTTTGCTCCACAAGTTCTTACAAAAGTAACTAAGAAATTTTGTGTCGCGATCCAACACAATCTTCCTTGGCATTCCATGGAGTTTGACTACTTCTTGAAAGAAATGTGTTACAGTGTTAGTGGAAACATCTGTTTTGTGACAAGGTATAAAATGCGCCATTTTTTGAAAACAGATCCACCAAAACAAAAATGGAATATCTCCCCTCTTGGTCTGTGGTAACCCCACAATAAAGTCCATTGATATTTCCTCCCAAGAGGTGTTGGGGATTGGGAGGGGAAGATATAATCCATGTGGGTTTAGTTTATATTTGGCTATATGGCAGACAATGCACTTTCCCACAAATTTCTCAACATCTCTAGATATCCTAGGCCAATAAAAATGTGCACTAAGAACACTTAGAGTTTTGTCAACCCCAAAATGCCCCCATTAACCCACCCAAATGTGATTCCTTCAATAAAAGTAAACTAATAGAGCAATTGGGAATGCAAAGCTTATCAATCGGGAATAAGAATCCATCATGTAAATAGAACTTTTCCCAACTAACTCCAGGTTTACAATGTTCATAAGGTTCTCTAAAATCACTATCAGTGGCATATAAATACTTATTGTATTCAAACCCAAGGAGTTTTGAATCCAATAAGGATAAAAGAGAATATCTATGTGAAAGTGCATCAGCCATAGTATTTTATTTACCCTTTTTATGATTGATGTCATATGGAACTGATTCAATTAATTCCATACATCTATCATGTCTCCTATTTAGTTTATGTTGGCTCCTAT
Organism: Viscum album; assembly: GCA_963277665.1. Taxonomy (NCBI): domain Eukaryota; kingdom Viridiplantae; phylum Streptophyta; class Magnoliopsida; order Santalales; family Viscaceae; genus Viscum; species Viscum album. The sequence continues at coordinate 593,479,588 of OY728137.1, read as the reverse complement.
GGTATTTAAGATCCTGATGATCAGAATGGATCACAAATTCTTTACGCCAAAGATAGTGTTTCCATGTCTCTAGTACTCTAAATAATGCATAAAACTCTTTATCATATGTATCATAGTTTAGAGTTGGTCCATTTAACTTCTCACTAAAATAATCAATATGATTACCTTCCAACATGAGTATTCTTCCTATACCAATTTCTCTTTCATCACATTCAATTTCAAAGGTCTTACCAAAGTCTGGAAGTGCATGTAGAGGGGCGTGGGTGAGTCTCTCCTTAAGAGCATGGAAGTCCTTCCCTTGCATTGTCCTCCATTTGAAAGGAACATTCTTCTTTGTCAACTCGTTCAACAATGATTCTAGTGTGCAGAAGTCCTTCACAAATCTCCTGTAAAAACTATCAAGCCCATTAAACTTCTTACCTATCCAACAGAGGTTGGAGTTAGCCATTCTTGTATTGATTTGATCTTCTTGGTATCCACTTCAACTTCATTTCCACTCACAACAAATCCAAAGGAAAAAATCTTATCAAGACAAAATTTACACTTATTTATGTTTCCAAATAGATTTTCCTTCCTTAACACATCTAAGACTTTTCTTAAGAGATCTACATGTTCAAGAAAGGTCATACTATAAACCAAAATGTCATCAAAGTAAACTACCAAAAAATTTCCAATATATCCACATAATACATGATTCATTAACCTCATAAATGTGCTTGGTGCATTGGTGAGACCAAAGGGCATGACTAACCATTCATAAAGTCCATGTTTTGTCTTAAATATGTTTTTTCACTCATCTACTTTTTATCCTAATTTATTGGTAGCCACTTCTTAAATCATTTTTTGAGAAAATAGTTGAACCATTTAATCCATCTATCATATCATCTAACCTAGGGAAATGATGATGATACATGACTGTGATGTTGTTGATGGCTCTACAGTCAATGCACATTCTCCATGTTCCATCCTTCTTTGGTACTAGAATCACAGATACAACACAATGACTAAGGATCTCTCTAACATATCTCACATCCAACAACTCTTGAACTTGCCTTTTATTTTCTTTTGTCTTTCCGAGTTGGTGCGATATGCTGGGCGGGTTGGTAGTGATGCTCCAGGTATGATGTTAATTTGATGCTCAATACCTCTAATGAGTGGAAAACCTGGTGGCACCACTTCAAGAAAGACATCATCATACTCCTACAATAAGGACTCACCAACATTTGGAAAAGGGGGTAAGTCATTATTATTTAGCAACACCTCTTTGTACATGAGTATTAGGAGGGTTTGTTGTGAAAACAAATATTCCTTAACCTCAATATTTTTTTCCAACATCACACTTTTCTCTTCTCTCAAATTCTTTTTCCCACTTGATTTTTCTTTTCCCTCCATTTCTTTTCTTCTCTCATTTTCTATTTTTCCCTCATTCTCCCCTTTTTCATTTTCTCTCTTTTTTTCATCATTACTAATTTTTTTCTTTTCTCTCAAAAGGTGATCATACAAAATTTTCTTGGGGGACACGGGGTTGAGGGTTATGGGTTCCCCTCTGAGTACAAAAGAGTGATGATTCATGAAAATGTCATGAGTAACGTGCCTATGATACTGCTATGGTCATCCCAACAACAAATGAAAAGACTTCATAGGAACGAAATTGTAGAAAACCTCATATTTTTACTTACCGATGGTGAAAAATAACTTCACTTGTTTGGTCACATTCAACTCACTGATATCATTCAACCACTGAAGCTGGTACAGATTTTGATGGATCAAATTGGGAGTCCCAAATTCTCTACTAACCTGGTGTTCGCAACATTACTACAGCTTCCTCCATCAAAAATAACACAACATACCTTCCCATGGATCTTGCACTGTGTATGGAAAATATTATCATGCTGCTCCTTCGCTCATACTGTCATTTGTTCAATTATAACTCTCATAGTGAAAATAATTGCACCATCTTCTGCAAACTCTTCACTATCAATTTCCAGAGATTCTTCCTCCTCTTCTGAGCTCTCTCCATTGGTCTCACATTATCCATACTTTTTGATGTTCGTGGTGCGCTGGTTTGGGCACTCACTAGCAATGTGACCCCTTCCGTGACATTTGAAACACTGAATGTCCTGATTCCTGGTTTGGTTAGCCTCAAAAGTAGGTTTCTTAGGTGTAATAATGACCTTGTCACTTTTGTGATCAACCACCTCTTTTTTCCTTTGATGGTTCTCCAATATTCTTCCTCGGATTTCTCCATGGAGTGAAAGGGGTAGTGGGTTTCCTCATATTTCTCCTCCTTTTGATTTTTTTCTTGATCTTGGTGGCTTGATGTATTATATCTTGTATTTACACATGGTGGTACTACTCCACTTGATCGGAAATCTCCCGATTAATCCCATGTAAAAACCATGTGATGGTTGCCTCCAGATACTCCTCAACATTTGCCTGAATCGTGGAAATTTTCATATCCTTGTAGTAGTATTCTACACTCTTACTCCCTTGGGTGAGGCGTTGATGTTTTTTGTGTGGAGATCTATATGGTAATGTGTGGGAGAAAACTACTTCCACATGGTGAACTTCATGTATTCCCAAGTGTTGATGGGACATCCACTATATATAGCCCTCTCCTTTTGAACTTCATCCCACCATATTAATGAATAATCAATGAATTAAAGGGCTGAATGTTTTACCTTTTTCTCCTTGGAATAGGTATGAAATGAAAACACCTGCTTAATCCGCATCTCCTGATCCAAGTATGCTTCTGGATCGCTTTTCCCTTGAAAAGAAGGGACCTTCACTATGATCCCACCAAGTAGGTCATCATCATGTTGTCTCCCTTTTCCTCATATAGGTTGTTGGTACAATCTCCTCCTTTTTCGGACTTCCTCAAAATCACCATAATGGTTTTCCATCTCTTCTCTTTGATGTGGGGGCGACGTGGTGATGTAGCTCGTCACGGGTTATCAAGGACCATCCTTGGGCTTGGTTGATTCTACAGGTTATCAATCATGTCATGTAGCACCTCCAACTTCCAATCAAGAAGCTTCTAGAAGTGGATCACCAAAGATTTCATTTAGACTTGCATAGCTTCAGGTGTGGGAGATTTACTTCGACTTCCTTCATTACTAACATGAGAAATTTTCTTCCCACAATATTCTTCCATGATATGTTACACAAACGCAAACACACACACAGAGAAGCACACACACAATGATACACACTCACTCACACACACAAGATGTACACACACACACACAAGATGTACACACACACACAAGATGTACACACTCATACACATAAGGATACACACTCACACACGCAAGACATACACACTTACACACATGAGACGTACACACACATGATTTTTTTTCTTATTTCTCTCCACTCTCAACCATCAATTCAAATTAAAAGATCTTATGAAATATAATACCTTATTTAGGCTGATCAATTGCCACCAATACTTCCCCAATCAAGATTGTGTTGAGGGATGGTTTAACACAACCCATTTGAGTGGTAATGACTAAAGGGAAAAAAAGAGGGTAGAAAATGGATAAAGGGTGGGTGGAAAAGGGGGTTGAAAGGTGGTATATGGGTTTTTTCCCAAATGTACATGATAAGATAAGTGAATAAAAATATGAGACAAATATAAAATGAAGATGAAGTAAAATGATGGAGAAAGTGATGTACGGAAATGGGAAGTGCTAATAATGTAAAGCACAAAGGAGTAATTGTATCCACTTTTTTTCTATTTTTTTGGTCAAATATCTGCAAAAAGTGTTGTGCTTGGAGTTTTAAAGCACAAGATGATTGAAGGGAGAGAAATGCAATTTTTTTGAAGTCTCTTGAATAAAGGATTTGCTTAATTTTGAAAAGATACAAAATGATGAGTTGGGAGAATTTTATTTTTTTATTTTTTTTGTTGGATACAAAACACATATATTGAATCAAATTCAAAAAGAAGATGAACAAAATTCTGGCTCAATTTATAATAATCCAAGCTTTCACAAACTAGGCCAATTCAGGTGGCTTTTATGAAATGGGTTTTTTTTCTGAAAGGTTGAATAATATGGAAGGATAAGGATGGTAAGTGGTAAAGGTAATATAATTGAAGGGATAGATGCCTACCATGTCAACCAGAGCTCTGATACCAAATAATGTGAGATGCACGGGGTGGCCCGATCTTCACGGCATAGGTGAGTGGATGGAGGGTGTGGGTCAAGGCTAAGAGGTGGATAATATTTATGGATAGCAGATGCAAGTAGTCAATCAACACTATAAGGAGTGCGACCTACAAAATAGACAACACAATCAAGGGAGGGATGTGATAGCCAATCCACACAACAAAAAACTTGGGTTGAGGCATGAAATTTGGGTTTTTGTGATCTTGGATCACCAATATAAATTGTTGATTGAAAAGGCAAGAATGCACAAGATCAAGGGGAAAAATACTGGGACAATCCTCACACAAAAGAGAGAAACAAAGAATAAGCTCTCAAATAAATCTTGAATAAAAATACAATTTCATGGGGTGGATATTTATAGCCAAGGGGTGATACAATAGTCAAGGGCCTAATACCCTTAAGTGATAAAGGCTAAATATACCTTGTTCCCTTAAAGTAAAAAAGATAAAGTCTAACAATGACTTTTGGAAAATGTAGCACATGCATTTCTACCCATATCCCACCAAATTTGTCTTTGAGTACCTAGCCCACTTAATTTGACTTTGGTGTCCAAATATTCCATTCTAGAATTATCCATGTGGGTAAGGCTTCTAAAATTTATGTAACCATGTGGGTCAAACATTAAAAATCATATTTCGGCTTGAATAAGTAAGATAATAGGCCCATTTTCTCTATCCATGCATGGAAAGATCCCTTGGGACTTTAATGAAGAGAGATGGGTGCCCATTGTTGCATTCAACCTCTTTAATCTCCCACGTGTCATCGAGCCTTGAAAATCCAACTCCTCCACTCAGGTAATTGTCTCAGTGCCTTCAACATGGTTCACATCAGTTTATATTTTCGTTCTTGATGGAAATTGGTAATGAACATAAAGCCAAAATTAGTTTATAATTGTTTGGATAAAGATAAAGATGCATGTGAATGAATTCGATTGTTTATTTTGTAATTTGATGTTAATCAAATTGATGTAGTAAGCATGTTTAATCAATTTGTGATAGCTTATTGTTTAGGTTTCTTGATGTTGGATCCTACGAATAATAAATCGGTTAATTCAAGATAGATTAACTAACTATCTATTTTAATAAAAGATAATCCTTCGTAGGGTTATGAGTTTCCCTATTTCTTGTTTAAGGGCCAAGAGACCAATTGATATGATGTTTTTTTCCCACAACTTGTGTTGTGATGTGAGCCTATAAGGCTATTGTGATATGTGCGGGTAGGGAGGCCTATTGGATTTGGCAGTAGTTGACATCGAGAGTGCTGAGATGCATCGGTTTTTTCATGTGGGTGTCAGGGAGGACATCAGTGATGAAGGAACGGGTTGGATGTGTTTTTTTGGATGCTTTCTGATCTTGTTGGTTGTTTATCTTCTTTAATTTCATTGTGTTTAGCTTCTTGAGGGAGGATGGGCCTAGCTCTTGCTATAGGTGGAAGAGACTCGACGGGTAGTTAATCTACTCACCTTGTTAACCCCCCTTGTGTTTAATAGCTTATAATATTTTTCTAGAATGCCTGGTAATGTAAGAAAGTAATGCTATTAATAAATTTTTGAATAAATGATGTTAACCCATGGGGTTTGGAGCTTACTGGGGTGCAATGCCGAGGTTGTAATTTTAGAGGAACAGTGGACTCAGGGTATGATGATAATGTAATATAATGCGAGAATTGTTAATGGTTAATTAAGGTTTAAAGAATTAATTAACATAAAGTGAAACTGATAAAAAGGGAATCAAGTAATTTAATAAGACCTTTAAATGGTTGTTTGATTATAGGATACCTAGTCTTAGAAGTGTCATATGGGAGTCCGAGAGACTTTAGCTGCAGTTGAGTCTAAGACAAGGTTATGACCATAGTGTGGTTGTGTGCTATAGTATATTCTTTTCTTTTTGTGTCTTTATATGATACTCCACCCCATCGGTTAGGGAAACTGACACCCCTGGGATTCTGAGCCCTGGGGGGGGGGGGTTTCCCAACATTTTGGTGGGAGGATGGATGACTGATTACCCACTTTGGCCCTGCTATCTTCTCTTGCTAGTTACTTGTGATGGTAGGCATATCAATTATTTTTTATCATATATGTGTGTAGGGGATGTAATGGCTTGTGGTTATTCACACACTTATATTATGGATATAGTTTTCTATAGACTACTATAGACGTAACATGTATAGGTTGTGATGGCTCGAGGATCCTTACACGGTGTGTAGGCTGTAATGGCTTGAGGTATAATGCCCGACGTATGATACACGTTTTGAGAGATGTGGTGGATCCCAGAAACTACCTGGTTACTTTTCTTGCATGGATGTGGTGGTTTTGTTGCACGAGGTGCATGTTGTAGTTATTCTCCCAAGTGTCTGTGGGAAGGCTTTTTGTAGAGAGATGATTACGACATACGACATTGGGGCAAAGCCGCAAACCAATGGGGAAGTAGTAGCAGGGTACCCTTGATATTAATTATTATATTATATACTCTTGTATGTGATACTTGGTGAGAGTAGCTGTGGTGAGGCTAGGAACATAGTATACATATTTAGGTGACGAGTTAGTTTCACTTATAGTTCACTATGCTTTAGCATGCTTTCATTACATTTGCATGAGAGGCTCTGGGGAGGATCCTACTGAGTATACTATTATAATCACCATATGTACATATAAACTATTTTTCAGGTCATTTGGAGCAGGTTGGAGATCAAGCTACTTTCTACTAGCATGGGGTTGAGGATCTGTTTGGGCTTGTGGTTGCTGTTGTTTTTTTACTTTCCTTTGGTACTTGCAGTTTTCCCCTTTTAGTTGTAGTAGTTTTGCATGAAACTACATATGTGTACTTGGGATTTGTTTTATTTTTCTGTCTGAGTTGGAGTTGGTCGGTGTCTGTCTTATCTCTCTCTTTCGCATGTGTTCTCTTAGAGGGTAATTCCTCCCATTTTTTGTTTACTATGCCCTCGGTGCTAGTTACCAACCCAGGGCCTACTGGAGGCGGGATTTGGGGGGTCATTATCTCCCTTCTCACATTTCCAGCCCAGGAGGGGTACATCTTGGGGGGAGGGGGTCATAACACTAAAAACTCAAAAGGCCCTAAAACCCAATAAAACCTTGAAACACCATAAAAACCCTCAAAATTCCAAAAAAGCCCTAAAAACCATAAAAAATACTAAAAAACACCTAAAAATCCCTCAAAATGTTAAAATAAAAAAAACATTGCAAAACCCTAAAAACTATAAAAACCCTAAAAACATAAAAACACTAAAAAACCATTAAAAACTCCAAAAACCTTGAAAATCTCTAAAAATGATAAAAACTCTAAAAACCTTAAAAAACCTAAAAATATTTAAAAAAACCTAAAAACCGAAAAAAATCCTAAAAACCTCTAAAGTCACTAAACCCCCCCTGAAACCCCCTAAAAAGTCTCAGAATATCTAAAAACACTAAAAAACCATTAAAACCATAAAAATACTATAAAACTCTAAAAATTACAAGAAAACGTATAACCCCCCAAAACCCTAAAAAACCATAAAAACCCCCAAAACTCTAAGATATAATAAAAACCATAAAAAACCTAAAAACACACTAAAAATACTAAAAAATCCTTAAAACCCCTAAAAATGATAGAAAACTCAAAAAAACCTAAAAACCAAAAAACCTAAATAAATAAAAATACCTAAAATCGAAAAAGACCCTAAGAACCGTAAAAAACTCCCAAAACCATAAAAACCCAAGAAAACCACTAAAAACCTCAAAACCCAAAAAAACCTAAAAACCCTAAAACCATAAAAATCCAAAAACCCCCTAAGATTCCATGAAAATGATAAAAACCCAAAAACCTTGAAAAATGCTTTTAAACCCTAAAAACCTCTAAAAATTACTCTAAAAACCATAAAAACACTAAAACTATAAGAACCCTTAAATCCCCTAAAAACCATAAAAACTCTAAAATCCTTTAAAAACACAAAAAAACCCAAAAACCCAAAAAAATCAAAAAAACCCTGAAACCCCCTTAAAAACCTAAAAACCTTAGAAAAACCCTAAAAAGACTCAAACTCCCTAAAACCCCCCAAAACCCTAAAAACCATAAAAATCCTAGAAACCCCCTAAAAATCCATGAAAACATAAAAACTCTAAAACCCCTAAAACCCCATGTAACCATAAAAACCACTAAAAATCATTAAACACACCTAAAACCCCATAAAACCCAAAAAACCAACTAAAAACTCTAAAGACACTTAAAACCCTCGAAAATGTTTAAAACTCGAACCAAAAATTAAATCCCTAAGAAAATAAAAAATCCCTAAAAACCCAATAGGCCCAAAAAACCAAAAAATCCTTAAAACCCATGAAAATACTTAAAAACCCTCAAAATCCTTAAAAACCCTAAAAAAAATAAAAACCCAAAAAGCCATAAAAATCCTAAAAAACCCCTAAAATCCATGAAAATGTAAAAACCCCTAAAATCCTTGAAAACCACATAAAAACCATAAAACCTCCTAAAGACCTAAAAAACCCATAAAATCAATAAAACCCCTAAAAACGTTAAAAACTCTAAAATATATTTAAAACCATAAAAAATAAAAAAAGTCCAAAAAAGATCCTAAACCACTGAAAACCCCTAAAAACACTAAACCCCCATAAAAACCCGTAAAAAACTCAAAATACCTAAAACCCCTAAAAACCCCTAAAACCCTAAAAACCATAAAAACACTAAAAACAATAAAATTCTCCAAAAATCTATGAAAACATAAAAATCCTTAAAACCTTTAATAACCCCCACCAAAAAAACCACAAAAATCCCCTAAAGCCCATAAAAATTCATAAAAAACCCATACACAACTTAAAAACCACTAAAACTCTAAAAAACCTGTAAACCCCTTAAATCTTTAAAAAAATCTAAAAAACATAAAACCAATAAAAACTCAAAAAATCCCAAAATCCCTGATAGACCTAAAACCCCCCAAAAAACATAAATTTCCTTAAAATCCCTCAAAACCCTATAAAACCCAAACAACCATAATATTCAAAAAATACCCCTAAAATTCCATGAAAATGTAAAAACCTAAAAACCCTTAAAACCCCATGAAAACCTTAAAAACCCCTAAATCCTTAAAAACCCTAAAAGGTCATAAAATCCCTAAAAACCACTAAAAACTCTAAAAACCATTCGAATCTAACATTAAAAAACACTAAAAACCTTAAAAACCTTAATATACTAAAAAAAACCCCTAAAACCCAAAATACCCTAAAAACCTTAAAAGAACCTAGAAGACCTAAAAACTCCTAAAACTGTCAAAATCTCTAAAAAACGTAAAACATATAAAAACCAAAAAAATCCTGAAATATCCAAACAAACCTTAAAAACATAAAAAACCTATAAAAACCTTAAAACCATATATAAACTGTAAACACCCATAAAACCACTAAAAAGATAAAAAACTCTAAAAAACATTATATACCCTAAAAAACTAAAAAAATTATAAAAAACAATAAAGACCCTAAAAACTCTAAAACCCCCAAAAAAACCCTCAAAATCCCTTAAAACCCTCAAAATCCATAAAAACATAAAAACCATAAAAACCATAAAAATCATAAACACCCCCTAAAATTCCATGATATCGTAAAGAACCCTAAAACCTTGGAAACCCACTGAAAACCAAAAAACTCTCTAAAAATCATAAAAACCCTAAAAATCCACAAATATATTAAAAAACTCTAAAAACATTAAAACACCTAAAGACCCAAAAGACCCAAAAAACCCTGAAAATCCCTAAAAATCACTAAAAACCCTAAAACTCCTCAAAATTCCTAAAACCCCTAAAGACCCATAAAAACAATAAAATTCCTAAAAACCCCTAAAAATCAATGAAAATGTAAAAAATCATAAAAATCCTAAAAAACCACAAAAAACTCTAAAAACCCTTATAGCTCAAAAAACGTTAAATCTCTAAAAAACCTTAAAATCCTAAAAATCTATAAAAACCTAAAAACCCTATAACCCCTAAAAACCCTAATGTCCCATGAAAAATAAAAAAACCCCCAAAATTCGAAAAAACCAAAAAACCCCAAAAAACCATAAAAATCATAATAATCCCTAAAAATCCCTGAAAACATTAAAAACCCAAAAAACCTTGAAAACCCCCTTAAAACCATAAAACCACTAAAACCTTAACCCCCCCCCCAAACCCCCATAATATCCTAAAAACAACTAAAGAGCCTGATATTTGACTCATGTTAATTCTCCTGGCCTGTTTGTGGTTTGCGGCATTTTGGTTTCGATTTCGGCTTGGATTCTTCGGTTATGGATCTGTTTGTGGTGGCGGATGGTCCTGCCATGGGCTGACGTTGGTGTTGTTCGCTGGGATGTTTTTGAGGTGCGGCGTTATGGATATGTGTTGCGATTTCTGGAATGCTGGAAGGGTTGTTTGAGCTACGTACTGGTTCCTGCTTTGGTTGCCGGTGGTTCTGCCTCTGGTGCTGGTGGTTTTGTGTTGCTGGTGACTGAACTATCTCACATGGTGGTGCTGGTTCAATTGCTGGGTATGGATATGGTGCTGCTGGATGGGAGATTGGTGATGATGGCTTCTGGTTCTTAAGTTGCTGGGTGATGGTAGTTATTGGATGGGATGTGATAAAAGTTGTTGATGCTTGGTGATGGTTGGTGTGTTGCTGTGAAATGGAATGTTCTATGAGTTTGGGTTGCTAAAGTTGTTGATGATGGATTTGATGCTGATAGATGCTGGTTGATGAATGGCTAGTAGATGATTGTTGGTAATGGTTCTGATGGATGCTTGTTGAAGATGTGATGGGAGCTGATGCTGGTGACTTTTATGTTTTTTTTTCTTTGTGTGTTTTTTCTTCTTTTGTTTTTTTTGTGGTCCTTGGGTGTGTTTTTGTTAAGAGTTTTTGAGTGTGGGTTGATTGACCCCACCCCTCCATTGTCTGTAGTGTATTTGTGTCTTAATTCTAATAAATTTGGGGGGGGGGGGGTCAGGAATAGCCTATCCCCGGGCCTTCTTTGCCCTAAAAAAAACTAAAAACTCTAAAAACACATAAAACCCCCTAAAAATGATAAAAAACCTATAAAACACCAAAATTACCTTAAAACCCCAAAAGACCATAGAAACCATAAAAACATGAAAAACCCTAGACACTATAAAACCCGTGAAAAACTCTAAAATCCTGGAAATCCCTAAAACCCCTAAAAATCATAACAATCCTAAAAATCACAAAAAATCCATGAAAATGTAAAAATCCTAAAAACCCTTTAAAACCCTAGAATACCATAAAACTCATAAAAACCTCAAAACATGCTAAAACCCATAAAAATCCTAACCCCCCTAAAAATCCATGAAAACGTAAAAAACACTAAAAAACCTGAAAACCAAGAAAAACCATAAAAACCCTAAAAAACATAAGAAACCCTAAAAACCCATAAAAACCCTAAAAACAAACTAAAAACTCTAAAAATTATAAAACCCCTAAAATCATTAAAAAAATGTGGAAACTGGTAAATACCCTAAAAATATTAAAAAAACCTAACTAAAAACCCCCACAGAACCAAAAACCCCTGAAAAAACCTAAGAACCATAAAAATCCTTGAAAACCCCATCAAAATCTCTCAAAACCCTAAAAACATTAAAACATATAAAAACCCTAAAAAATCCATTAAAATGTAAATTACCCTAAAAACCCACCAATAACCATGTGAGCCCCTAAAAACAATAAAAACACATAAAACCCCCTAAAAACATCAAAATCCCTGAAAATCATAAAAAACACTAAAATCCATCAAAATCCTAAAAAACACCTTAAAATCCAGGGAATCATAAAAAATCTAAAAACCCTGAAAAATTCCTAAGAACAATAAAACCCCTAAAAATAATAAAAAAAACCTAAAAACCTATAAAAATCCTGAAAACCCTTAAAATACCCAAAAAATTTAAAAAATATAAAACCACATAAACCCATAAAAATTTTAAATCCTAAAAAAAACCATAAAAACATAAAAGAACCCCTGAAAACCCAAAAAGACCCAAAATCCCTGAAACCCCCTAAAAACCATCAAAATATCTAAAACCCCTAAAAACCCAAAAAAACCAAAAATATCCTAAAAACCCTTAAAATCCCCAAGAACTGTAAAAAACCATAAAAACCCCTAAAAAGGTTGAAAAAATCTAAAAAATCATAAAATCCCTAAAAAACTAAATAAACCTAAAAAAACCACAGGACCCTAAAAATCCTTAAAAGCCCTAAAAACGCTAAAAACCTCTGAAAAAACTCTAAAAATCCTGGAAAACCCCTAAAAACCTTTAAACCCATAAAAACCAAAAAAAACTAAAAACCCTCTAAAAATCTATGAAATCGTAAAAACCCTAAAAACCCTAAACCCCCTGAAAAGCATAAAAATCCCTAATAACATTAAAACCCAATAAAACCCTAAAAACCAATAAAAAATCTAAAATCCTTTAAAACCATTAAAAACATAATAAAAACTAAAAATCTTAAAACCCCTAAAACTCAATAATACCCTAAAAACAGAAAAAAGATTCTAAAAACCCCAAAAAACTCAAAAAACCCTAAACCCCCCCCAGAAAAACTATAAAACCCTCAAATTCCCTAAAACCCCTAAAAAACCTGAAATCCAAAAAATAATGAAAAACCCCTAAAAATTCATGAAAACATAAAAAACCCTAAAATCCATGAAAACCCCCTGAAATCCATAAGACCCATAAAAACCATAAAAACCCTAAAAACTAAAAAAAACCCTTAAAATCACTAAAAAAAAGAAACCCATAAAACATTAGAAAACTCTATAAACTCTCAAAACCCCCATAAAGCTAAAAAAAATACTTAAAATCCCAAAAGACCAAAAAAACCTAAAAACCCCTAAAAACCCTAAAACCCCTAAAATCCCACAAAATACCTAAAAACTCTAAAAAAACCTAACAACTATAAAACTCACCAAAACCCCTAAAATCCATGAAAATGTAAAAACCATATAAACCATGAAAAATCCAAAAAAACCTATGAAAACCCCTAAAATCCATCAAAATCCTTAAAAACCATAAAATCCCTTAAATAATATAAAAATCATTAAAAACCCCTAAATATATATGAAAACATAAAAACCCCTCAAAATCATAAAAAATTCCTAAAAACCATAAAACCCCTAAAACCTTGAAAAAGCCTACTACCCATAAGAAACCTAAAAACACTAAAAACTCTAAAAACCCTTAAAAGGGAAAAAATGATAAAAAAACTCTAAAAAACCATAAAAAACCCCAAAACCTAAAACCCCTCAAAAACCCTCAAAACACTCAAAATCCCTAAAATTCCTAGAACCCCTAAAAAACCTAAAAATCCAATAAAACTCCAAAAAATCCATGAAAATGTAAAAATTCTATTAAACTTAAAAAACCCTTGGAAACCATAAAATCCACCTAATAACCTTAAAAATCTTAAAAATCCATAAAACCCATAAAACCTATATAACCCCTTAAAATCCCGAAAACAATAAAAAACTCTAAAAACCATAAAAATAATAAGAAATCAAGAAAACCCAAAACGAACCCAAAAAGAACAATAAAACCATGAAAAACCTAAAAACCCCAGAAAAACCCTCAAATCCCAAAAATAAACCCAAAAAACCCAAAAAAACCCATGAAAATGAAAAAACCACTAAAAACTATGAAAACCCCTTAAAAACCCTAAAAACCCCTAAAAATAATACAGACAACTAAAAACCCTTAAAACCACTAAAAATCACTAAAAACTCTAAAAACCCTTTAAAACCATAAAAACATTAAAAAACTCAAAAAAAATTAAAACCCTACAAAACTAAAAAAACCATAAAAACCCAAAAGACTCTTAAAACCCAGAAAACCATAAAAAACCCTAAAACCACTAAAATCACCAAAAAACCTCAATATCCCTAAAAACACAAAAACCCATAATTACTATAAAAATCATAAAAACCTCTAAAAGTTTATGAAAACCCTAAAAACATTAAAAAACATAAAAAACCATAAAAACCCTCAAAACTCCAAAAAAATTCTAAAAACCCAAAAGACCCTAAAAACCCCTGAAACCCCCTAAAAACACTTAAAACCATAAAAATCCTAAATCCCCCTAAAAATCCATTAAAATGTAAAAAAACCCTAAAAACCATGAAAAACCATTGAAAACCAGAAAAATCCTTAAAAACAAAAAATACCCCTAAAAACCCCTAAAACCATAAAAACCCAATAAAAATAAAAAAACCCTTTAAACCCCTAAAAACTATAAAAACTCTAAAAACCTCCAAAAAGCCTAAAAACTCAAAAAAAACTCTAAAAACCGAAAAATAACCTATAAACACTAAAACCCCTAAATTCCAAAAAAAACCCCAAAAAACCCTAAAAAACCATCAAAGTCACTATAAAACTTAAAAACCCCTAAAAACCATAAGTCATAAAACCCCTAAACATCCATGAAGACGTAAAAAACATTAATAACCTTAAAAACCCTAAACATACTAAAACTATTAAAACTCTTAAAACCCAAATAACATTAAAGACATTAAAAAACCTTAAAACCCCTAAAAAATAAAAAATTCCTAGAAACCCAAAAAGGCACTAAAAACCCTAAGAACAATAAAAAACATTAAGACCCATGAAAACCCCTCAAAACCCGATAAACCATAAAAATCCTTAAAACCCCTTAAAAATCCATGAAAATGTAAAAACCCTCAAAAACACTTGAAAACTATAAAAACCACAAAAATCCCTAAAAATACACTAAAACTCTAAAACACATTAAAACCCCTAAAAAATTAAAAAATATTAAAAATATTAAAAATAATAAAAAAATGCAAAAAAAAACCTGAAAACCAAAAATGACCCAAAAACCTAGAAAACCCTTAAAACCCAAAAAACCCTTGAAAACCCCTAAAACCCCGCAAAATTATTAAAAACTCTAAAAACCATAAAAATACCAAAACCCCTAAAAATCCATGAAAACACAAAAAACCCTAACAACCCAGAAAACCCCCCGAAACCCTGAAAAACCCCTAAAAACCTTAAATTCCATAAAATTATAAAAATAAAAGAAAACTTGAAAAACTTATATACCCCAAAAAACCATTTAAAAACTCTAAAATTCATTAAGAAACCTAAAAAGAATAAAAAAACCCTCAAACCCCAAAAATTCCCAAAATACCCTGAAAACCCCTAAAAACCTCTGAAAACCCTAAATACCATCAAAATACCAAAAAACCCTATAAACAATAAAAATTATTCATAACCTCTAAAAATACATGAGAACATAAAAATCCAAAGAAGTCGTGAAAAACCCATGGAAACCATAAACACACCTAAAATCTTTGAAACCACTAAAAACTCAAAAAACCTAAAAACCACTAAAAACTCTAAAAGACATTAAAATCCAAAAGATTAAAAAACCTTAAAACCCCTAAAATAATAAAAATCATTAAATACCCAAAAGACCCTAAAAACCTTGAAGGATCATAAAAACCCTAACAACATTCAAAATTCCTAAAATCCATAAAAACCCTAAAAACCATAAAAATCCTAAACCCCCACCAAAAATCCATGAAAACGTAAAAAACGCTAAAATCCCTAGAAACCATAAAAGCCCCTAAAAACCTTTAAAACCCTAAAATCCATAATTTCCCTATAAAACCACTAAAACCTCTAAAAACCCTTAAAATTGCAAAAAATGTTGAAAAACTTTAAAACCCCTTAAAAATCCTAAAAACTCAAAAAAACATAATAACCCAAAAGGACCCAGAAAAGCCTAAAAACACTAAAAACCCAGGAAAAACCTTGAAATCCCTAAAACCCCTAAAAACCAATGAAAACATAAAAAACCCTAAAATCCTAAAAGAGAGGATGGCGGCGCAATCCCCTGGATCTCTCTCTTGCTCAACGCTTCTTCCCCTAGATTCTTCTTGGGATATTGATGCTACCTCCTCAATCTGCCCTCAGAAATGGTGTTCTTTGAATGCATTCCTTGACCTCAAGATGGTGTTCCTTTAACAGATTTGTCCTCCCAGAACGGCTCCCTTGCTCTCGGCTTCGAAAGGTATTTTTTTCCTTTACTGGAGCGCTGGGGTTTTTTTCGCTTTGGAGGTTGCGCAGGTTGTTGCGGACTCAGATAGTTCCGATCTGGCGTGTGGAGATGAAGGATTGTTGCCGGTTGGCTTCCATCATGGATTTCTATCATGGATCGGGGCTGACCTCGCAGATTTGGGACCTCAGGCAGGTCAACGGAGTCGGTGGCCTCAATGATGGAGCAGGGTGCACCAGCGACGTGGATTCTGGCCTCAACGAAGGGCGTTTTTTTCCTGATTTTCTTCTTCGGTCTTCTACGCGTTTTGGTAAGGTGAGTTTCTACGGCTTTGATCTGCGGCTGGTTGTTTCCCGGTGGTTTCTCTGGATCTGTGGCAGTCTTTGGCGGTTGGTTCTTGAGGTGGTGATGGGCGATCTTAAATTTGTTCAAGGTCTGCAAGGGGCACAAATGATAGCGTCTTGGCATCAGTTTGTGCTGAAATTTCATTTTCAGGTGCGTATGATTCTGCCCTTACTGCTCGCTGTTGATGCTGGTTCTGGTTGGAAGTCTTTGACCCTAAAGACCCATGGTTCTTTGGTTGTGGTGCTGGTCCTGAGCCATTGCGGGTTATGGTTACTGGATTTGCTGGGAAATTTTTGGCATGGTCTGGTGATGTTGTGTGATTCTACTGGGGCGATTTCCTGGAGCTGGTTTCTATCTTTTGGGTGCTAGGTGTTGCGGCCTGGTCCTGGGTTTGGGTTCTAGTGGTGTGTTGTTAGCTCTGTGGTGGTGTGCGGAGCATCGAGAGTTGTTGGCTGTTGGATTATTTGGTGCTGGTTGATGTACATTGCTGGTGAATGATGGATGATGGTGCTTCGTATGGTGGATCTCCTAGGTGAGGAGGTGTTGGATGTTGGATAATGGGAGACTGGATATTGGTCGCCGCTTTGTGTGATTGGATGCTGGCTGCTGCTTGGTGGTGTACTGCTGAATGATTGTGATGATGAGGCTTGTGATTTTGAAGCTGGTGGTTATGTGATGTTGGATGCTGGTGGTTCTGTGATGTTGGATGCTCGCGGTTCTGAATGCTGGTTGCTGATTGGATGGGAGGTGCTGAAGCTGTGGTTTATGGTTGTGCTGCTGCTGGATGTGGATTGCTGTTTGAGTTTGGATGCTAGTTGTTGGTTAGCTGTGAGCTGTTGGATGCTGGTTGATGCTGGATGATGGTGGTGGCTGCTTCATTTTGCGTGTTTTTTCTTTTTTCATTCTTGATTTTTCTTTTTTTGGGTCTTTTGTCTTGGGTCGTTAAGGGTTTTTGGGTGTGGGTCGATTGACCACCTCCCCTCCCTTGTCTACTGTGTCTCTTTTTTCTTTTTAAAAACTTTGGTGGGGCCGGGAATAGCCTGACCTTTGCATCTTCCCTGCCCAAAATCCTAAAAAATAACTGAAACTATACAAACCTTATAGAACCCTAAAAACGCATAAAATACCTCAAACTGACTAAAAACTCAAAAAACCTTAAAACACCTAAAAATGTTAAAAAACAAAAAAATTGTTAAAACCATAAAAAACTAAAAAATCCATAAAAACCCAAGACTCTAAAACCCCAGAAAAACCATGAAACACCCTAAAAACCCGAAAACCCCAAAAAAACCTCAAATTCCCTAAAAATCCAAAAAACACATAAATACTATAAAAATCCTAAAATCCTATAAAAATCCAGGAAAACCTAAAAAACCTAAAAACCCTTAAAACCACTAAAAATTATAAAAAACTCTTAAAACCCCTAAAAACGTTAAAATCTCTAAAAACCATTAAAAACCCTAAAAAACACAAAAAACCTCTAAAAACCCAAAAGACCCCTTAATACCTAAAAACTGTAAAAACCCTAAAAACCAACAAACTCTAAAAATCCCAAAAACCGCTAAAAACCCTAAAACCATAAAATACTAAAAAATCCCTAAAAATCAATGAAAACATATAAACCGCTAAAAATAATTAAAAACACCTAAAACCATAAAACCCCTATAAACTTTAAAAACAATAAAACCCCCTAAAAACCCCAAAACCACTAAAAATATTAAAACCCCTAAAAATGTTAAAAAAATATAAAAAATATAAAAAACCATAAAAAAAATAGAAAAGACACTAAATACCCAAAAGACCCTAAAAACCTAAAAACACTTAAAACCATGAAAAACCTTAGAAACTCACCAAATCCCTAAAAATCCAAAAAAACCTAAAAACTATAAAAAACCTAAAAACCCCTTAAAAATACATTAAAACATAAAAACCCTAAAAACCCTAAAAACCCACCTGAAAAACATAAAAATAATACAAACCTTAAAAAATCCTAAAAATACTAAAAACCATTAAAAACTCTAAAAAACCTTAAATCCTAAAAAATGTTAAGGACTCTAAAAACCTTGAAAACTATAAAATCCATAAAAACTAAAAAAAACCCATAAAACCACAACAGACCCTAAATTTCCTAAAAACCCAAAAAACCATTGAAAACCCCTAAAAACTCTAAAAATCCCTAAAAACCCTAAAACCCAAAAAACCATAAAAATCCTTATAACCCCTAAAAATACATGCAGAAATAAAAAACCCTAAAAACACTAAAAACCAAGAAAACCATAAAAAAACCTAAAAACCCATAAAACCCCTAAAAATAAGAAACATTCTAAAAACCCTTTAAATCCCTAAAACCAATATAAAACTCTAAAAAACCATAAAACCACTAAAAACACAAAAATCATAAAAACAAAAAAGACCCTAAAACCCTGAAAACCCCTAAAAACAATAAAACCCCCTAAAAACATTAAAACATCTCAAATTCTCTAAAAATATTATAAACCATTAAAATAATAAAAAACATAAAAATTTGCAAAAAATCCATGAAAACATAAAAACCCTTAAAACTTTAAAAACCCCTTGAAAACTAAAAAACCCATAAAAACCATAAAAACATATAAAACCCTAAAAATCCACCAAAACACTAAAAACCCTTTAATCCCCTAAAAATGTTAGAAAACTCTAAAAACATTCAAACCCCTAAAAAATAAAAAAATACCCTAAAACCCTAAATGTCTCTAAAGACTATAAAAACTCCTAAAAACCCTGAAAATCCTTAAAAACCATATAAAACCCTAAAAACCATAAATTTTTTAAAAAACACTAAAAATCCACGAATACATAAAAAATCCTAATAACACTAGAAACCCCCTTAAAAACAAAAACCCCTAAAAATCATAAAAACACTAAAACCCATAAAAAACTAAAAACCCGTAAAAACCAAAAAAGTCTCTAAATGCCTTAAAAACCCTCAAAATCGCTAAAACCCCCTAAAAACCATAAAAATATAAATAAAACCCCTAAAAATCCATTAATACATAAAAAATCCTAAAACCACTAAAAACCCATTAAAAACCATAAAACCCTAGAAAACCATAATACACTGAAACCCCATAAAACCCTAAAACCACTAAAAACTATAAAACCCTTAAAAACTCTAGAAACGTTAAAAAACTCTAAAAACATTAAAAACCCAAAAACAAAAAAAAACACTAAAAAACCAACAAATCATGAAATCTCTAAAAAACCTAAAAACCACTAAAAACCCATAAAAACCATCAAATTCCCCAAGTCATTAAAAACCTTAAAACCATAAAATCCTAATCTCCCCCTAAAATCTATGAAAACCAGAAAAACCCTAAAAACCCTTAAAACCCGATGAAAACCATAAAACATCTAAAATCCATAAGAAATCCTAAAACACCATAACCATCCTAAAACCCACTAAAAACTATAAAACCCCTTAAAACCCCTAAAAACATTAAAAAACACCAAAAACCCATAAAACCCCTAAAAACTAAAAAACCCTAAAAACCCAAAATAACCAAAAAAACCCTAAATAACCTAAAAAAATAAGAACCCCTGAAATCCCTAAAATCCCTCAAAATCTCTAAAAACCTTATAAAACCCTAAAAACCATAAAAAATCTAAAAATTTCCTTAAAAAATCTGAAAATGTAAAAATCCCTAAAAACCTAAAAAATCCCTGAAAATTTTGAAACCCATTGAAACATAATAAAAACCCAAAAAACCCCAAAAAACCCACTAAAAACTCTAAAACCCTTAGAACTGCTAAAAATGTTAAAATCTCTAAAAAACTTAAATATCCTAAAAAACTCATAAAACCCCCTCCAAACCCCAAAAAACCAGAAAAAACCCTAAAAAACACTAAAATTCATAGAAACACATGGAAAACCCCTAAAACCTCAATATCTATATAAACCCTAAAATCCCTAAAAACCATAAAAATCATAAAAACTTCTAAAAATCCTTAAAAACATCAAGCCCCTAAAAACACTTAAAAAACCTAAAAACCATAAAACCCCTAAAAACCACAAAACCCCTAAAAACCATAGAAAAACCCAAAAACCCATAAAACCCCTAAAAATCACTAAAAACTCTAGAAGCCCTTTAAACCTCTAAAATGATAAAAATATCTAAAAACCTTAAAGACCTAAAAATCAAAAAAACCTATAAAAACCCAAAAATACCCGTAAAATCTAGAAAATCCTTCAAAATCCCTAATAACCCTAAAAACCATAAAAACCTAAAATATCCGTAAAAACCATGAAAACATAAAAAACCATAAAACCCATGAAAAAACCCCTGAAACCCATAAAAACATATAAAACAATAAAAACCCATAAAAACTCTAAAAACCCACTAAAAGATCTAAAATCCATCAAAACCCATAAAATGTTAAATAAACATTACAAAACCTTAAAAACCCAAAAACACTCTAAAAAAATAAAAATATATAAAAAGGCTTTTAAAAACCATGGAAACCACTAAAACCCCAAAAAATCCCTAAGACCCCTCAAAATCCCTAAAAACATTACAAAACCCCATGAACCATAAAAATCATAAAACCCCCTAAAAATCCATAAATATGTAAAAAATCCTAAAATCCCTAAAAATCCTTAAAACCCGTAAAAACCCAAAAAAACACTAAAATCCCTCAAAACCCCAAAAAATCACTAAAAACTCTAAAAAACCTTAAACCCCTAAAAAAATTAAAAAAAATCAAAAAACCACAAAGAACCTAAAAAACCATAAAACCACAAAAAGTCCCTAAAAACCAAAAAACCCCAAAAATACCCTAAAAACACATGAAAACAAATAAAATCCACCAATATTCATAAAAACCGTAAAAACCACTAAAAGCCATAAGAATCCAAAAAATCCCAAAAAAAAACAATAAAAACGTCAAAAACTCTGAACACCTGAAAAAAACCCCTGAAAACCATAAAATCCACAAATAACCTTAAAAACCCATAAAAAACCATAAGAACACTAAAAACCACTAATATTGTAAAAAATTAAATCCCCTAAAAATGTAAAAAACTCTAAAAAAATAAAAGGCCCTAAAAACACAAAAAAAACTAAAAACACTAAAATCACCGAAAAACCCTGAAAAACCATAAACCCCTCAAAATCCATAAAACCCTCCAAATTCCTAAAAACCATAAAAACCATAAAAATTCTAATAAAATCTATAAAAATCCATGAAAACGTAAAAACTCTTAAGGACACTAAAAAACACCTAAAAACCTTAAAGCCCCCAAAAAATCTTAAAAACCCTAAAAACCCATAAAATCCAAAAAACCACTAAGATTTATAAATACCCTTTAATCCCCTAAAAATGTTAAAAAATGCTAAAAAATATTTAAATCCCTAAAAACTAAAAAAAAACTGTGAAACCCCAAAAGACCCTAAAACCCCTAGAGAAACACTAAAGACCCTCAAAATACCCAAAACCCCAAAAACCATAAAAATCCTAAAAACCCCTAAAACAACGGAAAACATAAAAAATCCATAAAAACACTTAAAACCTCTGAAAACCATTAAAACCCCTAAAAACCATAAAAACCCCTAAAAACCATAAAAGACCCTAAAACCCCATAAAAAATCTAAAAAACGAATTATAACACTAAAAACCATTAAAACCACTAAAAATGTTAAAAACCCTAAATACCTTAAAAACCCAAAAAACTAAAAATAATCTAAAATCCAAAAAAGTCTCTAAAAACATGAAAACCCCTAAAAACCATAAATACCCCAAATACCCCCGAATGTCCCTATAAACGTCAAAATCCCTGAAAACCATTAAAATCCCTAAAAACCATAAAAATCTAAAAAACACCTAAAATTCAATGATAATGTAAAAACCATAAAAACCTGAAAACCCCAAAAAATCCCCATAAAATCCCTAAAAGCCACTAAAAACGTTAAAAACACTAAAACCCTTAAAACCCCTATAACTCCACCAAACCCTAAAAACCCAAAAAACACTAAAAACCCTTAAAACCATTAAAAATCTATAAAAACCATAAAAACCCTGAAAAACACTAAAAACCTTCAAAATTCTTAAACCCTAAAAACCATAAAGATCCTAAAACCCCAAAAAAATCCTTAAAACCCGTAAACATCCTAAAACCCTGAAAACCAAAAAAACCCTCAAAATCCCAAAAACCCATCAAAAGCCCATAAAAACCCTAAAGAACCACTAAAAAATATAAAATCTCTTAAACCGCTTAATAATTCAATAAACTATAAAAAAACCTTAAAACCCTAAAAAACTAAAAAAATTCTAAAACCTCAAAAAGACCCTAAAACCCTAAAAGACCCTAAAATCCCTTAAAACCCTTCAAAACCCCTAAAACCCCTCAAAATCCTTAAAAACCCTAAACCCCCTAAAAATCATAAAAATCCTAAAAAACCCCTCACAATCAATGAAAACATAAAAAACCCTGAGAACCCTTAAAACCATAAAAACCCCTAAAACCGAAAAGGCCTAAAAACGCATAAAAACCACTAAAAATATAAAAAAAACTTTAAACACCTAAAAACATTACAAAAAATATAAAATACCTTAACAACCCTAAAAATCTCAAAAAAACCATTAAAATACAAATAGTCACTTAAAACCATTAAAACCCCCTTAAAACTCTTAAACCCCAAAATATCCCTAAAACCCTAAAGAACCCCAATATCAATAAAGATTCTAAAAAACCTTGAAAACCCACTGAACACCATAAAAACCATAAAACATTAAAAACTCATAAAACCTTAAAAATGTATGAAAAACAAAAAAACCCTTTAAACCCCAAAAAACGTTAAAAAAACTCTAAAAACCTTAAAAGTCCTAAAAACATAAAAAAACACCTAAAACACCCAAAGACCATAAAAACACTAAAAAACACCTAAAAACCCTAAAAACTAAAAAATACCTAATATCCCTAAAAAAGCCTAAAAACCATAAAAATCTTAAAAACCCCCTAAAAATCCATAAAGACATAAAAACCTTAAAAACCTCAAAACCCCCTCAAAACCAAAAAAACAACTAAAAACATAAAAAAACCCAAAGTACCCAAAATACCACTAAAACTTTTAGAAACCCTCAAAATCCCTAAAAACATAAAAAATCTAAAAACCATAAAAGCCCTAAAAACTCAAAAATAACCCTAAATACTCAAAAAGTCCCTAAAACCTTGAAAATCCCTACAACCCTTAAAATCCCTAAAAACCCTTAAACCCTTAAAAATCCTCAAAAATATAAAAAATACAAGAAACATAAAAAACCCTTATAACACCTTGAAAACCATAAAACCCCCAAAAAAACGTTTAATACCCTAAAAACACATAAAAACACCAAAAACCATAAAACCCACTAAAAACTCTAAAAAACATTAATCCCCTAAAAACATTAAAAAACTCTAAAATCCCTTAAAAAAAAAATAAGATAACCCCTAAAACCACAAAAGATCCTAAAACCCCTAAAAACTCTAACCCCTTGAAAACCCCTGAAAACCCCTCAAAATTTCTAAAAACCCTAAAACACTAAAAACTAAAAAAATACTAAAACACAAAAAAATCCAGGAAAACATAAAAACCCTAAAAATCCTGAAAACCAAAAAAACCCCTAAGAACCATAAAAAACACTAAAACCCCATAAAAATCCAAAAACCCACTAAAAACTCTAAAAACCCTTAAAACCCTAATAATGTGAAAAAAATCTAAAAAAACGTAAAAACCCGAAAAAATCCTTCAAAACCCTCAAAATCTCTAAAAACCCTAAAAACCCTAAAAACCATAAAAATCCTAAAATCCCCCTAAAAACAATAAAATAATAAAAATCGTAAAAACCTTGAAAACCCCATGAAAACCATAAAAAAGCACTAAAAATCTTAAAAAACACTAAAACCCCATGAAAACCCTAAAACCCATTAAAAACTCGAAAACCCTTAAAATTACTATAAACATTAAAAAGCTCTAAAAACTCATAAAAACACTAAAAACCCTAGAAAACATAAATATCTTCTAAAACCCTAAAAATCCATGAAAACGTAAAAAACCATAAAAACCCATAAAACCCATAAAAACCACTAAAAACAATAAAATCCATTAAAACCTATAAAAATGTCAAAAAAAATACAAAAATCCTTAAACCCTTAAAAACATTAACAAAATATTAAAAGCCTTAAAAGCCTCAAAAACACAAAAAAAACACAGAAAACCCAAAAGACCCTAAAAACCCCCAAAAAACTAAAAACTCAAAAAACCCTAAAAACCATAAAAATCCTAAAAAACACCAAAACCCATGAAAACATAAAAAATCCTAAAAACCCATATAAAACCATAAAAACCATATAAACATTAAAAAAAATCCAATAACTGAGAAAAACCACTAAAAATATCTAAACCCTTAAAACCCCTAAATATGTTAGAAACTCTAAAAACCCATTAAAACCCTAAAAACTCAGAAAACCCTAAACCCTATAAAAACCCTAAAAACCCTAAAAACACTAAAACCCAGTGAAAACACTAAAAACCCTAAAAACCCACAAAACCCTATAATCCATAAAAATCCTAAAAGCCCATAAAATCTATGAAAACATAAAAGAACCTAAAAACCCTAAAAACATCATGAAAACCATAAACCCCCTAAAACATTAAAAAATCCTAAAAACAAAAAAAAACAATAAAACTATAAAAAAACCCTTAAAACCACTAAAAGCATTAAAAACACTAAAAAAACTTTAAAATCCATAAAAACTCAAAAATTCCCTAAAACCCCAAAATTACACTAAAACCTTGAAAACACTAAAAACCCTAAAAAACATCACAAAACCGTATAAACCCTAAAAATCCCTAAAAACCCTAAAGAAAGCTCTCTCCCGGGTCTCTCCCGACACGGAAATCTCTAGGGTTCCATCCTGGAACCCCCTTCAGCAGCTTCGTTGATCTCCTCAGGCTTTGCGATGCGGATGGATTGATGTTCGGAAAGAGTTATCTCCTGGTGCGATGGAGGTTTTCACGAGGGATGGATGACGGTGCTGAGATCTTGAGGGCTATTTCAGGTTGTGGCGGTTTTTCATTTCGATCTGGATCGGCGTTGCTAGATCTGGATTCTGCTCTCTCTGGTGGTAGTAGAGATGATTTTCCTATGTGTTGGACGATTCTGAAGTTATCGATGGAGAAGTCAACGCCGATGAGATGGTTGCTTTGCCGAATAGGAGGGTTCGGCTTGCTGGTTTTTTGGTGCGATGAGAATTTCAGGTGTCGGGGGGAGGTAGGGCCACGTCCTGGTGACAAACGGGTTCGTCAGGCTTTGCATCTACTTCGCGCGAGCATTGGCGTTGCGCTTGGTTCGACGCTGTCTGTCCGGATCCGAAGAGGTGAAGGCTTTTTTCTCATTGATCTTGCTGCTGACGAAGGTATAGTCGCTATGTCCTGTGTCCGACTAATTTTGCTGGCTTGCGTGTTCTTGTTTGGTTCTTGGACTGGTTCTGTGTTGCTGCTTTGGCTAGACTTTGGCTGAATCTTTCATCCGTGGCCTCCCCCAAAGGTTTTGTTGGGGAGAAGGATTGGTGCTGCTTTTTGGCTGGTTTTTTGGCTTTGTTGTGGATGCTGGCTGCTGGTTCTGTTGGGTGGCGATGATTCATGTTCTGTTGATGTTGTTTGTTCTATTCTGTTGGAAAGGGACCTTCTTGGTGAGAAGGTACTGGGTGCTGTATGTGGGTATTTTGTTGGTTTTGAGTGGATGGTGTATGGTGAATTCTGGATGACGTGTGGCTGTTTGGTATTTGCAGCTGCTGTGGATGAGCTTGTTGCTGTTCTACTGGAGTGGAAGTGGGATGCTGGGAGATGTTTGGTGGTCGAAAGAGGTGCTAGCTATCTGAAAATGAGGATGCTGGTTGCTGGTTTGTTGTGGATGCTGGTTGGCTGGTTTCTGCTGCTGGATGTTGTTTGCTGCTGTAGTCTGAATGCTGGATGTTGGTTAGATGTGAGCTACTGGATGCTGGATAACGCTGGATGTAGTGTTGTTGGATGCTGGTACTGGCTGGATGTGAAGTGATGATGCTGCAGTTTTGTCTGTTTTTGTGTCTTTTTCATTCTTTGTTTTTCTTTCTTTGGCGTGAGTTGTAAGGGTTTTTGGGTGTGGGTCGTTCGACCCCTCCCCTCCCTTGTCTGCATTGTTTGTGTATTTTTGTTTAATAAATTTTGGGGGGTTGCCAGGAATAGCCTGGACCCGAGCCTTCTTTGCCTAAAAACCCTAAAAATCTCTAAAAAACAAAAAAACCTAAAAACCCTTAAAAATACAAGAAAACATAAAAAACCTTAAAAGCCTGAAAACGCCCCAAAAAACCATAAAAACCCCTAAAAACCTTAAAACCCTAGAAAAACCCTAAATACCACTAAAAAATCATAAACCCTCTAAAAAACCTAAATTAATTAAAAAATCTAAAAAGCTATAAAAGTAGTAAAAGATTCAAAAAACCCAAAAAACCAAAACTCCCTTAAAATCCATCAAAATCTCTAAAAACCATAAAAACCCTAAAAACCATTAAAATTATAAAAACCCCTAAAAATCCATGAAAATTTAAAGAAACCAAAAAACTCTGTAAAACACCTAAAAACCATAGAAACCCCAAAAAACCTTTAAAAACCCCTAAAAACCCTAAAAACCCATAAAAACTACAAAAACTCTAGAAACCCTTTAAACCCCTAAAAACATTAAAAACTCTAAAAACCATAAAACATGAAAAAACTCAAAAACCCAACAAACCCAATTGACCCCAAACCCCTAAAAACCCTAAAAACCCTAAAGACCTGTTGGAAACCTTAAAACTCTCAAAATTTCAAAAAACCCTAAATCCAAAAAAAACCTAAAAAACCTCTAAAAGTCTATGAAACGAAAAAAACCCTTAAAACTCTAAAACTCCCCCAAAAATCATAAAACCCACTAAAATCCCATAAAACCCCTATAAACCACTAAAAACTCAAAAATATTTTAAAACCCTTAAAAATGATAAAAAACACAAAAAACCATAAAATTACTAAAAAAATTTTAAACCCCCAAAAAGATCCTAAAAACCTTAAAAATCCCTAAAACCCCTGAAATCCTTGAAAACCTATACTAAACCCCAAATCCAAAAAAAATCCTAAAAACTATAAAAATCGTAAAAACACCTAAATATCCATAAAAATGTAAAAAACCCTAAAGACATTGAGAAACCCCCTAAAACCATAAACCCCTAAAAATTTAAAACCCTAAAACCCCATAAAATCCTAAAAAACCAACTAAAAATTATAAAACCCCTTAAAACCCTGAAAACAATGAATACTCTAATAAACCATAAAACCCCTAAAGACTAAAAAATCCCAAAAATGCCCTAAAAACATTGATGATCTGAAAACCCAAAAAAACCTTGAAAACCCAAAAAAAAACTCAAAAAAACCCATAAAACTCAAAAAACCCAAAAAACCCTAAAAATCAAGAAAAAACCTAAAAACCCCAAAAATTTCTCAAAATACCATAAAACACTAAAAAACTCTAAAAACCATAAAATTCCTAAACCCCCTAAAAGTCCTTGAAAACATAAGAAACCCTAAACACCCTGAAAACCCCCTGAAAAACATAAAAACCCCTAAAAAAATTTAAAAAACCCAACCCCCCCCCCCAAAACCTTAAAACACCTAAAAAACCTAAAAACTTAAAAACCCAAAAAACCCATAAAATGTTAAAAACTCTAAAAAAATAAAAAATCCTAAAAAACAAAAAAACCCTAAAAACCCAGAAGGACATTGAATCTTTGAAAAATGTAAAAATCACTAAAATTCTCAAAACCCCTCGAAATCCTTAAAACCCGTAAAAACCCAAAAAACCCATAAAGACCCTGAAAACCCCTAATAATCCATAGAAATGTAAATGACCCTAAAAACCATGAAAACTCACTGAAAACCATAAAAACCCCTAAAAACATAAAGCCCCCTAAAAACCTCTAAAAACCCTACACCCCACTAAAAATAATAACAACCCTTAAAACCCATAAAAACGTCAAAAAATATAAAAAACCTTAAACCCCTAAAAACGTTAAAAAATTATATGAATCCTTAAAAACCCTAAAAACTCAAAAAAACCCCTAAAAATCCCAAAAGACCATAAAAACCCTAAAACCCCTGAAAACCCCAAAAAATCCGTAAAATCCCAAAAAATATAAAACCCTAAAAATCTTAAAAAACCCCTAAAAATCCCTAAAAACATAAAAAACCTTAAAAATCCCTCTAAAACCCTAAAAATCCTTGAAAACAATAAAAAAATAATAAAATAATAATAACCCTAAAAACCCATAAAAACACTATAAAGCCTTAAAACCCCTCAAAACATTAAAAACCTCTAAAAGACCATAAAACCCTAAAAAACCCCAAAAAAACACCTAAACCCCATTAAAGACCCTAAGAACCCTGAAAACCCCTAAAAACATTAAAAATCCTCAGAAAAACCCTAAAATCACACAAAATCCATAAAAATACTAAAACCCTAATATCCATAAAAATCATAAAAAACCCATAAAATTCATGGAAACAAAAAAATTCCTAGAACCCATGAAAACCCCCAAAAATAATAAAACCCCCCAAAACTTCTTGCAGTTAGGAGAGCCACTTGGATTGTGAAGGGTAAACAAATTCTTGGTGTTAATGAGGAAAATGTTCCCGCTGGCACTTCTACCACTGGTGAAGAGCCAAAAAATAAAGGAAATAATGATGGAAAACACTCTAATAGTAAGGAATTGACATTCCCTATAGATGATGTTCTAGTTGTCCCTAAAAAAATGCTACCATCATTCCTATGGAGGAGATGCAGGACATGCATGACTCACATGATTCCAGGGACAAGGAAAAATAAGACATCTCTAATGATTCTTTTGAAGAGGAAGAAGACCCATCAGATAGAATTGAGGAAGAGTATCTCAAATAATGCGCTATGAAAGGGAAAAATCAATGGTAGATGTGGATGGATTCATTAATCCAAACCCCAACAAGACCAGGAAGCGTAGGGGTTGTTATTATGTGGAAAGAACAATAATAACAAGATCACTTCATGCTTCTAAGATCAATGTTGAGACTCCCAAACAGATGGGCGAACCAGTTGCAATTCATAAATAGGAGAAGTATGATAAAGAAACAGACCCTACATACAGAGATGCGTATCAGATTCCTAAAAATGATGATGTGAGTGATGAAGTTTTTTCTTGGATAGATGAGCAAGATGAAGTAATACATCAAAAATATCTCCATTGTCAGATTTCAGTTGAAACATACCTTGAAATCATAAAACAAATGCACACAAGGATGGTTGATGAATACAAGAAGAATCCCAACATCAACATCAGAGACATTCCATGGGTTTTATCTTTCCTATTTAAGTATATGCTTCATGATATATGGATCTGCATTATTGTACTTTGTGGTCTCCTCTAATCTATTTCGATGGATTTTTTTCTTCATATAACTTCATTAGGAGATGAATCAAGATTATTACATGCTGGTTTTCATACTAAGGCTTAATGATCAGGTGTGCTAGGGGTTAGCATCTGGTTCCCTCTGCACTCTTCTATCTCGCATGCCTTGATGTAGACTTGTTCTGTTATTTTGGTTGGTAACACTGGTTCAGTCAGTGGTAGGTGGTTGTATGGTCCCAATACTTTTTGTTGAAGTATTACAGATTCACGTTGTATCTTCCCTGGAATTCTAAATACTCTATGTGCTGGATTTTTTGAAGGATGCATGACACTTTCTGGTTTTTATGTGTTTTTTGCGATCTTTAAAAGCCTCAGAGATGTCCAAGGAAAACTTGCTCAACACTAATATTCTAACTTATAAACAATACATTTAAATCTTCTTCTTTGGATGTTGGTAGGGACCTGTTTTGAACCTACTTGGTTGGCCTCTTTTGGTTGTGACAAAGCTTTCCATTTAAGCCTGTCCAGATGAGATGGACCAGATTTTGATGGATGTTCTCTTCAATTGAAATTTGCATATCTTGAAGAATTGGAGGTTGATCAGAGTTACTGCTCTTTTGGCTGGATGTGATTCCTTACTAGAAGACATGACGTCTCATGCAGTTTGAACAAGGTGCGGTTTGAGATTATTTGAATTAATATCATTTATTGCTTTCATTTCTTATGTTGGTTTTGGTGTTGGTGTAAGCTCATTGCATCTAGAGCATGTTCTGTTATACTTTTGATTTATTAAACTTCTTTGGTGCAATAATTGGGTGACCAATTCATCTCACTATTTTTCTAAAAATTAAATAAATAAAAACCATAAAAATCCTCAAAAATACCTAAAAACCCATAAATACTCTAAAAATAATAAAACTCAAAAAACCCTAAAAACCCCTAAAACACTAAAAAAACTCTGAAAAAACATAAAAGCCTTGAAAAACTGAAAAAACCCATAAAAAGACCAAAACCCTAAAAACTTGAAAAACTAATAAAGACTATAAAACCCTTCAAAACCTTAAGATAACCCTAAAACCACTAAAAAACACGAAAAAAATATCAATACACTTAAAATCCATAAAAATGATAAAAAAAATCTAAAAAATATTAATTCAAATAAAACTCAAAAAAACCATAAAAACTCAAAAAAGACCATAAAACCCCCAAGAAACCCTAAAAACACTCAAAATCCCTAAAAACTATAAAAATCCTAAAAAACAACTAAAAATCCAAGAAAACATAAAAAACCTAAAACCCCAGCAAAAATAAAAACACCTAAAAATCCTTTAAAACATTAAAGACATTAAATACCTCTAAAATCTATAAAAAAACCTTTAAACCCCTAAAAATGCTATGAAACTGAAAAATATCTTAAAAACCCAAAAAAACTCAAAAAAATACATAAAACCCACAAAGACCCTAAAAACAGTAAAAAACCCTAAAAACCCTTATAAAAATCCCAAAAATAATGAAAACCCCTTAATCCCCATAAAAACCCTAAAAACCCAAAAATTATTCTATAAAACCCCTAAAAAGATTAAAAAATTCTAAGAAACCAAGAAAACCCAAAAAAACTCAAAAAAAAACTAAAAAAACTAAAAAACCCAAAAAACCCTGAAAACCCTAATAACCCTAAAACCCTTGAAAAATCCTCAAATCCCTAAAAACCCTAAAAAACCCTAAATGCAATAAAAATACTAAAAACCCATAAAACCCAAGAAAATGTAAAAAACCCTAAAAATCCTGAAAACCCCTAAGACCCATAAACACCCATAAAACCCTAAAACCCCTAAAAACCCATAAAATCCCTAAACCACTAAAAATTATTAAAACTTTTTAAACCCCTAAAACTGTTAAAAAACACTAAAAATAATAAAAACCCTCAAAATGAAAAAAACCTAAAAGGCCCTAAAACCCTTGAAAACACAAAGAAAACACAAAATCCCTAAAAACACTAAAAAAAAAATTAAAATTCCTATAAGTCCTTGATAATCTAAAAAACCCTAAAAACTATAAAACCCCATGACAACCATAAAAACCGGTAAAACCTTAAAAAACCCTAAAACCCATAAAAACTCTAAAAACAAACTAAAAACTCTTAAAACCCTAAAAATGTTAAAAACATTAAAAAAATACCTTAAAAAACTCAAAATACCCTAAAATCCCAAAAGAAACTAAAAACCCTAAAAATCTATAAAAATCCCTAAGAACCACATAAAACCATTTAAATCCCTGCACCCCTAAAACCCTAAAACCATAAAATCCTAAAACCTCTTAAAAATCCATAAAAAATTAAAGAACCCATAAAACCCTGAAAAAACCCATGAAAACCATAAAAACCATAAAAACCTTAAAACACCTAAAATTCGTAAAAAACCCTAACAACCCACTAAAACACTAAAACCCCTTAAAACCCTTAGAAACATTAAAAAAATCTAAAAAACCATAAAAACCCAAAAAACACAAAAAAACACTAAAAATCCAAAATGAACTTAAAATCCCTAAAAACCCCTAAAAACTATAAAACTTGAGAAAAATTCTAAAAACCCACAAAATTCGAAAAACCAAAAAAACCCAAAAACCCTAAATATCCTAAAATCCCCCTAAAAATTTATGAGAATTAAAAAAAACCTGAAATCCTAAAAGACCCCTGAAAACCATAAACCCCCTAAAAACCTTAAAAACAATAAAAACCCATAAAAACCAATAAATAATATAAATCTGCTAAAATGTTAAAAACACTAAAATACATAAATGCCCTAAAATCTCAAAAAATCCAAAATTCCCAGAAAGGCCCTAAAATCTGGAAAAAAACCCTAAAACCCCTTGAAAATCCCTCAAAACCTTCAAAATCCTTCAAAACCCTAAAATGACAAAAAAATCCTAAGAACACCCTAAAAATACCTAAAATGTAAAATACCCTAAAAACCATGAACAATCCCTAAAAACTATAAACCCCGAAAACCAAAAAAAAATCCTAAAACCCCATAAAAATATTTAAAAGCTACTAAAAATTCTCAAAAACCATAAAACACCTAAAAACATTAAAATAACTCTAAAAAAATTAAACACCCTAAAAACTGAAAAAAAGCTAAAAATCCAAAAAGACCATAAAAACCCATAAAACCCTAAATTCCCCAGAAATCACAAAAAAACCCACCAAATCCATAAAAACCCTAAAATCCCTAAAAACTATAAAAATCTTAAAAAGCCCTTCAAAATCAATGAAAATCTAGAAAACCCAAGAAAAAATAAAAAACCACTGAAAACCATTAAAACCACTAAAACCTTAAAACCCATAAAACCCTAAATCCCATTAAAAACTTTAAAAAACATTAAAACCTATAAAAATGTTAATAAAAATCTTATAAACATTATGAACTCCAAAAAACTAAAAAAACCATAAAACTCAAAAAGACCATACAATCAATCAAAACCCCTAAAACCCCCTTAAAACCACTAATTTTTTTTAAATCCCTAAAAATACATAAAAACTTGAAGAAATCCCTCAAAACAATAAAAAACCTAAAAAACCAAAATATTCAAGAAAATGTAAACACCCAAAAAATCCTAAAAAACACTGAAACCCATAAAACCCCTAAAAACCATAAAAACACAAAAATACATAAAAATCCCAAAAAACCCAAAATTTGATGAAAACATAAAAACCCTAAAAACTCTAATAACCAATGGAAACCATAGAAACATCTAAAAGCCATAAAAAACCCATAGAAACCCTAAAAGCCAATAAAAACTGTAAAAACACTTAAAGCCCCTAAAAACATTAAAAACTCTAAAAAACATTAGAATCAAAAAAAATAAAAAAACCAAAAAAACCCAAAATGAACCTAAAAACGTAAAAAACCATGAGAAATCCTAAAAAACCTCAAAATCTCTAAAAACCCTAAAAACCATAAAAACCATAAAAATCCTAAAAACCACTAAAAATCCATAAAAAATTAAAAAAAATCTAAAAACCTTATAAAACCCGTGAAAACTCTAAAAACCCTAAAAACATAAATCCCCGTAAAATCCCATAAAACCCTAAAAAAACACTAAAAACTCTAAAATCCAATAAAACCCCTTAAAATGTTAAGTCTCTAAAAAACCTTAAAACCCCTAAAACTAAAAAACCCTAAATACTCAAAGCGACCCTGAAAACCATGAAAACCCTCAAAATCCCTAAAACCCCTAAAATTCATAAAAATCCATGAAAACATAAAAATCCATAAAACCCACCAAAAACTCTAAAATCCCTAAAAATTTGAAAACCCCTAGAAACCCCTGAAATACACTAAAAAACCCTAAAATTCCTAATACAACCTTAAAACCCTAAGAAGCATCAAAATTCTAAAAACCCTTAAAAATCCATGAAAACATAAAAACCCTTAAAGCCCTAAAAACAACCAAAAACAAGAAAACCGACAAAAAACATAAAAACCCAAAAAACCCATAAAAACCCAAAAAAACTGCTAAAACTCTAAAATCCCTTAAGTCCCCAAAAAATGTTAAAAAATGCCAAATATCCGTAAAATCCTAAAACTCTAAAAAACTCTAAAAACCCATGAAAATACCAAAAACCCCCAAAACCCCTAAAAACACTAAAAAACATAAAAACCTTAAAAAATCCCATAAAAATCCTTTAAAATTTTAATAGCCCTAAAATCTCAGAAAAACCCTTGAAAACAATTAAAACCCCTAAAAACTGTAAAAAAAACTCTAAAATCCCATAAAAACCCTAAAAACACACTAAAAACTCTAAAAAACCCATTAAACCCCTAAAATGTTCAAAAAACTCTAAAGAAGCTTAGAACCCTAAAAAACTCAAAAAAACATAAGAACCAAAAAAGACCCTCAAACCCATTAAACCCTTAAAAACCCCTGAAAAACACTAAAATCCATGAAAATCACTAAATACCCTAAATACTCTAAAAACAATGAAAATCCTAAAAAGCCATAAAAATTCATGATAATGTAAAAAAGATTAAAAACATTAAAACCACTTAAAAACCATAAAAACCACAAAAAACCCATAAAACACTAAAAACTCAAAATACCCTTAAAACCTCTAAAAATGATAAAAAAACTCTAAAAACCCTAAAAAACCCTAAAAAACCTAAAAACACAAAATGACCCAAAAAACTCTGAAAACCCCTAAAAGCACTAAATACCCATGAAAATCCCTAAAACCCTCAAAATCCCAAAAAACCCAAAAACCCCTAAAAATCCTAAAAACCCTAAAAATCCATGAAAATGTAAAAAACCCTAACAATCTTGAAAATCCCATTAAAACCACAAAACCCCTAAAAACCTTTAAAACCATAAAAAACACAAAATCCCTAAAAACCACTAAAAACTCTAAAACCCAATAAAACCACTAAAAACATAAAAAACTCTAAAAACCCTTAATAACCCTAAAAAATTCAATAAAACCAGAATTACCCAAAAAGACACTAAAAACATAAAAACCACAAAAAACCACAAAAACCATTGAAATCCTAAAATACCCAAAAAATCCTTGAAAACATAAAAAACCATAAAAACTGTAAAAAACACCTAAAAACCATAAAACCCCTTAAAAAACTTTAAAAAAAAAACTGAAAAAAACCTAAAAACCCACTAAAAACACTAAAAACCCTTTAACCCCCTATTTTTTTAAAAAAAAACTATAAAAACCCTTAAAACACAAAAACACCATAAAACCCCAAAAGACCCTAAAAACCCAGAAAACCCATTAAACCCTAAAAATCCTAAAACCCAAAAATTCCCAAAAATCCCTAAAAACTATAAAAACATAAAAATATTAAAACCCCCCTAAAATCCATGAAAATTTAAGAACACTTAAAACCCATAAAAACCATAAAACCCCAAAAACATAAAAAATTTATAAAAGCCTATAAAATCCAATAAAACCACTAAAAATCCTAAAAGCCCTTAAAACTCCTAAAAACATTAGAAAAATTAAAAATATTAAAAACCCTAAAAACTTAAAAAACCCTAAAAACTAAAAAGACCCTAAAAACCCTAAAAACCCACAAAAGACCTTAAAACCCCTAAAAATCCACAAAATCCCTAAAAACATAAACCCTAAAATCCATAAAAATCCTAAAAAAACCCCAAAAATTCTAAGAAAACATAAAAAAAATATAAAACCCCTAAAAAACCCTAAATACCCTAAAACCCTATAAAAACCCTAAGAAACCACAAAAAACGTAAAAACCATTAAGACCCCTAAAAACATTAAAAACACTGAAAATATTAAAAACCATAAAAAATATAAAACCCCCCAACCCCCCCCCCCCCCCAATTTGTAAAAACAATAAAATCCCTTGAAAAATCCTAAAGACCATCAAAATTTCAAAAAACTCAGAAACCATAAAAATCCTAGAACCACCTAAACACCCTGAACACCCCTTAAAACCATAAAAATCCCCAAAAAAACTAAAATGACCAAAAATACCATGTAACCCTAAAAACCCACTGAAAATTCTAAAAACCCTTAAAACCCCTAAAAAGGTTAAAAAAACTCAAAGCAACCATTAAAACCCTAAAAACTCAAATGAAAACTTAAAACCCCAAAAGACACAAATACCCCTGAAAAACCATAAAAACCCTAAAACCCTTAAAAATAATCAAAATCCCTAAAAACCCAAAAAACCATTAATCCATTAAAAATCCTACCACCCCCACAAAAAAATCCATCAAAATGTAGAAACCCCCTAAAACCCAACAAAAAACCATGAAAACCATAAAACCACTAAAAACATTAAAAAACCTTAAAACCCTATAAAAACCATAAAACCCACTAACAACAATAAACCTCCTAAAAATGATAAAAACTCTAAAAATTGTAAATACCAAAAACCCTAAAAACCTATAAAACCCCCAAATAAGACCCTAAAACCCCTAAAACCCAATAAAAACCCACAAAAACATCAAAATCACTAAATCCCCAAAAAATCCATAAAAACCATAAAAATAATAAAAACCCCTAAAATATTTAAAAAGGTAAAAATAAATGAAAACCCTGAAAACCCCTGAAAACCATAAAAACCCCTTGAAACCTTAAGAAAACCTCAAAAACCCAAAAAACCACTAAAATCTCTAAAAAACCCAGAACCCCCTGAAAAATGTTAAAAAACTCTAAAAACCATAAAAACACTAAAGATTTCCAAAATCCTTAAAAACACTAAAAATGATAAACCCTAACACCCCTCAAAATTCCTAAACATCCTAAAAACCACAAAAACCAAAAAAAAACATAAGAAACCCCTAAAAATCAATAAAACCCTAAAAAAAACTGAAAATACCCATGAAACCAATTAAAACCCCTAAAGACTATAAAACACTAAAACCCCCTTAAAACTACTAAAAACTATTAAAACCTTTAAAACCTTAAAAATATTAAAAATATTTAAGAAACCTCTAAAATAATAAAAAACTCAAAAAATCCCTAAAACCCAAATGGATCAAAAAGCCCTAAAAACCCATAAAAACTATTAAAAACCTTAAAACCCTAAAAATCCTTATATTCTATAAAAACTATAAAACCCAAAAAAAATCCTAAACCCCCTAAAAATCCATGAAAAGGTAAAAAACCCTAAAAACTCTAAAAAGCCCGTGCAAACCATAAAAACCCATAAAACCCATAAAACCCTAAAAATACAAAAAAAACCCTAAAACCACTAAAAACTGTAAAACCCTTAAAACCTCTTAAAACATTAAAAAACTCTAAAAAATCTTAAAAACCATAAAAAATAAAAAAACCCAAAAGACCCTAAAAAACCTGAAAATGCAAAAAAACCCAAATAAACCCTAAAAACCATAAAACACTTCAAAATCCCTAAAAACCTTAATAAACATAAAAATCATAGAAATCACCTAAAAATCATAAAAAATATAAAAAACCGTAAAAACTATGAAAACACCTAAAACCATAAAAACCCCGAAAAACACCTAAAAACCATAAAAACCCTAAAACCATAATCTAAAAACACTTAGAACCCCCAAAAGTGTTAAAAACCTAAAAAATATTAAACCCCTAAAAAATTAAATAATCCTTAAATCCCCTAAAATACTTTTAAAATCCCAAAAACCACTAAAACACCCAAAACCCCCTAAAACCCCCTAAAACCCTTAAAATTCTTCAAAATCACTAAAAACCCTAAAAACCATAAAAACCCCTAACAATCCATAAAAACATAAAAACCCTAAAATTCTAGAAAACCCCTTAAAAACAAAAAACCACAAAAACATTAAAGACACAAAAAAACCATACAAACCTTAAAAACCCACTAAAAATTCTAAAAACCCTTAAAACCCTTAAAATCTTTAAAAAACTATAAAAACCCTTAAAACCCATAAAAAAAATCCTTAAAACCCTAAAAGACCCTAACAACCCCTAAAACCATAAAACCCTCAAAATCCCTAAAAACCATCAAAATCCTTAAAACCCCTAAATACCCCTAGAACCCATAAAAATCCTAAAACCACCTAAAAAATCAATGAAAATATAAACATAATAAAAACCCTGAAAACCCCCCAAAAACCATAAAACCCTAAAAACATTAAAAAACCCATACACCGATAAAAATCATAAAAACCAATTAAAACATAAAAAACCCTTAATACACATTATTTTTTTAAATACTTAAAAACTTTAAAAACCCTAAAAACTTAAAAAACATTGAAAACCCAAAAGACCCTAAAAACCATAAAAATTCATAAAAAACCTAAAATCCCGAAAGCCCAAAAAAATTAACCCCTGCTAAAATTCCATGAAAATTTAAAAACCCCTAAAACACCTGAAAACCATAAAACCGCTAGTTTTTTAAAAAAACCTAGAGACTCACAAAAACCCTAAAAACCACTAAAAACTCTACAAACTCTTAAAACCACAAAAAGACATTAAAATCTCTAAAAAACAATAGTAATATTCTATTTTCCTTGAAAAAAATCTCTAGAAAACGTTAAAACCAATAACAAAATTTAAAACTCTAAAAAACTAAAAAAATCATGAACACCCAAAAAGACCATAAAAACCATGAAAACCAAAAAACCTAAAATCCCTTAAAACCCCTCAAAATCCCTATAAACCCAAAAACCCTAAAAAATCCTAAAACCCCCAAAAATTCCATTAAAATGTAAAAAACTCTAAAATCCCTGAAAAATCTATAAAACCATAAAACGCCTAAAAACCTTAAAAAATATGAAAACCCTAAAACCCCTAAAAATCACTAAAAACACTAAAAACCATAAAGCCCCCAAAAATGTTAGAGAACTCTAAAAACCATAAAAACTAAAAAAAACTCAAAAAACCCCTAGAACCCAAAAAACCCAAAAACCCAAAAACCCTAAAAACCCCCAAATACCACCCTCAAAATCCCTAAATACTCTAAAAAACCTAAAAACCATAAAACTCTAAGAAACCACCAAAAAATACATGAAAATTTAATATACCTTAAAAACCCTGAAAATTACCTAAAAGCATAATAACCCCTAAAACCTTCAAACCCATAAAACCCCCAAAGAATCACTATAAACTCTAAAAACCATTTAAATCCCTAAAAACGAGAAAAAAACTTTAAAAACTAAAGAAACCTTGAAAAACTCAAAAAAGCAATGAAACCCCAAATGGTTTCTAAAAACCTTGAAACCCCCTAAAAACCTAAATCAGTTGAAAACAGTAAAATCTCTCAAAATCCCTAAAAACATAAAAAATTCTAAAAATCCTAAAAATGCCTAAAAATCAATGAAAACATAAA
Organism: Viscum album; assembly: GCA_963277665.1. Classification (NCBI taxonomy): domain Eukaryota; kingdom Viridiplantae; phylum Streptophyta; class Magnoliopsida; order Santalales; family Viscaceae; genus Viscum; species Viscum album. Next base: position 593,439,754 of record OY728137.1, on the reverse strand, counting down.
AAATTCTAAAAACCCAAAAAACCCAAAAAACACTAAATAACCCCAAAACCATAAAAAACCTAAAAACCCACAAAACCCACAAAACCGCTAAAAACTTTTAAACCCTTCAAATCCCTAAAAATTTAAAAGATTCTAAAAAACATTAAAAACCCTAAAAAACTCATAAAAACCCTAAAACCCTTAAAAGACCCTAAAACCCCAGAAAACCAATAAAAACCCCTAAAACCCCAAAAATCTTAAAATCCCTAAAAACCCTAAAAACACAAAAAAACATTAAAAATCCATGAAAACATAAAAAACTGAAAAAACCCTGAAAACCCCCTAAAACCATAAAACCCCTAAAAACCTTTAAAACCCTAAACACCCATAAAAACCCTAGAAACAACTAAAAACTTAAAAACCCCTTAAGACCCCAGAAAATGTTAAAAACACTAAGAAACCTTAAAACTCTAAAATACCTTAAAAACCCTAAAAAACATAAAAATCACTAAAAACCCAAAAAGTTCCTAAAACCTCTAAAAACCCCTTAAAATACAAAACATCCCTAAATACAATAAATACCCCAAAAAACTCAAAAATCCTAAAAACCCCTAAAAATTGATTATAATTTAAAAAAACCTTCAAACCTTGAAAAACCCTAAAAACCAAAAAACACATAAAAACACTAAAAATCACTAAAAACTATAAAATCCATTTAAAACCCTGGAAAATGCTAGAAAACTCTAAACATCCTTAAGAACCCAAAAAAACTCAAAAAAACCCTAAAAACCAAAAAGACCCAAAAAACCTTGAAAACCCCCAAAACCCAAAAAAACACTAAAACCCCTAAAAACCATAGAAACCCCTAAAACAATAAAAATTCAATAAAAACCCAAAAAACATTAAAAACTCTTAAAACCATTAAAATCCTAAAAATGGTTCAAAACTCTAAAAAACCATTAAACCCTAAAAAACAAAGAAAACCCCTAAAATCCCAAAAATACCCAAAAAACCCCTCCAAATCCTTAAAACCACTAAAAACCCTAAAAGCCATAAAAATCCATAAAAAACCCAAAAAATCCATGAAATCATAAAAAACCATTTAAACCCTGAAAACCCCTGAAAACCATAAAACCCCTAAAAAACCTTAAAACCTTTAAAACCCTAAACCCACTAAAAACACTAAATCCTCTTAAAACCCCTAACAATGTTAAAAACACTAAAAACCCTTAAAAATAATAAAATACTCAAAACACCCTAAAAACCCAACATAGCCTAAAAACCATGAAAACCCCTAAAAACCACTGCAAACCCTCTAAACCCCCACAAACACCCTGAACCCCATAAAAATCATATAAATCCCCTAAAATACATGAAAATGTAAAAAAGATAAAAATCCCGAAAACCCACTAAAAACATAAAAACCCTTTAAAACCTTAAAAACCCTAAAACCCCATAAAACCCTTGAAACAACTAAAAACTCTAAAAATCCATAAAAACCCAAAAAATGTTAAAAAAAACAATAAAAACCATAAAAACCCTAAAGAAATCAAAAAAATATTAATAACACAAATCCCTTAAAAACCCTAAAAACACAGAAAAAACCCATCAAAACCTCAAAATCCCTAGAAACCCTGAAACCCATAAAAACCACAAGAAAAAAATGCCACAGAAAATTCATGAAAGTATAAAAACCTAGAAAAACCCCTAAAGACCATGAAAAACCTAAAAACATTTAAAAATCCTAAAAAACCACTTAAAACTATGAAATTTTATTAAACCAATAAAAACATTAAAAAACTCTAAAAAACCATAAAAACCTTAAAAAACCAAAAAACTCAAAATCCCCTAAAAGAAAAAAACCCCTATAAACACTAAAAAACTTAAAAACTAGAAAACCCCCTAAAACCGTAAAATTTTTATAAACCCCTTAAAATCTATGAAATCGTGAAAACACATAAAAACACTTAAAACCCCTAAAAACGATAAAACCCCCAAAAAAACATAAAAACCCTAAAACCCCATAGAATCCTTGAAAACCACTAAAAATCTAAAAACCATAAAAACCCCTAAAAATGTTTAAAAAATCTAAAAAGTTATTAAAAATCAAGAAAACTCAATAATACCCCTAAAAACTCAATGTCCCTAAAAAACCTAAAAAAACCTAAAAACACTTGATTCCCCCCTAGAAACCCTCAAAATCCCTAAAATCCCTAAAAACCTCTACATACTGTAAAAATCCTAAAAACCCCAACCAATATATGAAAACGTAAGAAACCAAAAAAAAAACTCTGAAATACCCCTAAAACTTAAAAACCATAAAAACCATAAAATCATAAAAACCACTAAAACACTAAAAACTCTTGAAACTCTTAAAACACATGAAAAATTAAAAACACTAGAATCCCTTAAAACCCATAAAAATCAAAAAACCCAAAAAATCTAAAAAGATCCCATCAAACTGAGAAAAAAATAACATCCATAAAAACCTCTAAAAAACTTTAAAAATTTCAAAAATCCATAAAAATCCTAAAACCTGTTAAAACCATAAATATCCTAAAAATCCCCTTAAAATCAATGGAAACATAAAAAACACTAAAAACACTTAAAAACTTCTGAAACCCATAAAAAACCCTAAAGACCTTAAAAACCCATAAATCCCTAAAAAACCATAAAAAAAATCTAAAACCCCTTCAACACCCTTAAATGGCTAGAAAACTGAAAAAAACTTATAACCCTAAAAACTAAAAAAAACTAAAAAACCAAAAAGTCCTTTGAAAACATAAAATACCTAAAATCCCTTGAAAACCAATAAAACCCCTCAAAATACCTAAGAAAACCAAAACACCCTAAAAACCTAAAAAACACAAAACTCCTAAAAATCCATTAAAACATAAAAAAAATCATAACCATAAAGATCCCATGAAAACCATAAAAATCATTATAAACCTTAAAACCCCAAAAAACAACAAAAAACGCTAAATACCATTAAAACCCCTAACAACTCTAAAAATCTCTAAAAAATTTTAAACCCCCAAAAAGCTAAAAATCCACTAAAAACCCAAAAAAATATTAAAATCCAAAAAAACCCATAATAACCCTAAACCCCCTAAAATCCCATAAAAATCCATAAAAACCATAAAACCGTAAAAACTATAAAAATCCTAAAAAATCTCTAAAAATACATGAAAACATAAAAGGCCTAAAAATATTGAACAAATATAGGAAACCATTAAAAGCTCTAAAAACTTTTAAAACCCCTAAAAACCATTAAAAACCCTTTAAACCCCTAAAAATGCTAAAAGACTCTTAAAGAATTAAAAATATTGAAAAATCAAAAAAAACCTAAAACCTCAACAAGTCCCTAAAACCCTAAAAACCCCTAAAAACTTGAAAAAACCAAAATATTGAAATCCATCAAAATCTCTAAAAAACCTAAAAACCATAAAAATCCTAAAAACCATTAAAAATTCTTGGAAGCATAAAACCCCCTCAAATCCCTGAAAACCCCCTCAGAACCATAATCCCATAAAAACCTTAAAAACATTCAAAACCCCCAAAACCAAAAAAACCACTAAAAACTCAAAAAACCCTTAAGAGTTCTAAAAACGCAAAAAAATCTAAAAAACCTTTAAAACCCTAAAAAACTCAAAAAAACCCTAAAAACCCAAAAAGACCATAAAAACCTAAAACCCCTTGAAACCCATAAAAACCACTAAAAAGATAAAAAACCCTCAAAATCCCTAAAAACCCAAATAAAATTTAAAAACCATACAAAGACATAAAAACCCCAAAAAATGCATGAAAATGTAATAAAAACCCTAAAAATAATAAAAAACCCCTAAAAAAATAAAAAAACCCCTAAAAATCCATAAAAAACCAAAATGACCACTAAAAACTCTAAAACCCCTAAAACCACTAAAAATCACAAAAGACCATAAAACCACAAAAACCCTAAAAATAGGCAAAAACCACTAAAACCAAAAAGCACCCCTAATACCCTAAAAAACCTAAAAGCCATAAAAATCCTAAAAACCCTCTAAAAATCCATAAAAACATAAGAAACCCAATAAACCACATGAAAACCATAAAGAACACTAAAAACCTTAAAACATCTTAAAAACCCATAAAAACCTAAAAACCATTAAAAACTATAAAATCCCTTAAAATCCATAAAGTCGTTAAAAAACTCAAAAATCCTTAAAAACTCAAAAAACCTCAAACAAAATAAAAACAAAATGGAGGACCTTAAAAACCTGAAACCACAAAAAACCTCTCAAAAACACTAAAGCTCCTCACATCTATAAAAACCATAAAACCCCTAAAAACCATAAAAATCCTAAAAACCCCTTAAAATCCAAGAAAATGTATAAAACCCAAAAACACTAAAAATACCCGAAAGATCATTAAAACCCCTAAAAACCTCAAAATCCATGAAATACATAAAAAACATCAAAATCCATAAAAACCCCAATACCCTAAAAAACCCCTAAAAACTATAAAAACACTAAAATTTTTAAAAAACACTAAAACCCATAAAAACCCTAAAAACAACTGAAAAAATCTAAAACCCCTTAAAATCCCAAAAAACTTTAAAACATCTAAAAAATCATAAAATCCATAAAAAATAAAAAAAATCCCTAAAACCCAAAAAGTCTATAAAAAACCCTAAAACCCCCTAAAACCCTAAAAACCCCTGAAAACAATAAAAACAAAAAAAATCACTAAATATACCTAAAAAATCTGAAAAATCATAAAAACAATCAAAATCGTAAAATATCCCAAACAATATATGAAAATGTAAAAACCCTCAAAACCCCCCCCCCAAAAACCATAAAACCCCCAAAACCCAATAGAAACCCCTAAAACCACTAAAAACTTTAAAACCCATTTAAACACCTAAAAACAATAAAAACTCTAAAAAATCTTAAAACCCCTAAAAACCCAAAAATCCTAGAAGACACTAAAAACCCTGAAAATCCCTAAAAACCATAAAAACCCTTAAAAACCATCAAAATCCATAAAAATCATAAAAAATCCTAAAAAGCATAAAAATACCAAAGAACCCTTAATAATTCATGAAAAATTAAAAAACATTAAAATCCTTGAAAACCCCTAAAATCCACAAAACCCCTAAAAACCAAGAAAAAATTTAAAAACCACTAAAAAAATCTAAAACCCCTAAAAACCCCTAAAAATGAGAAAAATTATAAATAATAATAAAAACATAAAATACATAAAAAATACCCAAAAACCCAAAAAAAAACATAAAACACTTAAAAACCCTAAAAACCCTCAAAATCCATAAAAACTCTAAAAACCATAAAACCATAAAAATCATAAAATCCCCTAAAAATCCCTGACAATGTAAAAAACCATGAAAACCCACTAAAAACCAGGAAAACCCCTTAAAACCTTAAAAACCTAAAAACCCATAAAAGCCATTAAAAATTATAAAAAACCATAAAACACCAAAATATGTTAAAAACACTAAAAACCTTAAAACCCTTAAAAATAAAAAACCTTAGAAACCCAAAAAGATTCTAAACACCCTAAAAACTACTAAAACTCTAAAAACCCCTAAAACACCATAATAACACTAAAAATCCCTAAAAACACTATGAAAACCCCAAAAACCATAAGAAACCCTAAAAACCTTAAAAGCCTAAAAACCCCATAAAAATCCTTAAAACAACTAAATAATCTAAAACCCTATAAACCCATAAAAATGATTAAAAACTCAAAAAACATTAAAACCCTTAAAAAATCAAAATAAACTCTAAAACCCAAAAGACCCTAAAAATCTAGAATCCCCCCAAAACCATAAAATAATTAAAATCCTAAAAAACTCCTAAAAATCCATGAAAACATAAAAAACCCAAGAACCCTGAAAACCCCCTTGAAACCATAAAACTATAAAAACCCCAAAAAACAACAAAAACCCTAAAACCTAAAAAACAATAAAAACCCTTAAATCCTCTAAAAACGATAAAAAACTCTAAAAAGACTTAAAACTCAAAAGAACCCTAAAAAAATAAAAAAATCAATAAAAATACTAAAATACACTAAAACCCATAAAACCCCTAAAAACCCCTAAAACCCCAAAAAATTTATAAAAAACCTAAAGAACACTAAAAACCATAAAAATCATAAAAAACCATAAAAATCAATGAAAACATAAAAACCTTGAAAAACAAAAAATCCCCCAAAAACCATAAAACAACCTAAAACCCATAAAAAGCCTAAAAATCACTAAAGCCTCTAAAACCCCTTAAAACCCCTAAAATGTTAAAAAACTATAAAAAATAAAAATACATAAAAAATAAAAAATAACTAAAAACCCAAAAAGACCCTAAAAACCATAAATATCCACAAAAACAACAAAACCCCTAAAAATCCTAGAACCCCATAACTTCTCTAAATACCCTAAAATCCCTAAAAACCCATAAAATTTCTAAAAAACACCAAAAAATCCATAAAAATGTAAAAACCCCTAAAACCCTAAAAACCCATTAAAAACATAAAAACCAATAAAAATTATAAAAACCACTAAAAACTCTAAAAACCTATAAAACCCCTAAAATCATTAAAAACAATAAAAACCATAAAACCCTTAAAATTTATAAAAACCTAAAAAATCATAAAAACCTGAAAAACCTATAAAAGCCTCTAAAATACAAAAAAACCCTCTAAATCTCTAAATTTAATCCACCAAATTTTTACTTCATCCACCATGTCTAGAAATCAAGATGTTGTTCCCTGCACTCTTGAACCAGAATTGATCCGCTGTAGCACCACTCTAGGGAATGCTGAATGCCCAGCTGTAGGAGTTGCTGATGTGCATAACACTGAAATCCATGGCTGTCTGGATTCCCCACAGAACACAATGCACATAGGTGCAATGGCATAGGAATGGAGGAATTCTTGTGATCTTCATAATGCCTCGGTTGATTATTCTTTCACCTCGGTGCTCCCAACCAAGGCAGCAAGGTGGAAGACAGTTGGGGGTGTTCCATATGATGGTCTTTGTGCCACCAAAATATTCACCCCACTCGCCGTACGGTTTTGGTGTGATGGAGATCATGGTGAATCCCCAGTCATGGTGGCTGAAGGTGAAAAGGTGGTGGATGAACTGTTAAAGGTGGCAGATGAACCTGAAATGAAATCCAATAAGAAACCTGTGGGAAGGCCCCCAAGAAGAAGGGAGGATAGGGAAAAGAAAAGGGCATTTCTTAGCCCAAGAAGAACCAACCCACTCTTAGGGGGAAATCGTCACCTTCTCAATGAAGATCATTTTCTAGAACTGCAGGGGGCTTGGGACCCCCCCCCCCCCCCCCCCCCCCGACGACCCGAGATCTTAGTCCCTTCCTCTCCACCTATCGTCCAATGCTAATCGGCATTGCTGAACCAATGTCCAGGTTTGACAACTGTATGAGCATCAGGTGGTCCAACCTTGGATACTCCCTTATCTCCCATAATAATGCTGAAGGTGGCATGGAAACCTTATGGGTACTCAAGCATGTCAGCATTCAGCTTATTTCCTTTGATATGAGTATGAAAATTATTTCACTATTGATACGGACCCAGGACCACACTTTAAACATCACCTTTATCTATGACTCCTGTGTTTATACAAAGAGGAGGCAGCTCTGGAGTGACCTTATCCAAACCAGTGGAAAAATCCGGCACAATTGGATAGTGATAGGGGAATTTAATACAGTCCTAAGGCCTGATGAAAATATTGGGACCTCCTTCTCCCAGATTGATGTAGAGGAATTCTCAGGTTGTATAGATCAATGCAACCTCACTGAGGTCCCTATTCCTGGAGCCCAATTCACATGGAGAAGACACACTATAAATGGAAGGCAGGAAAGCAGTATTGACAGATGTTTTACTTAGATTAATGAACAGGGCACACCCTGCGACATTTCTGGATTCACTCTCGTGAAGTTCAACTACGATCACATTCTGTTAATCGTGGAAATAAGAGGCGGTGGAAGGAGGCAGCCGCCAATCCCCTTTAAATTCAACAATGCTTGGATCACAATCTCGGGCTGTAGTGAAGTGATTATCCAAGGATGGAATAGCATATTCCATGGCAGCCCACACTTCGTGATGAATTCCAAGCTTAAGAGAATAAAAGGTCTTCATAGGGAGTGGAGAAAGGCCTCTTTCTCCTGGCTTGATGATGACATCAAGGTGGTTGAAGCACAACTTGATGCAGGTCAGAATACCAACCAGCAGTTGGATACCCAACCTTGGGAGGAGCTAATGTTTCATTCCAAGCTCAATGATCTCTTGGGACTGAAGGAAAAGTTGGACAAAAATCAATTTAATGTGCAATGGCATAAGTATGGCAATAGGAACTCCAAATTCTTTCACCGCCTTCATAGGGAGAAAAAGATTAAGAAAGGGCTGAATGCAGTCCAAATTAATGGCATGAATTTCACAAACGAAAGGGAGATCTCCAATGCTATTGTCGGATACTTCTAGGAGCAATATAATGATGCTGGAAACGAACGGATTCTTAACCTCATGGGTTCTATCCCCCCATGCAATACAAAGTCCCTTAATAAATCCCTCACAGATGCTCCACTTTAAGCGGAGGTGAGAGGTTCCCTCTTCTTGTTAAACATGGAAAGTGCCCCTAGTTTGGATGGATATAGAAATAAATTCTTCATGTTCTACTGGGACTTCCAAAAATCATAAGAAAGATCCTCACCTTTAGGATGGGGAGGATCACCTGGGATCTTATTACCCCAAACTAATTTGGGTTTGTCCCGGGCTGTAGTATTCCAAGCTTCTTGTACTCAGCATCATAAGGCATCAACATCATGAGGAAGGTCTCGAAGCATGAGAGATTTTCCTTGAATCTAGATGTCGTGAAGGCCTTTGACACCATCAAATGGTCCTTCATTATTGGTGTACTGACCAAGTACGGTCTCTCCACTCCATTAATCAAATTAATTAACACTATACTTTTTAGTGCCAGGATTTCCATTCTCATCAATGGATCCCCACGAGGGTTCTTACAATGCTCATGTGTTGTCAAACAAGGAGACCCCCTCTCAGGCCTACTCTTTGCATTCGCCGATGATTACTTGAGATGATGAATTATTGACCTAGTGCAGGCTGGCCTCTTCACCCCAATCAAGGTATAAAAGGACCTTTATGTTCCCCCACACTTGATCAATGCTGATGACATCATCCCCTTCGGGCAGGCTGACAAGCAGACCTTGTTCAATGTCAAAATGCTCTTCCGTCACTATGAAGATATTGTAGGCCAAGCGATCTACTGGAACAAATCATCCATTATTTTTGTCAAGGGGGTTTCTGATGAGAATCACGGCGGGCATATGCATTGAGTATTCGAGAGCGATCTTGGCATGAATGGTGGATGGAGCATAAAATACACAAGACCCATGGCATGGGATTCGTGGCCCAATGACAAGAGGAAGAATGAGAAAAATTAAAGAGGCTTTACATGACCTTATTTTGAAATTACAAGAGGCACTACAAGAGAATCACCATTTAGCGGTGGTTCTTTTTGCATTTAGCGGCGGTTTAAACCACCACTACATGGTTTGGAGGTGGTTTCTGTAAACCGCCGCCTAATACGGTGTCGGAAATCTATTAGCGATGGTTATTTCTATTTCGTGATGGTTTATGGAAAGTGTCATAGCTACCTCATTTTACGGCGGTTGTAACTTCCGCGAATAAACTCTAATCCAGCAGCCATAAAACTGCCACTGAAGTCACGAGAACCACTATAGAATGAGCCCGTACGATGAGACTATTTAGCAGAGATTAAAACCTAAATGAAACGTAATTTTTTTTACATTTAGCGGTGGTTTTCACCATTTAGAGGCAGTTTAAACCTCCACCAATGTAAATTTCATGGTAGTTTAAACCGCCGCGAAAAGCTAACCAGAAAAAAAATTCTGCTTGCACTGGACCACTGCCCTGAAAGAGAAATAAAACCAAAAATACCATGTGGTACATACCAATAGAAAACAAGAAACATCAACCTAGGAAATCAGTATAGAATAAATTGAAAAAAATAAGTAAACATTGACATGCTATATAAGAATGAACCATATTGTACATACCAACATACAACAAGAAACATCAACCTAGGAAATCAGTATCGAATAAATTGAAAAAAAATATATATGATAGAATCAACTGTAAAAAATAGGTCCATTATTTGACTACTCTCCAAACATACATCTAGAAAATCCTTCTTGATACCCCATAATATATATCACTTGATAATGAAACATTAGATCTACATGTGTGTCGGTGTTCCCATATAGGGAGTGAGCGTAAAACACAGTTAGATTTACCATTTGTGGGCCTTCTACATGGTTTAATACCCCAAATATACCATCACCACACACATCTACTATACCATGTGTCTTAGAGAAGCTCGTGTGTTAGTATCACTCAATAATTTATTGTGGATTTTTATGTAACATGACTAGTCTTCTATTAGCTTGTGATATTGACATAGAAGGGATTAGAACCCCCAACTGGTGATATCTCAAATCTATAAGGAGGTCTTTTTAATCAGTGTGATCCTCAGTGACACTACAACGATATAAGGTCTGACCTAAATGACCATAAACTAAAGCGATATAAGGTCTGAGCTAAATGACCATAGAATAAAGAGATATAAGGTCTCAGCTAAAATAATAAAAACTAAAGAAATATCTGGTCCGAGCTAGAAGATACTAAACAAAAGAAATATAATTTTACGCTAATAGACAATAAACTAAATCCATATTAGGTCCAATATAAAAGACCCTAAACTAAATAAATATCAAGTCCGAGCTAAAAGACCCAAATCTACAACATGGTATCTATTTATTCTATAATATCTTGTGAGTCCAACTATATGGCCTTAGAAATTAAACAAGAAATAATCCCCAAGCCTATTGAAATCATAAAAAGAAAGACCACTCTCCCTCTTGGACATATATATTACACCCAATAAAATCTTCTATATATCAGGTGATCTCAATATATCTGGAACAAACTATTAATAAATAATATCATGTTGGTAAAAATTCACGAGAATATCTCATGGGGAATCTATTATAATTTTAGCATTCAAATCTAGGAATTTGTGTTTACATTATTTTAATTAAGGGATGAGTATCATTGAATATCAATATAATACCGCATTATAAAAACAGCATGCATATCATGAATGAAAGGAAGAGGGAAAATAATGTAGAATGACTAAAAATTTAGATCATTCATAATTTTAAAAAAGGGAGGAATCTCTACATTTTTAAGTATCTCTGATGTTTCATAAAAATGGAATGAATTACAAGGTTTTAACTATGATAAAATATGATCAATCGGACATGAAATGTCAGAAAAGGTTTGGAAATAAGTGTCAATCAAACACTAGAGTTCTGATCACCCCATTTATTTAGATTTTACTCTATGAAGAAGAGTCTTGACCAAATCCTTCAACTACACAACCCTCTTTTAGGTAGTTTCCAAGAAACATGATGATATTAAAATATTTTTCCACAGACGAGCAATGATTTCCTCACATCTCCATATCTATATTGTCTAAGAATCCAAGTGAGACTACAATTTGAATATCCAATTATGAACTTTCCCCAATGCCTCTAAGGACACCCTTATCTTCCTAGAAAGAGGATCCACATCTATAAGATCATGAAAATATATTTCACTTGTCTCCAAATCATACTTAGTTAAAACAATTTGATTCATAATTTTATATAGAGGTTGTTGGTCAAAACCACCAGCACTCAAGTCATTAAATAATTTATAATTGTGTTCCCCTTGGTTGTGGAGTATTTCTATGTGGGTATGAGTGATCAAGCCATGAATCTACTAAAAAAATTTCATATTTTGTGCCTCAAACTGTGTGACTAATGGAGTATGTGTGGAAAGAGGAGGAATAACTAGTTGACTCAATGAGGAAGAAGGAGAATAAGCCTCATATGGCCTTATCTCAACAAGAATATCATATGTAGCCTATGATGTGAGATTAATTTCATCAATAAAGTTTATTTCACCATTAGGGTAGTCATCACTAGAACGAGTTTGCTTTCTTGATTTCTCACCCAGATCATTGATCAACTCCATCGTCACCACTAACAATGCTGCTGGTGAGGAAAAATGACTATCCACATGATGGAGCAACCACCTTATCACACCGTAGAGTAAAGATGTCACCCACTCTTGGGCATAATCTTGGGAAAGGAAGGCAGGAGAATCAACAAGAGGATGTATGATTTTAGCTTTGATATTCTCACATGTCGGCATTATCCAAAATCGTTGGATGGAAATAGGCTGTCACTCCTCCAATGGTCTGCTAAAAGAAAAGGGGTGAAACTTAGGATGAAATCAAACTAATGATTGAATCCGTAGGTTGTATAAGGTTTTAAAATAATTATCTCATCCATCGTGGCTTCAAGTACCCCTTCCCAAAGATAGCCCATGTACATCCTTTAATCAATGGAACCATTATAGTTATTAATAATCGGCCCAATTGGTGCCTGAAAAGGGATAAAATCGAAGATGAAAGATTGAATCGTTTCATATTTATCCTCATTGGGGCTTTGTGACATGGTCTAAACTCCCGATATATTCTAAAAAATCGGGAGAGATGAAGCATTGGGGATCCAAGTGGAATTTTAATATTTATAAAAACAAAAGTGCTCCCCTGTCAAACCAAACAAAAACTAGAGAGTACCCCTAGTAATGTGAGGAATTATACCTTATTGGATGTTTTCCTAGAGTTGATAAAGATATGAAAGGATCAACACTACCAAATTGTGGTATTTTCTTCCACAAGTCTCCCCACCATCACCAAAGTGCTGACACTAATACCTAAATGCATAACCCAATCCGAGAAAATCCACCCATTAAAAACATGGATATAATGCCTATCAGCCTACGGTCTAAGGATATATTCAAATTCACTTAGTATAATTGTGATTTATAATACCTATCTTTTATGATAGGAAAATATGAGCTAGAACTATTTCTGACTTATAGAGAAGGTAACTGATGATGTTGTATAGTAGTTAGCATGTCCCCGCTGTAATAAATAAAAATATGGATCCAATCCTTAAAAGAAATGAGAAAACACATTTTCAGCTCCTTCCTAAATTTATACTTCACAATAATAATCATCTATTTCACTAAAATAGTTGTTTGTTGGGGATCATCCCTAACATCCTTAGCATAGATGAATTTATCATACATCTCTACAAGAGGGGGATTACTAATGTAAATCCATTAACATGGAATTGGATTGAAAAACTATGAACTCTTACATTTGAGGAATCCAATACCCCCTCACCACCAAAAAATAGTAAAACTATATCAACATAAAAGAATATTACTTAGTTCAAATTCAAAATAGTATAACGTGTGAAATGACCCAATTTGTTCAATACATCAGCAATGAGTTTAACTCCTAGTCATCCAAAATCTCGAATACTAATTCAAAAATAGGCCTAAATGGAATGATGTATACCACACTTGAGAAATAAAGACATAAAAAGAAACATCAAAAATCAACAAAACGCATAAATGGAAACATGAGAAATCAAGGAAATTTTAGGACATGAAAATGATTGGTGGAAAATATGTGCCACAAATGCTATATATACAATCCAAATGTTCCCATATTTGTTCAACACATGAACAACACAACTACTCATGGTATGATGATGGATCGTCACCCTTGCCACCTTCATCACCACTTTCTGTTGTCACCTGTAAGAACATTATATTGAAAATTAAACAAAGTTGCCTATTTATATTAAAAAATAAAATCAATGAAATTTAGAAAAATAAATAATTTTGATTTTTTGTGATTTACCTACATACCACCAGTCGATGCACTACAACCGGGGGTATATCCGCTCATATGATGACGTATTTCAATCAACTCTTTCTATAAAACAGATATCTGATCCCCCTGCTGGTGAACTGTGTTTCGTAGAGAAACAATTTCTTTCTGAGCATCTTCGGGTATGGGCTGACTAAAGCTAGGAGTAGATGTAGTAGCCATCCCTGGTGTCCTGTTAAAAACCTCTTATGGTACGGGTCCCAAACCCATCCTGTGCACTCTACCAGGATGCTCCTTCCTAAGGACTTTACCAACCAGGTCATCCTGGGAGACTGAGTAGGACTGCGCAGGATTGACATCCCATAGTTCTTTAATTTTTACCTATAAATCAAATATCAATATATATTAACACAATAAAAAATGATAATAAGTTATTATAATAAAAAATTGACTTCATACCCCATCTTATTTAGTAGGCTCATTAACAAAACATCCATCTGATTTATTGTGAACATCCAACCATAGTTCACTTTGGGATGCTTCGTGCCCTAAAATCTGTGACTGTATTAAGCAAAGATGAATAAAAAATTCAATATATTAAAAAGAAAATATTGTCTTATAAATATTTAAACTAATTAAAAGATTACCAATGTCGTTCGGCTTCTTGAAAATCTTTTTGAGCCCACAGTGTGAGGGATGACTTTCTTAGCCTGGTTTGAAGCATTCTTTCTTGAGAGTTCCTGAAATAAATAAAATGAAATTTAATAGTAATGTATTCAATGTCATGTCCTCTTTATATACATGTATAAATGTAAAATGAGGATAATATAATAATATATATTTCAATACCATCCGCTTCTCATCACGATGTCGGTCAATAAAAACTTTCCACTATTCTTTCAGTACCCCACTGGATAGATTCTCATACATTTGTTGCATAGTCAATGAGATATTGTTGACATCACACCACCATCTCCATTTGAAATCTTTCCATTTCATACCTAGATTTTTCAACATCCACTTCCATGATATCACATCAGGAAATGTGATGTGGAAGAACATCTGCATACATAAATTTATTTTGAACATATTAGTAACATGGAATTCAATTAAACCATAATGTAATAAATTTACCATTATTTGAGAATCAAAAACGTTATTCTTCTATCTTGGAGTAATATTTCTCCAATAATCATATGAAATAGGAAGGTAAATGGGCTCCACTGCCAGCTAGCCTAAAATTTGGCCAAGTAACCCCGCAACGTCATCCGTCGGGACCCCATAAGAATCAAACGACATGACTATCTTTTCACCAGTCATATTCCAAACATCTCACTTTTTATGTTTTTCTCCACTATTTTATTTTTTTCATCTTCAAGGAGCAAACAATTATTATAAAAAAAATGCAATAAATTTATTTAATTAAAATTTGTACCTATGATAGCGACAGTCCAATACACCCGTGATGAACTGGAATGGGCATGTCGATGCCCCACTGCTGAGGCTCCTGAAGGAGGATTCAATGACTCACCATCTAATGGGACATCCAAATATGGTGTGAGAGATTTTTTAGGGGGAGATGGTGTAGGAGTGTTGGCAGCTGGTGCCTCAGATGTCATGGGGAGGGAGCCAGATGGATCGTCATCTGTCGTGGAACTAGATGAAATAGTATACCACTTATTCCTTGGAATTCCTGTCATTTAATCAAATAAAATTAAGTTCAGAATATATATTTCAAAAAAAGTATGCAGAAAAAAAATTAATAATGATAATAGATGCCCACTACTAACAGACAAAATATATATAACAATGATAACGAATGACTACAAAAATGAAACAAGTGGTTGCTGAATAAATAAATAATTGTACGTATAATCATTTTCCCCTTCAATCATGTTAGTTTCCTTCTCCATATCTTCATCCACTTAATTCATCCTTACTTGACTAATATTTTCAATATCTTGATGGACAAATAATTATGCTACTTGTTGTTGATTAAATTCAATTTCAGAGGTCAAATTATCCACTTCATCACCCATATCATTCAAATATCTTTGTATAACGTGATTAACTACACTCCACCATTCATAGAAAACATCATTCAAATAATATACCATTTTTTCTTGTAATTCTAAGATATATGAATCATGCAGTTCATGGTCACCAACATCCATCAAGCGAGAGAAGTTCACAGAAGTAAATTTCAAGGAATCTCTTTTAACACCTTTGATAATATCGACCCATTTTCATTTGAATAAAACAATAAAAAAATGTTTGTTGTAGTTTAATTCAATAATATCATGCAGCTTTCTATAGTATTCCACTTCAGTAAATGTCAATATACCACTATTATGTGTTTTCAAACTCACTTCTCGATCGACTGTATGAAATCTAAAGCCATTCACATTATAAGCGTCAAACTTTCTAACTTGTTTTAGAGGACCACTGGCAAGAAACTTTAAATCTTATGACACCTCTGCTCGAGTATCAGTATTCATAATCGGAGAAAATAAATACACTTTATTAGATTTACAAAATGTATGTGTCAAACTAATATTCATACTTATTGCAATATTTATGAACTTACACATTGTGCAAACCATTCTACAATCTAATTATTAATTGCTTTCATTATATCTTTCTCATTTCATGTTCGGCCTCTCATTAGTCTCATTTTTTTTGTATCCTAAACTCTTCAATAAATGGATTATCAATTTCACTATTCAGCATCACATATCTATGTGCCTGTAATAATTTAAATTCAGTCAGTGTCACATTTTAGGTCCTCCCAACTGATTGGCCAATAACAGGAAATATTTTCGATTTATGATGTATTTGAGATTGAATCGATGTGTCATCAACACGTCCAAATTGATTAAATCTTGTCTCAATATCATCCAAGTATCGAGAACAAATGGTAAGACACTCATCAGCCAAATAGTCTTCAGGAATAGAGCCTTCAGGTTGAGATTTATTTCTCATGTATGATTTCAAATGCCCAAGATATCTGTGAAATAAAATAAACATAATTATGCATTTAATTAATTACCAAAAATTGTTTATTTAACTAAAAAACATATAAATAGAGTACCTCTCAATTGGATACATCCATCAATAACGAACAGGGCCTCCTAATTTAGCTTCCACAAACAAATGAACAGTTAAATGCACTATTACAGTAAAAAATGATGGTGGAAAGATCATCTCCATTGCATAAAAGGTCAATAAAAACCTCTCCTGGAGGTTGTCAAAATGAAATGGATGTAGATATTTCTCACATAGTTTTCTAAAAAATGTGCATAATTGGAGTACAAAAACAATAATTTTTTTAGGTAATAATGTACACAATGCCAATGGTAGTAACTGTTGTAACAAAATATGTGAATCGTGAATTTTCAATCCATGTAACTTATGATTTTTCAAGTCAACACACCTCGAGATGTTACTTGAATACCCATTAGATACCATAACATTCTTTAAAATGTGAAGGAATGTATCTTTATACCTATTTTTCATTGCAAAAATTTCTGGAGGATACTTTTCATTCTCATCTGGCCAGAGATCACGTTTTATGTTCATTGCTTGTAAGTCTTTATGAGCATTGAGATGATCCATTGACTTTCCATGCTCATTAAGCAATGTAAAAAATAAAATTATCACAAAAATTCTTCTCAATATGCATCACATCAAGATTATGCCGCAACAAATTAAATTCCCAATACGAAAGTTTGAAGAATATACTTTTTTTCTTCCATTGTTGCATTCCGATTTCTCTTGACGTTGCACTTTGAACCTGTTTTCTGCTATCATTCAAATGATAAACCTTCCCAAATTCTGTTTCAACATTTTCAAGTTGTGTAAATATTTCAGAACCAGTTATCAAATTTGGAGGTGGTCTACAATAACTGGAACCATTAAATTTTGATCTGTTCATCCGAAATATATAAGATGCATTGAGAAATATTTGATGACACAAGAAGCACCATTTTTTATTATGAGGTAGCCATTTGGGCTCAAAATCAAAGTAACAAATGGGACAAGACAATCCTATGTAAGTGTTCCAACCAGATAAATTCTCAATCCCAGGGAAGTCACTAATGGTCTACAATAAAGCAGCATGCATTTTGAACATTTTTTTAGAAGAAGCATCAAATGTCTCAACACCGTTGCTCCATAACTCCTATAATTCGTCAATAAAAGGCTGCACGTATACATCAATATCATTTCCAAGCATTTGTTTTCTAGGAATAATCATCGAAAGGATAATAGATGTTTGTTGCATACACATCCACGAAGGTAGATTTTGAGGGATCAAAACAACTGGCCAAATGCTATAACTAGTACTCAATGTCCCAAATGGGTTGAATCCATCGGTAGCCAATCCCAATCGAACATTCCTAGGATCAGCTGAGAAATCTAGATGTAATGAATCAAATGTCTTCTACGATTGGGAATCTCGTGGATGTCTCATTAACCCA
This sequence comes from Viscum album, assembly GCA_963277665.1. Taxonomy (NCBI): domain Eukaryota; kingdom Viridiplantae; phylum Streptophyta; class Magnoliopsida; order Santalales; family Viscaceae; genus Viscum; species Viscum album. The sequence goes on along the minus strand of OY728137.1, from coordinate 593,421,451 downwards.
TCATTGTTATTATCTACAGAATGCCACTTCATGTATTCAACGATTTTTGATGACATGAATAATCAATGCAATCGAGGCTTCAAAGGAAAGTAACGCAAAACCATTACAGGTGTGTTCCATTTATTCTTCTCTACGAAATTATGTTCATTCAGACTTCCAAAATCACCCTTTGACTACCATCTAGAAGAAGAACATTTCTTTCTATTTTGTCTACCTGAATCCTCTCCCCAATAAAGCATAAAATCATTGGGACACGCATGTATTTTTGTATAATTCAAACCAAGCATGTTAAAAACATTTTTCATATAATAAAAAGATTCTTGGATTTTTTTTCTTCAGGAAATGCATCACAAATCATTTCCAATATCATGGAAATTTCCTTATTTGTAATTCCATATAGATATTTGATATGGTGCAACTTAAATAGAAATGAAAGCTTTGAAGATTTCAAACACCCACTATAAAAATATTGATTTACATCGTCAACTAAATCATGAAACACATTTTCCTTAGTGAAGTTTTCACTTACATTTGGATCCACAAAATCAAGAGGAGGATCCAATGATATGTTACAATCTTGATCTGCCTATGTTATAGTCTCAAAAACATCACTTGTCACGTTTCAATTTGGAGCACCCGCTTATGGTTTTTATAATATGTTTTGATGCTGATTGTGGTGTCTTGCAGTGCCGAATGCATTATTTATGAGGTTTTGCATTTCATTTTCCATTGTCGACGAACTTGGGACCTCATTGTGTGGATTAACATCAGTGCTCAATCTTTCTGTAACGTTCGATTCTCCATGCCAAATCCAACAAAAATATTGACCATGGAATTTCTTTAGTATTAAATGTTCATAAACATTATCTCTCTTAAACCATGTTCTGAATTTACATTTAGGACAAAAACATTTTATTCTCCCTTCAATGGATCGATTATAAATTTCAAAATCTAAAAAATCATTAAATCCCTTAACATACTGAGGTGCGTTCCTCGATAATGTGTTCCAGATTTTATCCATGTATATCACAATGTGCTGACAAAAAATATATGATAGTGTAAGATTACAGAAACATAATATAATAAAGATGACCCATTGATCATAAAGTATGCATAATATAATAAAGATGATTCATTGATCACATTTATGACTTTAGACCAACTGAACAAGTCTGGTCTATAGGAGATAGCGTCAACACCTCATTGAGGAGCAGTCAGAATATTAGGTCACACAGATATCATAACACTGTCGATCACACATTTATGTTGCCTCAAACAACACCCCAATGATGTGTGATCGAAACTGATCATAATGCATTTTAAACCTGAGACATTATGTGATTGTTTATGCTTGACCTTAGATGCCCTCCAAGAGGAATGATGTTTCTCAATGGTTTCATACACAACCAACCATATCAAATTCATATTTCCAAGCAATAACTGGAGAGATTTAAGACATGAGAGCTCAAAATAAATTCTAAAAAAAAATCCATTTATCAATTGACATCTTAGGTTTTGTTCATTATACCAGGAAGAACACATGTTTAAAAAAAATGACAAGATTCTCCCCACCTTTGGAGTGTCCTTGTAATCAAAATTAGAGATATATCAGCCACTAATAAGTTATCTATATCATATTCACATCAAACATAAATTTTATTCTCCCCTAAAACACACTCATTACATCATAACAATCATAAAGAGGGCCAAAACCAAACTGACTAGTATTCCAAAACACCTTATTATTTTTGAAGTCCTCCATTGCTTTGAGACATAGTTGATTATTTAATTCATAGGTCACTCAACTCTGTAGTGACCAGATACCTTAAAAAATAGCCCATGGTTCAATGATTTAACCGAACTCCATACATTCATTACAACATTTAGAACTCGACAGAAAAAAGATAGATGCAAGAATGTTACCATAGGTTCCATAAGAAATTGGCACATCCTGATTACTATACATAGTTTTTCCACCCTATGCATTAAAAAATTATAAGATACATAAAATAGATTAAAACCAACATCATATTGACTCATACGACCATCAACATGAATGAAAGCATACAATGTTGTCCAACACTGTGGAAAATAAAGGGTCATGCGACCTGAAAAGCAGATGACAATGTTTGATGTAATCCTATCTTACTGAAACTGATCATTTATCGATACTCATGAAAATAAAAATGTACAAAACACAATAACCACCCAAAAAAAGGGTTTCATTAGAACTAAAGAGTCATATGAGGGGCAATGACACTTGAACAGAAACGAGCATCAGAAAAATCCTTGTAATAGAATGGTATTAATGTTCTAAGGGCACTACCAACCAAATGATATCAACTTAAAATGAGAATGCAGCAAACCTAACACCATGTTATTATTACAAAATTAACTAGGCTCAAAATCCAATAAACTAATCCATCATTAAAAATAAGGTCTATTGATAATTCACGTGGTTATATTCCAAGACAACTCAAAAAAGTCCCATGCTACCCTTATATAAGAGTCTCTACCAAGGACACCACTAAAGGTTCCATTTCCAATAAATAATGAGTAATCACAAACCAAATTTAAATAAGTTTTTTTCAGAATAAAGTATCCTATATTTTAACATAATAATGGGAAATCACATGTTCAACCCATTCCATCAATCCCGATACACCATGCATATCACCATGCATTCACCATATCAGGTGCCAACTGCAACCAAAAACCCAAGTCTTATTGACCATATACCTTAAATATTCATCCATCCCAAGATCAAAAATAATCATATCAAAATACTCAATTAAAAAGAAAATATAGAAGTAAATAAACAATAAAAAGAGTCAATAGGGAAAATAGGCCCTAGAAACAATGTATCTGAACATCACATGAAATTAGGCTCACTCGACTCCAAACAGTTATCTTTATCAAAAAACCAGTTTTGTTTTATTTTTAGTTTAACTAATTCATTTATCATAGGTTAAAACTATGAGAAACATATGGAATTAACTACCATAACCTATTAATTATTTAAATATTATTTCAATCGAAACTTCATGTTTCATTGAATTTTAAGGATGAAAATTTCCATTAACATAACTCTTTATTATTATCATTAATAAGTATTTTCAGATTCAATTTCGTTATCCAATTCCATTAACACATGGAATAAAAATTTCAATTAAACATGAATTTGGTATCAAATTAATAATTTTCTTCAAATTAACATGCTAAAACTTGGAGTAACAAACATTCTAATCAAATAATAAACATATATTGCACAAAATCATGTAAAAAAAGATGAAAAATGTTACCACAATGGAAAAATCACATTGGGATCACGGTCGTAGTGAGAAGAGTCGCCAGGAGAAGGGGGTCGCTGGTCGCTGGGGTCACTGGTCGTGGGCTCCGCCATAGAGGCTGGTCGCGGGGTTGCCGGAGATGAAGGTCGTGTTCATCGGTGAAATCACGGGATCAACAGGGGGGTTGCGGGAAGAAGGGAGCGCGAGGGGTTGGGAGGGTTGAGGAAAATGGAGGTTGGGGTAGGGAAGGGTCATGATTTTTTTAAAAAAATATGGGTTTAGCGGCGGTTTATTAAAAACCGCCACAAAACCTTTTTCGGAAAACATTTAACGGCGGTTTTGTGAACTGCCGAAACAAAACAGCCACTAAACCCTATTTATGTTGTAGTGAGGGGGCCCAACATGATTGCAAATGAGGGTCAAATGGGAAATTAATCACACTTATTAAAGCCCGAAAGTGAACCTAAATGGCCCACCCAAATGCTCCCACGAATTTAAATCCACTTGCATGAAAGAAATCTCCAATGTCAAAAGTGGTGGGTCCCTTGTCTCCAAAGTCATGGTGGGAATATTCAAAGTCTTTGGGGTGGGGACCAAAAGTCATCTTTGTGGATATCTTGTCCCCTGAAGCTATTAGCATGTGTAAACAAAGTCCGAAATCGTTTTTTAGGCTTTAGACTTTTGTGGGGTTGGTGTTTGACATGTATCTCTTTTATTTGGCTATAAATAGCCACCTCCTTATAACCTTTGGGGTATAATTTCGAATTTTAGAGTTTTTAGCATTATTATGCTTGTGTTTCTTGTGTTCATAGGTGAATGAAAGTAAGGCTTATCAAAGGAGTGATCAACCTTTGTGGATCTTTATAATTAGAGTTTCAAACACATATCCCACAAAAGTCTAAATCCTAAAAAATGATTTTTGACTTTGTTTACACATGCTCATAGAATTAGGGGACAAGATATCCATCAAGAAGTCTTTTTTCCCCACCCCAAAGACTTTGAATATTCCCACCATGAATTTGGAGACAAGGGACCCACCACTTTTGACATTGGAGATTTCTTTCATGTAAGTGGATTTAAATTCGTGGGAGAATCTGTGTGGGCCATTTAGGTTCACTTTTGGGCTTTAAAAAGTGTTATTAATGGCCCATTTGATCCTACTATGCATGCATGTTGGGCCTCCTCATGTAATTTCTAAATGAGGGTATGCAAAGCCTCTTTCATTTTTCTCATTCTTCCTCTTGTCGTTGGGCAACAAATCCCATGCCATGGGTCTTGTGTATTATGATCCATCCACCATTCATGCCATGATCGCTCTCGAATCCTTGATTCATATGCCTGCCATGATTCTCATCATTCCCTCCCTCTTTAAAAAGATTATTCCTCGAATATTTTAGTAAGTTAGTCTTATAAGAATTATCATTTATCTTATCTAAAACATAGAAATGATTATATCCTCAATGCATGGTATTTGAATTTATTTGTTCCGGAAATCTTCCTTGTAGTAGTTATTGCCATTCCAAACCACCTGGATCAAATGGAAATTGTTTCCAACAATTCATTGCTCGATCACCATATTCCTGAAATAAAGGCACAATACAAGATGGAAAAGAATGGTGAAGTTTGTCAGTTGTAAGATAAGAATCCTTACTAATGAGTAAGAACACTTCTCCGCTAAATAAAGTACCTTTAACCTCACTTTTTCTAGAATATAAACTCACCTTTTGCTCAACACTCTTGTTTTCATCTCTCTGATTTCCCTCATTTCTTTTTATGTCACTCATCTCTCCTTTTTCACTAAAAATTTTTCCACTCTTCTCATTTTCTCTATTTTTTTCTCTCTTTTCTTTTTTTCTCAACTCATCATACTCTTTTCTCTCACTCTCATTTTTACCTTTCTCATATTCTCTTTCACTCTTTTCCTTTCTCTTTTTGTATTCTTCCTCTATCCTCACTTGATAATCATTTGATGCTTTGATATTTGATAGAGTCAAAACTATATTTCTACCACCAAAATCAATGTAGAAAAAATTATCATGGCCATAATATATAATCATCCTATCAAATCTCCATGGTATCCCTAGTATAAAATGCCCATCTTGCATCGGAGCAACATCAGAAAACACCTCATGATGATATTTTCCATTGGAAAATGAAACTATGTCTTGTTTTGTGACCCTCACTTCCCCACTATCATTCAACCACTATAATATATAGGGTCTAGTATGCCTTAGAGTAGGCAAACTCAACTTTTCCACCAACAATGTACGATCCACATTAGTAAAACATCCACTATCAATGATCATACTACACACCTTCTCCTTGATGCATCATCTCATATGAAAAATATGTTCACATTGCTCCTCATCATGATTATTTTTGGTTGAATGTTTAAATATCTTCTTGCCACCAATGCATTTCTATATACGGGTTCTTCAACTTCTACATCCAAAATCTCCTCCAAGGATGGAATCTAATCATTTCTAGAGTGCTCAGTAAGGATGTCTCCATTATCCAAAACAATCATGGCCCTTTTTTGGGCATTGAGATGCAATATGACCATGTCTTTGACACTTAAAACACTTTATATCACGATATTTAGAAGGTAAATTTGTGTCTATTTTTCCTTTTGAATCAGTGGGGAAGAACTTATTTTTGGCCTCTTCTCTTTGTTTTGGAACAAATTTAGAATCTCTTGGTTTCGTTTCATTCCACATAGATGTTGATTTTGGATCTTTCCGGTTATCCTTCCAAAAATTATGGGAACTCACTTGACTCTTACAAGAATGTAGTTGCTTTTCATCCGTTACCGCCTTATGTAGCAACTCCTCCACGTCAATGAAGGTTTGAAGTTCCACCACATCTCTAATTGTTGGATTCAATCCGCTGATGAACCTTTCTATGGTTTCTTCGCGATCCTCCTCCAAATTGGCTCGAATCATCGATATCTCCATTTCTTGGTAGTATTCCTACACACACATGGAACCAGGCACAGGTTTTTGTAACTTCAAATGAAAATCTCGATAGTAATTACTAGAAATGTACCTTTTGCACATTACTATCTTAATTTCTTCCCATGTTTGAATTGCCTTTATCAATTTCATCGTTGACTTACTTGTAATTGGTCCCACCAAATACTTGCATAGTCATTGAACTCAAGCGCCGCCAATTTAACCTTATTCTCCTCCAAGTAGTTGTGAAGTCCAAACACATGGTAAACATTCTACTCCCACTCCAAATAATTTTCTGGTTCACTCTTCCCTTGAAATGATGGAAGTGTCACTTTGATGCTTCCCAGGTCATTTTCTCTCCAAGCAGCATGTTGCACTCGCCTAAGAATTGATTCTTCGAAATCGGAGTACTCATCATCACCTTCATGAATTTATTTTCTTCTTGGATCCTTTAAAGATGAGGAACATTGCCTATCCTCTAACCTAGCATTCAATCTTGTAAACTGGTCAACGACTACTTTTATGAATAATTTAATGTCGATCTCACTTCTTTCTCCCACACTTTCCTTTTTTTTAATTCCTCACACACTCTTTCTCTATTTTTTATCTCTCAAAAGGTTCCTCACACTTTCTAGCACAAAAACCTGGTTCCTACAAGTGTTCGTAAATAAAATGAAGAAGACAACTTGTAGAAGCAATTAATTCATGGAAATCTTTAAAAATCAGAAATTTTAAAAGGGTTTGAATCAATGAGGTCCAATAAATATGGGGGGTAAATGGGAGAAATGGTAATAGAAGAAGGTTGGATATGGATGAAGGAAAGAAGATGATGTATAAGAAAATGAAATCAAATTTATAACTTATGAGCGAGCGTAATGTTTCAAATGAGAAGCATCCTTTTTTTGATTTTTTTTTGATTTTTTTGATTTTTTTTTGATTTTTTTCTACTCAATAAACAAGAATTGAGATACAAAGAGTGCGCTTTTTTTGCTCAATGTACAAAAAATGAAAAATGTACTAATCTTATTGCAATGATGTAAATGGTTGAGATAACATGAACTTCAAACTCAAATGAAAATCCACCTTGGAGATTGTTAGATTTCAGAAGGGTGAAACTATAGCATGAATTGATTTAGCTATATCTCCAAATATAGGTGCCGGATTTTAGTGTTTCCAAATCGATATATAATATGAGATTCTGAACAATTAAAATGACATATTATATTCCTAGAAACTCAAAGAAAAAGCATATGAAAATATGGAAGAAAGTTCCATCCAGAATTGGTGATGGCAGAAAATAGAAGAAGGGGAAGAAAAAAAAGATGGGAGAAATAGAAATGAATGAACCTGGTTTCCATTGACTTCATCTGATACCAAATGATATGATATCGTATGTGAGTGCGGTATTTGTTGGCGAAAAATCTAGAAACACAAGTGTGGGAAGTGAGAGAAAAAAATTAAATGAAGTGTGGAATAAATAAAAGGGGAATGGGGATGATCAATTAGTACCCAAAGAAGACTTACCCCTTGAAAAAACTCCTATAAAGGATTTTCAATTCATGAAAACTCCTATAAAGGATTTTCAATTCATGAAAACTCCTAACCTCGGTTGCACTCTTCAGTGTCAGCCACTCCTGAATTGATTTGATCTTTTCATCATACACACGAATCCCTTCCACCCCTACAAAAAAGCCAAGAAACACAACAGAATCCATGCAAAAGGAACATTTTTGAAGATTGGCGTAAATTTGGTTTTGCTTAAGGTTTCACACACCAAACGCAAGTGTTCAACTTGGTTGTATAGAGATTTTCTATACACCAAGATATCATCAAAATAGACTTCCACGAATTTTCCAATGAATGAACGAAGGACATGGTTTATTAAGCTCATGAATGTACTGGGTGCATTAGTTAAACCAAATGGAATAACTAACCACTCATACAAACCTGACTTAGTTTTAAAAGAAGTTTTCCACTCATCTCCTTCTTTCATTCGAATTTGGTGGTATCCACTTTTAAGATCAATTTTTCAAAACAAAGAGGCCCAATGTAATTCATCAAGCATGTCATCAAGTCGAGGGATGGGATAACAATACTTAATTGTTATTTTGACGATGGAATGACAATCCACAAACATTCGCCATGTTCCATCTTTCATGGGTACTAGTATTACTAGAACGACACATGGAATCATGCTTTCCCTTACTAATCCTTTCTTCATGAGTTATTCAACATGACACTGGATTTCTCTAGTCTCTTCAAGATTAGCTCTATATGATGGCCTATTAGGAATTACGGTACCGGGTATGAAGTCAATCCTTTGCTCAATGCCTCTCAAAGGGGGTAATCCATCGGGTGTTTCTGTGGGAAACAAATCACTAAATTCCAGTAGTAAAGACACAACAAAAGTAGGAAAAGAATGGAAAAGTTCATTAGTTTCAAGGTAAGAATCCTTACTAATGAGTAAGAAAATTTCCCACTCAATAAAGCAACTTTCACCTCACTTTTTCCAGAAAATAAACTCACCTTTCTATCAATATTGTTGTTTTCATCTCTTTGATTTCCCTCATTTCTTTTTAAGCCACTCGACTATCCTTTTTCACTCTTAATTTTTACACTCTTTTCATTTTTTTCTCTCATTTCCTTTTTCACCAAATCATCACTCTATTTTTATCACTCAAAATTTTATTTTTCCCACTTTAATTTTCACTCATTCCTTTTTTCTTTTTGTATTCTTTCTCTATCATCACCTGATCTTCATATGCTTGTATGGGCCTTAGAGGAGTGAAAACAATCTTTTGACTGTTGAAATGAAAAGAGAAGCGGTTATCATAACCATCATACATCACCCTCCAATCAAATTGCTATGGTCTCCCTAGTAGCAAATTTCCATCTTGCATCAGAGCAACATCACACAACACCTCATCATGATATTTTCCAATTGAAAAAGAAACTATGTCTTGTTTTGTGACCCTCACTTCCCCACTATCATTCAACCACTGCAATATATAGGGTCTAGTATGCCTTAGAGTAGGCAAACTCAACTTTTCCTCCAACAAGGTACCAGCCACATTAGTAAAACTTACACTATCAATGATAATACTACATACCTTCTCCTTGATGTGGCATCTCGTATGAAAAATATGTTCATGTTGCTCCTCATTATGATCATCTTTTGGTTGAAAGTTTAAAGCTCTTCTTTCCACCAATGCATCTCCATGTATGGGTTCTTCAACTTCTACATCCGAACTCTCCTTCAAATATAGAATCTCGTCATTGCAATAGTGCTCACAAAGGATGTCTCCATTATCCAAAATAATCATGACCCTTTTTTTTGGGAATTGAGAAGCAATATGACCATGTCCTTGACACTTAAAACACATTATTTCATGAGACTTAGAAGGGAAATTTGTGTCCATTTTTCCTTTTGAATCAGTGGGGAAGAACTTATTTTTGTCCTCTTCTCTTTGTTTTGGAACAAATTTAGAATCCGTTGGTTTCGATTCATTCCACTTAGAAGTTGATTTTGGATCTTTCTGGTTATCCTTCCAAATATTATGGGAACTTACTTGACTCCTCCAGGAATGTAGTTTCTTTTATACATTCACCGCCTTATGTAGCAACTCCTCCATGTCAAAGTAGGTTTGATGTTCCACCACATCTCTAATTGTTGGATTCAATCCATTTATGATCCTTGCCATGGTAGCTTCGTGATGCTCCACTAAATTGGGTTGAATCATCTATATATCCATTTATTTGTAGTATTCCTCCACACACATGGAACCCTACAGAAGTTTTTGTAACTTCAAATGCATATCTTGATAGTAATGACTAGAAATATACCTTTTGTGCATTACTATCTTCATTTCTTCCAATGTTTGAATTGTCTATTCTCTATTTCATCGTCGACTTACTTGTAATTGGTCCCACCAAATACTTGCATAGTCATTGGACTCAACCGCCACCAATTTTACCTTCTTCTCCTCCAAGTAGTTGTGAAGTCAAAACACATGGTCAACCATCCGTTCCCACTCCTAATAATGTTTTGGGTCACTCTTCCCATGAAATGATGGAAGTGTCACTTTGATGATTCCCAAGTCATTTTCTATCCAGGAAGCACATTTCCCTCACCTAGGAATTCATTCTTTGAAATCAGAGTACTCATCATCACCTTCATGAATTTCTTGCCTTTTTGGTAACTTTGAAGATGAGGAACTTTTCATATCATCCAACCTAGTATTCAATCTTGTAAACTGATCAACGACTGCATTCATGAATAATTTAATGTTGATTTTACTTCTTTCTCCCTCACATGATTTTTTTTTAAATTTCTCACACACTCTTTCCCTCTTTTTTTATCTCTAAAAAGGTTCCTCACACTTTCTAGCACTATAACATGGTTCATACAAGTGTTCTTAAATAGAATCAAGAATACAACTAGTATAACAATCAATTCATGGTAATCTTTAAAAATCAGAAATTTTAAAAGGGTTTGAATCAATGAGGTCCAAGAAATATGGGGGGTTAAATGGGAGAAATGGTTATAGAATAAGGTTGAATATGGATGAAGGAAAGAAGATGATGGATAAGAAAATGCAATCAAATTTATAACTTATGAGCGAGCGCAATGTTTCAAATGAGCATCATCCTTTTTTTATTTTTATTTTTTGATTTTGTTTTTTTTTATTTTTTTCTACTCAATAAACAAGAATTGAGATACAAAGAGTGATCTTTTTGTTCTCAAAGAACAAAAAATGAAAAATGTAATAATATGATTACAATGATGTAAAAGGTTGAGATAACATGAACATCAATCTCAAATGGAAGTCCCGCTTGGAGATTGTTAGATTTCACAAGGGTGAAACTGTAGCACAAATTGATTCGGCTATATCTCCAAATATATGTGTCGGATTTTAGTTTTTCTAAATCAAGAAGAAATATTAGATTCTTAACTATTAAAATGACATATTATACGCCTAGAAACTCATAGAAAAAGCAGACAAAAATATGGAAGAAAGATCCGTCCAGAATTGGTGGTGGCAGAAAATGGAAGAAGGGGAAGAAGAAAAAATATGAGAGAAATAGAAATGAAAGAACCTGGTTTATGTTGCCTTCCTCTGATACCAAATGATATGATACCGTATGAGAGTGCGGTATTCGATGGCAAAAATGTGGAAACACAAGTGAAAAAAGAAGAGGGGAATTGAAATTAAAAGAAACACAAGACGAATAAAAAGGGATGCGGATAATCAATTAGGACCCCAAGGAGATTTTCCCCTTGAAACTCTAATTATAAAGTTCCAAAAAGGTTGATCACTCCTTTGATGATCCTTACTTTTATTCACCTAAGAACACAATAAAGACAATCAAAATAATTCTAGAAACTATCAAATTCGAAATAAACCTTCAAGGGGTACAAGAGGAGGCTATTTATAACCAAATGAGAGGAATACATGTCAAAATACATATTCCACAATAGTATAAAGCCTATCCCATGAATTTGACTTTGTTTACACATGTCCATGGCTTTATAGGACAAGGTATCTCTAATGAATACTTTTAGGAATCACACCAAAGACTTTGAAGATTCCCACTATGGTTTTGGAGACAAGGGGACCACCACTTTTGACATTAGAGATTTCCTTCATGCAAGTGGATTAAATTTCATAGAATCATATGGATAGGCCTTTTAGGTTCACTTTTGGGCTTTAATAAGTGTGATTAATGGCCCATTTTCTCCTCCCATGCATGCATGTTGGGCCTCCTCTTGTAATTTCAAAATGAGGCCATGTAAAGCCTCTTTCATCCTCCTCATTATTCCTCTTGTCATTGGGCCACCAATCCCATGCAATGGGTCTTGTCCATTAATGATCCTCCCATGATCAGTGCCATGATCACCCTCAACTCTTTGCTACATGTGTGCACCATGATCCACATCATCCCCTCCCTCTTCAAAAGGATTCATCCCCGAATCTGCATATCCAAAAGGAAAGAGATCAAAAATATAAAAGGTAGCACTCACATTTCCATACCTACAGGGAAAGTCAATCTTGTAGGAATTATCATTGATTATTTCTAAAACCTGAAATGAACCATCTCCTCATGATTGATGTTTTGATTTTCTTTTCTCCAGGAACCTTTCCTTCCTCAAATTTTCCCACACCCAATATCCAGGTTCTTGTACAACCTTATGCCTACCCTTGTTTTCTTTCTTCACATATTGTTCATTTCTTCTTTCAATGTTGGCTTTTACCTTGGCATGTAAGTCCTGAAAAAAATTTCTTTCTCATCACCTACAAGATCAACGACCTCATTAGTAGGCAATGAAAGAATATATAACAGATTCATTGGGTTAAATACATAGACAATCTCAAAATGTGGGAAGTTAGTAGTGGAATTCACTACTCAGTTATATACAAACTCTCTGTGTGGAAAAAAAATTTCCCAATTCTTTAGATTTTTTGAATTATTGCTCGCAAGAGGGTAGAAAGAGTTCTATTCACCACTTCAGTTTGCCCATCAATTTGAGGATGTTCAACTATTGAGAACAATATTTTAGGTCCCAATTTATTCCACAATGTCCACCAAAAGTGGCTAAGTTATTTCACATCCCTATCACTTACAATGGTTTTGGGCAGTCCATGTAATCTCACAATTTCTTTGAAAAACAAATATGCTATATTTATAGCATCATTAGGTTTTGAGCATGCAATGAAATGGGACATTTTTCTAAATCGATCCACAACAACAAAAATTTTATCTCTTCCCGATTTGGATCGAGGCAATCCCAACACAAAATCCATAGAGATGTCAGTCTAAGGATGGGATGGAACAGGCAAGGGGGAATACAATCCATTAGGTTGAACCTTGGACTTTGCATGATTAGAAGTGTCACACCTATCACAAATTGAAATAACTTATTTTATCATGCTTGAACAATAAAAATGTTCATGCAAAGTAGACAATGATTTATCAACCCCAAAATGCCCCATCAAACCACCCCCATGAGTTTCTTTTACAAGAAATTCTTTAGTTGAACAATTTGGAATGTACAATTTATCCCTTTTGAAAAGAAACCCATCATTTTTGTAGTAGTCTTTAAAACCATGTTTTTCACAAGATGTCCAAATTTGAGAAAAATATCCATCATTTTCATACATTCCCTTTAGTAACTCACATCCAAGTAATCTAGAATGAAGAGAAGTAAGAACTGAATACCTTCATGAAAGAGCATCAACAACCACATTTTCCTTACCCTTTTTGTGCTTGATCACATAGAGGAAAGTTTCAATGAATTCTAGCCAAGATGCTTGCCGCCTATTCAAATTTCTTTGGGACTTAAAATACTTAAGGCTTTCATGGTCAAAATGAATAATGAACTCTTTAGTCCATAAGTAATGTTGCCATGTTTCCAGGGTTCATTTCAAAGCATAATGTTCTTTATCATAAGTTGAATAATTTAATGTTGTCCCGTTCAATTTCTCCCTAAACTAAGAAATTGGACGCAGATCTTTAGTCAAAATAGCACAAATACCAACTCTCGATGCATCACAATCAATTTCAAATACATTGGTGAAATCAGTTAGCCAAAAAGGGGAGCATTGACCAATTTTTCTTTGAGTGTGTTAAATGATTTTTCTTGTTTTTTACCCCATTTAAAGACCACATGTTTCTTTACAAGTTAATTAAGTGGTGCAGTAATGGATGAAAAATCCTGTAAAAACCTCTTATAGAAGCTTGAAAATCCACGAAAACTCTTAACCTCTGTTGCAATCATCTGTATGGGCCACTCCTAAATTTCTTTGATCTTTTCATCATCCACATGAATCCCTTATTCCCCTACAACAAATCCACGAAACACAACAGAATCCATGAAAAAGGAACATTTTTGATGATTGGCGTAAAGTTGGTTATGTTTAAGGGTATCACACACCAAACGCAGGAGTTCAACAGGGTTTTCTAGATATTTTCTATACACCAAGATATCATCAAAATAGACAACCATGAATTTTCCAAGGAATGAATGAAGGACATGGTTCATTAAGCTCATGAATGTGATTGGTGCATTAGTTAAACCAAATGGAATAAATAACCACTCATACAAACTGAACATAGTTTTAAAAGCAGTTTTCCACTCATCTCTTTCTTTCATTTGAATTTGGTGGTATCCACTTTTAAGATCAATTTTTGAATACAAGAGGCCCCATGTAATTCATAAAGCATGTCATCAAGTCGAGGGATGGGAAAACAGTACTTAACTGTTATTTTGTTGATGGCCCAACACATCCGCCATGTTCCATATTTCTTGGATAATAGGATCATCAGAACAACACATAGACTCATGATTTCCCTTACTAATCCTTTCTTCATGAGTTATTCAACTTGACACTGGATATCTCTAGTCTCTTCCAAATTAGCTCTATATGATGGCCTATTAGGAATTGTCGTACCAGGTATGAAGTCAATCTTTTGATCAATGCCTCTCAAAGGGGGTAATCCATCGGGTGTTTCTTCGGGATACAAATCACTAAATTCCTGTAGTAAAGACACAACACAAGTAGGCAAAGAATGTAAAAGTTCATTAGTTTCAAGGTAAGCATCCATACTAATGAGTAAGAATACTTTCCCACTCAATAAAGCACCTTTCACCTCACTTTTTCCATAAAATAAACTCACCTTTCTCTCAACACTCTTGTTTTCATCTCTTTGATTTCCCTCATTTCTTTTTATGCCACTCGACTATCCTTTTTCACTCTTAATTTTTACACTCTTTTCATTTTTTTCTCTCATTTACTTTTTCACCAACTCATCACTCTCTATTTGTCACTCAAAATTTTATTTTTCCCACTTTCTTTTTCACTCATTTCTTTTTTCTTTTTGTATTCTTTCTCTATCCTCACTTGATCTTCATATGCTTGTATGGGCCTGAGAGGAGTCAAAAAAATCTTTCGACTGTTGAAATGAAAAGAGAAGCGGTTATCATAGCCATAATACATCACCCTCCTATCAAATTTCCATGGTCTCCTTAGTAGAAAATGTCCAGCTTGCATCATATCAACATCACACAACACCTCATCATGATATTTTCCAATTGAAAAAGAAACTCTGGCTTGTTTTGTGACCCTCACTTCCCCACTATCATTCAACCACTGCAATCTATAGGGTCTAGTATGCTTTAATGTAGGCAAACTCAACTTTTCCTCTAATAAGGTACTAGCCACATTAGTAAAACTTCCACTATCAATGATAATACTACATACCTTCTCCTTGATGTGGCATCTCGTATGAAAAATATGTTCACATTGCTCCTCATCATGATTATCATTTGGTTGAATGTTTAAAGCTCTTCTTGCCACCAATGCATCTCCATGTACGTGTTCTTCAACTTCTACATTCGAACTCTCCTCCAAAGTTGGAATCTCATCATCGCTAGAGTGCTCACAAAGGATATCTCTATTATCCAAAAAAATCATAGCCCTTTTATTTGTGAATTGAGATGCAATATGACCATGTCCTTGACACTTAAAACACTTTATATAATGAGATTTAGAAGGGAAATATGTGTTCATTTTTGCTTTTGAATCAGTGGGGAAAAACTTATTTTTGGCCTCTTCTCTTTGTTTTGGAACAAATTTAGAATCCCTTGGTTTTGATTCATTATACTTTGAAGTTTATTTTGGATATTTCCCATTATCATTCCCATAATTATGGGAACTTACTTTACTCCTCTGAGAATGTATTTGCTTTTCAACCTTCACCGCCTTATGTAGCAACTCCTCCATGTCAATGTAGGTTTGAAGTTCCACCACATCTCTAATTTTTGGACTCCCGCCATTGATGAACCTTGCCATGGTAGCTTCGCGATCCTCCCCTAAATTGGATCGAATCATCGATATCTCCATTTCTTTGTAGTATTCCTCCACACACATGGAACCTTGGACATGTTTTTTTAACTTTAAATGAAAATATTGATAGTAATGACTAGAAATGTACCTTTTGGGCATTACTATCTACATTTCCTTCCATGTTCGAATTGACCTTTCTCTATTTCGTCGTCGACTTACTTGTAATTGGTCCCACCAAATACTTGCATAGTCATTGAACTCAAGTTCCACCAATTTTACCTTTTTCTCCTTTGAGTAGTTGTGAAGTCCAAACACATGGTCAAACTTCCTCTCCCACTCCAAATAATGTTCTGGGTCACTCTTCCCTTGAAATGATGGAAGTGTCACTTTGATGCTTCCCAAGTCATTTTCTCTCCAAGAAGCACGTTGCCCTCACCTAGGAATTGATTCTTCAAAATCGAAGTACTCATCATCACCTTCATGAATTTCTTTCCTTCTTGGAGCCTTTGAAGACGAGGAACTTTTCATATCATCCAACCTAGAATTCAATCTCGTAAACTGGTCAGCGACTGCTTTCATGAATAATTTAATGTCGATCTCACTTCTTTCTCCCTCACTTGCCATTTTTTTAAATTCATCACACACTCTTTCTATCTTTTTTTATCACTAAAAAGGTTCCTCACACTTTCTAGCACAACAACATGGTTCCTACAAGTGTTCTTAAATATAATCAAGAAGAAAACTAGTTGAATCAATCAATTGATGGAAATCTTTAAAAATCAGAAATTTTTTAAGGGTTTGAATCAATGAGGTCCATGAAATATGGGGGGGTAGATGGGAGAAATGGTTATAGAAGAAGGTTGGATATGGATGAAGGAAAGAAGATAATGGATAAGAAAATGCAATAAAATTTGTAACTTATGAGCGAGCGCAATGTTTCAATGGAGCAGTATTTTTTTTTGATTTTTTTATTTTTTTATTATTGTTGCTACTCAATAAAAAAGAATTGAGATACAAATAGTGCAATTTTTGTGCTCAAAGTACAAAAAATGAAAAATGTACTAATCTGATTACAATGATGTAAATGGTTGAGATAACATGAACTTCCATTTCAAATGGAAATCCACCTTGGAGATTGTTAGTTTTCACAATGGTGAAAGTGTGGCATGAATTGATTCGGCTATATCTCCAAATATAGGTGTCAGATTATAGTGTTTCCAAATCGAGAAGAAAGATGATATTTTGAACTATTGAAATGACATATTATATGCCTAGAAACTAAAATAAAAAGGAGATGAAACCCAAGAATAATAAAGCGCCACAATGGTTGATCACTCCTTTGATGAGCCTTACTTGAATTCACCTAAGAACACATGAAACCCAAGCATAATAATGCTAGAAACTCTCAAATTTTAAATTAAACCTTAAAGGTTTCAAGGAGGTGGCTATTTATATCCAAATAAGAGAGATATACTTGTCAAAAACCTAGCCCAAAAAAGTATAAAGCCTAAAAAACTATTTTTGACTTTGTTTACACATGATCATAGCTTTAGGGGACAAGATATCCACCAAGAAGACTTTTTGTCCCCACCTCAAAGACTTTGAGGATTCCCACCACTTTGGAGGATTCCCACCTCAAAGAACCTAGTTTTTGTTTCCACCATGATTCTCTTCATTCCCTCCCTATTCAAAAAGATTCATCCTCGAATCTGCATACTCAAAGGGAGGAAGATTAGTAACATTAATGGTAATAATCACATTATTATACCTTTCAGGTAAGTTAGTCTTATCGGAATTGTCATTGATATTCTCTAAAACATAGAAATGACTATCTCCTCGATGCATGGTATTTGACTTTATTTGTTCCAGAAATATTCCTTGTAGTAGGTATTTCCATTCCAAACCACCTGGATCAAATGGAAATTATTTCCAACAATTCATTGCTCGATCGTCATATTCCTGAAATAAAGGCTCAACACAAGAGGGAAAAAAATGGTAAAGTTTGTTAGTTGCAAGATAAGAATCCTTACTAATGAGTAAGAATATTTCTCCTCTCAATAAATAACCTTTCACCTCAATTTTTCCTAAATATAAACTCACCATTCACTCAATACTCTTGTTTTCATCTCTTTGATTTCCCTCATTTCTTTTTATGTCACTCATCTCTCCTTTTTCACTCTCAATTTTTCCACTCTTCTCATTTTCTCTATTTTTTTCTCTCTTTTATTTTTTTCTCAACTCATCATACTCTTTTCTCTCACTCTCATTTTTACCTTTCTCATATTCTCTTTCACTCTTTTCTTTTCTATTTTTGTATTCTTCCTCTATCCACACTTGATCTTCAATTGATGGTATGAGATTTGATGGAGTCAAAAATATATTTCTACCACCGAAAGAAATGGAGAAACAGTTATCATGGACATCATATATAATCCCCCTATCAAATCTCCATGTCCTCCAATGAAGAAAATGTCCCACTTTCATTATAGAAACATCACAAACCACCTCATCTGGAAAATTTTCAATGGAAAAAGGAACTAAGGATTGTTTTGTGACTCTCACCTCTCCACTAACATTCAACCACTTCTCATTGATGTGACATATTTTATGAAAGATTTGTGCACACTGCTCCTCATCATGATCATATTTTGATTGAATGTTTAAAGCACTTCCCGCCACTTCCATGTATGGGTTCTTCAACTTCCACATCTGAACACTCATCCAATGGTGGTATTTCAACGTCACTAGATCTATCACTATGTATGTCTCTATTTTATTTTGAATTAGTATGGATGAACTTGTTTTTAGACTCTTTTATTTACTTTGGAACAAATTTTGAATCCTTTAGTTTTGTTTCATTCCACTAAGAGGTAGATTTAGGCTCCTTTTGGTTATCCTTCCATATATTGTGGGAACTTACTTTTCTCCTTGGAGAATGTAGTTTCTTTTCTACCTTCACCAACTTTTGTAGAAAATCATCCATGTCAATGTAGTTTTGAAGTTCTACCACATCTCTAATTCTTGGATTCAAGCCATTGATGAACCTTGCCATTGTAGCTTCTCGATCCTCCCCCAAATTGGCTTGAATCATCAATATCTCCATTTGCTTGAGGTATTTCTATAGGCACATGGAACCTTGCACAAATTTATGTAACTTAAAATGAAAATCTCGATAGAAATGTACCTTTTGTGCATTACTATCTTCATTTATTCCAATGTTCAGATTGGTATTTCTCTGTTCCGATGCCGACTCACTTGTAATTGGCCCCACAAAACACTCGCATAATCACTGAACTCAAGTGATTCCAAATTTACCTTCTTCTCTTCTGGGTAATTTTGAAGTCTAAACACATGTTCAACCTTCCACTCCCACTCCAAATAAATTTATGGGTCACTCTTCCCTTGAAAGGATGGAAGTATCACTTTGATGCTTCCCAAGTCAATCTCTATCCAAGCAGCACGTTGCCCTGTACTAGGAATTAATTCTTAGAAATCTGAGTACTCATCATCACCATCATGAATTTCTGGCCTTATTGGAGCCTTTGAAGATGAGGAACTGTGCATATCATCCAACCTAGCATTCAATCTTGTAAACTGGTCAGCGACTGCTTTCATGAATAATTTAATGTCGATATCACTTCTTTCTCCCTCACTTGCCATTTTTTATATTCCTCACACACTATTTCTCTCTTTTTTTATCTCTCAAAAGGTTCCTCACACTTTCTATCACAACAAATTGGTTCTTACAAGTGTTATTAAATATAATCAAGAAGACAACTAGTAGAAGCAATCAATTCAGGGCAATTTTTAAAATCAGAAATTTTAAAAGGTTTGAATCAATGAGGTCCAAGAAATATGTGGGGTAAATGGGAGAAATGGTTATAAAATAAGTTTGGATATGGATGAAGGAAAGAATATTATGGATAAGAAAATGCAATCAAATTTATAACTTATGAGTGTGTATAATGTTTCAAATGAACAACATCCATTTTTTTTATATTTCTTTTTGATTTTTTTGATTTTTTTTCTACTCAATAAACAAGAATTGAGATACTAAGAGTGTGGTTTTTGTGGTCAAAGTACAAAAAATAAAAAATGTACTAATCTTATTTCAATGATATAAATGGTTGTGATAACAGGAACTTCAAACTAAAATGGAAATCCACCTTGGAGATTGTTAGATTTCACAAGGGTGAAACTGTAGCCCGAATTGATTCTTCTATATCTCCAAATAGAAGTGTTGGATTTTTGTGTTTCCAAATCGATAAGAAACATGAGATTATAAATATTAAAATGACATATTATACATCTAGAAACTCAAAGAAAAATTAGATGAAAATATGGAAGAAAATTCCGTTTAGAATTGGTGATGGCAGAAAATGGAAAAAGGGGAAGAAAAAAAAGATGGGAGAAATGTGCCATTAATCACAGTTATTAAAGCCCAAAAGTGAACCTAAATTTCCCACCCAAATGCTCCCACGAATTTAAATCCAATTGCATGAAATAAATATCCAAAGTCAAAAGTGGTGGGTCCCTTGTCTCCAAAATCATGGTGGGAATCTTTAAAGTCTTTGGGGTGGGGACAAAAAGTCTTCTTGGTGGATATATTGTCCCCTATAGCTATGAGCATGTGTAAACTGAGTCAAAAAAAGTTTTTAGGCTTTATACTTTTGTGGGATAGGTGTTTGACTTGTATCTCTCTTATTTGGCTATAAATAGCCACCTCCTTGTAACCTTTGGGGTTTAATTTCGAATTTGAGAGTTTCTAGAATTATTATGCTTGTGTTTCCTGTGTTCATAGGTGAATAAAAGTAAGGCTTATCAAAGGAGTGTTCAAACTTTGTGGCACTTTATAATTAGAGTTTCAATGGGCAAGTCTCCTTGGGGTACTAATTGATCACCCCCTTCCCCTTTTATTCCTCTTGCATTTCTTTTAATTTCCATTCCCCTCTTTTTTCTTCGCTTGTGTTTCAACATTTTTGCCAACGAATACCACACTCGCATATGGTATCACATCATTTGGTATCAGAGGAAGGAAATGGAAACCATGTTATTTTATTTCTATTTCTCCCATCTTTTTTTCTTCCCCTTCTTCAATTTTCTGCCATCACCAATTCTGGACGGAACATTCTTCCATATTTTAATTTACTTTTTCATTCAGTTTATGGGTATATAATATGTTATTTTAATAGTTCATAATCTCATCTTTCTAATCTATTTGGAAACAATAAAATCTCAAACATATATTTGGAGATATTTCGGAATCAATTCGTGCTACAATTTCACCCTTGTGAAATCTAACAATCTCAAAGGCGGATTTCCATTTGAGTTTGAAGTTCTTGTTATCTAAACTATTTACATCATTTCAATCAGATTAGTACATTTTTCATTTTCGTACATTGAGCACAAAAATCACACTATTTGTATCTGAATTCTTGTTTATTGATTAGCAAAAAAAATCGAAACAAAATCAAAAAAATTAATAAGTAAATAAAAAAAGGATGCTTCTCATTTGAAATATTATGCTCGCTCATAAGTAATAAATTTGATTTCATTTTCTTATCCATCATCTTCTTTCCTTCATCCATATCCAACATTCTTCAAAAACTATTTCTCCCATTTACCCCCTATATTTCTTGGACCTCATTAATTCAAACCCTTTTAAAATTTCTGATTTTTAAAGATTTCCATGAATTGATTGCTTCTACTAGTTGTCTTCTTGATTCTATTTTAGAACACTTGTAGGAAACAAGTTGTATTTCTAGAAAGTTTGAGAGACCTTTTTAGAGGTAAAAAATAGAGAAAGAGTGGTTAGGAATTTAAAAAAAATGGCAAGTGAGGGAGAAAGAAGTGAGATCGACATTACATTAGTCATGAAAGCAGTCACTTACCAGTTTACATGATTTAATGCTAGGTTGGATGATATGAAAATTTCATCATCTTCAAAGGCTCCAATAAGGCAAGAAATTCATGAAGGTGATGATGAGTACTCCTATTTTGAAGAATCAACTCCTAGGAGAGGGAAACGTGCTGCTTGGAGAGAAATGACTTGGGAATCATAAAAGTGACAGTTTCATCATTTCAAGGGAAGAGTGACCCAGAACATTATTTGGAGTGGGAGAGGAAGGATGAACATGTGTTTGGACTTCACAATTACTCGGAAGAGAAGAAGGTAATGTTGGCATCACTTGAGTTTAGTGATTATGCGAGTGTTTGGTAGGACCAATTACAAGTGAGTCGGCGACCAAAACGGGGAAATACCAATCTAAAATTGGGAAGAAATGAAGATAGTAATGCCCAAAAGGTACATTTCTATTAATTACTATCAATATTTCCATTTTTAGTTACATAAACTTGTGCAAGGTTCCATGTGTGTGGAGAAATACCACAAGCAAATGGAGATATTGATGATTCAAGCCAATTTGGGGGAGGGTCGAGAAACTACAATGGAAGGGTTCATCAATGGCTTGAATCCAAGAATTATAGATGTGGTAGAAATTCAAACCTAAATTGACATGGAGGAATTGCTACATAATGCGGTGAAGGTAGAATAGAAACTACATTCTACAAGAAGACAAGTAAGTTCCCACAATATTTGGAAGGATAACCAAAAAGATCCTAAATCCACCTATAAGTGGAATGAAACAAAACCAAAGGATTCAAAATTTGTTTCAAAAAAAGAGAGGTGTCTAAAAAAATGTTCTTCCATAATAATTCAAAAGATAATGGAGACATCCTTAGTGATAGCTCTAGTGAGGTTTAAATACCACCATTGGATGAGTGTTCAGATGTGGAAGTTGAAGAACCCATACATGGAGCAGTATTAGTGGAGGGAAGTGCTTTAAACATTCAATTAAAATATGATCATGATTAGGAGAAGTGTGCACACATTTTTCATACAATATGTCACATCAATGAGAAGTGTTTTAATGTTAGTGTAGAGGTGAGAGTCACAAAACAATCCTTAGTTCCTTTTTCCATTGAAAATTTCCCAGAAGAGGTGGTTTGTGATGTTGCTCAATTAAAAGCAGGACATTTTCTTCTTAGGAGGCCATGGCGATTTGATAGGAGGATTATATATTATGGCCATGATAACTGTTTCTCCATTTCTTTCGGTGGTAGAAATATAGTTTTGACTCCATCAAATATTATACCATCAAATGAAGATCAAGTGAGGATAGAGGAAGAATACAAAAAGATAAAAGAAAAGAGTGAAAGAGAATATGAGAAAGGTAAAAATTTGAGTGAGAGAAACGAGTATGATGAGTTTAGAAAAAAATAAAAGAGAGAAAAAAAAATATTAAAATTAGAAGAGTGGGAAAATCGAGAGTGAAAAAGGAGAGACGAGTGACATAAAAAGAAATGAGGGAAATCAAAGGGATGAAAACACGAGTGTTGAGAAAAAGGTGAGTTTATATTCTGGAATAATTGAGGTGAAAGGTTCTTTATTGGTTAGATAAGTGTTCTTAATCATTAGTAAGAATGATTATCTTGCAACTAAAAAACTTCACCATTATTTTCCCTCTTGTGTTGTGCCTTTATTTCAGGAATATGGTGATCGAGCAAAGAATAGTTGGAAACAATTTCCATTTGATCCAGGTGGTTTGGAATGGAAATACCTACTACAAGGAAGACTTCCCGAACAAATAAAGTCAAATACCATGCATCGAAGAGATAATCATTTCTATGTTTTAGAGAAGATCAATGACAATTCATATAAGACTAACTTACCTAAAATGTGTGCAAATGTGATTATTACCATTAATGTTACTAATCTTTCTCCCTTTGAATATGAATATTTGAGGATGAATCTTTTTGAAGAGGGAGGGAATGATGAGAATCATGGTGGGCATATGCATCGAGGATTCGAGAGCTATCATGGAATGAATGGTGGATGGAGAATAAAATACACAAGACCCATGGCATGGGATTTGTGGCCCAATGACAAGAGCAAGAATGAGCAAAATGAAAGAGGCTTTACATGACCTAATTTTGAAATTACAAGAGGATGATCAACATGCATGCATAAGAGGATAAAATGGGCCATTATCACACTTATTAAAGCAAAAAAGTGAACCTAAATGGCCCACCCAAATTCTCCCACGAATTTAAATCCACTTTCATGAAAGAAATCTCCAAAGTCCAAAGTGGTGGGTCCCTTGTCTCCGAAGTCATGGTGGGAACCTTCAATGTCCTTGAGGTGGGGAAAAAAGTCTTCTTGGTGGATATCTTGTCCCCTAAATCTATGAGCTTGTGTAAAAAAAGTCAAAAATTGTTTTTTAGGCTTCAGAATTTTGTGGGCTAGGTGTTTGACATGTATCTCTCTTATTAGGCTATATATAGCAACCTCCTTGTAACATTTGGGGTTTAATTTCGAATTTGAGAGTTTCTATAATTATTATGCTTGTGTTTCTTGTGTTCTTAGGTGAATTCAAGTAAGGCTCATCAAAGGAGTGATCAACCTTAGTGGCTCTTTATAATTACAATTTCAAGGGGAAAGTCTCCTTGGGGTCCTAATTGATCATCCCCTTCCCCTTTTATTCCTCTTGCATTTCTTTTAATTTCCATTATCCTGTTCTTTATTCGCTTGTGTTTCCACATTTTGGTAACTAATTCCACACTCACATACAGTATCATATCATTTGGTATCATAGAAAGGCAATAGAAACTAGGTTCATTCATATCTATTGCTCCCATCTTTCTTTTTCTTCCCCTTCTTCCATTTTCTACCATCACCAATTCGGGATGAACCATTATTCCATATATTCGTGTGCTTTTTCTTTGAGTTTTTGGGTGTATAATATGTCATTTTAATAGTTCAGAATCTCATATTTATTCTCGATTTGAAAAAACTAAAATCTGACACCTATATTTGGAGATATAGCTGAATCAATTCATGCTACAGTTCACCCTTGTGAAATCTAACAATCTCCAAGGAGGATTTCCATTTGAGTTTGAAGTTCATGTTATCTCAACCATTTACACCATTATAATCAAATTAGTACATTTTTCATTTTTTGTACTTTGATCACAAAAATCACACTCTTTGTATCTCAATTCTTATTTATTGAGTCGCAAATAAAATCAAAAAAAAATCAAAAGAAAAAAAATAAAATAAAAAAAAGGATAATGATCATTTGAAACATTGTTCTCGCTCATAAGTTATAAATTTGATTTCATTTTATTATACATCATATTCTTTCCTTCATCTATATCCAACCTTCTTCTATAACCATTTCTCCCATTTACCCCCCCATATTTCTTGGACCTCATTGATTCAAACCCTTTTAAAATTTATGATTTTTAACGATTTCTATGAATTGATTGCTTCAACTAGTTGTATTCTTAATTCTATTTAAGAACAATTTTAGGAACCAATTTGTTGTGATAGAATGTGTGAGTAACATTTTTAGAGATAAAAAAAAGAGAGAAAGAGTGTGTTAGGAATTTAAAAAAAATGGAAAGTGAGGGAGAAAGAAGTGAGATCGACATTAAATTATTCATGAAAGTAGTCACTGACCAGTTTACAAGATTGAATGCAAGGTTGGATGGTATGCAAAGTTCCTCATCTTCAAAGGCTCCAAGAAGGCAAGAAATTAATTAAGGTGATTATGAGAACTCCGATTTTGAAGAATCAATTCCTAAGTGAGGGAAACATGCTACTTGGAGAGAAAATGACTTGGGAATCATCAAAGTGACACTTCCATCATTTCAATGGAAGAGTGACCCAGAACATTATTTGGAGTGGGAGGGGAAGGTTGACCATGTGTTTGGACTTCACAACTACTAAGAGGAGAAGAATGTAAAATTGGCAGTGCTTGAGTTCAATGATTGTGCAAGTATTTGGTGGGACCAATTATAAGTAAGTCGACGACAAAATAAAGAAAGGCCAATTCGAACTTGGGAAGAAATGGAGATAGTAATGCGCAAAAGTACATTTCTAGTCATTACTATCGAGATTTTTATTTGAAGTTACAAAAACTTGTGCAAGGTTCCATGTGTGTAGAGGAATACTACAAATAAATGGAGATATCGATGATTCGAGCCAATTTGGAGGAGGATCGTGAAGCTACCATGGAAAGTTTCATCAATGGATTGAATCCAAAAATTAGATATGTGGTGGAACTTCAATCCTAAATTGACATGGAGGAGTTTCAAAATAAGGCGGTGAAGGTCAAAAAGAAACTACAATCTCAGAGGAGTCAAGTAAGTTCACATAATTTTTGGAAGGATAACCGGAAAGATCCAAAATCAACTTCTAAGTGGATTGAAACAAAACCAAGGGATTCTAAATTTGTTCCAAAACAAATTGAAGAGGCCAAAAATAAGTTCTTCCCCACTGATTTAAATGGAAATAGAGACACAAATTTTCCTTTCTAAATCTCATAATATAAAGTGTTTTAAGTGTCAAGGACTTGGTCATATTGCATCTCAATGCCCAAAAAAGGGCCAAGGTTGTTTTGGATAATGGAGACATCCTTAGTGAGCAGTCTAGTGATGATGAGATTCCATATTTTGAGGAGAGTTTAGATATAGAAGTTGAAGAACCCATACACGGAGATGCATTGGTGGAAAGAAGAGCTTTAAACATTCAACCAAAAGATGATCATAATGAGGAGCAATGTGAACATATTTTTCATACGAGATGACACATCATGAAGAAGGTATGTAGTATGATCATTGATAGTGGAAGTTGTACTAATGTGGCTAGAACCTTGTTGGTGGAAATGTTGAGTTTTCCTGCTCTGAGGCATACAAGACCCTATAGATTTCAGTGGTTGAATGATAGTGGGGATGGGAGGGTCACAAAACAAGCCATATTTTCTTTTTCCATTGGAAAATATCATGATGATGTGTTGTGTGATGTTGCCCCGATGCAAGATGGACATTTTCTACTAGAGATACGATGGAAATTTGATAAGAGGGTTACGTATGATGGCTATTATAACCACTTCTCTTTTCATTTCAGTAGTCAAAATATTGTTTTGACTCCTCTAAGGCCCATAAAAGCATATGAAGATCATGTGAGAATAGAGAAAGAATACAAAAATAAAAAATAAATGAGTGAAAAAGAACGTGGGAAAAATAAAATAGTGAGTGATAAAAAAGAGAGTGATGAGTTGATGAAAAATGAAATGAGAGAAAAAATAAAAATAGTGGAAAAATTAAGAGTGAAAAAGGGGAGTTGAGTGGCAAAAAAAGAAATGAGGGAAATCAAAGAGATGAAAACATGATTGTTGTGCGAAAGGTGATTTTATTTTCTGTAAAAAGTGAGTTGAAAGGTGCTTTATTGAGCGGGAAAGTATTCTTACTCATTAGTAAGGATGCTTACCTTGCAACTAAGGAATATTACCATTATTTGCCTTCTTGTGTTGTGTCTTTACTACAATAATTTGGTGATTTGTTTCCTGAAGAAACACCCGATCGATTACCCCCTTTGAGAGGCATTGAGCATAGGATTGACTTCATACCTGGTTACACAATTCCCAATAGGCTAGCATATAGAGCTAATCCGGAAGAGACTAGAGAAATCCAGTGTCAAGTTGAATAAATCTTGAATAAAGGATTAGTAAGGGAAAGCATGAGTCCATGCGCTGTTCCGGTGATCCCAGTACCCAAGAAAGATGGAACATAGAAGATGTGTGTGGATTATCATACCATCAACAAAATAACAGTTAAGTACTGTTATCCCATCCCTCGACTTGATGACATGCTTGATGAATTACATGGGGCCTCTTTATTTTCAAAAATTTATCTTAAAAGTGGATACCACAAAATTCAAATGAAAGAAGGAGATGAGTGAAAAACTACTTTTAAAACTAAGTTCAGTTTGTATGAGTGGTTAGTTATGCCATTTGGTTTAACTAATGCACCAAGTACATTCATGAGTTTAATGAACCATTTCCTTCGTTCATTCATTGGAAAATTCATGGTTGTCTATTTTGATGATATCTTGGTGTATAGAAAATCTCTAGACAACTATGTTGAAAACTTGTGTTTGGTGTTTGAGACCCTTAAACATAACCAACTTTAAGCCAATATTCAAAAAATTTCATTTTGCATGGATTCTATTATGTTTCTTGGCTTTGTTGTAGTGGTGGAAGGGATTTGTGTGGATGATGAAAAGATCAAAGTAATTCAGGAGTGGCCCACACCAAAGAGTGCAACTGAAGTTAGATGTTTTCATGGATTTGAAAGCTTCTATAGGAGGTTTGGAAAGGATTTTTCATCCATTTATACACCTATTAATGAACTTGTAAAGAAACATGTGGTCTTTAAATGGGGTAAAAAACAAGAAAATCCATTAACACACTCAAAGAAAAATTGGTCAATGCTCCCCTTTTAAGGCTACCCGATTTCACCAAAGTCTTTGAAATTGAGTGTGATGCATCAGGAGTTGGTATTGGTGCTATTTTGACTCAAGAGTTGCGTCCAATTTCTTACATTAGTGAGAAATTGAATGGGGCAACATTACATTATTCAAATTACGATAAAGAACTTTATGCTTTGAAATGAACTATGGAAACATGGAAATATTACTTATGGCCTAAAGAGTTCATTATTCATTCTAACCATGAAAGCCTTAAGTATTTGAAGTCCCAAGGTAATTTGAATTGGTGGCATGCATCTTGGATAGAATTCATTGAATCTTTCCCCAATGTAATTAAGCACAAAAATGGTAAGGAAAATGTGGTTTCTGATTCTCTTTCACAAAGGTATTCACTTCATACTTCTCTTCATTCTAGATTACTTGGACATGAGTTACTAAAGGGAATGTATGAAAATGATGGAGATTTTTCTCAAATTTCGACATCTTGTGAAAAACATGGTTTTAAATACTATTACAAAAATGATGGGTTTCTTTTCAAAAGGGATAAATTGTGCATTCCAAATTGTTCAACTCGATAATTTCTTATAAAGGAAACTCATGGGGGTGGTTTGATGGGGCATTTTGGGGTTGATAAAACACTATCTAAATAGCATGAACATTTTTATTGGCCAAGCGTGAGAAAATATTTCATTGCAATTTGTGCTAGGTATGTCACTTGTAAGGATGCAAAGTCCAAGGTTCAACCTAATGGATTGTATTCCCCCTTTCCCGTTCTATCCCATCCTTGGACCAACATCTCTATGGATTTTGTGTTGGGATTGCTTCGATCCCAATTGGGAAGAGATATCATTTTTGTTATTGTGGATCGATTCCGAAAAATGGCCCATCTCATTGCATGATCAAAAACTAATGATTCTATACATATAGTAGATTTGTTTTTGAAAGAAATTGTGAGATTACATGGACTGCCCAAAACCATTGTAAGTGATAGGGATGTGAAATTCCTTAACCACTTTTGGAGGACTTTGTGGAAAAAATTGAGAACTAAATTATTGTTCTCAATAGTTGCACATCCTCAAACTGATGGGAAAACTGAAGTGGTGAATAGAACTCTTTCTACCCTCTTGCGTGAAATAATTCAAAAAAATCTAATGAATTTGGAAAAATGTTTGCCGCATGTAGATTTTTCATATAACTGAGTAGTGCATTCCACTACTAACTTCTCACAATTTGAGATTTTCTATGGATTTAACCCAATGACTCCATTAGATATTCTTTCATTTCCTACTAATGAGGTTTTTGATCTTATAGGTGATGAAAAAGAAAAATTTGTTCGGGACTTACATTCCAAGGTTAAAGCCAACATTGAAAGAAGAAATGAACAATATGTGTAGTAAGAAAACAAGGGTAGGCATAAGGTTTTACTAGAACCTGGAGATTGGGTGTGGGTGCATTTGAGGAAGGAAAGGTTCCCAGAGCAATGAAAATCAAAACTTCAATCATGGGGAGATATTCCATTTCATGTTTTAGAAGGAATTAATGTTAATGCCTACATGATTGACTTGCCCAGCAGGTTTGGAAATGTGGGTAATACCTTTAATATTTCTGATCCCTCTTCCTTTGAATATGAAAATTCGAGGAAAAATCCTTTTGAAGAGGGAGGGGATGATGTGGATCATGGTGTACACATGAAGTAAGGAGTTATGGGTGATCATGGCATTGATAGTGGAAGGAGAATTAATGGACAAGACCCATTGCATGGGATTGGTGGCCCAATGACAAGAGGAAGAATGAGGTGGATGAAAGAGGCTTTACATGACCTCATTTTGAAATTACAAGAGGATGCCCAACATGCATGCATGGGAGGAGAAAATGAACCATTAATCACACTTATTAAAGAAAAAAAATTAAACATAAAAGGCCCACCCATATGCTTCCACGAAATTTAATCCACTTGCGTGAAGGAAATATCCAATTTCAAAAGTGCTGGGGCCATTGTCTTCAAATCCATGGTGGGAATCTTAAATGTCTTTGGGGTGGTTCCTAAAAGTATTCTTTTGAGATATCTTGTCCTCTAAAGCCATGGACATGTGTAAACAAAGTCAAATTCATGGGATAAGGGTTGATGGTTTTTGGGGGTTTAGGGTTAAGAATTTTTTATGGCTATTAGTTGAGATTTTATAGTCGATTGGGGTTTAGTTTTTTTTGTGGAGATGTGTTTAGGTTTATGTGGGGATCAGGGTTTAGGGTTTTTTGGGTTGAGGGTTGTGGGTTTGTAGGGACTAAGGATTCGAGATTTCTGTGACTGAGGGATTAAGGTTTTTTGGTTTTAGCGTTTATTGTTTTATAGGGATAATGATTTTGGGATTTTGGGGTCTATGTGTTTAGGGTTTTTGGGGAATGTGGGTTTTGGGTTTTTTAGGTGTTTTGGGATGATGGTATTTCAGTAGTCGGTTAAGGGTCTTTTGGATAAGTTTGAGGGGTGTTGGGGCATAGGGTTGGGTGTTTTGGTGGATATGGGAAAAGTGTTTCATGGAGTTTCATCTAAACAATATTTTGTGTCTGATTATTGAATGTTTTGGGGGAATGAGAGTTTAGATTTTTTGGACCAATGGGTTGTTGGTTTTTATAGATGAAGGTGGAGGGTTTAATGTGGCTCAGGATTGAGGGGTTTTTGGGGTAGTGGGTTTGGGATTTTTGTGGGTGAGGGTTTAAGGTATTTTGAGGCAAATAAGTGAGGGTTTTTTAGGGGATGAGTGTTTATGGTTTTTTGTGGATTAGTGTTGAGGTTTTTTTGGTTGATGGTATATGTTTTTTTGGGATGTGGGTTTAGTGGTTTTAGTACAGAGGGATTATGGATTTTTGGTTCTCATATATTACATTAATTGGGTGGAGGGTTTTTGTTTTTTTGGAAATAAGGGTTGAGGGCTATTTGGGTCTTTGGGTATATTGTTTTTTTAATTTAGAGGTTGAAGGCTTTTGGGACTGAGTGTTTAGGGTTTCGGGGGTTTAAGATTTAGGATTTTTTACAACTGAGAATTTTGTGTTTTTTGGGTTTGTGTATATATTGTTTTTTAGCTCATGGTTTAGGGTTTTAAGGGATGAAGGTTTTAGATTTTTCAGTGTGACATTTGATGTTTTTTAGATGAAGTTTGTGAGGTTTTTTGGGGCAGAGGGTTTTGGGCATTGGGTGTTGGGTCTAGGGGTTGAGGTTTTATTGGTGATAAGTGTTGAGTGTTTTTTTTGTGGTAGTTGGTTGAGTGTTTTTTTGGGATAAGGGTTGAGGGGTTTTTAGGTATGAGGGTTGAGGGTTTTTTGGGGTTTAGTGTCTATTATTTTTTTGGGGGGAATGCTCTATTGTATTTTGGGGTTGAGGTTTTATGTTTTTTTTTGTCTGAGAGTTTAGTGTTTTTCAT
The DNA here is from genome assembly GCA_963277665.1 of Viscum album. Taxonomy (NCBI): domain Eukaryota; kingdom Viridiplantae; phylum Streptophyta; class Magnoliopsida; order Santalales; family Viscaceae; genus Viscum; species Viscum album. The sequence goes on along the minus strand of OY728137.1, from coordinate 593,389,618 downwards.
GTTTAGGATTAATTGTTTTTTGGGCTGATTTATAGGAATTTTTTACTAATGAGGGTTTCATGTTTTTGTTTTATGGGGATGAGGGTTTTAGTGCTTGGGGTTTATGGTATATATGTGCTAAGGGTTGAAGGTATTTTTTGTTTGAGAGTTTAATGTATTTTTTGCCGGAGTGGTGATTTTTTTTGGGATGATGGTTTATTTTTTTTTGGGTTAGGGTTTTGGGTTAATTATTGTTGTGTGTTTAGGGATTTTGGGGTTGAGGGTTTGGTGTCTCTAAGGGTTGAGAGTTGAGGGTTTTTTGGTGCTTTGGGTTGAGAGTTTCATAAGGATGAGGATTGACTGTTTTTTGGGACTGAGGGTGTATGTTTTTTTGGGGATAGGTATTTAGAGTAATTTAGGGATATTGGTTGAGTTTATTGTTAGCTATGGGTTAAGGGTAGTTTGGGGATATTGGTTTTGGTTATTTTCTTGCTGAGGGTTTAGGTTTTTTCGTGGATGAGGGTTTAATGTTTTTTGAGGCTATTGGTTTAGGGGTTTTGGGGGAAGAGGGATTAGATTTATTTGTGGTGTGTTTTAAGTGTTTTTAGGGGTTCAGGAATATTGTTTTTGGGTATGAGGGTTTAAAGTGTTTTATGGTTTTTGAAGGATGAGGTTTTAGGATTTTGTGGGATTGATTATTATTTATTTTTTGGGGTTTATGGAATAAGTTTTTCAGGGTCAAAGAGATTATGGTTTTTTGGTGCTAATCATTTAGGGTTTTTGGTAGAGATTATTGAGTTTTTTTGTGATGAGGGTTTACTTTTCTCTAAGGATGAGGGTTTTTGTTTTCACGAGATGAGGTTTGAAGTTTTTTTGGGGATGCGTTTTTTGGGTTTTGTTGGGTTTGAGGGTTTAGTGTTTTTGTGGGATGAGTCTTTAGGGTTTTTTGGGTTTGCGGTTTGAGAGTTTATTAATATGAGGGTTTAGGTAATTTTAGAGTTGATGGTATAGGGATCTTTAGGGCTGTGTGTTTTGATTTTCTTTGGGATGTGTATTTTTTATGTTTTGTGAATGAAGGATTATGTTTTTTTAGGATGATGGTTTAGAATTTTTTTGTAGTAGGGTTTAGAGTTATTTGGGATGTAGGTTTTTGGTGTTTGGGGATTAGGGATTATAGATTTTTTGGGATGGGGGTTTAGGTTTTTTGGGTTTCTGGATTTAGGATTTTATGGAGCTGAGGGTTTAGGGGTTTTTTGGCCTCAGGTTTTTCTATTTTTGGGGATGAATGATTAGGTTTATATGGGGATTAGGGTTTAAGGCTTTTTGGGGCCATGGGTTTAGAGTTTCAAGAGAAAAGAGTTCTTTGTTTTTTAGGGTTATGGGTATAGGGGTATTTGGGATAAAGGCTGAGTATTTTTTTGGGTTAGGGTTTTGGGTTTTTACGGGGTTGGGCGATGATAGTTTTTTGGGTTGAGGGTTTTGGGTTTCATTGGGAATGAGAGTTTCAAGTTTTTTGGGGCCGAGGGATTCATGTTATTTCAGAATGATGGTTTATGTATTTATTCAATAGGGGGTTTTGAAATTTTTATTATTGAGGGTTTTATGTTTCTTACGGGCTGAGGATTTAGAATTATTTAGGGCTAAGATATTATGGTTTTTGGTGTTGAGAATTTTGAGTTTTATATGGATAAGGCATTATGGTTTTTTGATTATGAAGGATTATCATTTTTTGGATGGGGGATATCATATTTCTTTGGAATTAGGGTTTTGGATTTTTTGGGCTAATGGTTTAGTGGTTTGGAGGGATGAGGGTATAATGTTTATAGGGAAATGGGTTTTGGTATTTTTAGTGATGATGGTTTATGATTTTTTAGGGTAGAGTGTTTAATGATTTATATGGATAAGGGTTTAGGGTTTTTTAGGTGGAGGGTTTATGGTTTTTTTGGGTGTATTGTTAAACATGTTCTAGGGATGAGGGTTAAGGGTTTTTAGGGGAAGAGGGTATTGTTTATTTCATGCCTAAGGGTATAATATTCCTCAGGGATAATGGTTTTATGTTATTTGGGGATGAGGGTTTAGGGTTTTTTGGAGTTGTGGTATAATGGGGTTTTGGATGAGGTTTTAGGATTATTTTATGGTTGAGGGTTTCGGTTTTTTCTACTAAGGGGACGTAGGGTTTTTTGGGCCTTATGGTTTAGGTTTTTGGTGCTAAGTGTTTATGGTTTTTTGTTATGAGATTTTAGGATTTTTATGGATTTTTGATTCTGGTATTTTGTGGCAGTCTATGGGGTTTTTTTGGGGGTAATTTTTTTTGGGTGATGAATTTAGGGTTGTGTGGGGTTAGTATTTAGGGATTTTGGGGCTGAATGATGATGGTTTTTGAAGACTGAGGGTTTTGTATTTTTTCACACCTATGGATGAGAGGATTTTGGGGGTTAGTGTAGTGGTTTTTTGGGAATAAGTGTTGAGGTTTTTTTGGCTATGGGAAAATAGATTTTTTGGGGTGAGGGTTTACATAATTCATTGAATGAAGTTTATGGCTTTTATATTTCTTATTGTTGAGGTTTGATTAGGGATTAGGGATGAGAGTTATGGGGGCTAACGATTGACTGTTTTATGGGGACTAATGGTTGTGGTAATTTTGGCTGCAGATTTAATGTTTTATTGGTGTTGAGGATTGAGTATTATAAATTCTAGCTATTGGATATTTTCTATGAATGATTGTCTATATTTTTTCATGGTTGAGTGTTGAGGGTTTCTATTGCATAATGCTTTATGGTTTTTTGGATTATGGGTTGATGGATTTTGGTTGCTGTGTTTGTTGGGTTTTTTAGTTTGACTATGTAGTGAATTTTGGGTCTCAATTTAGTTATTGTTTTGGGGATAATGGTTTAGGATTGTTTTGGGATTATAGATAAGGGATTTTTGGGGGTTGAGTGGTTAGCGGTTTTTTTGGCTGAGAGTTTATGGGGTTTTGGTGCTGAGGGTTAACCTTTTTGACAATAAGGGTTGCTGGTTTTTTGAGACTGAGGGTTGAGGGTTTTTTGGGATGAGGAATGGGGGTATTTTAGGGATAAGTGTTTAGGAATCATTGGTGAAATGGTTGAAGGTTTAATGGGTCTGAGGGTTGATAATTATTTAGTGCTGAGGGTTTATAGTTTATTGGTGGTGTGGACTGAGGGTTTTTTGGGGTAGAGGGTAATGGTTTTCTAGTGCTAAGGATAAGGTTTTTTATAGATGAGGGTTGGGGGTATATTTTAGATATGGGTTTTAGGTTTATTGGGGTTGAGGGTTAGTTGTTTTTTAGGGAATAGGGTTAAGGGGTTTTTAATGCAGAGTGTTAAAGTTCTTTTTGGATGGGGTATTACAGCTTCTTTGGCCTAGTGGTTATGGGTTTTTATGGGTGTCTGAGCATTTAGGGTTTTTGGGGATGAGTGTTTAGGGTTTTTTAATGCCAGGGTTTTATATATTTGGGGGGATGAGAGTTTAGAATTTTTTGGGGATGTTGTTTTTTGGGGTAGATGGTTGAGGGATTTTTGTGTCTAATGGTTTAGGGTTTATTAGAGTTTGGGATTAGGGTTATTTTAGGCTAAGGGATGGAGTTTTTTTGGGATGGAGGGTTTAAGGATATATGGTGATTGTGGTAGAGGGGCTATTTGGGCTAAGGGTTCTGGTTTCTCTGGGGAAAAGGGTTTACAGTTTTTAATGGTGAGGATTTAGATATTTTTTTGGATATGATTTCAGGGTTTTCATGGTATTAGGGTTGATGTTTTTTTATTCAAGAGAATTTATAGGTTTTTAGGGTAGATGGTTATGGGGCATTGGTGATGAAGGATGATTTTTTTGGGGTTTGTAGTTTATGATTTTTTTGGGGATAAGTGTTTAGGATTTTTTGGGAATGGGTTTTTTTATATTTGTAGGTTGAGGGTTGACAATTTTTTTGTATTAGGGATTAGGGATTTTGGGGATACGGGTTTATGGTTTTTTAGGTCTGAGAATTTATGATTATTTAGGGATAACTGTTTAGGGTTTTGAGGATGATGGTTTAATGTTTTTTAGGGTGGAGGGTTTTTAATTTTTTTTGAGTTGAGTGATGAGGTTTGTTTTGGGATGATTATATTTTTGAGATGACGACACAAAATATTTTGGGGATGATGGTTTTGTGTAATCTAGGGATTGGGTTCTTGGGTTTGGGGGGGGGGTGAGGGTTTATGGTTTTTGGTAGGATGTGGTTATAGAGTATTTTATGGCTCATGGTTCAAGGTTTTTTTAGGGTTGAGCGGTTTGGGTCTTTTTGTGCAATGAGTGTTTAGTTTTTTATGCAGATTTGGGTTTATGGGTTTTTAGGAAAAAGTATTGTGCATTTTTGGGATGCTTATTCTATGTTTTTTAGAGATGATTCTCCAGGATTGTTTTGGGATAAGATATTTTTTTGTATGAGGGTTTAATTATTTTTGTGGCTCAGTGTTTATGGTTTTGGTGGCTGATGTATTAGGTTTTTTTGTGTATGTGTTTTTAGGGTTTCTTATATCTGGGGATTTAGGGTTTTGTTGAAGATAATGGTTTATGTATTTGTTGGATTAATGGTATATCCTTTTTGAGGATGAGGTGCTAGATTTTTTGGGGATGAGTTTTAAGGGGTTAATATGGATAACTATTCAGGGTTTTTTTGGGATGAATGTTTAGTATTTTCCACTTAGGGTTTAGGATAATATATGGTTGAGGGTTTACTGTTTTCAAGGGATGATGGTTTAGTTTTTTATGTGTGTAAGTGTTTAGAGTTATTTGGGGCTAATGTTTTGAGGGTTCTAGGGCTATGAGTATACATTTATTTTTAGGGTGAGGATTTCAGGTTTTTATGAGTATTTATGGTTTTTAAGGGATAAGGGTTTTAGATTTTATGGGGATGATGGTTTAGTGTTTATTGGGGGTGACTATTTTGGTGTTTTTTAGGTCCAATAGATTTGAGATAATTGAGGATTTTGGTCTATGTTATTTGGGGGTTGAGGTTTTATGGTTTTCGGTGCTGATGGTGTAGTCTTTTTTGGGGATGATGGTTTATTTTTTTTCTAGGGATGATGGTTTATCATTTTTGGGGTTGAGTGTTTTTTAGGTATGAATTTTTATGGAAATTTTGGGGTGGAGGGTCGAGTGTTAATTGTGGATGAATTCTTTGGGTTTTTTTCATGGCTGTAGGATTAGAACATTTTATGAATGAGGGATTATATTTTCTCTGTGCTAAGAGTTTAGTGTATTTTAGGGTTTAGAGATTAATAAGTTTTTCGATCTGAGTTTTTATGGTTATTTATATATAAGGGTTGAGTATTTTTTGGTGATAATAGTGAATGGTTTTTTTGTGTCTGAGGGTTTTGAATTTTTTAGGGACACATATTTCTAGGTTTTTTTGGATGAAGGATTAGTTTTTTATTGGGATGATGTTTTTGGTTTTTTATTGATGATGGTTTATGAATTTTGGGGGATAAAAGTTAGTGTTTTTAGAGTAGATTGTTTATGGTTTTTTGGGGCTGAGGTTGTAGGGTTATTTGGGGATGAGGGCTTAGTGTTCTTTTGGTCTTATTTTTTTTGGGTGTTTTGGAGGTGAGGGTTTATGGTTTTTCTGGAATGATGGGTTTGAGTATTTTGGGGATGAGGGTTTAGAGTTTTCTGAGGCATATCTATTGGGGTTTTTTTTGGTGCAGTACGATTAGGGGGTTTTGGGGCTACGTGTTTATTTTTTGGGGGGGATGTGAGTTTTTGGTTTTGTAGTTCTAAGGGTTTACATTGTTTTGTGATTATTTTTTATTATTTATTGATTTTTATAGTTTAGTTTTTTTATGGTTTAATTAAATAATGTTTTCTTTTGGATTGAGATTTTATGATTTTTATGGGATATAGAATTATGATTTTTGGTTTTGGGTGGGTGTTTAGGTTTTTTTTTGGGATGGATGGATTATGTTGTTTGGTGCGTGGGTGTAAGGGTTTTAAGGGGATGAGGATTTTGAGTTTTTTATAAGGGGTAAGTAGTTTTTTGAATGTTTATATATATATTTTTTGGTTGAAAAGGATTTGTTGTTTGTTAGTATGAAGGTTTTGGGGTTTTTTTGATGAGGGATAGGGTTTTTGGGGATGTCATCATTCTTGCGCAGGGCCATGCTAATCTTCTCTGTATCGTTCCAATTTTATTTTGGGGATGTGGTTTTAAAAATTTTGGGGATAAAAGTAACTATTATATCCAGAAGAAGGTTTGGGTAATATTTTTAGAGATTGGGGATTTTGGGGATGAGGATTAGGGGTTTGGGGGATGAGGGTTTCATGTTTTTTGAAGATGAGGTTTTTGGGTTTTTTGGACATGAGGTTTTATTTTTTTTTTCTATCTAATGGTTTAGTTTTTTTGGGTTGGGGGTATAGGGTTTTTTGGGGATGGGGTATAGGGTTTTTTAATGATAAGGATGTAGTATTTTATAGTTCAGAGGATTGAGGGTTCTTTGAGGTGAGGAGTTATGAATTTTTTGGGATATTTGATTATACTGTTTTGGGGTCAAAGATTTAGGGTTTTTTAGAAGGCGGGATTCTGGTTTTTTTTGGTTGAGGGTTAGGGTTTTTTGCGGAATATTTTTTATGATTTATGGGTAAGATATTTGAGTTATTTTGGAGGCTAATTTGTTAGGGTTTTGGGTGAATGTATAGGTTTTTTTAGGGGATCCTGATTTATGGTATTTTGAGGATAAATTCATTAGAATATTTAGAGTTGTGGGATTATGGTTTTTTGAGTGGTCGGGTAAATATTATTAGTGGCTGATGTTTTAGGGTTGTTTTGGGCTGATGGTTTATGGTTTTTATTGATGGGGGTTTAGGGTGTTTTTAGGATATGGTTTTAGATATTTTTTTGGATTAGGCATTTGGTTATTTTAGGGATGAGAGTTTAGTTTTCATTGGGTACAAGGCTCTTAAAATATTTGAGGATGAATGTTTTGGGTTTTTTTGGAACAAGGTTTAGTATTTTTAGTGGAGAGGGATAATGATTTTGAGGGATGAGGGTTTGTTTTTTTCAGCATATTTTTTATGGTATTTTGGGTATTTAAGGTTTTATGGTGCTATGGTTTTACATGTTTTTATTGTTTAGGGGATACTATTTTTGGGGATATATTTTTTTGGTTTTTTAGGGAAATTTTTTTAAGGTTTTTTAGTTGTGGGTTTAGGGATCTTTTAGGGATTATGGTTAGGGTTTTTTGGTTTGGGGTTATAAATTTTTTAGGGAAAAGAGTTTAGGTTTTTTTGGTGCTGGGAATTTATTTTTTGGGGGGATGAGGGTTTTTGGTTATATAGGGAAAAGGTTTTAGTGTCTTTTGGGGGATGTGGGTTTATGGATTTTTTAGGGATGATGGTTTGGAATATTTGGGGTAGAGGATTTTTGTGTCTTTTTTGGGATGAGGGTTTAGTAATTTTATTGGGGATGATGTAACGCCCCGACCCCAGCTACCCGGAGCCGGTGCATTACTTCGTAACATTGGCATGATCACAAAAGATCAAGTCTCGAAAGACCGATTAGTTTAGTAGCCTTGGAAACACTAGATACATTCATAAGTATTACATTACATCATAAAGTGAAAAACTAATAACAAAGTCTTCATAGTCCACACTCATATCCTCTTCTAACTATCCCTGCAGGTCATTCATAAAATACTTCTTCACATCCTGGAAAATATTAAAACATTGAAAGGGGTGAGCTCAGATGCTCAGTAAGGAAATAAATATTGCGGAAGCTTTCATAAATAAACATTAACATTTAAGGCAATGTATAACTAAAACAAAAGCCTTTTTAAACTTTAACTTCAGCATAATATGGCAAAAATAAAATTATATAATTCCATTTACTTACTCACATGGATATTCTACTAGTCGAATAATCACATGCAATATCAATAACCACTTTCATAATGAGGGAATGTATAATGCCAGACATTTTGAAACTTTTCGTCAAGGCCTCGGCCAAGACGTCTAAAATGATTAAGGCCTCGGCCAAAACCACAAATCAAATTGGGAAAGGGCCTCGTCCAATTCCACATCTAGTTGTCTCATGCGACCTACCGATGCATCGAGGAGCTATAGCGGGCTCCACCCGTCACTTATTAAGTCCAATACATTCCTCATATAAATAGGTTTAAACATATCATAAACCATAACATAATCGTATCACATAAAACATGCATAAAGTAAACATAACATTTCCACATTTCAATCACAAGATGTCAATACAACACATTGATATAATAAAAACGCTTTCAAAACCATTTTCAATACCAAAATAAAAGAAAGTTAAAACTTTGTATTTATTTTTCATCAAAAAAAATGATGGCTTGTAGAGGAAGCCGAAACTCAAATAATGGTCACAGCGGCGGAGAAGTCGTTGTCGCCGCATATGTACGGAAATAAAAACATTCCCTTTTTGTCGTTTAGTAAAACGCTTCATATAAAAAGATTCCGTTTGAATAAACGTAAAAGTCAAAGGGGTTTATACACTGTACAAAAGAAATTTGTGTATAAAACAAAATATGCCTCAATGAATGGAGATTGAGACGAAGTCCCTTAAAAAGATCATTTTTAAATAAAATATATCTATTATGTGTATTCACTATATGTACACATAATGAAATTATAAATACAATATACGACATAATAATATCATGACATAATTTGAATGTAGTAGATTAACCCAAAGAATGGAAGTTGGGTTATGAAATTCCCTTACCTTGCGTCTTGTCCTGACTCGACCGTTCTTTAACCTCCTGAATAATAAACTAGAGTTAATTTCTATTTACTTAAGAACCTTTTTCATGTTCATTATTCATTTTATATCCCTTATTACCATGTTATGAACATTATGTAATTATTTAAGTTAATAGCGGTCGTTTTGTCGATCTTTGGTACTTGGGTCAAAAATAAACTTCTTATAATTACAAGTTGTTAATATGGTGAAATATCCATTATATCCAGAATTATATTCATGATTTAGATGTCATATATATCATATATATCCAGTATATACATTCATTCATAATATTACATAACATTTAGAGGTAAGAAATGAAATGCACCATTCATGGAGACGGTAAGTCGTACGTACGCATGAATGCTACTTTCATTTCAATTTCATATTTAATGGAACGAAATCATAATGATATAAATGTATAATATAATTCCAGTATAATATAGTGTATAATACCATTTACTCCATCCTTTATACATCCAACATATGGCATTAACGATTCAAATCACTTTGAGGGGGCGGTAGTCCGCACTTCCTAAAATGAAATTATCGTGTTTTACCCATAATAGAAATCATAAAGTATGCCATAAATGAGAAATACAGAAGCATAAGTAAAACATAAACATATTATATATCATATATAATAATAGTGACATCTTAATGGCCACCTTTGAAGGTGTTATATGAGTGTTGAACAATCATCGTTTCGTGAGGCAGAAATTCGCCATCCACAGAAACCGTATGTTCTTTAACCATTAGATATAGGTGTGTGTAAGTGTAGCTCGAATACTTCTTATAAAAACATCCTAGTATATTGAGGATACTGGTGTTGTTACAAAAGAAATGAATAAAAAGAGTTTAGGGGGTTGGAGAAGAAAAATGAAACAAAACAACATTAGAGAAGACATTACCTCAAAATCGGGTAACTCTTTTTGATTTGAGCCAAAGGCTTCCTTGGGAAGAGTTCTGCACAAAGTGAGGCTTCTAGGAGTAAGAGGGGGAAGTTGGGAGAGTATTTGGGCAGAGGTTGGCCGAGCCAAATGGCTTGAAAGTGTAAATGAGGTGGGAGAGGTGGGGGCCTTTTATAAGTGGAGAGGAGGGGCACTTTTGGAAAGTAAAGAAATATTACTTTATTTGAAAATGTGTTTCGGTTTTAAAAGGTCCCACATTGATATAATTCGTGGATAAGGTGATAAGGCTTTGAAATCCACTCATCCAATTGGTTTTGGCCATGTGTCAGTTTTAGATTTTTCATTATCATTTCATTTTATTTAAATCGTCAAATAATGATGTCATCGCTGCATCATTATTATGCCATAAATACTTTAATTTATTTAATGTCTAAAAATTATAAAACAAATACTATGATGTAGGAAATCTATTTATCTTTCCAATGACTATTTATAATCAAAAGTTGGACTTGTATAACCCCACTTAAAATTTTTTTTAGTAAAACAATTTATGTTAGTGCCATTTTCACTTTAACATTAAATAAAAAGTAATTTATGTCATTTCCCAACAAAAGTGGATCCATGAGGTCCCCAAGTTGACCCATGGATTGTCATGGTCGGCCATGAAACAACCAATGAGGTTGGTACATGTTTCAAGCTCATATCATATTATGAAAACATTATTTTTACCTTAAACTACACTAATTACCTCTAATCGCGATTAAGAACTTACAAGTTACTATTCACCAAAAAATTATTTTAATCTCATTGAACCACATTTTACTTCTTAATGACAACCATGTATGTCAGATATTTGAAAATCAAATCACAGAAGTGGTAATATTTCATTTAAACGAAAAATCAGTTATTTAACTACCACTTAGTGGTTTCACTATTCATAAAAAATTGAAGTTTTTTCAGAACAATGCCAAAATTTTACCCTAAGCTATAATTGATATTCCGAATTAAAAAATGATGTCTATTTTAAAAAATCCAAACATATATGTTGCATTAATTAATTTTATAATTAATTCCCGCTGTCACAACAAATAGCGTGTTTTTAAGAAACAATTTATATCAAAAGATTGGCAATTGTTTATGTCCAATTTCAATGTTAAATTAATTCTAATGACCACCATTGGATAAAATGGTAAAAATATATTCTAATTATACCTTAAAACCACTAAATAGTATAATTTATCACAATAAATTATTTTGATTAAAAAAGTTGTTTTAAAGTATTTTTCACTATTCATAAAAAAATTAGAAGTTCTCAGAAAAATACCAAAAATTCAACATAGGCTAATTTCGATATTCCGAATCCAAAAATGAAGTCCATTTTGAAATAAAAAATTTCTATAATTTTAAAAAGTGGTTATTACAATTCATAACGGCTACTTTGATTAGTCGCGGTGTTTTAGAACTCGAAGTTGTGTACAATGCAAGCTATTGCATTATTGAATGAGAAGCGTATCGTGGAAGCTCGGGGTGTTACATTCTCCCCTCCTTCAATAAATTGCATCCTCGCAATTTGAAATTTTTCTTTGAAAATAAAAGGTTGAAAAGAGAAAATACCTTTGAGGAAAACCCACATCGTAAATAAGGTTAATAAATATATAACATTAAAAGAAAGCAGGATAAGTACAAAGGTCACCCGATATAGCCCATTCTAGGATTATATGAAAATATGGATATGGAGGAGAAACAAACCATCAAGGTCTGATGGAGAGTTATAGAAAACAGGATTAGGAGAAAGTTTAACCACAAGAAAATCACAAACTTGTGATTGGTTAAATGGTCATTGAATCCCCAGTTGGAAAAGTTAACAGACAACATTTTTGTTTTAAGTTACCTTTTATAATGTTGAGGAATTTATTTAAGAGATTTACTAAGAACGTAAGGGAATATACATACTTGTTATGTATACTTTCATTCGTTAATAAATTTTTACCACAAACCCAACTTTTAATCCAAATGGTAACGGAACTCAAAAATATTCTATTTATCCTAATTGTATAAGGTTCAAAATGTTAACACATACCATTTAGATTAGTAAAACTATTTTGTAATAACCAGGGACTTCTTGTAGGCTAGTGGTAGGAAATAAAGGCTTGTCGCACTATGGTTGTGGGTTCGATTCCTGCAGCTTTGTCCGACGCGACGGGTTATGCCCCACCCTGCAGGTTGTCCTTTTCCTAAAACTATAGTATCATAATATTCCAAAAATAATCTTCATAAATTTTTTAACCGTAAAAAATAATATCCATAGATCAACTTAATCCACTCCAACCATTGTAGTTATCCAAAATACGTCTGTCCAGACTTTCTCTAAAAGGTCTCTTAATTCCAAAATCAATTTATCAGATTCCTCAAACAAAGTAAAGTTTCTCTTATTGTCACATACTAAAAATATAATTTCCTTTATCATATTAAAACCTTAATGAAATCAACAAGTACTGCAGTACAATCCATATGTATATATCACATTATTCTTATAACCAGAATATAATCCTTGAGTCCAAAAGCACCAATACATTAATTATTCCGCTTCAACTATAGTCACAGCATAAGATTGGCCTTGATCCCTGGGCCTTTTCTGAGGTAAGTTTCCTTGACGCTTAGGACATTCATTTGCATAATGCCCTGTTTTCCTACAATTGTAGCATTCAACTTTGACAGCCTCTTTCTTTCCCTTGCAATCACGAGCCTGGTGACCCTTTTCTCCACATTTATAACAAACTCCCATTCCTTTTAGGCAAGTACCATGGTGATTCTTCCCACAATTATCACATAATGGAAAATCCTTCTTTCCCTTTTTCCCTTTATCTATCTCTTGTTCCACCGTTCTCTTCTTCTCTTTCTTTACTTTGTTGTCATAAGACTTAGAGAATTCCTTTTCTGTCTTCATAGCACACGAGACAATATCTTCGTATGATGAGAAGGATTGTGATACTAAAGCTCGACGGAGAAATGGTTTTAACCCATCAAAGAAACGATCAATCTTACTCCTTGGGTTACGTATATAATCAGCAGCATTCCTCGCTAACCTTGTAAAGTTAGCCTCATACTTTGATACATTCTCATCCTCCTTCTGCCTCAAACTCAGAAATTGCCTTTCCATATCTGCTCGATGGTCACGAGGAAAGTATTTTTCTAAGAAAAGCTCTTTGAACTCCCTCCATTCCATATTCGATACATCATCGTCTTCCTTTGTGTTTTGAATCAGTGACCACCACTGATCGGCATCTCCAGTGAGGCGGTAAACTGCCATGACAACCTTCTCCCTTTCACTACTCCCCAAGGCATGGAATATTTTCTCTAAGGAATTTATCCATTGCTCAGCTACTGTAGGATTTGTACTCCCATTGATGGTTGGTGGTTGTTGCCTCATGAAACGGTCTAGCATTGATCCTCCACGTTGTGGATCAGGGTGCTCCATACGAGTAAGGTTATTATTCATAACCTGAGTGAGTTGTCCCAGTATGGTAATAAGTTGATCAGCACCAGTTGTATCTCCAGATCCACAATAATTATCTTGAGCAGGAGGGAAATCCCTACATGGAGTTCGTGCATTGATACGGTTTCCATTCCTTCCACTAGGCGCCATTTCTAAACAATGGCATACACTAGATTAGTTTATGAATCAAAATACATAATTCCATACTTGTTAAACACTTTACATAAATTGAACTATTTATGGATATAATCCATAATCATAAAAAGAAATGTTTTCTTTGAGGAAGTATGTACTCATAACCCTTCATAGTGGTTTGTAAATAAAATGAGAATTATCCTAAGCATATCCCCCGGGAGTGTCGTAACCAAGAGTGCAGCAAATCCCGTTGTCGTGCACCAGTTCCCGTTCGAGTCTAGCTCAAAGCGGTGTTTTCGGGTTTTACCCCTAGGTACATCTGTGCCAGAGCCGCCTATACCTGCTCGTATCCAGATAGGGATGTATTTCTCGGAAAACTCATAATATCTCTATAATACCAAAATTCTAGGAAGTTCTTTTATACTAATCCTCAATGTCTATCTTTGGGCTATGTGCTCTAATCAGAGTTTATCTAAATCTAGCTTCCAAGGTTAGTACTAAACTGCATCTGATACCAACTGTAACGCCCCGACCCCAGCTACCCGGAGCCGGTGCATTACTTCGTAACATTGGCATGATCACAAAAGATCAAGTCTCGAAAGACCGATTAGATTTGTAGCCTTGGAAACACTAGATACATTCATAAGTCTTACATTACATCATAAAGTGAAAAACTAATAACAAAGTCTTCATAGTCCACACTCATATCCCCTTATGACTATCCCTGCAGGTCATTCATAAAATACTTCTTCACATCCTGGAAAATATTAAAAAATTGAAAGGGGTGAGCTCAGATGCTCAGTAAGGATAACAATATTGCGGAAGCTTTCATAAATAAACATTAACATTTAAGGCAATGTATAACTAAAACAAAAGCCTTTTTAAACTTTAACTTCAGCATAATATGGCAAAAATAAAATTAAATAATGCCATTTACTTACTCACATGGATATTCTACTAGTCGAATAATCACATGGAATATCAATAACCACTTTCATAATGAGGGAAAGTATAATGCCAGACATTCTGAAACTTTTCATCAAGGCCTCGGCCAAGACGTCTAAAATGATTAAGGCCTCGGCCAAAACCATAAATCAAATTGGGAAAGGGCCTCGGCCAATTCCACATCTAGTTGTCTCATGAGACCTACCGATGCATCGAGGAGCTATAGCGGGCTCCACCTGTCAATTATTAAGTCCAATACATTCCTCATATGAATAGTTTTAAATATATCATAAACCATAACATAATCGTATCACATAAAACATGCATAAAGGAAACATAACATTTCCACATTTCAATCACAAGATGTCAATACAACACATTGATATAATAAAAACGCTTTCAAAACCATTTTCAATACCAAAATAAAAGAAAGTTAAAACTTTGTATTTATTTTTCATCAAAAAAAATGATGGCTTGTAGAGGAAGCCGAAACTCAAATAATGGTCACAGCGGCGGAGAAGTCGTTGTCGCCGCATATGTACGGAAATAAAAACATTCCCTTTTTTTCGTTTAGTAAAACGCTTCATATAAAAAGATTCCTTTTGAATAAACGTAAAAGTCAAAGGGGTTTATACACTGTACAAAAGAAATTTGTGTATAAAACAAAATATGCCTCAATGAATGGAGATTGAGACGAAGTCCCTTAAAAAGATCATTTTTAAATAAAATATATCTATTATGTGTATTCACTATATGTACACATAATGAAAGTATAAATACAATATACGACATAATAATATCATGACATAATTTGAAAGTAGGAGATTAACCCAAAGAATGGAAGTTGGGTTATGAAATTCCCTTACCTTGCATCTTGTCCTGACTCGACCGTTCTTTAACCTCCTGAATAATAAACTAGAGTTAATTTCTATTTACTTAAGAACCTTTTTCATGTTCATTATTCCTTTTATATCCCTTATTACCATGTTATGAACATTATGTAATTATTTAAGTTAATAGCGGTCGTTTTGTCGATCTTAGGTACTTGGGTCAAAAATAAACTTCTTATAATTACAAGTTGTTAATATGGTGAAATATCCATTATATCCAGAATTATATTCATGATGTAGATGTCATATATATCATATATATCCAGTATATACATTCATTCATAATATTACGTAACATTTAGAGGTAAGAAATGAAATGCACCGTTCATGGAGACGGTAAGCCGTACGTACGCATGAACGCTACTTTCATTTCAATTTCATATTTAATGGAACGAAATCATAATGATATAAATGTATAATATAATTCCAGTATAATATTGTGTATAATACCATTTACTCCATCCTTTATACATCCCACATATGGCATTAACGATTCAAATCACTTTGAGGGGGCGGTAGTCCGCACTTCCTAAAATGAAATTATCGCATTTTACCCATAATGGAAACCATAAAGTATGCCATAAATGAGAAATACAGAAGCATAAGTAAAACATAAACATATTATATATCATATATAAAAATAGTGACATCTTAATGGCCACCTTTGAAGGTGTTATATGAGTGTTGAACAATCATCGTTTCGTGAGGCAGAAATTCGCCATCCACAGAAACCGTATGTTCATTAACCATTAGATGTAGGTGTGTGTAAGTGTAGCTCTAATACTTCTTATAACAACATCCTAGTATATTTAGGATACTGGTGTTGTTACAAAAGAAATGAATAAAAAGAGTTTAGGGGGTTGGAGAAGAAAAATGAAACAAAACAACATTAGAGAAGACATTACCTCAAAATCGGGTAACTCTTTTTGATTTGAGCCAAAGGCTTCCTTGGGAAGAGTTCTGCACAAAGTGAGGCTTCTAGAAGTAAGAGGGGGAAGTTGGGAGAGTATTTGGGCAGAGTTTGGCCGAGCCAAATGGCTTGAAAGTGTAAATGAGGTGGGAGAGGTGGGGGCCTTTTATAAGTGGAGAGGAGGGGCACTTTTGGAAAGTAAAGAAATATTACTTTATTTGAAAATGTGTTTCGGTTTTAAAAGGTCCCACATTGATATAATTCGTGGATAAGGTGATAAGTCTTCGAAATCCACTCATACAATTGGTTTTGGCCATGTGTAAGGTTTAGATTTTTCATTATCATTTCATTTTATTTAAATCGTCAAATAATGATGTCATCGCTGCATCATTATTATGTCATAAATACTTTAATTTATTTAATGTCTAAAAATTATAAAAAAAAATACTATGATGTAGGAAATATTTTTATCTTTCCAATGACTATTTATAATCAAAATTTGTACTTGTATAACCCCACTTAAAAATTGTTTTAGTAAAACAATTTATGTTAGTGCCATTTTCACTTTAACATTAAATAAAAAGTAATTTATGTCATTTCCCAACAAAAGTGGATCTATGGGGTCCCCAAGTTGACCCATGGATTTTCATGGTCGGCCATGACACAACCAATGAGGTTGGGACATGTGTCAAGCTCATATCATATTATGAAAATATTATTTTTACCTTAAACTACACTAATTACCTCTAATCGCGATTAAGAACTTAAAAGTTACTATTCACCAAAAAATTATTTTAATCTCATTGAACCATATTTTACTTCTTAATGACAACCATGTATGTCGGAGTTTTGAAAATCAAATCACAGAAGTGGTAATATTTCATTTAAACGAAAAATCAGTTATTTAACTACCACTTAGTGGTTTCACTATTCATCAAAAATTGACGTTTTTCAGAACAATGCCAAAATTTCACCCTAAGCTATAATTGATATTCCGAATTCAAAAATGATGTCTATTTTACAAAATCCAAACATATAAGTTGCATTAATTAATTTTATAATTAATTCCCGCTGTCACAACAAATAGCGTGTTTTTAAGAAACAATTTATATCAAAAGATTGGCAATTGTTTATGTCCAATTTCAATGTTAAATTAATTCTAATGACCACCATTGGATAAAATGGTAAAAATATATTCTAATTATACCTTAAAACCACTAAATATTATAATTTATCACAATAAATTATTTTGATTAAAAAAGTTGTTTTAAAGTATTTTTCACTATTCATAAAAAAATTAGAAGTTCTCAGAAAAATACCAAAAATTAAACATAGGCTAATTTCGATATTCCGAATCCAAAAATGAAGTCCATTTTGAAATAAAAAAATTCTATAATTTTAAAAAGTGGTTATTACTATTCATAACGGCTACTTTGATTAGTCGCGGTGTTTTAGAACTCAAAGTTGCGTACAATGCAAGCTATTGCATTATTGAATGAGAAGCGTATCGTGGAAGCTCGGGGTGTTACAGATGAGGGTTTAGGGTTTGATGTGGTGTATTTTGGGGGGGGGGGGTTAGGGTTGAATTTTATTATGTATGAGGGTTTAGGGTTATTGGGGGGAGATATTTTTGGGTTTTTGGCAGAGAGATTTTGGATTTTTGGGTTTAGGGTTCATGGAAATTTATGGATGAGTATTTAGGTTCATTCGATGATATAGGTTGATAGACTCTCTTTGATATGGTTTGTAGTATTCTTGAGTTCTAGGGGTTTAGGGTTACTTGAGTTTTATTTTTGAGGGGTTTTGCGATTAATGGATTGTGATTTTGGTTGATTGAAGTTTTCAGGTTTTTTGAGGATTAGGGTTTATGTTTTCCCATGGGAGAGTGTTCAGGTTTTTTTGGATGAGGGTTTTGGGAGTTTAGGGCATATTTTTTAGGAATTTCTTGTCGATTATTTTTGTGTTTTTAGTGTTAATGGTTTTTTGGGGATGGGGGTTTATGGATTTTTAGGTTAAGGGTTTAGTTTTTTAGGGGATGAGGGTTTTGAATTTTTGTGTGGAAGAGGGTTTAGGAGTTTTGGATATGAGGGTATTGGGTTTTTTAATGAGGTTTTGTGGGTTTCTAGGGATGAGGGTTGAGGATTTTTGTGGATGAGTGTTTAGAGTATTTGTTTGTACAGGTTAAGGGTTTTCTGGTTTGAGGTAATATTTTTCTTGGGATGAGGTTTTATGGTATTTTTTGTGCAGATGGTTATGGATTTTTTGGGGTAGGTGATTTAGTATTTTTTATCCTAAGGGATTAACATTTCATGGAGATGAGTGTATAGATTTTTTAGGTAATATGGTTTTCATTTTTTTGGGATGATGTATTTGGGTTTTTTATTAGGGTTTACAGGTATTGGGGATTAGTTTTTAGTGTTTTTTTGTGATTAAGGGTTTATAATTTTCTATGGCTGAGGGTTTAGGGTTTTTTGGTCTGGTGGTTTTGGGTTTTTTACTAGTGTTTCAGGGTTTTATTGTGATGATAGTTTTAGATTTTGGGGTTTTTGGGATGGAGGGTTTATGGATTTTTCTAGGGATTATGGTTTTAAATTTTCAATGGATGAAGGTTTTTCCATTTTTTGGGGCTGTCGATATTGTGTATTTCTAGGTAGATTGTATTGAGACTTTTTTAGATGAGATTTTAAGGTTTTTTGTGGATGAGGGTTTAGATATTTTTTTGATGGTTTCGGGTAAATATGGGGATCATGGTTAGTGTTTTTTGGGTATTACGGTTTGGTGTTTTGGGGAGATAATTATTTAGGGATATTTGGAGATGAGAATTACAGTTATTGGGGTGTAGATTTTATGGTTTTTTGACATAGTGTTTAGGATTTATTGGGTTTAGGGTTTGTTGTTTTATTGGGCTGATGGATTCATTTTTTTGGGTAATTGGGTTTAGAGATTTTTGGGGGTAACAGTTTAGGGTCTTTTTTCTCTGATGATTTATGGTTTTTTGGGGTTGTCTGTTTAGAGTTTTAGGGGATCAATTTTTTGGGATATTGGGGGGCGATGAGATAAGGGACTTTGGGGATTATGGATTAGGATTTTTTAGGGTTGAGAGTATTTGATTTTTTAGAATGGGTAATTTAGGATTTTGGGCATTAGGGTTTTTTTTACAGTGAGGGTTTATTTTTTTATAGTTAAGGGTTTAGGGATTTTATGGATGAGGATTTACAGTTTTATAGGGATAATGGATTATGGATTTCTAGTGATGGGGGTTTAGGGTTTCTAGGTTTGAGGTTTTAGGAATTTCAATGTTGGAAGTATTGGTTAATTACATGGACAAGGGTATTGTTTTTTCCAGGGACAAACATAAGGGGTTTAATGGGGATAATGGTTAGGGTTTTCTAAGGATGAGACATTATGAGTTTATAGGGGTGAGGGATTAAAACGTTCTATGGTACATAATTTAGGGTTTCTGTGGATTAGATTTTATGTATTTTTAGGAATTATGGTTTTGGGTTTTGTAGATGAGGGTTTTTTGGGGTTTTTTGGATGAAGGTGCAGTGGTTTTGGGGCCAGGTTAATTGGTGTTTTTTGGGGATGCGGGTTTTGAATTTTTTCGGAAGAGGGTTTAGGTGTTTTGGGGAATAGGGTTTTGTGTTATTAAGTGATGAGGGTTTGGGGTTTTCATGGATGATAATGTAGGGGTTTAGGGGATTGGGGTTTAAGTGGTTTTTGGAAATGGGTTTTGGGGTTTTCTTGAATGATAGTTTTGAGTTTTTTTGGGGATGAGGGATTACAGTTTTTTGGGGCTGTGGGTTTAGGTATTTTGGTTCTCTAGGTTTTGGGTTTTTTGGGACTTAGTGTTAAGGGTTTTCTAGTGTTGTGGGTTTAGGGTTTTTTGGGAGAAGTGTGTTTAACGTTTTTGGAATATTAGTGTTTTGGTTTTTGGAGGGTGGAAGGTTTGGGGTTTTTTTGGATGAGGGTATATGTATTTTGGTGTAGAGATTTTATGGACTTTTGAGGCTAGGGGTTTAGGAATTTTTTGGGTTAAGGGTATTGTCATTTTTGGTGATGGGGGTTCAGAGTTCTTCGGGGATTAATGATTTGGGTTTTGGGGGGTTTGTGGTTTAGGTATTTTGGGGTTGAGTGTTTAGGGGTTATTGGAGCTATGTATTTAGGTTTTTTTTTGGATTAAGGATGATGTTTTTTTGGTTTAGGTTTTAGGTTTTTTTAGTGAGGATTGTTTTTCTATTTTTGGGGCGATGGTTTAGGGGTTTTAAGTTAAGATTATTAAGGGCTGTATATGGTGATAGTTTAGTCCATTTGGGGATTATGTTTTGTGGTTTTTTGGGTAGTGAGTTTAGGATTTTTTGAAGCCAAGGGTTTAGGTATATTGGTGAAGATGGTTTATGGTTTCTTGGGATGATTGATTAGTGTTTTTAGTAAGGTTTACAATTTTTTCTGATAAGGGATTAGGAATTTTGATGTGAAAGGGTTTATAGTCTCTTGGTGATGAGGATTTAGGGTTTTTGGGTATAAGGGTTTTGGGGTTTTGGGTGTAAGTGTTTCTAGGTTATTGGGGTTGAGGATATAGAGATATTTTGGGACTATGTTTCAATTTTTATTTGGGTTTAAGGGTTTAGGGTTCTTAGGGATGATGGTTTAGGGATTTTTGGTTCATTGGGTTTAGGTTTTTTAGGGGCTGAGGGATTAGGAGTTTTTGGGATATGGGTTTGGGTTTTTTGGGGCTGATTCATTAGTGTATTTTGAGAATGAATGTATATGAATTTTTTGGGATTATGTTTTTGGTTATTTATGTCTTGTGTTTTTAGGGTTTTTTGGTACTGAGTGTTTATGGTTGTTATGGAAGGGGTTTTATAATTTTTTGAGGATGAGGGTTTAGTGTTTTTTGGGTCTGAGGGTTTAGGTTTTTCGGGGAAGAGGGGTTTTGGGATTGAGGGATGAGGGTTTAGGTATTTTTTGGGACTATTTATTTTTTTGAGGCAAGGTTTTATGTTTTTTTGGCGTGAGGGTTTAGGGGTATTTGTGGAAAAAAATTTAGGATATTTTGGGGATGAGTGTCTAGTGGATTTTTGGGGTATTGATTTATGGGTTTTGTAGGCAAAGAGTCTTGGGTTTTTAGGGTATATGGGTAATTAGATATTTGTGACTAAGGGTTAAGGGTTCTATGGATTAGTGTTTAGGGATTTCGGTATGAGGGTTTAGGGTTTATTGGGGCTGACAATTCATGTTTTTTGCGTCTTGCATTTAGATTTTTTGGGGTTGGGGTATAAGTGTATTTTTAATGACTATTTTGGGTTATTTGGGGATGAGGGATTATGTTTTTTTGTTCTGAGGTCCTTGGATTTATTAGGGCTCAGTTTATATATATTTTCTTAGGGTAGTGGATTTATGGTTTTATGGGTTTGAGGGTTTAGGGTTTTTTGGTGTTGTTGATTTTGAGTTTTTTTAGGGTAGAGGGTTTACAGTTTTGGTGTTTATCTATTTAGGGTTTTTAGAGAATTATTTTTTAGCAATTTTTGGGTCTTGGGGTTTATGGTTTTTGGGCATGTGGTTTTAGGGTTTATTAGGGCAAAGTGTATTTTTTTTGGGAATGGTGGTTAATGGTTTTTGGGTCTAATGGATTAGGTTCATTTGGTGATGAGGATTATGGGTTTTGTATGAATATGTGTTTATGGTAGTTTTTAATATGGGATTTATGGTTTTTTGGCTAAGGGTTTAGGGTGATTGGTGATGAGGTTTTAGGTTTTTTTTGACTATGGGTTTTGGGTTTTGAGAGGCTATGTTTTTAGGTTTTTCTGGGGATGAGGGATTAGGATTCTTCAGGGATTAGGTTATACAATTTTCTAAGGATTACTATTTATGGTTTTTATAGTTGAGTGTTGGGGATTATTTGGGGATGCGAGATTAGGATTTTTTGGGGAATGTTTTTTAGTGTCTGTGGAGTGGTTTTGGATTTTTGTGTCACTGGATTTATGGGTTGTTGTGTCTGATTATTTAGGGGTTTTTGGGATGACTATTCATGGTTTTTGAAATGATGGTTTTTTTGGGATGAGTTTTTGTGGAATTTTATAGATAACAGATTTAATTTTTTTAAAAGGCTTTAGGTTCTATTGTGGAAGAGGTTTTTAGGTTTTTTGGGGCTATGGGTTTTTGTTTTATTAGACAACAGTTCAGGGTTTACAAAGGTATAGGTTTTTAGGGATTTGTGGGATTATGGTTTATTATTTGTTGGGGACATGGGTTTTGGATTTTTTGGGGCATAAGGTTAAGGGTTGTTTTGGTGTGATGGTTTAGGTTTTTGTGTTGATGCTTTAAGGTTTTTTGGGATGATGGTTCATGTTTTTTGGGGTTGTAGGTTAAGTTTTTATTTTTTTTCAATATAATTTTTTTGAATGGGTTTAGGGTTTTATGGAAAAAGGGTTATGGTTTTTTTAGGTCTTAGAATTATTTTTTGTAGAATGATGAATTTTTTTGGGGATATTAGTTCAGGGTTATTTTTTGATAAGGTTTCAATGTTTTGGGGATAATGTTTTTGGGTTTTTTGGGGTTACTATTTAGGGGTTTATGTAGATGAGGGTTTAGGGTTTTTTATTGATGAGGGTTGAGTGATTATTGATGGGGTGGGTTTATTTTTTTTAGGGATAATGATTAGTGTTTTGGAGAGAGGTAGATTATGGTTTTTCTGGGGCTAAGGATTAAGAGTATTTTTTGGATCAGTGTTTTTATGGGTATGAATGTTTAATGTGTTTTGGGGTAGAGGACTTTCATAATTTTGGGGATGTTGGTTGTTTTAGTTATTTGGGTTGATGTTTTAGAATTTTTTATGAATGATTTTTTATGATTTTTTTGGGATTGGGGTTTAATATTTTTTTGAGGTTTTGGGGATTATTTTTTGAAAAGGATTTATTGTTTTTGGGGGATTATGGTTTACGGTTTTTTAATGATGATGTTTTTTTTGTTTTTTACTGATAAAGGATTAGTTTTTTTTTGGTATGATGGAATAGGTATTTTTGGGTCTGAGTGTTCTGATATTTTTGGGGGTAAGGGTTTAGAATTTTTTGGATAAGAGTTTAATGTTTTTGGGGATATGGGAATAAGGTGTTTTGGGGTTGGGTGTTATTTGATAGGTAGGGATAAGGGTTTAGGGTATTTTATGTGAAGGGGTGTATTGTGTTTTAGGTCTGGGGTGATAGGTTTTTTTAGTGTGAGTAATTAATGTTTATTGGGATGAGGGTAAAATGTTTTTTGGGGATAAGGGTTGTGGGAATATTTGTGATGAGAGATTATAGTATTGGGTCAGAGGGTTTAGGGTTTTGTTGGGATAAGGTTCTACAGTTATTTTAGTCATAGTGTTTCGGAATTTTTGGGGATGAGGGTGTAAAATATTTTTGGGGTTTAGGGTCTAGGGATTTTCATGGATTAGGATTTACAATTTTGGGTAGAGGGTTTTGTGGTTTTTTGGGATAATTGAGTATGTTTTTTTTGTGTTTGTGGTTTTTGTTTTTTTGTGTGTGTGCTGAGGGTACATGGATTCTTGGTTCATAAGATTAAAGGTTTATTGGGTACAAGGGTTTAGAATATTATTAGGATGAGGGTTTAGTGTTTCTTGGGGATAATGGTTTGTGGTATTTTGGTTTGGAGTGTTTATGTTTTTTTGGAGATCAAGATTTATGGTTTTTTGAGGATTATGGTTTAGGGTTTATTAGGGATGATGGTTTATCATATTTTTTTTCTTGTCAGTTTATGGATTTTTGGGATTAAGTATTTTTGTTTTTTTTGTGGATGAGGTTTTAGGGTTTTTTAGGGATGATGGTTATTCTTTTTTGGGGTTCGTGGTGTTATAGATTTTTTGCGGTTGTGGGATTAGGGATTCTTGGGGATGTGGGTATTAGTGTTTATAGGGATTATGTTCTATATTATATTGGGGATGAGGGTTTAGGATTATTTTGTTCAATGATTATATAGATATTTGGGAATGATGTTTAAGGTATTGGGGGTTGACTATTTAGATCTTGGTGTGTCGACGATGCAATATTTTTGGGCTTGAGAGTATAGGGTTTTCAAAGCTGGTGTTTTTTTATTTTTATTAGATAAGGGGTTTTTACAACATGAGGGTTTATGTTTTATTATGTATGATGGTTTACCGTTTTCGTGGGTTGAGTGTTCTAGGACATTTAGTGATGAGAGTGTTGGGTTTTGGGGGAATGAGAGTTTAGGGTTTTTAGGGAATAATGAATTGAGTTTTGGGGATTGAGAGTATTGTGTATTTTGTGGGTGAAAATTGGGGATTCATTGGAGAAGTTGATTTAGGTTTTTTTAGGGTTCAAGATTGTAATTTTTTTTGATAAGGGTTTAGGTTTTTTTTGGGATTTTTGTTGAGGTTTTGTTTGGGCTGATGGTTTTGTGTTTTATTAATCAAATGGTTTAGTGATTTTGGGGAGGTGGGTTTTGGGTTATAATAGGGAAGATGTTTTGGGGTTTTTTTGGTGGAGGATATAGTTTTATAGGATCTAGGCATTTGGGGTTCTTTGGGGAAGAAGGTTTATGGGAATTTGGGATAAGGATTTTTTTTCATTTCTGGGTTTGAGAGTTTAGTGGTTTTTGGGGGAAATGGTTTAGTGCTTTTTCGGTTGATTTTTCATGGTTTTTGGGTGAGATTTTTTAGTGTTTTGGGGTGAATTTTGTTTAGAGTGATTAGTTTTTGAGAGTTTAATGTTTAAATTGTTGATGATTTAGGGTTTTTGTGGCTGAGGGTTTTGGGATTTTTCAATAGAGAGTGTATGTTTTTTAGGATGGGGGATTTTGAAATTTTTGGGTTTAGGATTTAAGAATTATGGGGGATGAGGGTTCTAGTTTTTTATTGGGTTCAATGTTTACGGTTATTTTGGAGTTTACGATGTATGTATTTTGGGGTTTAGGGTTTTGGGATTTTTTGAGCAGGGGATTTAAGGTTTTTTTGGATAAAGGTTTAATGTTTTCTTACGTTAAGTATTTTAGGATCTTAAAGAAATATTGTATAGATATTTTCATGGTAGATGGATTAGGGGTATTTGGGTGGTGAAAGTATAGTTATTTTTGGGATTAGGGGCTGGGGATTTTGGGGGATATGGTTTTGGGTTTTTTGAAGCTAAGGGTTTAGTTATTTTGGTTCGTAGGGTTTAGGATTTCTTGGGGATGATGGTTTAGTGTTTTTAGTGGTTTATGTTTTATGAATTTTTGTGATAAATGTTTAAGAATTTTTTTAGGGGTGGGTTTAGAATTTTTTGGTGTTGAGTGTTTAGGGTTTTTTGGTATAATGGTTTTCTGTTTTGGGTGCTATGGATTTATGGGCTTTGGGGGCTGTGGGTGTAGGGATGTCTGGGATTGAGTGTTTATGGTTTATTGAGTCTATGGGATTAGGGGTTTTTTTGATGATGGTTTAGGGGTTTTTGTTGCTTTGGGTTTAGGTTTTTCTTGGGTTGAGGGAATAGGGGTTTCGAGTCAATGGGATTGGGGTGTTTTGGGGATGATGCTTTAGGAGTTTTTGGGGATGAGAGTTTAGGGCATTTAAGGGATTATGGTTTGGGGTATGTAGGTGTTGATTCTTTAAGGTTTTTTGGGGATTTGCGTTTATGTTTTTTCAGGTATGGGGTTTTAATATATTTGTGGGATGAGGGTTTAGTGTTTTTTGAAGACGAGGGTTTAGAATTATGTGGGAAGAGGTGATTGGGGTTGAGGGATTATGGTTTAGGGTTTCATTGGGACAATGTATTTTGGTTTTTTCGGGGTAAGGGTTTATGATTTTTTTGGGTCTAAGGTTTTAGTGTTTTGGGGGTATATTGTTTTGGTTATTTTGGGGATAAGGATTGGGTGGATATTGGGGATAATCTTTTTTGGGTTTTTGGGGCTTATGGTATTTAGGTTTTTGGGGCTTTGATATTTGATATTTTTTCACTAAGGGATTTTTGTTTTGGGTTTTAGGGATAGTGTATTCTATGGATGAGGGTATATGGTTTATTGGGGTTGATGAATTTGGTTGTTCTGGGTAATAGGATTAATTTTATTGGGGAAATTATGTTTAGGTGTATATTCCAATGAGTATATTGGGTTATTTGGGGATAAGTTTTTTTTGAGGGTTTTTGATTTATTATAGCTAATAGTTTATTGTAATTTGGAGATGTGGGTTATGGGTTTTATGGGTTTGAGGATTTCGGGTTTATTGGGGTTTTGGACTTTGAGGTTTTTAGGTGGAGGGTATATAGTTTTTTTGGTTGTATATTTATTGTTTTGGGAATAATTTTTAGTGATTTTTGGGGATTGGGGTTTATGGTTTTTGGGTTTCATGGGGTATAGGTTTTATGGTCATTTGGTGATGATTATTAAGGTATTCTTAGGTTAAGGTGTTAGGGTTTGCTGGGATATAGGTTTTATTGTTTTTTTCTATGGTTCTAGAGTGTTTGGGGTCGAGAGTTTATAGTTTTTGGTGATTGGGGGTTTTGGGTTTTCAGGGGATTTGTGTTTAAAGATTTATGGGGTTGAGGGATAAGTTCTCTTCTAGGATGAGAGTTTAGGGTTTTACGGCGTTGAGTTTTAGGTTTTTTTATGGATGAGGGTTTAGGATTATTGGGGATTAGGGATTAAGGATTTTTTTGCTAATAGTTTAGTATTTGGGTGGTGGTTTTGGATTCTTGGTGTTGGGAGTTTCATGGTTGTTATGGTTGATGTTTTAAGGGTTCTGGGGATGATGATTCATAGTTTTTATCGGGATGAGGTTTTATGGTATTTTTTTATCATTGATTGCATTTTTTTGTGTATAGGGTTTAGATTCTTTTGTGGATGTGGTTTTAGGGTTGTATGGGGCTATTGGGTTTTGGGTTTTTTTTGCTGAGAGTTTAGGGTTTTTATGGGAAGAGGTTTTTTGGACATTGGTGGATTGGGGTTTATTATTTTGTAAGGCTATAGGTTTAGGTTTTTTTAGGAACAATGCATTGGGTATTTTGGGGCTGATGGATTATGGTTTTTTTACTACTGGTTTAGTGTTTCGGGCGATGAGGGTGTAGGATTTTTGGGTGTATGGGGTTAAGGGGTCTTTAGGTATGAATATAAATTTATTTGGGTATGGATTTCGAGTTTTATGGATATTGGATTAGGGTTTTTTTGGTGATGAGGTCTTAGGATGTTTTAGGTCTGAAGGAATCATTTTTTTGCGGATATGGCTTTGGGGGGTTATTTGGGGATAAGGGTTTAGTGTTTTATGGGGATGAGGTTATTTGGTTTTTTTGGGTGGCCATTTAGATTTTATGTAGATGAGGTTTTAGGGGTTTATAGGGATGAGGGTTGGTTTTATATTTTGGGTGCGGGTTTACTGTTTTTTGGGTTAAGTTTTAGGGTTATTGGGGGGATACATTTTAGGGTTTTTTATTACTAAGGGATTATACTATTTTGGGATCTATGTTAATTATTTTATGGGGATGAGTATTTAATGTATTTGGGGTAGAAGGTTATCATAATTTTAGGGATGTTATTTTTTTCATTATTTTGGGTGATGGTTATAATATTTGGGGATGTGTTTTCAGGATTTTTTTGGGGCTAGGATTTTTTAATTTTTTGGGCTATGGTTTTTGGGATTTTTATGGCATAGGGTTTATGTTTTTTTGTGGATGAGGGTTTATGGTTATTTAGGGATGGTGGTTTTTGGTAATTTTATGATGTGTAATTTTTTTGTATTTTTTTGTATTAGGGTATAGGAATTTATGGGTTTGAGGGTTTAGAAATTTTTGGGGCTAATGATTTAAGATTTTTTTAGAGATAAGTGGTTATAGTTTTCTATTGATTTTGGTTTAGGGTTTTTTAGGGCTGAGGGATTAGGAGTTTTGTGGAATGGGTTTGGGGTTTTTGGTGGATGAATCTTTCAGGTATTATGGGTATGAGAGTTTAGGTGTTTTAAAGGATGATAGTTTTGGGTAATTATGTGTTAGGTTAATATTGGTTTTTGGAGATGAGTGTTTATGATTTTTTGTAGAAGGGGTTTTAGTATTTTTAGTGGGTAAGTGTTTAATCATTTTTGGGAAAGATAGTTTTGCATTTTTTTGGGTAGATGGGTTTGGGTGTTGAGGGATGAGCGTTTAGGGTTTTTTGGGACTAAGTATTTTTGTTTATTCAAGATCAGGTTTTATGTTTCTTTGGGGCTAATGGTTTATGGTATTTTTTGGGAAAGTGTTAACATTATTTTTCAGATTAGTGTTTGGTGGATTTTTTTGCTATGGATTTATGGGGTTTATGTGATTAGGGTCTTCTATTTTTGAGGGATTTTGGTTACCAGTTTTTTTTTACAAAGGGTTTTGAATTTTGGGGATCAGGGTGTAGGATTATTTGGGGATGACAATTTAGGGTTTATTGGGGTTGATGATTTATGTTTATTTGTGTCATGTGTTTAGATTTTTTGGGGGAATTGGGTTTAGTTGTATTTGTATAGGATAAGCTTTTGTTATTTCGGGATGATGGTTTAGGATTTTTTGGTTCTGAGGGTTTTGGATTTATTAGGGCTCAAGTTTTGTAGTTTTTAGGGCTAAGGGTTTAGGGTTTTATGGGTTTAAGGGTTTAGTGTTTTTTAGGGTTCATGATTTTGACTTTTTTGGTTTGTAGGGATTATAGTTCTAAGGGTTATCTATTTATGAATTTTAGTGAATGAGTTATTAGATATTTTATGGGATTGGGGTTTATAGTTTTAGGGGATGATGTTTTTGGGTTTATTAAGGCCGAGTTTTTTTTTGGAATGAGGGTTTTGGTTTTTTTTTGGTCTGAGGGTTTAGGGTTATTTAGTGATTAATATCAAGGGGTTATTATGGATAATGGTTAATGGTTGTTGGAAAATCAGGTTTTATGTTGTTTTTGATAATTTTATTGGGGTTTCAAGGATGAGGGTTCAATGTTTTTGGTTATTGGGGGTTTTGGGTTTTTTGGGGCTAAGTGTTTATAGTTTTTTGGGGCTGATGTACAAGGTTTCGTTAGGGGTAAGGTTTAAGGGTTTTATATGTCTAGTTGTTTAGTGTTTTTAGGGATATGGGTTTTTGGATTTTTGGGGGATGAGGTTTTAGGGATTTCATGGGGATATTTTTTTAGTGTTGGGGGGGGGGGATTTTTTGGGGCTGTGTGATTCAGGGATGTTGTGGCTAATGGTTAAAGGGTTTTGGGGGCTAATGATTCATGGTTTGTTAGGGATGAGTGTTTTGGATTTACGAGTGGGGGGGGGGGGGTTAGGGTTTATTTTTTTTTTCAGATCATGGATTGTATTTTTGTAAAGATATTTTAGTTTATTTTCTGGTAGAGGTTATAGGGTTATATGGGGCTGTTGGATTTCAGGGTTCTCGGCTGAGGGTTTAGGATTTTTTAGGGATGATGTTTTTAAGGATTTGGGGGATTAGGTTATATTATTTTTTGGGGGATATAGGTTTAGGGTTTTTTGGGAACAGGGTTTAGTGGTCTTTTGGGATGATGTTTTAGGGTTTTGGGTAATGATGGTTTAGTGTTTAGGGTTTAGGGGTTGATGGTTTAGATTTTTTTGGGGTTGCATGTTAAGGGGTTTTTTTTGTCCGATGATATATTTCCATGAATTTGGTATTAGGGTTTAAGCGTATGGTTTTAGGATTTTTTGGTGATGATGGCGTAGGATTTTTTGGGGTTGAAGATTGAATTTTTTAGGGATATTGGTTCAGGGATATTGAGGGATAAGGGTTCAGTATTTTTTTGGGCTAAGGTTCATGATTTACTTGGAGATGAGGGTCAAAGGTATTTTGTGGACGAGTTTATACAATTTATTGGGACTATTGATGTAATATTTTTTGGTGATGAAGGTCTGGGGATATTTGGGACTTATGGCCGAGGGGTTTTTGGTGCTGATGGATTAAGTTCTTTTAGTGATGAGGGTTTGTGGTGATTTATGGGGTGAGGGGTTAGTGTTTTTCTTTTTGAAAAGGGTTTAAGATTTTATTAGAATGTGGGTTTAGGGTTTTTTACACTAAGGGTTTTTGATATTTCGGATGAGGGTTTATGGTTTTTGGTAATGGGGGTTTAGGGTTTTATAGGGTTAAGGGTTTCGGGTTTTTAACAGTGGAATGTTTAGCATTTTTTTGGGATGGGGTATTTTGGTTTGTTTGGGGCATAGGTTTTAGGTTTTTAGGGGGATGAATATTTAGGGTTTTTAGGGTTGTTTGTTTTTTGTTTTTTTGGGGGTGAGGGTTTAATGTATTTTTTTGGTGTGGGTTTAGTGATTTTTGGGGCTATGATTTTATGGTTTTGGGGATGATTTTTTTGTGTTTTTCGGTTTGAGGGTTTATTGTTTCATGTGTATTAGGGTTTGGGGTTTTTGGGTCTTTGGGATTACTATTTTTTGGGGTTGAGGGTTTAGTTATTTGGTCATGGATGAGGGTTTAGAGTTTCTGGGGCTCTAGGTTTAATATTTTTAGGGTTATGGGTATTAGGATTTTGGGGGTGAGGGATTACGGTTTATCCACACTGGATCATTATGTATTTTTGGTTTGGAGGGTTCTGGAATTCTTGGCCTAGGGATAATGCATTTTTGTGGACAAGTGTTTAGTATTTTTTTTGGGTTAGAGCTTTGTTTTTTTTGGGTTTGAGGGTTTGTGATTTTTCAAGATCATAGAATATTCTCTTTTGGGACAATAGTTTTCATTTTTTTGGCTAAAGGGATAGGGTTTTTTTGGGATGATTGTTTAGGGAATTTGGGGATGAGTGTTTAGGGTCTTTTAGTGTAGTGGGTATAGGACTTTAGAGGTTTTGGGTAATGGGGATTTAATGGATGAAAGTGTGGGTTTTTTGGGGAAAATTATTTTTGATTTCTGAGAATGAAGTTTTATGGTTTTTTGGATGAGGGATTAAGGTTTTTTGGTTATGAATGCTTTGGAGTTTTTGAAATGATAATTTAGAATATTCTAGGCCTGAGTTTTTAGGATTCTTGGGGGTGATGGTTTAGGTTTTATTGGTCTAGGGGTTATGTTTATATGTCGTTTCGTACTTATGGTTTTCTGGGGGTGAGGGTTCATGGATTATGTGGTTTTGGGGTAGGGTTTTTTGTTCTGAGTATTTTTGGTTTTTTGGGGATGAAGGTTTATCTTTTTAGGTGTGATGGTGTATGGTTTTTGTGGTTTAGGGTTTAAATTCGTTTGGGTGGAGGGTTTGGTGTTTTTTTTGTGTTGATTAATTGGTTATATTTGGATATAAGGGTTTAGGGTAATTTGTGGATTAGGTTTTAGGGTAGTTTTGGGGACAAGGGTATAGGGATTTCATTGTTAAGGGATTTGGGTTATTTGGGTATTATTGTTTTTAGATTTTTGGGGTGGTGTGTTCAAAGGTTTTTTGGTGTAAGTTATTAGGGTATTTTATGGCTGAGGGTTTGGGGTTTTTTGGTCTAAGGGTGAGTTTTCTGGGGAGTTGAGGGTTTAGTGTTTTTTGGGGATGATGGTTATGGTTTTTTGGGGGTGTGGTTTTGTGGATTTTTATGTATGAATGTTTAAGAATTTGGGGGATTGGAATTCATAGTTTTTTTGTCTCTTGTTTTAGAGTTTTTTTAGAATGAGGGTAATGTTTTTAGGGATGTTGATTTTACGGTTATTTGTGATCGAGGGTATATGATTTATTAGGTCTGAGTGGTTTGTGTTTTTTGAGAAGAGATTTTGGGGTTTTGGGTGGCTATGGGTTTAGTGTTTTTTGGAGTTCTTGGTTTTTCATATTTTAGGGATGGGGGTTTATGTTTTTCTAATGATGTGGTTATGATGTTTTCGGACTAAGCATTTAGGGTATTTTTGAGCCAATGGATTAGGGTTTTTGTAGATAAGGGATTATGGTTATTGGGGTATGAGGAGTTACATTTTTTTAGGGTTTTGGATTTATATTTTCTTTGGGATGAGGGTTTTCGGTTTTTTGGAATGAGAGTATTAGATTTTTTGTGGATGAGGAATTGGAATGTTTTAGGACTGAGGGTTTAGGGGTTATGAGTTTAGGTTTTAGGGTTTTAAATGGGAGATGGTATATTTTTTTTGGATAAGGATACATGGTTATTTGGGGCAATGGGTTTTTAAATTTTTGTCCCTGATGGTTTAGGATTTTTTATGGCTGGGGGTTTAGGGTTTTTTGGGGATGAGGGTTTACAGTTTTTGGGGGGTTAAGTGTTTATGATTTTTAGCAAGTATAATTTTTGGGTTTTATGAGGATGTGGTTTTTGGGATTATTTGGGTTTATGGTTTAGGGTTTTTATGGTTGAAATTATTTGTTGGGATCAGGGTTTAGGATTTTTGTGGCATAGGGTTTTTTGGGGATGATGGGTTGGTTTTTTTGGAATGATGTGTTTTGTTATTGGTGATTATGGTATAGGTTATTTGGGGGTGTGGGTTTAGGGTTTTTATGGGATCTAGTGTGATAGTTTTTTGAGGGAATAGGTTTTCGGTTATTTATGGTTAATGGAATGGAGTTTTTTGGGGCAAATCATTTAATGTTTTTTTATTGAAGGAGTAAACGGTTTTTTTGGGATCAGGGTTTTGTGTTTTTTAACCTGATGGTTTATAATATTTTATGGATGATTTTTTTGAATTTTTTATGGATTATGTTTTAATGATTTATTGATCTATGGGTTTAGGTATGTTTTGGGATAACGAATTTGGGTCTTATGGGGATTAGAGATAGTGTTTTGTTTGGGTAGTGGGTTTCATGATTTTTTGGAATGAGGGTTTTAAGTTCTTTTTGGGTTCAATGTTATGGTTTAATTGCAGATGAGGGTTTTAATATTTTTTGGTGTTTTGTATTTAGAGTTTTTATGGAATTGTGTATATGGTTTTATATAAATATGGGTTTATGGTTGTCTATTGATGATGGTATAGGGTTTTATGGGGTGATGGTTTATGGTTTTTTGGGGTAGATGGTTTATGTTTGTGGTGATGAGGTGTTAGGGTTTCTAGGGGATAAGGGTTTATGGTTTGGGAGATCAAGTTTGGGGTTTTTGGGGATGAGGGTTGGTGTATTTTGGGGATGAGTTTTAGGATTTTTTTGGGATGAGGGTGGGCGGTTTAGTATGAGTGTTGGGGGATTCTATGAATGATAGATGGGGATTTTGGGGCTGAGGATTGGGGTGGGTTTAGATATGTTCTAGGGATTTTGGGGAAGATTTTTTTTTGATTTCTTGGTAGTGGTATTATGATTTTTTTGGGTGAGGGTTTAAATATATTTGGGGATGGAGATTTATGGTTTTTTGGGGATGATGTATTGGGGATGATGGTTTTGGTGTTTTCAAGAGAAAAGATTATGATTATTTGGGGATGAGGGTTCATGATTTTTGGGATTGAGGGTATATGATTTTCTAGGGACAAGGTTTTAGTATATTTTCAAATGAGATTCTATATAGTTGTGGGGATATGGATTTAGTATTTTTTTGGCTAAGGGTTTATGGTTTTTTTGGGAGAGGGTTTGGGATTTTTTGGGGCTAGAAGATAATATTTCTTGGCTATGAGGGTATTGGGATTCAATGGATAATGGTTTATGTCAGGGTGATGGGTATAGGGTTATTTTAGATGAAGTTTTAGGTGTTCTTGGGGCTATCTTTTATGATTTTTGTGGGATAAAAGTTCAGATTATTTATGGTCCAAGGGTTTGGGGTTTTTTTTTAAGTTGACAGTTTATAGTTTTTTTAGGTTGAGGGTTTATGTAATTTTTTAGGATGAGGGATTATGATTTTTTAGGTCTTAGTGGGTATGGTTCCTTGGGGATGATACTTTAGGATTCTTGGGGCATGATAGATTAGGGTTTATTGAGGATAAGGGGTTAAGGTATTTTTTATGGTTGGGGGTTTAGTTTTTTTGGGATGAGGGTTTATGGTTTTCTGGGGATGAGGGTTTATGATTTTATTGGGAGGAGGTTTTAGGGTTTTTAACTAATATTTTTAGGGTTTTAAGGGGCTGAAAGATTAATATTTTCTGGTATTTATTAAATTGGTTTTTTTGGGGGTTGATATTTTTGGGTTTTTTGGGTCTATGAGTTTCTAGATTTATTGGGATAAGGGTTTATATATTTATGGAGTTGAAGGTTTATGGTTTTTTTTGGGATGAGTGTTTAGTGCTTTGAGGGGATGAGTGTTTTGTTTTTCTGGGGTTGATAATTTATAATTTTTTGTGGGGGGTTTTCAGTTTTTAGAAGATGAGGGTTTACGGTTTTTGGTGTCGAGGGATATGTTTTTTTTGGTTTTAGGGAATAGATTATTATTTGATTGAGGTTGTATGGATTTTGTAAGCCAAGGGTTATGTGTTTTGGAGGTTAGAGTTTATGGATTTTTGTTTCTAATTCTTACTGTTTCCTAAGGTTGAGGGTTTAGCATATTTGGGAGATTAGGTTTTAGGGTTTCAGGGGCCTGAGGGCTTAGTATTTTTTATTGATAATGTTTTATGATTCTTGGGGAAGAGGGTTTTGTGTTTTTTGGAGGTGAGGGTATAGGTTTTTTTTTGGTTTAGTGTTTAGGGTTCTTTAGGGATGAAGGTTTATCATTTATTGGGATGAGGGATTGGAGTTCATTGGGGAATAGAATTTAGTGTTTTTTGCGTGTGAGTGGATATGGTTTTTTGGATAATGATTTAGTGTTTTTTAGGGAAGAATGTTCAGATTTTTTATAGCTGTCTATTTAGGGTTTTTCATGGATGAGGGTTATGTTTTTTTTGTTTGGAGTATTTTAGGATTTTTTGGGATGAGGGTTTAGTAATTTTTTGGTCTGATTTTTTATTTATTTTTAAATTTAATGTATTCATATTTTTTGTGGATGAGGGTTTATCATTTATCCGAGTTGGGGGTTTAGGGTATTTTTTAAACGACTGGTTAGGGGTTTGGTATGGCAATTTTGGTTTTTTGGGGGATGGTGGTTTAGGGTTTCAGGGGTCTCAGGTTTTGGTGTTTTTTGGGATAATAGTTTGGGGATTCTTTTGTTTCAGGATTGGGTTATTGTTTAGGATGAAGGTTTTGGTGTTTTGGGGTAGAGGATTGGGGTTTTTTGGAGCAGAGGGTTGGATATTTTTGGGGACTGATGGTGGGGATTTTTCAAAGTAGATGTGTAAGTTTTTTTGGAGATGATAGTTGGGGGAATTTTTGATGAGGGCTTGAAGTTTTTTGGGATGAGGGTTGTGGGTTTTGGGAGGATGAGGGTTAGAGGTGATTTAGGAATGAGCTTTTTGGTTTTTTTGTGATGAGGGTTGGTGGATTTTTAGTTATATGTGTTGGGTTTGGGTGGGATGAGGGTTGGGTTTTTTTGTGTTGCAATTATAGGTTTCTTGGGAGAAGGGTTTACATTTTGTTGGGTACGTGATTGTATTTTTTTTGGAATAGGGAGAGGGGTTTGGGGATAATGGTTTGGATGATTTGGGGATGAGGAATTATGGTTTTCTAAGTAATAGTTTTTAATGATTTTACTAATTAGTCTTTATGGTTTTTGGTGTTGATAGATTAGGGTTCAGGGGGTGATGTTTTAGTATTTTTGGTGATTATGGTTTATGGTTTTTTTCAACAAGGTTTTATAGTTTTCTAAAACTGTGGCTTTATGTTTTTTTGTTTCTAAGAGTACTAATATTTTTTGGGGGATGAGGTTTTTTTTGGATGATATTGGGGATTTTTTGTGGAATAACAGCTTGGTGTTTTTACGGATGTGGGTATGATGTTTTTTAGGTTGGGGCGGTTCTAGTATTTTTCGATTGAGTGTTGAATTTTTTTTAGGGTAGAGGGTTGGGGGTTTGGGGGTGAAAGTTGGAAGATATTTTGGGATGAGGGTTTTCAATTTATGGGGCTGAGGGTTTTGGTTTTGTTTGTGCTTGTGTTTTTTGTTTTTATTGCTGGTGGTTTTTTGGATTTTTGGGGTTGAGGGTGGGAGGTTTTTTTGTGGAATGGTTTGTGGTTTTTCTGTTTCCAAGGATCATTTTATTTTAGGAATGAGGGGTTTGGATTTTATTGGGGATGACGGATGGGGGGGGGGGTTTGAGGCCTAGGATTGGGTTTTTTGGGGTTGAGGGTTGTAGATTTTTTAGGGCTTAGGTTTGGGGTTTTTTTGGGGTCTAGTGTTGGGTAATTTTTGGGGAAATGTGTTTGGAGTTTTTTGGGATGATTGATGGGTGTTTTTTGGATGAGGGTTTGGTGTTAGGGTTGGCTTTGTTTTTGGGATGAGGGTT
Source organism: Viscum album (assembly GCA_963277665.1). Classification (NCBI taxonomy): domain Eukaryota; kingdom Viridiplantae; phylum Streptophyta; class Magnoliopsida; order Santalales; family Viscaceae; genus Viscum; species Viscum album. The sequence continues at coordinate 593,353,387 of OY728137.1, read as the reverse complement.
GGGGGTTATATTTGGCTGATGGTTGATTGTTTTTTTGATGTTTTGGGTTGATAGAAATTTGTGGCTACAGGTTGATGGTTTTTTAGGATAGAGTGTACATAGGATTTTAGAGCAGATGCTTTTTTGTTTTTTGGGACTGTGGTTGAGAGGCTTGTGGGGAAGAGTGTTTATATCATCTTGGGTATGATGGTTGATTGTTTTTTTTGTTAAGGGCTTAGTAATTTTTTAGTATGTAAATTGAGGGTATTTGGAGACATAGAATTAGTGTTTTTAGTGAGATGTTCTTTGGGGTATTTGGTGGATATGTTTTAAGGGTTTTTAGGGTCGAGGATTAATGGTTTTCGTTGATGAGGATTGATTGTTTTTTTATGGTTTATTAGATTTTTTGGATAAGGGTTTAGGGATTTTTTGGGCTGAGGGTTTAGAGTTTCATCGGAATGGGGTTTTATGGTATTTTGGGGATAAGGTTTTAGGGATATTTGGGGATGAGTTTTTGGGTTTTTTTGTTCTCAGAGTTAGGGATTTTTATGTTTTTTGGGTTTGGGGTTTTTTAGACATGTTTTTTGGTGGTTTTTTGGGGAAATGGTTTTTGGGGATTTTCAGGATGAGGGTTACAGGTTATTGGGGATTAGGGTTGAGGATTGTGGGAAAAGGGTAGAGGTAATCATGGGCTTAAATTTGGGCATTTTTTGGGGCTAATTGATTTCCTTTTGGGAATAGTTCTTGGGGGTTTTTCTTGCTGATGGTTGGGGATTTCACAGTGATTAAAGAATTGGGTTTTTTTGGGGATATGGGTTGAGTTTTTTTGGGGGTGGGGTTGATGGTATTTTGGTGTCGATGGTTTTTTGTTTTTGGGCCTCTATATTTTGGGTTTTGTTGTGATAATGGAATTTTATTTTTTTGGGGATGACGGATTATGGATTTTTGTGGATAAGGGTTTTGGGATTTTGGAAATGATGGTAGATGGTTGTTTGGGGTTGATGGTTGTGTATTATTTGATGTTTGGGGTATGGGGATTGTTGGATCTAATGGTTTTTTGGGGGATGAGGGAATGTTGTTTATTTGTGGATATGGTTAGGGGTTTTGGGGTTAAGGGTTAATAGTTTTTTGGGATTAAGTGTTGGGGGTGAGGGTGAGGGTTAGTTTTTTTTCTGTTGAGGGTTAAAGGTTTTTTGGGGGATAATGGTTTATTTTTTTGGGGATGAGGTTTAATAATTCCTTAGGGAATAATGTTTAAATTTTATTTTTGATTAATATTGAGGTATATTTTGTGGTAAAAGATTTAGGGTTTTTTGGGGCTATGGGATGAAGGTTTATTGTTTCTTGGGGTTGGCATTATATAGGGACTGAGGAGTGAAGCTTTATTGGTGCTGACATATATAGGTATTTCACGGCAGAGTGGTTAGGTATTTTGGGGGACAATGGGTGAGAGTATCATATGGTTGAGCGCTGAGGGTTTTTGGGGATTAGGGTTGATTGTTTTTTTGGGAATGATGGATTAGTGTCTTTTGGGGAAGTCTATTTTAGGTTATTTTTTCTAAGTCATGTTTTTTCTATGGCTGAGGGTTAATTATTTTCTTGGGATAAGGGTCTATTGTATTTTGGGGATGAGGGTTAGGGTTTTTGGGGTTGAAGATTTATGTTTTATTATGTATAAAAGGTTAGTGTTTTTGTGTATGATGTCTTAGGGATATTTCAAATTTATGGATTATGGTTTTTTAGTCTCACATGTTTATGGTTATTAGGGGATGGGGGTGTCTAGTTTTTTTTTATTATTGATGGTTTAAGGTATTTTCAGGATGATAGGCTTTGGTTATTTTGGGTATTATGGTTCATGGAGTTTTCAAGATGATGCTTATTTAAGGTAGAGGGTTGAGGTATTTCTTGTGATGAGGTTTATGGTTTTTCAAGGCTTGTTGGATGAGGGTTATCCTTGGATGAGGGTTGAGGTTTTTTTGGGGGCTGAGTGTATTTTGTTTTTTGGGAAGAGGGTTTACATTTTTGGAGTTAATGGGTTCATTGTTAATTAGGGGTCAGTGTTTAGGGTTTTCTTCTACTTGTGTTTAGGTATTTTTGGGATAGTGGTTATAGTGTTTTTTGTTGATGAGTGTTTAGAGTACTTGGGGGATGAGGGTTTAGTGTTTTTATGATATTAGGTTTGAGGATTTTTATCAGTTATAAATTATGTTTTTTGGGTTGAGGGTCTAGGATTTAAAGGGATGAGTAATTAGTGTTTTCTTAGATTGAGGGTTTTGGTTTTTCTGTAACAATGGGTTTATCTTTTTCTAATTCTGATGGATTTGTTTTTTTTGGGGGGATGAGGTTTGAGGGTTTTCTAGGGATATGAGTTTATGGTTCTATGGGGGATGATGCTTTATGGTTTTCTATGGTAGATGATTTATGGATTTCTAGTTATTAGGGATTAGTATATTCTAGGGGTGAGGATCTGAGAATTTTTTAGACTATTGGTTTAGGGATTTCTAGGGATTATTTATTAGGTTTTTCTAGGGTTGAGGGTTGAGGTTTACTTGGGATAAGGGTTTTGGGTTCTCTTCGGTAGAGGGTTTCGGGTTTTCTAGCACAAATGTTGAGGGTTTTTATGAGATAAGGGTATAAGGTATTTTTTGTGTGTGATTTTTTATGGATTTATTTGGTGGATGGTTTAGGGTTTCCTAGGACTGATGGTTTAAGGTTTTAAATGGATAAGATTTTATGGTTTTTTGATGTACATTATTTATGGTTTTCTAGTAATGAATGTTTTGGATTTTCAGTGCCATAGGGTTTACGGTCTTCTAGGGATGATGGTTTATGTTTTTTTACATTGGATGTCATTGGGATTTCTGTGGAAGTGGTTTATTTGATTTCTGGGGAGTAAGTTATTTCAATTTATGGGGTTGTTGGTTTATGATAGACTATGGATGTGGGTCGAGAGATGTTTTTATAGAAATTAGGTTTTTTTTACTATCAGAGGTTCTTTGTTTTTTGGGGATATGGGTTTATGTTTTTTAAGCGATGGGGGTTCTAGATTTTTTTGGATAGTGGGTTCGAGGTTTTATGGGGATGCGGGTTCATCTCTTTTTGGGGGACTAGGTTCAAGGTTTTTTTTGGCTGATGTTTTTATGTTTTGTGTGGATGAGGGTTCAGGATTTTGTTGTGATGAGGGATTATGGATTTTTGTGGATGAGGATTGTAGAGACCCAGAGCCTGACGTACATGGACATTACATTTCTTCTGCGAAATACTTAATATATAATAAAAATAGACACACAAGGACCGTAATAGTTTCGTGTCTTTGGAAACAGAGAACATAATCTTCTAATCATGGTGGATGATCTTCAACATCTCCCATAAAGATCTTCCCCTTTTTTCTTACCTAAAACCTTTCTATAAATCCTGGGGAAAAGAATACATATAAAGTGTGAGCTCAAATGATCAGTAAGGGTAAGCAAAGAGAACATAAAACAATCCATAAACATTTGAATACAGAACCTTGAACATAAAATCTAAACATCAAAATCTTGAGCAAAGACATAAATCTTGGAAGTAAATAAGGAATATATCATCATGGAACATTAATAATGATAAAATATCATGATAATAAAACATGTAATTGTGTCATCCAATAAGCACATGTTTAAGATTTCTATGGTAGCCAAGGCATTACTGCCAAGACCATCTTAAAGGACAAAGTGCCTTTCTGAATCAAGTTCACTCCTCATTCCAGTCCTTTAACAATGAACCAGATTAACTTAACATTCCAACCATGTCTATCTTATGATATATAAATCCTTACCCAATGCATTGGAGGGAGATATAGGCCCCACCCATCTCATAATGAAATCATTCTTACTAGTGCCACAAAATAAACATTCATCATTTATAATAACCCAATGAATAAAATGGGTTTTATAAACACCATCCCATCATCACATAATCCATATAAAAGAAATGGATATCATTTCTTAATAATAAAAGTGAAACCATGTAAATCATAGAGACATTATATTTGAAACGTACACTTATGAAATATATTCATCTTAGATGGAAAATGGTTTTGATAAAACACATGAAATGAATTTTTGAGAAAAATATCCTTTCTTTTTAAATATCATTTTCTTTTCACAAAATTCCATGAAATTTTAAAAGAAATGGATTTTTTTGAAAATATCCTTGAAATATTTTGGTGGAAGCTTCATGAAAATAAGGCTTTATAAAACTGCAAAAATCCTTTCATGCCGTATAAGTTAAAAAAACATTTTTCTCGTACTTTTTCCAGAAAAGTCAAAAAGTACCTTATAAAGGAAATATTTCTTACATATCATGTAGTAAAAGTCAAAATGGATAAAAAGGACTTTAAACATACATGAAATCATTTTTATAAAATAGGGACATGGATGATAAATATAACCCCAGTAAATACTTACGAATAAACAATCTCGGATAAAAACGAGATTGGAAAAGTTGTCCCTTACCATAGGTCTGATATGCTTCGTACGTATCCGAACCTCCTGTATAATGATTTAATAATGTTATTGACTTATTAAATAATCATATTCATTTTTATGATATCATATATGGTTCACATATGACTTTATATTACCCGTTCTTTTGTAAATTCCATGTTAAAGTAGCATTTTGGGTAAAACCGTTTCATTTATCGTACGTGTTTGGACCTATTGTTTGTGATATTATTAATACCTATGGAATTATTTACTTACTTATAGAGTGTAAAACATGATTTATATATCATATATATTCAGTATATATATATATAATAGATAGATAAATGAAATAAAACGCACAGTTCATGGAGACGGTAGGCCGTACGTACGCAAGAACGTTGTTTTCCTTTCCTTATTGAATTGAATGAAAGTAAGTAAGTGACATATATATATTTATATACATAAATACAGTAGCTTTATCATGTCATATATTTCATTATTATTCATTATATATACTTTATAATTATTCTTGTATGGTTAACATGGAGAATGAATCTCATCGCGTCGTGGAGACGGTAGTCCGTATGTACACACGAGTGATGCTATCATTCCCATGATTGTGGAATTGTATTGAAGTGTATGTATAATATTTCGTAATAAATATCACTTTAAAATAATCATATATAGTTATTATTTACACCATTATTCCCATCCATGTAAGGTGGTGGTGGAAAATAGATTACACCACGACGTGGAGACTGTGTTCCGTACGTACGCACGCGCGGTGATTTTGTTTTCTGTAGGATGGAGAGAAGGTGAAATGGGGCTGTTTCAAATTTATAATAACATATCAGTATATTAGTGATACTGATGTCATTACTTCATAATGAAACAACTAAATAAGAAGAAGTATAAGAAGAAATAAAGTTGAAAGAATCAGTAACAGACATTACCTCTTCTTTGAAGCGCCTCTCCTTAACCTCCTCTTAGGGCACTAACGATGGACTTTGAAAAAGACTAGGACCTCTAGGATGTTTATAGGGAAGTGGAGAAGATATTCTTTCAGGGTTTGGTAAGCTTGAATGCTCAAAGTGGTGTGAGGAGGAGAGTGAGTATGTGCCCTTTTATAAGGGAGGAGAGGGGCACCTTAGGAAAACATAAAATATTATATTATAATAAATTCATATTCGGTTTTTAATAGCTCCAAATTAATTTATTTCCAAGATAAGGTGGGGATGGGTAGAAATAATCTCAACCAATAGGCTTTAGACAAATTTAGGTTACTAGTGTATCCTTATTATTTAGATTTAACTCTATGTTAAATAATTTAACTTTTACCGTGTCTTTTTGTTTTCTTACACTATATGGTTAATAAACTTACTATAACAAGCCAAACTAACCCCAAGTAGATCATTATTAATATATATATATATCCTTATATAAGTAATTTGTCTAAAACTTATATTTTTAGGAATAAAATAACAATTAATATTATAATATTTGTTTTAAAAACTATTTTATGTCAATTTTGACACTATTTGGTACTTGATTTTTGTGAAAATCATAACAACATGATTCGTTAAAAAAAAGTTAATTAAATATATAAAAACATGTCTTATTAACTTATAAAATTAGTGTAATTCATAAAAAGTCTAAAATTACATTTATTTGGGCATTTATAACATCAATTATTTTAATATATCCTTAATAAGGTAATTTCTACATCATCATTGTGTCATAAAAAAATTATATTATTTAAAGTATTAAAATTATAAATAAAATACCATTATGTAGTAAATCTTTTTATCTATCTAATGAATATTTATAGTCGAATTTATCTTATTTATAAACCTATATTAAAAATGTTAATGTTATTAAACATTGATTTTAACTCTTTTAACTCTTCTTTGAATTAAATAGTAATAAATATCTTAATCTAATCCATGTGGATCTAAATGATCATATTATATTCCTAAGGTTGTTTCTGGTCGAATTACACTTATCCAATAGAATTAGGATATGTGTTAGGATAATAGTAATATCATTTTTACCCTTAATTACCCTATTTACTTTTAACCGTGGTAAATAAAAGTAATAAGTTACTATTCACCAAAAATTATATTCATCTCATTGAACCACATTTTACTTACTGACATCAACCGTGTCTCTCAGATTTTTGAAATTCCACTCACAGAAGCGGTAAAATTATGTTTTATGCAAATTTGCAAACCGTCATAGGAGGTGGGTAAAAGGCGGTGAAAAGTTCAATAAATTTTTTTTATATCTAAAATTATTATAAAATGAATCCAATGAATTACATTGAAATTATATAGGTATTATGTATCTATTTTGACCTAAAATAAATTTAAATAAAATAAATAATTATTTAAATAAAATAGTTTGTTTTTAAATAGTAACCCCATGTTTTCACTATTCATAAAAAATTGAATGTTTTCAGAAAAATACCAAAAATTCACCCTAGGATAATTTCGATATTCCGAATCCAAAAATAAAGTCTATTTTGAAAGGTAAAATTTATAAAATTTCTAAAATTGGTTATTACTATTCATAACGACTAGTTTATATAAAGGTTGGGGCCGAAGCCTCATTTTTATTATTAAATCAAAGCAAACACCTCTTTAGTGTAATACACATGCTATCGAGGAAGGTCGTGATTGCGTGTAATGCAATCCAAGTCAAAGATGCGTGTATGGAAAGCTCCCTCCAGTGTTGCGTATAACATAATCAAAACTCATTTCATTTATACATTAAACAAAATCTATACTTAATGTTGCGTAGAATAATTCTTACAAAACGATCTTGAAATTGAGTGTAACACGATCCAAGAATAGTGTTTCATATACTACAGGATAATCATGGTGTAGCGTAAAACACAAGACATAAATTAAATTAAAAGAATATTTTTCATAAAATATCGGGGTGTTACATTCTACCCCCCTTAAAATGAATTTCGCCCTAGAAATTCGTCGGGGTTATAAATGGTCTACTACATGAAAGTTTCTTTCATAGAAACCCACACCTTAAAAATGAATACTAATACTTCATTTTAAAAAGTTAAGTCAGAAATGTAACGGTTACCCAGATTAACTCATCATTGGGTTTCCGCATAGGAGAACACGGTTGAAAATATGGATATGGAAGAAAAATCTAACCATCAAGTTCTGATGGAGAGTGGTAGAGAACATGGCTATGAAAAAAGCCAACAATCACAAATCCCTAAATTTGTGATGATTTAAGGTACTATCTGATTCATGAGGTATAAGAGCACTAGGAAAACATTTTTGGTTTTCAATATCATTAAAATAAATACTTAATTGATTTTGGTACAATCTCACCGTTTTTCGTGACTTCAACAATTTCCAATTCATCTCTTAAAGAAATGAAGTTGAATTTGTCATTCGTGAAGTGTTAGCAGATCATGTGATAGAATTATAGGTCATTTCATCTGTCTCAAACATAAGGTTAGCAAATGTTATATACATAAGTCCATCTATGGTGAAATTAATCGTATATGGTTCCTAAAATGGACTTATACTTCATCTATCATATCGCATAATAAAATAAAACTAGTTTCTACTAACTAGGGACTTCCTGTAGGCTTGTGGTAGGTGATAAAGGCCTATTGCATTTTGATTGTGGGTTCGATTCCGGCAACCTTGTCCGACGCGATGGGTTGTCACACGTCTTATGGGTTGTCCTTTTTTCTAAAACTACACTATTATAACATTCCAGAAATAGTATAAAAAAAGTTCTATTCTTAAACAATTCTATATGATGTCCAACATATCCATTCCAACCATTAGTCTTATCGAAAATACTTTTGTCCAATCTTATAGAATAATGAAAAAGATTACAAGAAATGTTATCAACCAAACATGTGAATACCATCATTTATCCCCCATATATCATAAAATATATCTTTTTGGTCACATTCCAGACAAGTGAATACCTTAATTATGTATTCTCTTGAAAATTGAATACCCGTTGATCCTTAGTGAAAACATGAATTCTGAAAAAAGTTAGCTCTTTCCACATACCAAATTCCCAAAATTTCTATACACTCAAACCATGATATCACTTAGTCCTTATATCAATTAGAAGCTCATGAATACTGTCAAACATATTATTTTCTCTTTATACCTTCATTATGCACATATCATCTTCTTTCCAAACATATTTCAATCACTTTTCATGGTTACTGGTACCATATAATTATTGAAAATACATATATATTCCAAAATTCCACAATACCATAAATCAGATTCCATGATACTATTTTGAAATCCCATTACATAAACACTTAATCATTACACAACATCATTGCCATTCTCAACATCACAAATAGTGATTTCATGTGACTTCCCTTTATCCTTTTCCTTAAGAGGTTTCTCACATTGATCATCATTAACCCTTGGATTAGGGAATTGATTAGCATAATGACCCATTTCCTTGAACTTGAAGTATTGAAGCGTTGGTGGTGCGTTCTCTGTAGTCTTTTATTTATTCACATCATTAGCAACCCTTTTCCATTACTTTGACACTCAGCTACTTGAATACCTTCTTTTCCACACTTAAAACATTTTATAGTCCTTTTAAGACAATCTCCACCACGCTTCATTCCACACATTGAGCATAAAGAAACATTTATCTTATTTTCACCATTATTCTGTGATTTCTCCTTGTACTCCATCTTTTGTTTCTTGTCAAAACCATGAGATGGATATGTAAAACCAACTTCCATTTCTACCTTGATAGCACAACACACAATTTCTTTATAGCTACCAATGTCTCTTATAGATAATGCCCTTCGAAGACTTGGTTTTAAGAAACTAAAGAATCTATCAATTTTACTTTCAGGTTGGGTGATAATGCCAGATGCATACCTTCCAAGACTTGCAAAATTCGCTTTGTATATACCAATAAATTCATCATCCTTTTTATTAAGCTCAAGGAAATAATTTTTCTTCTTTGTTCGAAGAATACGAGGGATGTACTTATTGAAAAATAAGTTCTTGAACTCATCCCATTACATGGATTCAATTTCATCTTGGGACCTTGTATTCTTGATAAGATTCCACCATTGATCAGCTTTACCTTCCAAATGATATACTTCTAAGATGAATTTATCATGTTTAGAACATTGAAGAACTGAAAATATCTTTTTAGTAGTATTGATCAATTGTTCAACAACTAATGGATCAGTAGACCCACTGAAAGAAGGTGGACGTTTCCTCATGAAAGACTCAATAGAATATTGTTCCCTTCTCTGCTCATTTGGATTTCCAGAATGATTCATAGCTTGTGAAAGTATAGCAATAATATTTTTCACTACATATCCCATAACATTGGTTTGTTTAGGAGGAAAATCATTGACTTTTCTATTACATTGATCAACACGGTTCCTTCGGGTTCCAGCCATCATATAAAACCCAAAAAGAATAGTGTGAGAGGAAAAAATCAAGCTAGTAAAACAACAAAATAAAGTGGGAGTACCTTCAATATCTAACATCTTAGGTTTAATTCTAATATCATTACCATAATTATAGGACTATAACCATTACTTATACCTAACCGTAGGGACATTACTAAACCTTAGGGACATCCCTAGACATCCCTTAGAAATATCTCTTGGGATCTCACTAACGTTTTGGCGTCCTAGTTTCCAAAGGTTAACTAAACCTTTCCTCTGATACCAACTGTAGAGACCGAAATCCCGACATTCATGGACATTACATTTCTTCTACGGAATACTTAATACATAACAAAAATAGACACATAAGGACCATAATAGTTTAGTGTCTTTGGAAACTGATAACATAATCTTCTAATCATGGTGGATTATCTTCAACATCTCCCATGAAGATCTTCCCCTTTTGTTTTCATACCTAAAACCTTTATTTAAATATTGTGGAAAATAAATCATATAAAGTGTGAGCTCAAATTCTCAGTAAGGATAGGCATAGAGAACATAAAATAATCCATTAACATTTTAATACAACAACATGAAAATAAAATATAAACATCAAAATCTTGAGCAAAGACATAAATCTTGGAAGTACTTAAGGAATATATCATCATGGAACATTAATCATGATAAAATATCATGACAATAAAACATTTAATTGTGGCATCCATTAAGAAAATGTTTATGATTTCAATGGCAGCCAAGGCATTGCTTCCATGACCATCTTAATGGACAAATTCCCTTTTTGAATTGAGTTCACTCCTCATTCCAGTCCTGTAACACTGAACCATATTAACTTACCATTCCAGCCATGTCTATCTCATGAGATATAAATCTTTACCCAATGCATTGGAGGGAGATATAGGTACCACCCATCACATAATGAAATCATTTTTACTTGTGCCACAAAATAACCATTCATCATTCAAAATAACCCAACGAATAAAATGTGTTTTATAAAAAACATCCCATCATCACATAATCCATATAAAAGAAATGAATATCATTTGATAATAAGAAAAGTGAAACCATGTAAATCATAGAGACATTATACTTGAAACATACACTTATGAAATATTTTCATCTTAGATGGAAAATGGTTTTGATAAAACACTTGAAATGAATTCTTGAAGAAAATATACTTTCTTTGTAAAAAACATTTTCTTTTCACAAAATGACATCAAATTTTAAATGAAATGGATTTTTTTGAAAATAGTCTTGAATTATTTTGGTGGAATCTTCCTGAAAATAAGGCTTTATAAAATCGTAAAAAGCATTTCATGCCGTATAAGTTAAAAAAACATTCTTCTCATACTTTTTCCAGAAAAGTCATAAAGTACCTCGGAAAGGAAAGATAACTTACATATCATTTAGTAAAATTCAAAAATGGATAAAAATGACATTAAACATAAATGAAATCATTTTTATAAAATAGGGACATGGGCAATAAATATAACCCCAGTAAATACTTACGAATAATCAATCTCGGATAAAAACGAGATTGGAAAAGTTATCCATTACCTTAGGTCCGATATGCTTCGTACATATCCGAACCTCCTGTATAATGATTTATATAAATTTATTGACTTATTACAGAATCATATTCATTGTTATGATATCATATATGGTTTAATTATGACTTTATATTACCCGTTCTTTGGTAAATTCCATGTTAAAGTAGCGATTTGTGTAAAATCGATTCATTTATCGTACGTGTTTGGACCTGTTTTTCTTTATATTATTAATACTTATGGCATGATTTACTTAATTATATAGTGTAAAACATGATTTATATATCATATATATATTCAGTATATATATATATAATAGATAGATAAATAAAATGAAACACACCGTTCATGGAGACGGTAGGCCGTACGTACGCATGAACGCTGTTTTCCTTTCCTTATTTACTTGAATGGAAGTAAGTAGATGACATATATATACATACATAAATACAGTAGCTTTTTAATTTCATATATTTCATTATTATTCAATATATATACATTATAATTATTCTTGTATGGTTAACATGGAGAATGAATCTCATCGCGTCGTGGAGACGGTAGTCCGTACGTACGCACGAGCGATGCTATTGTTCCCATGATCATGGAATTGTATTGAAGTGTATGTATAATATTTAAGAATCAATATCAATTTAAAATAATAATATATAGTAATTATTTACACCATTATACCAATCCAAGTAAGGTGGTGGTGGAAAACAGATTACACCACGGTGTGGAGACGGTATATCGTACGTACACACGCGCGGTGATTTCGTTTTCCATAGGATGGATAGAAATTGAAATAGGGTTGTTTCATATTTATAATGACATATAAGTATATGAGTTATACTGATGTTATTAATTCATAATGAAACAACTAAAGAAGAAGAAGTAGAAGAAGAAATAAAGTTGAAAGAATCGGTAACAGACGTTACAACTTCTTTCAAGTGCCTCTCCTTAAACTCCTCTTAGGGCACTAAATATGGTTTTTGAAAAAGACAAATACCTCTAGGATGTTTCTAGGGAAGTGGAGAATATATTTTTTCAGGACTTGGCCGAGCTTGAATTCTCAAAGTGGTGTGAGGAGGAGAGGGAGGAGGTTCCCTTTTATAAGGGAGGAGAGGGGCACCATAGGAAAACTTAAAATATTATTTAATAATAAAGTCATATTTGGTTATTAATAGATCAAAATTGATTTACTTCTAAGCTAAGGTGGGGATGGGTCTAAATCCTCTCATCCAATATGTTTTAGACAAGTTTAGGTTACTATTTTATCCTTATCATTTTTATTTTACTCTATGTTAAATAATTAACTTTTACCGCTCCTTTTTGGTTTCTTACACTATATTGTCAATAAACTTAATATAACAAGCCAAAAAAACCCCAATTGGTTCATTATTAATATATATATCCTTATCTAAGTCATTTTGCAGAATCCTAGATTTTTAAGAATAAAATAACAATTAATATAATAATATTTGTTTTAAAAACTATTTTATGTCAATTTTGAAACTATTTGGTACTTGATTTTTCTGAAAATCATAACAACATGATTAGTTCAAAAAAAGTTAATTAAATCAATACTAATATGTCTTATTAACCTATTAAATTAGTGTAATTAATAAAAAGTCTAAAATTACATTTCTTTGGGCGTTTATAACATCAATTATGTTAATATTTCCTTAATAAGATAATTTATGCATCATCATTGTGTCATAAATAAATTAAATTATTTAAAGTATAAAAATTATAAATAAAATATCACTATGTCTTAAATATTTTTATCTTTATAATTAATATTTATAGTCGAATTTATCTTATGTATAAACCTATATTAAAAATGTTTTAGTTATTAAACATTGATTTTAACTCTTTTAACTATTCTTTGAATTAAATAATAATAAATGTCCTAATCTATTCCAAGTAGACCTAAATGATCATATTATATTCCTAAGGTTGTTTTTGGTCGAATTACACTTATCCAATAGAATTAGGACATGTGTTAGGGTAATAGTAATATCATTTTTACCCTTAATTACCCTATTTACTTTTAACAATTGTAAATAAAAGTAAAAAGTTACTATTCACCAAAAATTATTTTCATCTCATTGAACCACATTTTACTTATTGAAATCAACCATGTCTCTCATATTTTTGAAATTCCACTCACAAAAGCGGTAAAATTATGTTTTATGAAAATTTTCAAACTCTCTTAGGAGGTGGGTAAAAGACGGTGAAAAGTTCAATAAAATTTTTATATATCTAAAATTATTATAAAATGACTCCAATTAATTACATTGAACTTATATAGGTATTATGTATATATTTTTACCTAAATTAAATTCAAATAAAATAAATATTTATTTAAATAAAAAGTCAGTTTTTAAATAGTAACATAGTGTTTTCACTATTCTTCAAAAATTGAATGTTTTCAGAAAAATAACAAAAATTCACCCTAGAATAATTTCGATATTTTGAATCCCAAAATGAAGTCCATTTTGAAAGATAAAATTTATAAAATTTCAAAAAGTGGTTAGTACTATTCATAACGGCTAGTTTATATATTATTTTAATAATATATCGTTGTTTAGTGAAACTCAGTTTTGCGTACTACACATGCTATTGAGGAAGTTCGTGATTGCGTGTAATGCAAGCCATGTCAGAGATGCGTGTAGTGCAATATCCCTTCAGTGTTGTGTATAACATAATCAAAACTTATTTCATTTATACATTAAACAAAATCTATACTTAATGTTTCATAGAATAATTCCTACAAAACAATCTTCAAATTAAGTGTAACACGATCCAAGAATAGTTTTGCGTATACTGCGGGATAATCTTGGTGTAGCGTAAAACACAAGTCATAAATTAAATTAAAATAATATTTTTCATAAAATCTCGGGGTGTTACATTCTACCCCCCTTAAAATGAATTTCGCCCTCGAAATTCATCAGGGTTATAAATGGTCTACCACTTGAAAGTTTCTTTCATATAAACCCACATCATAAAAAGGAATACTAAAACTTCATTTTAGAAAGGAAAGTTAGAAATGTAACAGTTACCCAGATAACTCATCACTGGGTTTCCACATAGGAGAACATAGGTGGAAATATGGATTTGGAAGAAAAATCTAACCATCATGTTCTGATGGAGAGTGGTAGAGAACATGGCTATGAAAAATCCAACAATCACAAAGCCATAAATTTGTGATGATTTAAGGTACTATCTGATTCATCGGTTATAAGAGCAATATGACAACATTTTTGGTTTTTTAAATATCATTAAAATAAATACATAATTTATTTTGGTACAATCTCATCATTGTTCGTGATTTGAAAAATTTACATGTCATCTCATAAAGAAATGATGTTGAATTTGACATTCGTGAAGTGTTAGCAGATCATGCGATAGAATGATAGGTCATTTCATATGTCTTAAAAATAAGGTTAGAAAATGTTACGTACATAAGTCCATCTATGGTGAGATTAATCATATATGGTTCCTAAAATGGACTTATACTTCATATATCATACCACATAATAAAATAAAACTAGTTTCTACTAACCAGGGACTTCCTGTAGGCCAGTGGTAGGCGATAAAGGCCTTTCGAATTTCGGTTGTGGGTTCTATTCCTGCAACATTATCTGACACGATGGGTTGTCACACGTCCTATGGGTTGTCCCTTTTTCTAAAACTACACTATTATAACATTCTAGAAATAGTATTGAAAAAATTTCTAGCCATAAATAATTCTAGCTGATGTCCAACACAATCCTTTCCAACCTTTAGTCTTATCAAAAATACATTTGTCCAATATTATATAATAAAGAAAATTATTACAAGAAATGTCATCAACCAAGCATGTGAATACCTTCATTTATCCCCCATATATCATAAAATATATCTTGTTGTTCACATTCTAGACATGTGAATACCTTAATTATGAATTCTCTTGAAAATTGAATACTCATTGATCCTTAGTGAAAACATGAATGCTATCAAAATTTATCTCTTTCCACATACCAAAATCCCAAAATTTCTATATACTCAAACCATGATATCACTTAGTCCATATATCAATCACGAGCTCATGAATACTATCAAAAATATTATTTTCTCCTTATACCTTCATTATGCGCATATCATCTTCTTTCCAAACATATTTCAATCACTTTTCATGGTTACCGGTACCATATAATTATTGAAAATACATAGATATTCCAAAATTCCACGATACCATAAATGAGATTCCGTGATACTATTTTTGAAATCCCATTACATAAACACTTAATCATTACACAACATCATTGTCATTCTCAACATCACAAATAGTGATTGCATGTGACTTCCCATTATCCTTTGCCTTAAGTGGTTTCTCACTTTGATCATCATTAACCCTTGGATTAGGGAATTGATTAACATAATGCCCCATTTGCTTACACTTGAAGCATTGAAGAGTTGGTGGTGCGTTCTCTGCAGTCTTTTATTTATTCACATCATTAGCAACCCTTTTTCCATTACTTCGACAATCAGCTGCTCGATGACCTTCTTCTCCACACTTAAAACATTTTCTAGTCCCTTTAAGATAATCTTCACCTTGATTCTTTCCACACATTGAGTATAAAGAAACATTTATATTCTTTTCACCATTATTCTGAGATTTATCCTTGAACTCCATCTTTCGTTTCTTATCAAAACCATGATATGGATATGTAACACCAACTTCCACTTCTACCTTGATACCACAACGCACAATTTCTTCATAGCTACCGAAGTCTCTTATATCTAATGCCCTTAAAAGACTTGGTTTTAAGCCACTGATGAATCGATCAACTTTACTTTCAGGTTGGGTGATAATGCCAGATGCATTCCTTGCAAGCCTTGTAAAATTCACTTCGTATATACCAACAGATTCATCATCCTTTTTTAAGCTCAAGGAAATCCTTTTCTATCTTTGTTAGAAGAATACGAGGGAAGTACTTATTAAAAAATATGTTCTTGAACTCCTCCCATTCCATGGATTCAATTTCATCTTGGGGACTTGTATTCTTGATAAGATTCCACCATTGATCAGCTTCACCTTCCAAACGATATGCTGCTAAGATGACTTTATCATGTTCAGAACATTGAAGAACTGAAAATATATTTTCAGTAGTACTAATCCATTGTTCAACAACTAATGGATCAGTAGAACCACTAAAAGAAGCTGTACATTGCCTCATGAAGCAGTCAATAGAATATTGTTCCCTTCTCTACTCATTTGGATGTCCAGAATGATTCATAGCTTGTGCCAGTATACCAATATGATTTTGCACTCCATCTCCCATAACATTGGTTTGTTCTAGGGGACAATCATTGCATTGTCCATTACATTGATCAACACGGTTCCTTCGGGTTCCGGCCATCGTCTAAAACCCAAAAAAAATAGTGTGAGAGGCAAAAATCAAGATAGTAAAACAACATAATAAAGGGTGGTTAACTTCAATATCTAACATATTAGGTTTAATTATAATATCGTTACCATAATTCTAGTACTATAACCTATACTTATACTTAACCGTAGGGACATTACTAAACCTTAGGGACATCCCTAGACAGACCTTAGAAATATATCTAGGCATCTCACTAAAGTTTTGAAGTCCTAGTTCCCAAAGGTTAACTAAACCTTTCCTCTGATACCAACTGTAGATACCCAAAGCCTGACGTACATGGACATTAAATTTATTCTGCGGAATACTTAATACATAACAAAAATAGACACACAAGGACCGTAATAGTTTAGTGTCTTTGGAAACTTAGAACATAATCTTCTAATCATGGTGGAAGATCTTCAACATTTCCCATAAAGATCTTCCCCTTTTGTTTTCTTACCTAAAACCTTTCTTTAAATCCTAGGGAAAAGAAAACATATAAAGGTTGAGTTCAAATGCTCAGTAAGGGTAAGAATAGAGAACATAAACCAATCCATAAACATTTGAATGAAAAAACATGATCATAAAATCTAATCATCAAAATCTTGAGCAAAGACATAAATCTTGGAAGTACATAAGGCATATATCATCATGGAACATTAATCATGATAAAATAGCATGAGAATAA
Source organism: Viscum album (assembly GCA_963277665.1). NCBI lineage: Eukaryota > Viridiplantae > Streptophyta > Magnoliopsida > Santalales > Viscaceae > Viscum > Viscum album. The sequence continues at coordinate 593,335,853 of OY728137.1, read as the reverse complement.
AACATGTAATTGTGGAATCCATTAAGCACATGTTTATTATTTCCATGGTAGACAAGGCATTGCTTCCAAGACCATCTTAATGGACAAAGTTCCTTTCTGAATCGAGTTCACTCCTCGTTCCAGTCCTGTAACACTGAAACAGATTAACTTACCATTCCAGCCATGTCTATCTCCTTAGATATAAATCTTTACCCAATGAATTGGAGGAAGATATAGGTCCCACCCATCTCATCATGTAATCATTCTTACTTGTTCAACAAAATAAACATTCATCATTCATAATAACCCAATGAATAAAATGGGGTTTATAAACATCATCCCATCGTCGCATAATCTATATAAATGAAATGGATATCATTTCATAATAAGAAAAGTGAAACCATGTAAATCATAGAGACATTATACTTGAAACATACAATTATGAAATATTTTCATCTTTGATGGAAAATGGTTTTGATAAAACACTTGAAATGAATTTTTGAGGAAAATATACTTTCATTTTAAAAATCATTTTCATTTCACAAAATTCCATGCAATTTTAAAAGAAATGGATTTTATTGAAAACAGTCTTGAAATATTTTGGAGGAAGCTTCATGAAAATAAGGATTTATAAAACCAAAAAAATCCTTTCATGTCGTATAAGTTAAAAAAACATTCTTCTCGTACATTTTCCAGAAAAGTAAAAAAGTACCTCGTAAAGGAAATATTCCTTACATATCATGTAGTAAAACTCAAAAATGGTTAAAAAGTAATTTAAACATACATGAAATCATTTTTATAAAATTGTTACATTGACGATAAATATAACCCCAGTAAATACTTACGAATAAACAATCTTGGATAAAAACGAGGTTGGAAAAGTTATCCATTACCTTAGGTCTGATATACTTCGTACATATCCGAACCTCCTGTATAATGATTTAAATAATGTTATTGACTTATTAAAAAATCATATTCATTGTTATGATATCTTATATTTTTCAATTATGATTTTATATTACCCGTTCTTTTGTAAATTCCATGTTAAAGTAGCGCTTTGGGTAAAATCGTTTCATTTATCGTACGTGTTTGGACCTATTGTTCTTGATATTATTAATAATTATGGCATGATTTACTTACTTATAGAGTGAAAAAATGATTTATATATCATATATATTCAGTATATATATATATATATAATAGATAGATAAATGAAATGAAACACACTGTTCATGGAGACGGTAGGCCGTACGTACGCATGAACACTGTTTTCCTTTCCTTATTGACTTGAATGGAAGTAAGTAGATGACATATATATATATATATACATAAATATAGTTGCTATATCATGTCATATATTTCATTATTATTCATTATATATATTTTATAATTATTCTTGTATGGTTAACATGGAGAATGAATCTCATCGCGTCGTGGAGACGGTAGTCCGTACATACGCATGAGCGATGCTATCGTTCCCATGATCGTGGAATTGTATTGAAGTGTATTTATAATATTTCAGAATCAGTATAACTTTAAAATAATAATATATAGTTATTCTTTATACCATTATACCCATCTAAGTAAGCTGGTGGTGGAAAACAGATTACACCACAACGTGGAGACGGTATTCCGTACGTATGCACGCGCGGTGATTTCATCTTCCGTAAGATGGATAGAAGGTGAAATGGGGTTGTTTCATATTTATAATAACATATCATTATATGAGTGATAATGATGTAATTACTTCGTAATTAAACAACTAAATAAGAAAAAGTAGAAGAAGAAATAAAGTTGAAAGAATTTTTAACGGACATTACCTCTTCTTTGAAGCGCCTCTCCTTAACCTCCTATTAGGGCACTAAATATGGTCTTTGAAAAGGACCAAGAACTCTAGTATGTTTCTAGGGAAGTGTAGAAGAGATTTTGGTAGGGGTTGTCCGAGCTTTAATGCTCAATGTGTTGTGAGGAGGAGAGGGAAGAGGTTCCCTTTTATAAGAGAGGAGAGGGGCACCTTAGGAAAACATAAAATATTATTTTATAATAAAGTCTTATTCTGTTTTTAATAGATCCAAATTGATTTATTCTGGAGATAAGGTTGGTATGGGTCTAAATATCTTCAACCAATAGGTTTTAGACAAGTTTAGGTTACTATTTAATCCTTATCATTTATATTTAACTCTATGTTAAATAATTTAACTTTTACCGTGTCTTTTTGTTTTCTTACACTATATGGTTAATAAACATACTATAACAAGCCAAAAGAACCACAAGTGGTTAATTATTAATATATATATACTTATATAAGTCATTTGTCCGAGCCTTAGATTTTTAGGTATAAAATAACAATTAATATTATAATATTTGTTTTAAAAACTATTTTATGTCAATTTTGACACTATTTTGTACATGATTTTTTTGAAAACCATAACAACATGATTAGTTCGAAAAAATTTAATTAAATCAATACTAACACGTATTATTAACCTAAAAAATTAGTTTAATTCATAAAAAGTCAAAAATTACATTTACTTGGGCATTTATAACATCAATTATGTTAATATTTCCTTAATAAGGTAATTTCTGCATCATCGTTGTCTCATAATTAAATTAAATTATATAAAGTATAAAAATTATAAATAAAATACCATTATGTATGAAATATTTTTATCTTTCTAATGAATATTTATAGTCTAATTTATCTTATGTATAAACCTATATTAAAAATGTTTTATTTAATAAACATTGATTTTAACTCTTTTAACTCTTCTTTGAATTATATAATAATAAATGTCATAATCTAATCCAAGCAGACCTAAATGAACATATTATATTCCTAAGGTTGTTTTTGGTCGAATTACACTTATCCAATAGAATTAGGACATGTTTTAGGGTAATAGTATTATCATTTTTACCCTTAATTATCCTATTTACTTTTAACCATGGTAAATAAAAGTAAAAAGTTACTATTCACCAAAAATTATTTTCATCTCATTGAATCAAATTTTACTTACTGAAATCAACCATGTCTCTCAGATTTTTGAAATTCCACTCACAAATGTTGTAAAATTATGTTTTATGCAAATTTGCAAACTCTCCTAGGTGGTGGGTAAAAGACAGTGAAAAGTTCAATAAATTATATATATATAAATTATTTTAAAATGACTCCAATGAATTACATTGGACTTATATAGGTATTATGTATCTATTTTTACATAAAATAAATTTAAATAAAATAAATATTTATTTAAATAAAAATTCATATTTTAAATAGTAACCCTGTGTTTTGACTATTCATCAAAAATTGAATGTTTTTCAGAAAAATAAAAAAATTCACCCGAGGCTAATTTCGATATTTTGAATCCAAAAATAAAGTCCATTTTGAAAGATAAAATTTATAAAATTTCAAAAAGCTATTATTACTATTCATACCGGCTAGTTTATATATTATTTTAATAATATATCGTTGTTTAGTAAAACCCGGTTTTGCATACTACACACGCTATCGAGGAAGGTCATGATTGCGTTTAATGCAAGCCAAGTCTGGGATGCGTGTAGTGCAAGCTCCCTTCATTGTTGTGTATAACATAATCAAAATTTATTTCATTTATACATTAAACAAAATCTATACTTAATGTTGCGTAGAATAATTCCTACAAAACAATCTTGAAATTGAGTGTAACAAGATCCAAGAATAGTGTGGCGTATACTGCAGGATAATCTTGGTGTAGCGTAAAACAAAAGATATAAATGAAATTAAAAGAATATTTTTCATAAAATCTCAGGGTGTTACAAGGATTCATTGTTTTTTGGGGTTGATTATTATAACATTTCTGGGGCTATAGTTTGGGGACTTATAGGGATAATGGTTCATGTTTATTTTTTGAATTCATGTATTTGGGTATATTTGGGGATGATTGTTCTGAGTTTCTTGGTGAAGATAGTACATATTGTTTTAGTACTAAGGGTTTATGGTTTTGGGGGGCTAAGAGTTCATGTATTTTTTTGCAGATGATGGTTCCAATATTTGGTGGGGTTGAAGGGTTAAGGATTTCTTTGTTAAGAGTGTTGATGGTTTTTTGGGCTAAGAGTTCATAGTTTTTTTGGTTTGAGGGTTTACTGTTTCTATGACCTAGTGTTTGGGGTTTTTAGGTGATGAGGGTCCGGGGTTTTTAAAGGATGATGTTTCCAGGTTTTTGGGGCTGAGGGTTCTTGATTTTTCATGTTGAGGGTTTAGGGTTGTTTTGGATGTGAGGGTTGAGGTTTTTTTATGTACATGGGTAAATGATTTTTATCATGTGTTTAAGGTTTGTCAGGGATAAGGGTCATGGAAGTTCAGGGATTACAATTCATGGTTTTTTGGTGATGAGGGATTTATGTTTTTAGGGATGAGGATATTGGTATTTTTTGGGTAGAGGGATAAGATTTTTTTGGGGAAGATGGTTTTGGGTAATTTTTCGATTAGGGTTTAGAATTTTTTGAGGCTGTGGCGTTATTGATTATTGTGGATAGGGGTTTGAGGTTTTTGGTGGATAAGTGTATATGGTTTTGATGGTTTTGGGTTGAGGGTTAAGGATTTCTCGTGGTGAGGGTTGAAGAATTTTTTAGGGATGAGGGTTTAGGTTTTTTTGGGATGTGGATTAATGTTTTTCTCGGGCTAAGGGTATAGGGGTTTTTTGCGGTCTCATGTTTAATATTTGTTTGGGGCTCATGGTTTAGTATTTTTTGGGGTTGAAGGTTTAGGGATTTTTCTAGTTCGAGGTTGAAGGTTTTTTGGGGAAAAGGGTTTAGTTTTTTTAGATCTATGGGTTTAGGGTATTTTTGTGTGGACAGTTCACGCTTTTTAGGGGATGGGGGTTTATGGTATTTTTTTGATAAGGATTTAATGTTTCCTACAGTCAAGCATTTATTGTTTTTTGGGGAGTAGGATTTTGGGTTTTATGGTTATGTGGTTTTGGGGGTTTTGGGGGTTCTGGGTGGTGGGTTTTCTAAGGATAGGGGTTGAGTAATTTGTGGGGTTAGGGTTGAAGGAAATTTTTTGCATGTGATATATGGTTTACTAGGACAACAGGGTGAGGGTTTTTTGGATCTATGAGATTCATTTTTTGGTGGGATGATAGTTTATTTTTTGGCGATGATTTTTAAGGATTTTTAAGGCTGAATTTTAAGGTTTTTTTTGGTGTTGAGGGTTTATTTTTTTTAGGAATGAGGGTTTGGGATTTTTAGGGTTCAAGGAATTTTGGTTATTCAGGCTAGAGGATTAGGGGTTTTTGTGCTGGGGGTTGAGGTATTCATGGTGGTGTGGTTTTAAGGGTTTTTTGGGTATGTGTTGAGCATTTTTTTGGGTGAGGGTTTAGTGTTTTTAGAGGATGACGGTTGATATTTTTTGGGGGATAAATGATGAAGTGTATTTAGGGATGATAATTTAGTGTTTTTAACTGCTGATTGATTTGGGATTTTTTATTTAGGGTTATGTGTTTTTAGTACTGAGGATTTATATTTGTTGGGACTTATGTAATTATGGTTTCTTGGGGCTGATGGTTATTTTTTTGGTGGTTTAGGGTTGATGATTTTTGGGGATGAGTGTTTTTGGTTTTTGGTGTTCCAGGATTAGTTTTTTTTTATATGGAGCATCATTTTTTGGGGGGATAAGGTTTAAATTTTTTTTTGGAATGAAGTTGTAGGATATTCTAGTCTTTAGTGGTTAGTGGATTTTGTGGGATGTTGGTTTAGGGTTTTCTTGAATATCATGGAATAAGATTTTTTTGGATGAGGGTTTAGAATTTTTTTTATGAGAAGGGTTTTATATTTTTTGGAGGTGAGTTTTTGAGGATTATTATGTGGAGCGTTAAGTGTATTTTGGAAAAGATGGTTAATGGTTTTTCTACATTGATTGTTGAATGTTTTTTGCGGATGAAGGTTTGAGGTTTGGGGGGGTTGAGGAATTAGGATGTTTAGGGGATGAGGGTTTAGGGTTTTTGGTGGATTAAGGTCATGGGGTTTTTGTGATGAGTGTATAGGGTGTTTTAGTGCTATGGTGTTGGGTATTTTGGGATGAAGGGTTAGGATTATTTGGGGATGTGGTATTATAATTTTCAGCAGTAGAGTGTTTTAATTTTTCTGCACTAAAGTTTTACTGTTTACGGGGGATAAGTATTTATGGTTTTCTAAGAAAATGAATTTTGCTTTATCTCAGGATGATTTTTAGGGGTTTATGGGGATGAATGTTCAGTTTCTTACAGGGATGAGTGTTTAGGGTTTTCATGGGACTTAGTTTTATGTTTTTCTTATGATGAAGGTATAATGTTCTCAGGAGGTGAAGGTTTATGTTTTATTGTGACAAATGGTTTATGGTTTTCTTTGACATATGTTTTATGATTTTTTGGGACTGAGGGTTTATGTTTTTTTGGGGCTATGGTGTTATGGTTTTTTGAAGTTATTGGATTAGGATTTCTTAAGGATGAGGTTTTAGGGTTTTATATGACTGAGGGATTAGAGTTTTCTACGACCATGTTTATCGCATTATATAGGAATGAGGGTTTATGAATCTCTGCAGATAAGGCATTGTGGTTTTCTATATGTAATTATTTAGGGTTTTCTCTTATTAAGAGTTTAGGGTTTTATGGTTTTTATGTTTTTTAATTATATGTGGTATAGGATTTAGAGTTTTTTGGGTAAAAGGATTTATGGTTTTCTATGGAAGGGTGTTTAGGGTTTTTTTTGAGATGATGGATTAGGGTTTTATTGGGATGTGGGTTTGGGTTTTTGGTGGCTGAGGGTTTAGGTATTTTTGTGGATGAAGTTTTATGAATTTTTGGGCTTATGGTTTATGGTTTATTGGGGCTTCATGTTTTAAGTATTTTGAGGATGAGAGTTTAGGTTTTTTTGGGAATGAGTGTTTAGGGTTTCTATGGATCAATGTATTGGGTTTTTTTGTGATGAGGGTTTAGGGTTTAGGGTTTGTTTGGATGAATGTTTTAGGCTTTTTTGTTGTTTAGGGTTTAGGTTTATTTTTAGTTTTGATTTAGTATTTTTTTTTTGTCTAAGAATTTAGTTTTTTTGGGGGTGGTGGATTAATGTATTCAAGGGATGATGGTTTAGGGTTTTTTGGGGAGGTTTTTGTTTTTTTGGGTTTTTTGGGTTTAAGGTTTTTTAGGGATGAATGTTTATGGATTATTGGTGATGATGGTCTTGGTTTTCTTGGTGATGTGCATTACAGGTCTCTTTTGGATGATTTTTTTGGAATTACATGACATAAGGATTAGTTTATTATGTTTTTATGGTTTAGGGACATTTGGGGATGATGGGTAATGGTTCATTAGGGATGAGGGATTTGGGTTTTTTTGGATGAGGTTTCTGGGATTTTTGTGGTTGATGGATTTATGATTTTTAGTATAAGATTTTAGGGTTTTTTATGTGAGGGTTTGGGGTTTCTTTGGGGCTTGGTGTTTTGAATTTTTTATAACATAGTGTTTATGGATTTCTTGGCTATGGGATTTGTGTTTTTATAGATGCTTGTATAATATTTTGTGTGTGTAGTTTTATGGGTTTAGGGTATGATATTTTAGGGTATTTTGGGGGATGTGGAATTAGGTATTTCTTGAGCTAGGAGATTAAGGTTTTTTTGGTATGACATATTAGTTTGTTCTGGGGCTGAGTGGTTATGGTTATTAGGGGTAGAGGATTTACTATTTCCCAGGGATGAGGTTTTATGGTTTTTTTGGTTGACTGTTTAGGTATATATTTTAATGAGTGTTTAGGGTTTTAATGGGATTTGGTTTTATGGATTTATAGGGAAAACAATTTAGGAATTTTTGGTATGAGGGTTTAGGGTTTTATGGGGCTATGGGTTTTGGGTTTTTAGGGAATTGAGTTTAGGGATTTTTTGGGGATGAGGGTTTAGGGTTTTTTGGGGTGAGGGGATAGGGGCCTTTTGGCCTAGGTTTTTTTGGGGGATGTTGTTTAAGGTTTTTTGGGGTTGTGGGTATCATTTTTTGGGGCTGATGGTTTATGGTTTTTTAGAGATGGTGGTTTTGGGTTTTTACAGATGGAGGGTTTAGTGTTTTTTGTGGTGATACACTAAATTTTTTACTATCAGAGGGTACAAGTTTTTTGGGGGTGAGGGTTTAGGGTATTATATAGTTGATGGTTTATGGATTTTTGGGGATGAGGTTTTATGATTTATTGGGGTTGGAAATAAATGGCTTTTTTTGGATAAGGGATCAGGGTATATTGGGGAATATAGTTTATTGTTTTTTGGGGTAGTGTGTTAAGTTTCTTCGGGGCTGTGGTATTATGGATTTTTGTGGATGAGTGTTTAGGTATTTTTTCTATCATATGGGTTTAGGGTTTATTTGGCGTCAGGGTTTATATATTCTGTGGGATTGTGGGATTTGGGTTTTGGATTTTTTTTGGGAAGATGGTTCTTGTTTTTTATCAATGATGGTTTTGGTGTTTCATGGGACTAATGGTTTAGAATTTTTATGTATTAGTGTTTAGAGGTTTTTGGTGAGAAGGGAATAAGAATTTTTGGGCTGAGGGGTTAGGGTTTTTTTGGTTGAGAGTTTATTTTTATTTTGGAATGATAGTTTTATGATTTTGTGGATAAGGGTTTTGTGTTATTTTTAGTTAAGTGTTTAGGGTTTTTTGGGTCAGTGATTATAGGGGTTTGTGGATGTGAATTTTTATGTTGTCTGTGATGATTGTTAAAGGGTTATGGTGCTCTGGGTTTATGTGTTTTTTTGAGATTAGGGTTTATGGATTTTTTAAAATAATGTTTTTTGTGATTTTTGGATGTGGGTTTACCATTTTGTGTGGCTTTGGGTGTTGGGTTTTTTGGGTTGAATGTTTCAGGTTTTTTGGGACAATGGGTTGAGTGTTATTTTTTGGAGAGGGGTTTATGGGTGTTTAAAATTAGTGTTTTTTGGATTTTGGGAAAATGGTTAATGGATATCTATAGCTAAGGGTTTACTATCTTTTTTTTGGAGGGTTTTGTGTTTTTTGTGGCAATGGGATTAGAAAATTCTTTGTTCAGAATTGTGTTTTTTTGTGGATGATGATTTATTGTTTTTCTTGGTTGTGGGTTTATGGTTTTTTGGAGATGAGGTTTTATGGTTTTTTGGGTCTATAGTTTTTTGGTTTTTTGGGTTTTCGGATCTACGGGTTATTGGGTATGAGGGTTAAAGGTTTTTCTGGAAGAGGTGTCAGTGTTTTTTGGATCTTAGGATTAGGGTTTTGGGGGGGGGGGGTGGAGTGTTTATTATTTTATAGTTCTATGATTATATGGTTTTTTGGGAATGATTATTTTCACATGTTTGGGTTGAGGGTTTAGGGTATATTTGGGAGGAGTTTTGGGGAAAATGGCCTCTTCTTTTTAGGACTAATTCATTAGGGTTTTTGAGGAATTGGGTTTAGTGTTTTTTTGGGGATGAATGTTTGGGTTTTTTTGGGATTGAGTGTTATTGAATTTTGGGGTTAGGGTCTAGGGTTTTTTAGGATTAGGTTGTTGGATTTTGGGGATGATGTATTGGGGGTTTTTTGTGGCTGATGGTTTTTGGTATAATAGAAACTATGGTTTAGGTTTTGATGGGGTATGTTTTAGGGTTTTCTGTGGATGTCGTTTTAATGTTTCGTGGGGTTGAGGATATATGGTTTTTTTGGGTATAACAGTTTTTGGTTTTTTATGATGTGGGTTAAATGTTATTAGGGATTATGTATTAGGGGTTTTTAGTTACTTTTTTTATGATTTTCAAGAATTATTTCATATGTTTTATTTGGTTAGAGGGTTTATGGTTTTACATGTTGTGGTTTTAGGGATTCTAGTGGATAACTATTTGGGGTTTTCTATGGCTATGGGATTATGTTTTTCTGAGGAATTGGCTTTATTAATTTCAATGGCAATGTTTTAAGGTTTTTTTGGGGTTTTGGGTTGATGTTTTTCTGTGGATGAGGGATTAGGGTATTCTTGAGATTAGTGTTTTTGATTTTCTAGGGTAGAGGTTTTAGGGTTTTCTGGGCCTGATAGTATAAGCTTTTTTGGGGCATAGGTTATAGGTTTTGTTGGGGAAGAGTGTTTACTGTTTGTTACGTCATATTTTTCAGTTATTTGTTTACTGAGAGGTTACAGTTTGTGGGGGATGATGGTTTATAGTTTTTTGGGAGGATGTATTTATATTTTTTGTGGTGTGAATTTATAGTTTCTAGAGATTTGGATAAGAATTTTTTTGGTTGAGTTTATATAGATTTTTAGGATGTGGTTTTAAAAGATTATGGAGTTGAGAATTTATGGTTTTTAGAGATGGGGGTTGGAGTTTTTTTGGGAAGGGTGTTTAGGGTTTTTTGAGTCTATGGGTTTAGTTTTTTTAGGATTATGGTTTAAGGTTATTTTAGGGTGAGGGTTTATAGTTATTTGGGTTTATGTGTTTGGGGTATTTTTCATTTAGTGTGTTGGGGGCTTTACTGTTGAGGTTTTGGTGGTTATTTGTGTGAGGGTTTGGGGGTTTTGGGGGATGAAGATTAAAGTTTATATGGGGATAATTTTTATGGGTTTACATATAAGGGATTACTATTTTTGGTGGTTGAGGAATTAGGGTTTGGGGATGAGGGGTTTTTAGTTCTTGGTGATCATGTGTTATGGATTTTCATGCTCTCGACTTATGGTTTTTAGGAATGATGGTATAGGGGTTTCATGGAAAAGTGTTTTGGAAATTTTTTGTTTTCGGGTGTAAGGTTTTTGGTGTTGAGGGGTTGTTTGTTTTTCTTGATGAGTGTTTACAGGTAATTGGGGATGAGGGATTATTAACTTATGGTTGTTGGTTTTTTGGGGTTCCGGGTCTCAATGTTTAGCGGTTTTGGGGTTGAGGGTTTTGGGTTTTGTGTAGATTAGGTTTTTAATGTTTTGGTGATGAGGTTTTAGGTTTTTTATCACTTGCTATTTTAGTTATTTTAGGGTTGATGTTTTAGGGTTTTTTGGCTATTATTTTAGGATTATTTAGGATCATGGTGTATGAGTCTGGGGATTGAGGGTTTAGTTTTTTTAGTATTTGGGTATATGAATTTTATTTGTTTAGGATTTAGGGAATTTACTATTGGGGGTTTAGGTTTTTTTGATGACTAGGGTTTACTGGTTTTATTGGTTGACCATTGAGGTGTTTTGGGGGTTGAGGGTTATTGGGTTATTGGGGTTGTGTGCTCAAGGTTTTGGGCTAAGGTTTTCGTAGATTTTGGGGAAATGGTTTTAGGGGTTATAGGGCTATGGGTTTTGGATTTTTTATTGCTATGAGATTAGTATTTTTTCGGTATATGGGTTGATGAGTTTTTTGGATTGTGGGTTTAAAGTTCATTGGGACTAATGGATGAGGGTTTTTAGGGTCTCTTAGTTTATGTTTTTTTGGGGTTCAGTGTCTAGGAGTTTTATGGTTTAGAGTATAGGGATTTTGTGCTATTTTTTGGGTTTTTTGGTGATAATGGATTAGTGTTTTCTAGGAATGAGTGTTTAATGTTTTTTTGGATGTTATGTTTAATGGGATTTTTTGACTAAGAGAATAATTTTTTTGGGTCATATGGTTGATGTTTTTTTTGGGAATGAGGGTTTTGGGGTTTTTGGTGCTGAGGGTTTAAGGTTTTTTGGGATGAGGATCTATGGTATTTTGGGTATGTGGGTTTCAGGTTTCTAGTGATGAGGGTTTAGATTCATTTTGTGTTTAGGGAATAAGGATTATTAAGGGAATGGGTTTATTTTACTTTGGGGTGTTGTGTTCATTCTTTTTGGGGGAAGACTGTTTATGAGTCTTTGTAAGTGTTTTTATGGATTTTAGAGGGAAATGAATTAGGGTTTTTTAGGGATTTGTGAATAGGGTAATTTGATATGGTTTTTTAGAGATTTTTGGGTAATAGGGTATAGGGTTTTGTGGGTATGAGGGTGTAGGGTCTTTTGGGGATTAGGGTTTAGGTTTTTTGGGGATGACGATTTAGGTTTAATTGGGGATGACTGTTTAGGGGTTTGTTGGGAAAAGGGTTTTCGGTTCTTAGGGATGAGGGTTTATGGATTTTTTAGGAATGATGGTTTAGAGTTTTTTGGTGATATGGATTTAATGGATGATTGGGGATATGGTTATTGGTATTTTAGGATGATGGTGTAAGGTTTTTGGTGCTAATGGTTTAACGATTTTGGGGTTAAGGGTTTTGTGTTTTTTTGTATATGCGGGTTTAGGGTTTGTTGGGAAATAGTGTATAAGGTTTTTAGTACTAATTGAATAGGGTCTTTCTGATATGGGGGATTTGGTATTTTTGGGTCTAAGGGATTAGGTTGTTTTGGGGTATAGGGTTTAGGGTTTTTTTTTGAAGCTGTGGGTTTAGTGGTTTGTGGGAAGAGGGTTTAGGGATCTCTAGGGCTATGGTTTTACTGTTTCATAGGATAAGGGGTGCAGATAATTTAGAGATGATGGTTTCTCAAATTTTTGGGCTGAGGTTTTATGGTTTCATAGGCATGAGTTATTAGGGTTTATGGGGATTAGGTTTTAGTGTTTTTTTGCAGGTTAGGGATTAGGGTTATGTGAGTATAAGGGTGAGGGATTTTGGGGCAAGAGGGTTTATGTTTTTTAGGCCAGTGTTTTTATGGATTTTCTGGGCTATGAAATTTTTGGATTTGGGGATGAGGGTTTAGGGTTTTTTGGGGAAGAGGGTTTATAGTATTTTGAAGATAAAGGTTTAATTTTGTTCTTGGGATGAGTTTTGGCAGTTTTTTAAGGATAATGGGTTTATGGTTTTCTGAGTATCATAGTATAGGGGTTCTGGGGTAGAGGGTATAGGGTTTCATGGTAAGGGGGTTTAGGGTTTAGTGAAGAAAAGGGATTAGGGTTATTAAGGTTTGAGCATTTAAGGATTAGTGGGTTGATGGTTTAGGGTTTTTTGGGAGGATGGTTTTTGGTTTTTAGTTGGGGAGGGTTTAGTGGTCTTGGGGGCTGAGGGTTTTGGGTCTTTTGGGGTAGGTGGTTTATGTATTTTTTAGTATGAGGTTTTACTTATTATTAGGGATAAGGGTTTAGGGTATTATGGGTCAATGCATTTTTTGGGATTATGTCAAATGGTTTAGGGTATTTTGTGGAAGATGAGTCATGGTTTTATTTAGTTGAGGGATTAGGGTTTTTTATAGATGAGAAATTTGGGCTTTATTTGGATAAGGGTAATATTTTTTGGGGATTGAGTGTTTATGTTTTTTTCAATGATGGTTTTGAGTTTTTTGGGATGAAAGATTAGGGTAATTTAATGATAAGTGTTGGGTTTTTTGGGATAAGGGGTTCCTATTATTTAAGGTGGAGGGTTGAGAAGTTTTTATTGTTGAGGTTTGAAGGTTTCTCATGGTTTAGTGTGGAGGGTTTCTTGGGATGATGGTGGGGGTTTTTTTGGTGCAGAGGGTTTTGGGTTTTCTAGGGAAGAGGGTATTGGTTTTTTGGGCTAAGGGTGTATGGATATTTAACTATAAGGTTTTAGGGTTTCAATGGGTAGATGTTTTTTTAAGGCCATGGATTTAGGTTTTTTTGGGGGTCTTTGGGTTCATGATATTTTGTCGATAAGGGTTTAGGGTATTGTGGGACTAGTGGTTAATGGTATTCTTTTGATGAGGCTTTAGGGATTTTTTGGGATGATGGTTTTATGTTTTTTTTTGTCATAGGGTTGTGGATTTTTTCTGGGCTGAGGGTTGTGGGTTTTCTAGTGATGATGGTTGAGGGTTTTTCGGGTGTATGGTTTGAGGCTATTAAGGATAGTGATTTAGGGTTTTTGGGGGCTATGGGATGATGAATTTTTGTGGTAGTGGTTTTTTTGGTTTTGGGGGGATGAGGATGGAGGGAATTTTTTGGTTAAGGGTTATGGATTTTGTGTGGTTGTGGTTTGCGGGTTTTTGTTTTGGTAGGGGTCTAGGTTTTTTGGGTCTTGGTGTTTAGGGTTTTTTTGGGATGCGGGTTGATGGGGATGAAGGATTATGGTTATTTGGTGTTGAATGTTGATGTTATTTTTTGGGATGTGGTTTGATGGCATTTTTGGACTACTAGTTATGTTTTTTATGGGATGAATGTTGGGGTTTTTTTGGGATGAGGGTTGAGGTTTGTTGGTGGTGAGGGATGGTGGTTTTTTTCAAATGAGAGTTTAGTGTATTTTAGGGCTACAGGTTTTTGGCATTTGGGGTTGAGAATTAAGGATTTTGTGGTGCCTATAATTTATATTTTTTAAGGGATTCTATTTTAGATTTTCTGGGGTTGAGGGTTTAGAGTAATTTGGGGTTTAGGGATTAGGGTTTCAAGGGTTTTTTGGGTTTAGGGTTTATTGTGGTTTAGCGTTTAGGTTTTTTCTAGGGGTGAGTTTTTAGGGTTTTTTTGGTGAAAAGGGTTTAGGGTTATTTTAGGCTTAGGGTTTTTGTTTTTTGGTATCTAAGTGTTTATGGTTTTCTATGATGATTATTTAGGTTTTTTAGGGCACATTTATTAGGTTTTGTTTCCTTAGTGTTTAGGATAATTTGGGGATGAGGTATTATGTTTTTTAATGATATGGTTTTTTGGGTTTTTGTGGTTGGCTATTTAATTTTTTTGGGGCTTGCTGTATTGGGTTTTTTTGGGGATGAGGGGTTAGTGTTTTGGGGTATAAGGGTTGAATGTTTTTGGGGATGAGGGTTTATATTTTTGAGGGGATAGGATTTAGGCTTTTTGGACTAAGGATTTAGGGTATTTTGTGGATAAGATTCCATGCTCTTTTCAGATTGGGGTTTTTGTTTTTTGTGATTTTGTGTTCAAATGTTTTTTCGGTGAAAAGGGTTCAATGTTTAGTGATGTTGAGGGTTTTTTATTTCATGTTAATAAGGGTTTTTGGATTTTAATAACTGAGGGTTTAGGGTATTATGGTTCTAAGGGTTTGGGTTTTTATAGGACTAATTGTTTAGGGATTTTTCGGGATGATGTTTTTGGGGTTTCTAGGAATGAGGGTTTTGTGTTTTCAAGGGATGATTTTATGGAGTTTTTCAAGTATGAGGGTTTAATGTTTTCATGAGATGATTATACAAGGTTTTATGGGGTTAGGTTTTATATTTATTTTGGTTATAGTGTTTATGTTTTACTAGAGATGAGGATTTATTTGTTTTTTTGTGCTGAGGGATTAATATTTATATGATTGAAGAATTTTAGTTTTCTACGACTGAGTGATTAGTGTTTTTTGTTCCTAAGGGTTTAGGGATTTCTATAAATAAGATTTTAGGGATTTATACACCTAAGGGTTTAGGAATTTATATGGATTATGGATTTGGGATTAATGGGGATAATGAATTTGGATTTTATATGGAGGAGGGTTTTGATTTTTCAATGGTTGGGGGTTAATATATTTCTTGGTTTTAGCATTTGTTTTTTTAGGATAATGATTTTTTTTGGGATTGGTGTTTAGGGTTTCCTTATTCTAGGAGTTTAGGGATTTTCATGGGTAAGTGTTAAGAGGATTTTTGGGAATGAGGAAATATGTATTTTTGGATGCCGGTATATGAATTTTTTGGGATGAGGGTTTTGGGGTTGTGTTGGGATGAGTGTTTAGGGATGATGCTGGCTATGAGTTTTGGGATTTTTTGGGTTAAGGTTTTAGGTTTTTATGGATGATCCTTTAGATATTTTTTGGCTTATTGATCAGGATTTTTATATTAATTTCCATTTTTCTAAGGTTGAATGATTAGGTTTATTTGGCCTTTAGGATTAGGGTTTTTAATGAGGGTATAGGGTTATTTGGTGTCAGGGTTTAGAATTATTTTTGGATGACAGTTTTGGGGGTTTTTGGGTTTTATGTGCTTGGATTTTTTTTGGATTATGTTTTACTGTTTTTTGGGAATGTGGGTTTAGGATTTATTGGGGATGATGGTCTAGGGTATTTTGGGGATATGGGTTTGGGTGTTTTTTGGGGATGAGGGTTTCACATTTTCTAGGGTTGAGGATTTTGGGTTTTTTGGGGTTCAAAAATTATATTTTTTTTGTGTAGTGGATTTAGGAATTTTTTTGGTTATGTGTTGGGTGTTTATTAAATATGAGGATTTATACTTTTTTGGGATGATTATATAGGGTTTGTGGGGGATAGGGGTTTAGGCTAGTTTATTGCATAGTGTTTATGTTTTTATGGGGATGTGATATTAGTTTTTTCTAGAGATGAGGTTTCTCTAGGATTAGGGTTTTTAGTTATCTTGGGATGTGGGTTTATAGGTTTCTAGGTATATGGGTATAGGGTTTTCGGGAGATGGGGGTTAATGGTTTTATTGGTATGAGGGTATAGACATTTCAGTGGTTTGGGATATAAGGGTTTATCAGGATGAGGGTTTATGATTTTCCGGGGAAGATGGTTTAAGGTTTTTTAGTGTTGATGGATTAGGGTTTTTGGGGTTGATATTTTTGTGTTTTTATGTGGATAGGGGTTTAGGGTATTTTAGGGTAAAAGTTTAGATTTTATTTGGGATGAGGGTTTATGATTTTCTGGGAAGTTAGTTTGGGGATTTGTAGTTATTAAGGTTTACGTACATTGGTGTGGATGGTGTTTGGGTTTTTGGGGATGGGGTTTTAGGTTTTTTTGGGACGTAGTGTTTAAGGGATTTGGGGAAGATAATTTATAATATTTTTAGGATGAATGTTTTATTTTTTCTGGAAAGGGGTGTATGGTTTGTTTATGATGAGGGTCTATGGTTTTTTGGGATATTTGTTTAGGGTTTTTTGGGAAGAAGATAAATGTTTTTTAGGCTTTTGGGTTTAGGAGTATTTGGGGATGTAACTTTAGGGTTTTCTAGGGATAAGAGTTTATGGTTTTTGGGCTGAGGGTTTATGTTTTTTGTGGATTAGTGTAACACCCCTAGCTTCCATGATACGCTTCTCATTTAATGATTCAATAGCTTGCATGGTACGCAAGTTCGAGTTCTAACACACCGCGACTAATCAAAGTAGCCGTTATGAATAGTAATAACCACTTTTTAAAATTATAGAAATTTTATATTTCAAAATGGACTTCATTTTTTGTATTCGTAATATCGAAATTATCCTAAGTTTAATTTTTTGTAACTTTCTGAGAACTTCCAATATTTTATGAATAGTGATAAATACTTAAAACAACTTTTTTAATCAAAATAATTTATTGTGATAAATTATACTATTTAGTGGTTTCAAAGTATAATTAGAATATATTTTTACCATTTTATCCAATGGTGGACATTAGAATTAATTTAACATTGAAATTGGACATAAACAACTGCCAATCTTTTGATATAAATTGTTTCTTAAAAACACGCTATTTGTTGTGACAGCGGGAATTGATTATAAAATTAATTAATGCAAATTATATGTTTGTAATTTTGTAAAATAGACA
This sequence comes from Viscum album, assembly GCA_963277665.1. NCBI lineage: Eukaryota > Viridiplantae > Streptophyta > Magnoliopsida > Santalales > Viscaceae > Viscum > Viscum album. The sequence goes on along the minus strand of OY728137.1, from coordinate 593,318,504 downwards.
TCATTTTTGAATTCGGAATATCAATTATAGCTTAGGGTGAAATTTTGGCCTTATTCTGAAAAACTTCAATTTTTGATGAATAGTGAAACCACTAAGTGGTAGTTAAATAACTGATTTTTCGTTTAAATGAAATATTACCACTTCTGTGATTTGATTTTCAAAAATCCGACATACATGGTTGTCATTAAGAAGTAAAATGTGGTTCAATGAGATTAAAATAATTTTTTGGTGAATAGTAACTTTTAAGTTTTTAATCGCGATTAGAGGTAATTAGTGTAGTTTAAGGTACAAATAATGTTTTAATAATATGAGATGAGAATGAAACTTGTCCTACTCCTATTGGATGAGTCATGGCCGACCAAGACAACCCATGGGTCAACTTGGGGACCCCATGGAGCCACTTTAGTTGGAAAATGACATTAATATATATTTATTTAATGTTAAAATTAAATTGACACAAACATGAGTTATTTTACTAAAACAGTTTTTAAGTGGGGTTACACAAGTCCAAATTTTGACTATAAATATTCATTGGAAAGCTAAAAAGATTTCATACATCATAGTATTTTTTTATAATTTTTAGACATTAAATAAATTAAATTATTTATGACATCATGATGATGCAGCGATGACCTCATTATTTAACGATTTAAATAAAATGAGAAGATAATGCAAAATCCAAGGCTTACACATGTCCAAAGCCTATTGTATGAGGATATTTCGAAACCTTATCACCTTAGACTCGAATTATATAAGTTTGGGACCTTTAGAATCCGAAAAGCTTCGTGAAATAATGTAACATTTCAATCTTTCCAAAAGAGCCCCTCCTCTCCACTTATAAAAGTCCCCCACCTCTCCCACCTCATTTACACTTTCAGGCCATTTGGCTCGGCCAACATCTGCCCAAATACTCTCCCAACATCCCCTTCTTACTCCTAGAAGCCTTACATTGGGAAGAACTCTTCCCAAGGAAGCCTTTGGCTCAAATCAAAAAAAGTTACCTGATTTTGAGGTAATGCCTTTTCTAATGTTGTTTTGTTTTATTTTTCTTCTCCAACCCCCTAAAATCTTTTTATTCATTTCTTTTGTAACAACACCAATATCCTCAATATACTAGGATGTTGTTATAAGATGTATTCGAGCTACACTTACACACACCTACATCTAATGGTTAAAGAACATACGGTTTCTGTGGATGGCGAATTTCTGCCTCACGAAACGATGATTGTTCAAAACTCATATAACACCTTCAAAGGTGGCCATTAAGATGTCACTATTTTTATATATGATATATAATATGTTTATGTTTTACTTATTCTTCTGTATTTCTCATTTATGGCATACTTTATGATTTCCATTATGGGTAAAACGTGATAATTTCATTTTAGGAAGTGCGGACTACCGCCCCCTCAAAGTGATTTGAATTGTTAATGCCATATGTGGGATGTATAAAGGATGGAGTAAATGGTATTATACACTATATTATACTGGAATTATATTATACATTTATATCATTATGATTTAGTTCCATTAAATATGAAATTGAAATGAAAGTAGCGTTCATGCGTACGTACGGCTTACCGTCTCCATGAACAGTGCATTTCATTTCATACCTCTAAATGTTACGTAATATTATAAATGAATGTATATACTGGATATATAAGATATATATGACATCTAAATCATGAATATAATTCTGGATATAATGGATATTCTACCACATGAACAACTTGTAATTATAAGAAGTTTATTGTTGACTCAAGTTACCAAAGATCGACAAAACGACCGTTATTAACTTAAATAATTACATAATATTCATAACATTGTAATAAGTGATATAGAAAGGATAATGAAATTGAAAATGGTTCTTAATAAGGTAGATATTAACTCTAGTTTATTATTCAGGAGGTTAAAGAACGGTTGAGTCAAGTCGGACACAAGGTAAGGGAACTTCTTAACCCAACATCCATTCTTTGGGTTAATCTCCTAATTTCAAATTATGTCATGATATTATTATGTATTATTTTGTATTTTTACTTTCATTATGTGTACCTATAGTGAATACACATAATAGATCTATTTTATTTTAACAATGATCTCTTAAGGACTTCGTCTCAATCTCCTTTGATTGAGGAATATTTGGTTTTATACACAACTTTCTTTTATACGGTGTATAAACCCCTTTGACTTTTACGTTTATTCAAAAGGAATCTTTTTTATACGAAGCGTTTTAATAAATGACAAAAGGGAATGTTTTTCTTTCCGTACTTATGCGGTGACAACGACTTCTCCGCCGCCGTGACCATTATTTGAGTTTCGGCTTCCTCTACAAGCCATCATTTTTTTTAAATGAAAAATAAATACAAAGTTTTAACTTTCTTTTATTTTGGTATTGAAAATGGTTTTGAAAGAATTTTTATTATATCAATGTGTTGTATTGATCTCTTGTGATTGAAATGTGGAAATGTTATGTTTCCTTTATGCATGTTTTAAGTGATACGATTATGTTATGGTTTATGATATGTTTAAACCTATTCATATGAGGAATGCATTGGACTTAATAAGTGACGGGTGGAGCCCGCTATAGCTCCTCGATGCATAGGCAAGTCTCATGAGACAAACTAGTGTCTTGGCACTAGGCCTTGACAAAATCTTATTTGTGGTCTTGGCACGAGTCCTTGGCTACGTGGTTATGATAGTCTGGCATTATGCATTCCATCATTATGAAAGTGGTTATTGATATTGCATGTGATTATTCGACCAGTAGAATATCCATGTGAAGAAGTGAATGGCATTATCTCATTTTACTTTTGCCATATTATGTTGAAGTTCAAGTTTAAAAGGCTTTTGTTTTAGTTATACATTGCCTTAAATGTTAATGTTTATTTATGAAAGCTTCCGCTATATTGTTATCCTTACTGAGCATCTGAGCTCACCCCTTTCAATGTTTTAATATTTTTCCAGGATGTGAAGAAGTATTTTACGAATGACCTGCAGGGGTAGTCAGAAAGGGATATGATTATGGACTATGAAGACCATGTTATTTTAGTTTGTTTACTTTTTGATGTAATGAAAGACTTATGAATGTATCTAGTGTTTCCAAGGCTACTAAACTAATCGGTCTTTCGAGACTTGATCTTTTGTGATCATGCCAATGCTATGAAGTAATGCACCGACTCTGGGTAGCTGGGGTCGGGGCGTTACAGTTGGTATCAGAGGCAGTTTAGTACTAACCTTGGAAGCTAGATTTAGATAAACTCTGATTAGAGCACATAGCCCGAAGATAGACTTTGAGGATTAGTATAGAAGAACTTTCTAGAATTTTGGTATTGTAGAGATGTTGTGAGTTTTCCGAGCAATACATCCCTGTCTGGATACGAGCAGGTAGAGGCGGCTCTGGCACAGATGTACCTAGGGGTAAAACCCGAAAACACCACTTTGAGCTAGACTCAAACGGAAACTGGTGCACGACAACGGGTCTTGCTGCACTCTTGGTTACGACACTCCCGGGGGATATGCTTAGGATAATTCTCGTTTTCTTTACAAACCACTATGAACGGTTATGAGTATATACTTCCTCAAAGAAAACCTTTTTATGATTATGGATTATATCCATAAATAGTTCAATTTATGTTAAGTGTTTTATAAGTATGGGATTATGTATTTTGATTCATAAACTAACCTAGTTTATGCCATTGTATAGAAATGGTGCCCAGTAGAAGGAATGTGAACTCCAGCAATATGTATGATCCAAAGAGTAATAAGGATCGTATCTTTCACGGTATTAAGCCAACATTTCGAAGGGAAATAGTCTCCCATGTGTTCTAAACATATGAAGAAATAGTATCATGTGTTAATAAGATAAGTAAAGAATTCTCTGAGTCCTATGGCTTTGAAGCGAAGCAAGAGACGAAAGGGATGGAAGAGAGAATGATGGATAAAGGGATGAGGGGAAATAAGAATTTTCCAATATGTGGTAATTGTGGGAAGAAACATCATGGAACTTGCCTAAAGGGAATGAGAGTTTGTTATAAGTGTAGAGAAAAAGGACACAAAGTGTGTGACTGCAAGGGTAAGAAAATGGTTTCAAATGTACAATGCTTCTTCTGCAAGGATTGGGGACACTACGCAAACCAATGTCCAAATCATCAGAGTATGCCCCAAATGATGTTATTGGATAATAATCAAGTTATGATACTACCACAGATGAAGAGTAATGATTAGAGTTATTATGTTGTTATTAATGAATTTTGTAATTTTAGTGTTGTATCAATGATGTACTGGTTATAATAATTATGGAGTATATAAGGATTGTACTGCAGTACTATTTCATCAAGGACTTGAGATTGTGTGGAACCAAGAAAAATGACTCCACAGTAGGTTAAATTTTTGGAAAATATATGGTTGAGAGAAAGATAAACCATAATATGGTTCTGATACCGAGATAGTGATTTTGGAATAAGACGTGATTGATTTGGATAAATTATATTGGATATTCTTAACTTCCTTGAAACTGATTGATGATTTGTATACATTTTTTTATAGGAGGAGTATATCTAGTATTCTATAAGGAATAAGGGATCATGGTAATTCAGTATGTTTAAAAATAATACATGATGAAGGTGTTCACATGTTGTTACATGGAAAAAAGGATCTTCATTATGTTTACCTTCCTTATAAAATTTGGACTGTGAGTTGGACAGAAGTATTTTGGATAACTATAAAGGTTGGAATGGATTAAGTTGATCTTTGGATAGTATTGTTTAAGGTTAAAAAAAATTATGAAGATTATTTTTGGAATATTATAATACTATAGTTTTAGGAAAAGGACAACCTGCAGGGTGGGGCATAACCTGACGCGTCGGACAAAGCTGCAGGAATCGAACCCACACCCATAGTGCGACAGGTCTTTATTTCCTACCACTAGCCTACAGGAAGTCCCTGGTTATTACAAAATAATTTTACTAATCTATATGGTATGTGTTAACATTTGGAACCTTATACAATTAGGATAAGTATAATATTTTTGAGTTCTATTATCCTTTTGAGTGAAAGATGAGTTGAAGGTTGAAACTCCAATTGTCAAGCATAAATATATATATACCTATCTCTTATTCAATGAATAAATTAATTCTTAAACATTGGTAAAGGGATATTAAAACAAAAAAATGTGTTACCCTAATACCTTATCTCTTGTTGAACTGATGATATTTTAAATCAACATAGATTGAAGGCTTTGAGGCCCTCAATTTGACAGTTGATTGTGATTGATGACCTCAATCACTCCCTACAAATATTTACGTTTTTCCTCCAATTATATGTCTCTAATTGCCACCAATGTTCTCCTTATCGAGATCATAATTTGGTGGTGACTTTCTTATTTCCATTTCCCTCTTATTAAGGATAAATATTATTAACCTTAGTTCCGATGTGGGTTTTCCACAAAGGTATTTTATCTTTTCAACCTTTTATTTTCAAAGAAAATTTTCAAATTGCGAGGACGCAATTTATTGAAGGAGGGGAGAATGTAACACCCCGAGCATCCATGATACGCTTCTCATTTAATGATGCAATAGCTTGCATGGTACGCAAGTTCGAGTTCTAACACACCGCGACTAATCAAAGTAGCCGTTATGAATAGTAATAACCACTTTTTAAAATTATAGAAATTTTATATTTCAAAATGGACTTCATTTTTTGTATTCGTAATATCGAAATTATCCTTAGTTTAATTTTTTGTAACTTTTTGAGAACTTCCAATATTTTATGAATAGTAATAAATACTTAAAACAACTTTTTTAATCAAAATAATTTATTGTGATAAATTATACTATTTAGTGGTTTCAAAGTATAATTAGAATATATTTTTACCATTTTATCCAATGGTGGTCATTAGAATTAATTTAACATTGAAATTGGACATAATCAACTGCCAATCTTTTGATATAAATTGTTTCTTAAAAACACGCTATTTGTTGTGACAGCGGGAATTGATTATAAAATTAATTAATGCAACTTATATGTTTGTAATTTTTTAAAATAGATATCATTTTTGAATTCGGAATATCAATTATAGCTTAGGGTGAAATTTTGGCCTTATTCTGAAAAACTTCAATTTTTGATGAATAGTGAAACCACTAAGTGGTAGTTAAATAACTGATTTTTCGTTTAAATCAAATATTACCACTTCTGTGATTTGATTTTCAAAAATCCGACATACATGGTTGTCATTAAGAAGTAAAATGTAGTTCAATGAGATTAAAATAATTTTTTGCTGAATAGTAACTTTTAAGTTCTTAATCGCGATTAGAGGTAATTAGTGTAGTTTAAGGTACAAATAATATTTTAATAATATGAGATGAGCATGACACTTGTCCTACTCCTATTGGATGAGTCATGGCCGACCAATACAACCCATGGGTGAACTTGGGGACCCCATGGAGCCACTTTAGTTGGAAAATGACATTAATATATATTTATTTAATGTTAAAATTAAATTGACACAAACATGAGTTATTTTACTAAAACAGTTTTTAAGTGGGGTTACACAAGTCCAAATTTTGACTATAAATATTCATTGGAAAGATAAAAAGATTTAATACATCATATTATTTTTTTATAATTTTTAGACATTAAATAAATTAAATTATTTACGACATCATGATGATGCAGCGATGACCTCATTATTTAACGATTTAAATAAAATGAGAAGATAATGCAAAATCCAAGGCTTACACATGTCCAATGCCTATTGGATGAGGATATTTCGAAACCTTATCACCTTATCCTCGAATTATATAAGTGTGGGACCTTTAGAATCCGAAAACTTTGTGAAATAATGTAACATTTCAATCTTTCCAAAAGAGCCCCTCCTCTCCACTTATAAAAGGCCCCCACCTCTCCCACCTCATTTACACTTTCAGGCCATTTGGCTCGGCCAAACTCTACCCAAATACTCTCCCAACATACCCCTCTTACTCCTAGAAGCCTTACATTGGGAAGAACTCTTCCCAAGGAAGCCTTTGGCTCAAATCAAAAAGAGTTACCTGATTTTGAGGTAATGTCTTTTCTAATGTTGTTTTGTTTTATTTTTCTTCTCCAACCCCCTAAAATCTTTTTATTCATTTATTTTGTAACAAAAACAGTATCCTCAATATACTAGGATGTTGTTATAAGAAGTATTCGAGCTACACTTACACACACCTACATCTAATGGTTAAAGAACATACGGTTTCTGTGGATGGTGAATTTCTGCCTCACGAAACGATGATTGTTCAACACTCATATAACACCTTCAATGGTGGCCATTAAGATGTCACTATTTTTATATATGATATATAATATGTTTATGTTTTACTTATGCTTCTGTATTTCTCATTTATGGCATACTTTATTATTTCCATTATGGGTAAAACGCGATAATTTCATTTTAGGAAGTGCGGACTACCGCCCCCTCAAAGTGATTTGAATCGTTAATGCCATATGTGGGATGTATAAAGGATGGAGTAAATGGTATTATACACTATATTATACTGGAATTATATTATACATTTTTATCATTATGATTTAGTTCCATTAAATATGAAATTGAAATGAAAGTAGCGTTCATGCGTACGTACGGCTTACCGTCTCCATGAACGGTGCATTTCATTTCTTACCTCTAAATGTTACGTAATATTATAAATGAATGTATATACTGGATATATAAGATATATATGACATATAAATCATGAATATAATTCTGGATATAATGGATATTCTACCACATGAACAACTTGTAATTATAAGAAGTTTATTGTTGACTCAAGTTACCAAAGATCGGCAAAACGACCGTTATTAACTTAAATAATTACATAATATTCATAACATTGTAATAAGTGATATAGAAAGGATAATGAAATTGAAAATGGTTCTTAATAAGGTAGATATTTACTCTAGTTTATTATTCAGGAGGTTAAATAACGGTTGAGTCAAGTCGGACACAAGGTAAGGGAACTTCTTAACCCAACTTCCATTCTTTGGGTTAATCTCCTACTTTCAAATTATGTCATGATATTATTATGTATTATTTTGTATTTTTACTTTCTTTATGTGTACTTATAGTGAATACACATAATAGATCTATTTTATTTTAAAAATGATCTTTTAAGGACTTTGTCTCAATCTCCTTTGATTGAGGCATATTTGGTTTTATACACAACTTTCTTTTATACGGTGTATAAACCCCTTTGACTTTTACGTTTATTCAAAAGGAATCTTTTTTATATGAAGCGTTTTAATAAACGACAAAAGGGAATGTTTTTCTTTCCGTACTTATGCGGTGACAACAACTTCTCCGCCGCCGTGACCATTATTTGAGTTTCGGCTTCCTCTACAAGCCATCATTTTTTTTAAATGAAAAATAAATACAAAGTTTTAACTTTCATTTATTTTGGTATTGAAAATGGTTTTGAAAGCATTTCTATTATATCAATGTGTTGTATTGATATCTTGTGATTGAAATGTGGAAATGTTATGTTTCCTTTATGCATGTTTTATGTGATACGATTATGTTATGGTTTATGATATGTTTAAACCTATTCATATGAGGAATGCATTGGACTTAATAAGTGACGGGTGGAGCCCGCTATAGCTCCTCGATGCATCGGCAGGTCTCATGACACAAACTAGTGTCTTGGCACGAGGCCTTGACAAAATCTTATTTGTGGTCTTGGCACGAGGCCTTGGCTACGTGGTTATGATAGTATGAAATTATGTATTCCATCATTATGAAAGTGGTTATTGATATTGCATTTGATTATTCGACCAGTAGAATATCCATGTGAAGAAGTGAATGGCATTATCTCATTTTACTTTTGCCATATTATGTTGAAGTTCAAGTTTAAAAGGCTTTTGTTTTAGTTATACATTGCCTTAAATGTTAATGTTTATTTATGAAAGCTTCCGCTATATTGTTATCCTTACTGAGCATCTGAGCTCACCCATTTCAATGTTTTAATATTTTTCCAGGATGTGAAGAAGTATTTTATGAATTACCTGTAGGGGTAGTCAGAAAGGGATATGATTATGGACTATGAAGACCATGTTATTTTATATTGTTTACTTTTTGATGTAATGAAAGACTTATGAATGTATCTAGTGTTTCCAAGGCTACTAAACTAATCGGTCTTTCAAGACTTGATCTTTTGTGATCATGCAAATGCTACGAAGTAATGCACCGACTCTGGGTAGCTGGGGTCGGGGCGTTACATTAGGGTTTAAAGAATTTTTTGTTGATGGTTTTTGTAGTTTTAGGACTAAGTATTTATGTATTTCAGTAGATGTTGGTTTTGGGGTTTTTTTTGTGGATTAGGGTTTATTGGTTTTTGGGATGAGGTATTTGGGGTTTCATGGGATTGAGGGTTTTTCATTATTTGTGGTTGTGGTTATATTGGTATTTGGGTATGAGGGTTAAGGCTTTTGGGGTGAGGGTTTAGGGTTTTTTGGGTTTAGAGATTAAGGTTTTGTTGTGGGTAAAGTGTTTAGGGGTTTTTGGATTAGGATTTTGGCTTGGGGGGGTTGCGGGTTAGGGAATGTTGGTACAGAGGGTTGAAGGGTTTTATGGTTGATGGTTTATTCATATTTTGGGTTGAGGGTTTATGGGTTTCTTGTGATGATGGTTTTTTTTGATTGTGCGTAATGGTATTATCGATTTTTGGTGCTAAGGGTTTTCAGTTTCGGAAGATGAGTGTTTATAAATTTTTTGGGTATGAGGGTGTAGGGTTTGATGGGGAAGTGGGTTTTCGGTGGGATTGGAGTTCGGTTTTAGAGTTGTTAACGGAAACATGTTTTTTTTGGATGAGGGTTTTCTGGTTTAGGGGCTTATGGTTTAGGGGTTTTGGGGGATATGTTTTTTTATGTTTTTTGGGATTTAATGATATTGTTTTTTGCTTGATGAAGGCTTAGAGATTTTTATGGATTAGATTTTACTGTTTTTTGGGTCTTGAAATTTAGTGTTCTTTATGGCTCATTGATTGAGGATATAGGGGAATGGTTTTAGGGTTTTTTGGGGATGAGGGTTTACAGAATTTTGGGAATAAGTGTTTATGTTTATTGGGGTTGATGGTTCATCATTTTGGGGGGATAAGGTTTTTTATTTTTTTAGTGCTATGTAATTATGGACTTCTAGGGATTTGGGTTTTGTGTATTTTGTTGATGAGGTGTGAGGGAAATTACGTCTTTGTGTTTAGGGTTTCTTGTTACATATGGATTAGAGATTTCACATCCTTAGGTTTTAGAGTTTCCGGGGGATGGGTGTTTATGGTTTTTGTTTGATGATGGATTTGGGTTTTTTAGGGTTGAGATGTCGGAATTCATTGTGGATGTGTGATTAGCCATTTTTAGGGATGGGTGTTAAGTATTTTTTGTAGATAAGGTTTTAGGTTTTTTTTCTGGATGAGAGTTCATGGTATGTTGGGTTTGGAGGTTTATTGTATATTAAGGAGGAGTTTTGAGGGGTTTTTTGGGGGCTATGGGTTTATTGTTTTTAGGGGAAGAGATATTTTGGATTTTTGGGGTTGTGGTATTACAGTTTTTTTTGCATCATCAGTGTAGTGATATTTTGGGCTATGTATTTATGGGTATTTGGGGGGTGAGAGTTATTTGGTTTTTAGGGATAAGGTTTAAAGTCTTTTTTAGATGCTGGTTTAAGGTTTTTTGAAGCTGAGAGTTATCTGGTTTTTTGGGATGAGTGTTGAGGTTTCTTTAGTGAAGTGGTTTTTGGTTATTTGTTGATTTGAGGTTATGGGAATTGTGGGGTTGACCAGTTAGGGTTTTCTAGCCTCAGGGTTTAGAGTATTTTTGGGATAAGGATTTAGGGTTTTTAGGGGATATGGGATTTGGGTTATTTAGGGCTGAGGGTTCAGAGTCTATTAGGGTGGAGAATAATGGTTTTTGGGGTTTGAGGATATAAGGTTTTTTGATAAGATGGTTTTGGGTTTTTAAGGAAGATTCATTAGGGTTTATTTTGTATATGAGGGTTAAGGTTTGGTGGTGTTGTAGGATTATACTGATTTGCGATGATGTGTTTGGGTTTTGGGGGATGATTGTTTAGGGGTTTATTGGGGATGATGGTTAATTTTTTATTGGGGTAGACCGTTTAGGTTTTTTGGGGGAAAAGGTTTTAGGGGTTTTGGGGGAGAGGGTTTAGGGTTTTATGGGTTCATGGTTATGATCTATTTTTGGTTGAGGGATTAGGGTATTTTGGGTTTGTGGTTTTTGATATTTTTTAGGGCTGATGGTTTTTTGTTTTTGGGGCTACTGATTTAGAGTTTTGGCTCATATGGATGACGGGATTTTTGTAGAGGGATTATGGTTTTGTATGTTAGGGGATTATTTTTTATAGGGATTAGAGTTTAGGGTTCTCATAAGATGGGTGTTTTTTTATGAATAACTGTTTATGGTTTCTATTTATTTTGGGTTTAGGTTTTATTTAGGATAGGGTTTTATGGTTTTCCATGGCAGACCATTTAGAATTTTCTTGGGTCGAGGGTTGAGTTTTTTGAGGTCTAATGGTTCAGTTTTTTTTGGTATGAGGGTTTAGTTTTTTTGTTGATGAGGGATTATGGTTCTTCATGGATGGTGTTTTATGGTTTTTTGGGACTAAGGGTTTAGGGGGTTTTAGGGACGTGGTTTGTGATTTTTTGGGGGATGATCATTTAGGAATTTTAGGGGATGTGATTTTTGTTATTTCTAGGGCCATGGGTTTAGGATTTATTGGGGATGAATGTTTATAATTTCATATGGATGAGGGTTTAATAGTTTTTGTGACAAAACATTTATGATATTTTAGGGATGAGAATCTATGTTTTTTAGGAAGGGGGTTTAGGGTTTTTTCTATGTTGAGGGTTTAGGGTTGGTTGGGGATAAGTTCTTAGGGTTTGTGGGTTTTAGGGTTTAAGGTAATTTGGGTTGAGGGTTTTGGATTTTTAGTGGTTGAGAGTTTATGGTTTTTTGGTTCTATGGGTTTAAGGGGTTTTTGGGTTGAGGGTTTTGGAGTTTTGGGGATTAGGGTAATGGGTTTTCTGGTGATATGGTTTTTGAGGAATTTGGGGATGAGGATTTTGGGGTCCTCTGGGTGTATGGTTTAGGTTTTTTGTTGATGAAGGTCTTGGAATTTGTAAATATGGATTTGGAATTTTTATGTATTGGTATTTTGGGTTTGGCAGGATGATCTTTTTGCAGTTTCTAGGACCGAGGGTTTTATTGTTTTGGTCCATTGGGATTAGATGTTTTGGGGATGATGGTCTAGGTTTTGTTGAGGGGGGGGGTGGTTTAAATAGTTTTTTTGGAATTTAGGTCTTGGGGTGAGGGTTTAATGTTTTTTGGGTGGAGGGTTAAGTGATCATTTTGGGATGATGGTTTCTGTGTTTTGTGGGATGAGGTTTTCAATATTTTTTTATTGTTGAGGGTTTAGGGGTTATTGGGACAAGGGTTTAGGGGCTTTAGGATGATGGTTTGTTGATATTAGGGCTGAGGGTTTAAGGTTTTTTCTGGATGAGGTTTTGGGGTTTCCTTGGGATGATATTTTATGGGGTTTTCAGACTATGGGATTAGGTATCTTTGTAGGTAAGTATTAGTAGTTTTGTGTGACAAGGGTTAATATTTTTTAGTGATTAATGTTTAAGGGTTATTGGTTCAGAGAGTTTTTTGATTTTTAGTTTTGATGGATTTGGGATTTTTGAGGTTCAAGGGTTTTCTAGGGTAGTGGTTTTTGAGTTTTCTAGTGCTTAGGTTTTATGTTTTTTGGGGATGATGGTTGAGGGTTTAATGGGGAAGAGAATTAATGGAAATTTATGGATGACAATTTAGGATTTTTGGGAATGATGGTTGGGGGTGTTTTGGTGCTAGGGGATGAGAGTTTTTTGGTTACGAGGGTTAGGAAATATTTGGGGTTGAGGGTTTAGAAATTTTTTTTATGAGGGTTTTTGATTTTTGGGGATGACTTTTTAGGGTTTTTAGGGTGAGTGTTTATGGTTTCCTTGGAATAAGTGTCGGTATTTTTTTATGAGGGTTCAAGGTTTTTTTTGGGCTGAGGGGTTAGGGTTTTTTTGGCAGAGGGTACTAGGAATTTGCTAGTCAGAGAGATATAGATTTTTTTGGAATGTATGTGGTGGGTGTGTTTTTGGATAAGGGTTTGGAGTTTTTTATGATGATTGAGGGTTATTTGTGGCAATCGATTGTGGGTTTCTAGGGATTATGATTGGGTTTTTTTGGGGTGAGTGTTGTGGGTTTTAGGGTGTTCAGAGTTGATGGTTGTTTGTGTCTGATTGTTAATGTATATTTTTGGTTAATGGTTTTCTTTTTTTGTGGGTTGAGGGTTCGATGTAGTTTTGGGGTACGGAATTAGAGTTGTTTTGGGATTGGGGTTTAGGGTTTTGTGGGGCTGATGGTTGAGGTTTTATTGGGGATGATGGTTTCATTTTCTGGGGGTTGAGGGTTGAGGATTTTTTTGGGCTTAGGGTTGAGGGTTTTTTTGGGATAAGGGTTTATGTTTTTTATGGGGGATTAGGGTTATTTGGGTATAAGTGTAGTGGTTTTTATTTGGATGTGGTTTGAGGGTTTTTTTCCAATATATGATGGTTTTTTTGGGTTTAGGATTGACAGTTTTTTAGGGTAAGATTTGAGTGTTTGATAGGGATGAGGGTCGTGTTTTTTTTGGGTCTAAGTGTGTAGAATTTTTCGTGATCTTTCTGATGAGCGTATTTTCGGTAGAGTGGCTAGAGTTATTTTTGGGTTATTGTTGGATGATATTGGGGGTTAAAATTTTAGGGTTTTAGGGGGTTCTATTGTAGTGTTTATTAGGATGAGGTTTTATGGTTTTTTTGTGGTTGTGGGTTGAGGGTTTTTAGGGGATTAATGTTAAGGGATTTTTTATATAAGGAAATTTTTTTATGTTTATGTGTTGTGTGATTTTAGGGTTAGATGATTAGATTTTTGGGGGGATGAGTGTATAGTTTTATTTATGTGTAAGTGTTGAGGGTTTTTTTGGGTGCTAATAGTTTATGGTGTCTTGTGGATGAGGGTATAGGTTTTTTTGGGACTAAGGGTTAATGGAATTTTTGAGGACAAGGGTATTTGGTTTTTGGGGATTAGAGTTTTGGGTTTATTTGGGATTCAGGTTTAGGTTTTTTGTGGATAATAATTTATATCTTTTTGGGGATGAAGAGTTGGATTTTATGGGGGATTTGGATTTTGTGTTTTTTTCAATTAGGGGTTTATTGTTTTTTTGGTCTTTGGGATTAGGATTTTTTGGGATTAAGGGTATAGCATTTTTTAAGGGATTTGTGTTTACTATTTTCTGAGGCATAATGTTTTGGGAATTTTGAGTATGAGGGTATATGGTGTTTTATGTATTTGTGTTTATAATTTTTTAGGGATATAGGTATAGTTTTTTTTGGGGAATATAGATTTTATAATTTTGTGTATGATATTTTAGGGATTTTTGAGAATAATGATTCAGGGAATTTTTTGGGCAGATTTTGTAGGTATTTTTGTGCTTGGATGATTTTGTGATTTGTGGTTATGGGGAATTTGTTTTATTAGTATTGGGTTTATGGTTTTTTGGGGATGATTGTTGAGGGTTTATAGGGATGGGGGAATAAGGTTTTTTTGGGGATGAGGGTTTAGGGTTTTATGGTGATGAGTTTTTAGGGTGTATGGGGAATGAGGGTTTTGGGATTTTTGGGCCCATGGGATTCGGTTTTTTTGTGATCTGGTATTTGGATTTTTGTGCTAAGGGTTTATTGTTTTTTTGGGATAAGGGTTTTGGAATTTTTTATGGATGATGGTTGAAGGTTTTTCTTATGATGCGGGTTTATGTTTTATTTTTGGTATGGTGTTGATGGTTTTTAGGTACTAAGGGTATAGGTTTCTATAGGTATTATAGTTTATTTATTTTTGGGGTAGAGGTTTTTTGGGCTTTGGGGGATCAAGTTTTATTGTTTTTTGGGGATGAAGGTTAGGGAATAATGTGGGATAAGGATATATGGTTATTTGGGTTTGATGTATTAGTAGTTTTTTGGTGGAGGGTTTTAGTTTTTTAGAAAAAGGATTTAGATTTTTTGGATGAGTGTTTAGGGGTTTTTATGATAAGGTTTTAGGGATTTGGGGGACGATAGATTATGGGTATTTGGGTGGAGGGTTTAATTATCATTTTGGGATGATGGTTTTTGTGTTTTGTGGGATGAGGGTTTCATGGTTTTTTTATTGTTGAGGGTTTAGGGGTTATTGGGATAAGGGTTTCGGGGCTTCGGGATGATGGTTTTGTGATATTAGGGCTGAGGGTTTAAGGTTTGTTCTGGATGAGGTTTTGGGATTTTCTTGGGATGAGAGCTTATGGGTTTTTTAGACTATGGGTTTAGGTATCATTGTAGGTAAGGATTAGCAGTTTTGGGTAACAAGGGTTTATATGTTTTAGTGATTAGAGTTTAAGGGCTATTGGTTTAGATAGTTTTTTGATTTTTTTTTATGGATTCAAGATTTTTGGGTATAAGGGTTTAGGCTTTGTTGGGGAGAAGTTATAGGGATTTCTGGTGGCGAGGGCTTAGGTATTTTTTAGGATGAGTGTATAGGGTTTTATAGGGATGATAATTTAAGGCCATTTTTGGTGAGGAGTGATTTATATTATGGGGGATGTAGGATTAGGGGTATTCAGGCCGGGGGTTTAGTGTTTCTAGGGTTAAGGGTTTCATGTTTTTTTGGGAGATGGTTTTAGGATCTCTATGGGCTATGGGTTGATGGATTTTTGGTGGTGAGGTTTTAGGATTTTCAGTGATGAGGGTTGATCGTTTTTTAGGGATATGGACATATGCTTTTTTGTGGATAGGTATGGAGGGTTTCTTCATCTCAGTGTTGATTATTTTTTATTATTGAGGTTTATAGAATATTTTGGGTTGAGGATTTGTTAATTTTGGTGCAGAGGGTTAGGATTTTTTAATAAGGGTTTTGGGTTTTTTGGTGATGAGGAATGAGGAATTTTTTGGATGATGGATTAAGGTTTTTTTTTCAGATGTGGTATGAGTCTTTTTTGTTAATGTGTTGATGGGTTTTTTGTTTAGGTTTTTTTGGGTAAAGGTTTCATGGTTTTTTTGGTACAGTGGGTTGACAATTATTTTTTGCAGACAGTTGGGGGTTTTTTTAGCGATGATGGTAATGTGTTAATTGGGGTTAAGTGTAGATGTTTTTTTTAATTAGAGATGATTATTTTTGGAGAGGAGGGTTTATGGTTTTTTGGGGTTGATTATTGAGTGTTTTTAGGAGAATTTTTTTTTTGGTGTTTGGGGTTTAGGGTCTTCTTTGGATGATGGTTAGGGTTTTTATTGAGGAATTGAGTTTAGGGTTTTTTGGGGATCAGGTTTTAGGTTTTTTTTGGGCTGAGGTTTGAGGTTTATTTATGGTAATGTGTTTTGCATATTTTGTGGTTAAGGGTTGATGGTTTTCTATGATGGGGCGTTAATGGTTTTTTGCGAATGAGGGATGATAGTTTTTTAAGGATGAGTGTTTAGGGTATTTTTTGTGTTGAGGGATATGGGGTTTTTGGGCCAGAGGTGAGAGTGTTTTTGGGTTTGAGAGTTAGAGAGTTTGTTGGAGATGAGGGTTTAGGATTTCATTAGGGATGAGGGTTTATTGTTGGTGGGGTGATGGTTTGTGTTTTTCAGAGTTTAGGGTTTATTTTTTTTGGGGATGAGGGCTTTATGGTTTTTTAGTATGACAGTTTATGGTTTTTACGATGTAGATTTTAGGGTTCCGTGGTCTTAGTGATTATGGTTTCTTGGGGCAGATCGATGTTAGATTTTTTGTGATGAAGGGTTTAGGTTTTATTGGGATATGTGATGTGGGTTTTCTAGGTCTGTGGTTGGATGGTTTTTTAGGTCTTAGGTTTGGTGTTTTTTTGTGCCTAACGGTTGGGTGTTATTGGGGTGAGGGTTGATTATTTTCAGAGGCTGAGGATTGAGTATTTGTTTGGGGTGAGGGTTTTAGGAATTTTCAGTATGTGTGTTTAGGATATTTTAGGGTAGAAGGATTTGGGTTTTCGGTGTGTGGGGGTTTTGGGTTTATTGTGATTGAGGGATTAGGTTTTTTGTGGATTAGGTTTGAGGGGTTTTTTGTTATGAGGGTTTATGGTTTTTAGGGGATGACGGTTTATGGTTTTTTTGGGGATATTGGTTGAATTTAATTTAGGGATGGGGTTGAGGATTTTTTTTTCAAGTTGATGGTCGATTTTTTTAGGTGATGTTTAATGGATTTCTTAGGAAAATAGTTGAGTGTGTTTTCAGGCTAGGGGATTATTATTTTTGAGGCTAAGATTTTAGGTTCTTTTAGGGATTAGAGATGGGTATTTTTTGTTCAGAGGGATTATGATTTTCTTGGATTTCGTTTTAGAATTTTTTGTGGATGGCTATTGATTTCATTTTGTAGTTGAGGGTTGAAAGTTCTTTAGGATGAGGTTTTTTGGTTATTGGTGGATGAGGGTATTTTTGTAGGGATGATGGTTTAAAGGTGTTCAGGTGGGTTTAGGGTATTTTTATGGATGTGTGTATAGGTATTTTTCTAGGATGGGTGTTTATGTCATTTTATGGATGAGGTTTTAGTGTTTTTATGGTAAAGTATTTGTTGTTTTTTGGGGCTAAGGGTTAGAAATTTTTGGGGGTTTAGGGTTTATAGTATTTTATTATTAAGGGTTCATGGTTTTTTGGGGATAAGGGATTAGGGTTTTTTGGGGATGAGGTTTTACATATTTAGGGGAAAATATTCAGGGCTTTTAGTCATGGAATTTATTGGTTTGACGGATAAGAGTTTTTTTATTTTGTTGATGATCTTTATTTTTTTTGGGATTAGAAATTAATTATTTTGGGGGGAAAGGGCTGATTTTTTTGGAGCGGTCATTGGTATTTTGGGGTGTATGTTTTGTAGTTTAAAGGATAGGGTATAGGGTATTTTTTATGTGGAGTGTTGGGGGGTTTTGTGGGTTGAGTGTTTTGGTTTTTTTTGGGCTGAGCATTATTTTTGGGGGATGCTGATTTGGTATTTTTTGGATAAGTGTTGAGGGTTTTTCAAGAAAGAGAGTGTTTGCTTTTGTGACATTGGGAAAAGGGTTTTTTCGGTGACATGTTCAGAGTTTTTTTGGTAATGTGGGTTTACAATATTTATTAGATTAAGGTTGAGTGTTTTTTTGTTCTTAGGGTTGAGTTTTTTTTATGAAAAAGTGTTCAGGGTTTTTCTATGATTGTTGTAGTTATAAAAGCATGTGGGTTTAGGATTATTTTGTGTTTCGGGTTCAATGTTTTCAAGTTTTCAGGTTTTGGATTACATGTGGCTGAGACATTACATTTCTTCGGGATGAGGGATCAAGGTTCTTTTGTGGATTAGGGTTTAGTGATTTTTTGGGGAAAAGAATTGAGCTTTTTTAGTTTATATGGTTCTATGTTTTTCATGGATAATGGTTTAGGGTGTTTTAGGGCTAGAGTTCAGGGTTTTGTGTAGCTACAAGATTAGTGTTTTTGGGGCTAGGGGATGAGGTTTATTTGGGGATGAGGTGTGAGGTACTTATAGGGATAATGGTTGGGGTTTTTCAGGTAATATGGTTTAGGGGTTTTTTGTGATGAGTGATGGGGGTTATATGGTGTGAGTGTTGACAATTGTTTTAGCTAGGGGTTTTTGGCTTTATCCAGTTTAGGTTTTTTTTGGGATTTTTCATGATGCTGGTTTTGGGATTTGGGGGCTGAGGGTTGAGGGTTTTTTGGGAATAAGGGTTCAGGGTTTGTTAGGTTTAAGTGTTTTGGTATTTTTGTGGTTAGGGATTCAGTGTTTTTTGAGGTATATTATTTATGGTTTTTTGGGTTGAGGGGTCAGATTTCATCAGGGGTAGGGCTTGAGGGGATTTTGGAGCTGTGGGTTCATGGTTTTGGGGGCCTCATTGTTGAAATTTATTGGTCACAAGGGATTTAGATTTTTTGTGTTAAGTGTTGATGGTGTTTGGGGTCTATTCATTGAGGGGATTTTGGGGTGGTGGGTTGAGTATTTTTTTTAGGATGATGGATTATGGTTTCATGGAGCTAAGTGTTTAGGGATTCTTTGTGAAGTGGGTTTTAGTTTTTGTGGATGAGGGTTTAATTTATTTTCAGGCTATAGATTTAGTGTTTTTGTGAAGATTCCAGTTTATGATTTTAGGGGGTTGTGGGATATGGGTTTTTTGGATTTGGGTTTAGGTTTTATTAGGAATGTGGGTTTGGTGTTTTTTTGGGATTAGGGTTGAACCTTTTTATGGATTAGGTTTGGCAGTTTTTTGCATATGCGGGATGATTTTTTTAGTGTTATGGGTTTGGGGTTTTTTGGGCTAGGTGTTGAGGGTTTTTATAGGGAAACGTATTGAAAAATATTTATCCTATATGTTTTTTGGTTTTTGGAGGTGGGGTTGATGATTATTTATGGCTGGGGATTATGATTTTGTAGTGATTTGGGGTTATGATTTTTTGGGACTGAGGGTTTGGCATTTTTTGGGGAAGGTGTTTGAGGATTTTTTGTGCTGACTATTGAGGGTTTTTTTGCCTAAGAGATTTGAGTTTTTTTTGGACTGAGGGTTTACGGATTTTTGGGGATATGTTTTTTGGGTGTTTCTGGGGTTTTGGGTTAGTGTGATTTTTAGCTGAGAGTTTACGGGATTTTTGAGATGATGGTTTAGGGGTTTTTATGAATTTTTATGTTCATGGGGGTATGTGGTTTAGGGGTTTTTAGGGATAAAAGTTTAGTGTTTTGGGGATTAGGGTTTATGTTTTTATTTTAATGAGGTTTTAGGATTATCTGGGGTTGTGGACTGATAGTTTTTTTGTTCTCCTAGCTTATTATGTTTTAGTGTTGAGGGTTGAGGGTTTTTAGGGTTAATGAAAGATGGGTTTTTATGGCTGAGGATTGAGGTTTTTTGGGTGATGTGGGTTTAGGGGTTTTTGAAAATTATTCTTAGTATTTCTCGGTTGAGGGTTGAGGGGTATTTTATGAAGATGAATTATTTTTTTGTGGAATGGTTGAGGGTTTTTTGTGGATGAGGGTTCATTCTTTTTTGGGGATGCAAGTTTTTTCGTTTTTTTTGGATTATGGATGAGGGGATATAGATAAAAGGGTTGAGGGTTTTTTCTATAGAGAGAGTGTGGTTTTTTCAGGGAATAAGGATGAGGGTGTTTATGGGATAGAGGGTTGTGTGTTTTTTGGTATTTTGGTATATTTTTATTTAGTACTAAGGATAAAGGAATAATTGGGGATGAGGATTGATGGGTTTTCCTCAGTTGATGGATGAGGTTATTTTTGGGGTGAGGGTTTAGGTTTTATTTCATACTAGAGTTTTTGGTTTTTGAGTACTTGTTTTTAGGGTGTTTGGTTGTTTTGGATTTAGGGTTTTTTCGGGCTAACGTTTGTGGGTTTTTGGAGGATGTCGTTTTAGAGTTTTTCGGGATAATGGATTAGTGTTTTTTTAGGGATGAGGTTCACGACTTTTCTAGGGAACCCTATTTTTCGTTTTCTATATCTTAGGGTTCTATTTTTTTGGATGAGGGTTGATGGTTTTATGGGAAAGAGGGTTAATTGAAAGTTATGGATGAAAATTGAGGGTTTTAGTCAATGACAGTTGAGGGTTTTTTGGGGTTGGGGGAAGTGATTTTTTGGGGATGAGGGTTGGGGGATTTTTGGGGTTGAGGGTTTACCTATTTTTGGATATGAGGGTTTTGGGTTTTTTAGGATGACTAATTAAGGTTTTTCAGTGTGAGGGTTTAGGGTTTCTTAGGTACAAGGCTCTGGAATTTTTTGGGATGAGGGTTTAAAGATATTTTTGGGCTGAGGGTTTAGGGTTTTTTGGGGCAAAGGGTACTAGGATTATTTTTTTCTAAGGGTTAAGGGTTTTTAAGAATGATGGTTAAGAGTGTTTTGTGGCTGATTTATTATGGGTTTTTATGAGGATGGAGGGTTATTTATGGCTATCAGTTGTTGGTCCTCAGGGATTATGTTTGGGATTTTTGGGGTGAGGGTTTTGGGTTTTATAGTTCTGAGAGATGATGGCTTTTTGTGTCTGATTTTTAATGTATTTTTTTGGCTATCATTTTTTTGATGGTTTAGGGTTTGGGGTATTTGCGGAATAATGAATCAGAGTTGTTTGGGGCTCAGATAATTGGGTTTTGTGGGGATGATGGTTATGGGTTTTTGGGGCCGATGGTTTCATTTTATTGGTGGATGATTTTGGATGGATTTTTGGGGCTTAGTGTTCAGGGTTTTTTTGGGATGAGGGTTTATTTTTTTTTGGGAAGGGGGATTAGGGCTTTTTTGGTATGAGTGTTGTGGGTTCTATGGGGATGAGGGTTGATGGTTATTTTGGACCAAGAGTTGAGAGTTTGTTTGGGCCTAGGTTTGATGGTTTTTTAGGGTGAGGTTTGAGGGATTCTTATGGATGAGGGTTGATATTTTTTGTGGATGAGTGTGTAGAATTTTTCTTGGTTTGAGGGATGAGAGTATCTTGGGTCAGAGTGACTAGAGTTATTTATGGATGATACTTTGTGGATTTTTTGTATAAAATTTTAGGGTTTTTGGCATTTTGAATTTAGGGTTTTCTGGGATGAGGGTTTATGGTTTTTTAGGCTGAGGGTTGAGGGTTTTTAGGGGATTAGTGTAATGGAATTTTATATATGAGTAATATGGGTATTTTCGGGTTATGTGTTTTGTGATTTTAGGATAAAAGGGTTAGGATTTTTGGGGGATGATAGTATAGAGTTTTTTTATGGGTATGTGTTGAGGATTTATTGGTGGTGATAGTTTATGGTGTGTTGGGGATGAGGGTTTAGGTTTTTTGGGTTTGAGGATTGTTGGGCGTTTGTAAGATAAGGTTTTTCGAGATTTTTATAAGAGTATTGGGTTTATTCGGGATTTAGGACTATGTTTTTTTCGCATTGAGCATTTATCGATTTTTATGGATGAGGTGATGTAATTTTTTGGGATGTGGATTTAGTGTGTTTTGGGATCAGGGGTTTATGGTTTTTTTGAGCTGTGGGATCTTGGTTTTTTAGGGTTAAGGGTATAGGGTTTATTAGGGATAAGACATTAGTGTTTTTTGAGACATTGTGTTTTGAGAATTTTGAATATGAGGGGATATTTTGTTTAATGTATTAGTGTTTAGAGTTTATTTGGGATGTCGATTAAGGTTTTGTTGGGACATATGGATTATATTTTTGAGGATGGCATTTTAGGGTTTATTGGGGATAAGAATTATAGGTTTTTTTGCATAGATTGATTAGGTATTTTGGGTATTCTGGGATTTGTGATGTGTGGTGCTATGGGATTTTTTTAGGATGGGGGTTATAAATTTTAATGGATGAATGTTGAGGGTTTTTAGGGATAAGGAAATAGTATTTTTGGGGAAGTTGGTTTGGGGTTTTCTAGGGATGATGTTTTAGGGTATACGGGGGATGAGGGTTTAGTGATTTTTGGGCCCAAGGTTTTAGGAGTTTTTCGAATCTGGTATTTGGTTTTTTGGGCTAATGGTTTTTATTTTTTTGGATGAGGGTTGGGGAATATTGTTTGTGGATGATGGTTGGTGGGTTTTCTAGGGATGAGGGTTTATGTTTTATTGTTGTTTTGGTTTTGATGGTTTTTAGGTACTGAGGATATATTTTTTTGTGTAAATTGTGGTTTATGTATTTTTGGGGTAGTGGCTTCTTGGGTTTTTGGGGCAAAAGGTTTAGTGTTTTTTTGAGATGATGGTTGAGAGGAAATTTGGGATAAGGATTTATGGTTATGTGGGGTGGAGTGATTAGTGGTTTTTGTGGATGAGGGTTTATGTTTTTTCAGACAGAGGATTTGGGGGTTTTTTAGGGATTATTGTAGATGGGTTTTTAGGATAAGGGTTTATGGATTTGGGGGATGATGGAGTATGGGTTTTAGGGTTGAGGGTTAAGTGTTCTTTTCATGATGATTGTTTTGGGTTTTTTGTGCTGAGTTTATAGGGTTTTTTAGTGTTGAGGGTTTAGGGGTTATATGGATAAGGGTTTAGGGATTTGGAGATGATGGTTTTGTGATATTAGGGCTAAGGGTGTATGTTTTTTTTGGTGATGAGGGTTTTGGTTTCATTGGGATGAGATTTTATGGGTTTTCAGGCTAAGGTTTTAGTTATATTTTTTGGTATAGATATGGGTTATTAGGTCTGATAGTTTTTTGATTTTTCAGAATGATTGACTGTGGATTTTTGGGGATAATGGTTTAGGGTTTTTTGGGGAGAGGTTATAAGGGTTTCTTAGGGTGAGGGTTTAGGTATTTTTAAGGATGGTTGTTTAGGGTTTTTTTTGGAGATGATAGTTTATGGTAATTTTTGGGGCTAAGAGTTTATATATTATATGTGATTTCAGATTAAGGGTTTTCAGGCTGGGTGTTTTGTTTTTTTGGGGACAACGGTTTCAGGTTTTTTTAGAAGGTTTTAGGGGCTATATGGGAAATGGTTTGAGGGGGTTTTGGGGATGCGTTTTAATGTTTTTGGGGGATGATGTTTGAGGGTTATTTAGGGACATGGAATGATGGGTTTTTATGGGGATTGAGGGTTTTTATTTCTTGTTTATGATGCTTTATAAGAGGGTTTATATAATTTTTTGGGTTTAGGGAGGGTGGATTTTGTTGTGAAGGGATTAGAGTTTTTGTTTAAGGGTTTAGGGGTTTTTTAGAGATGAGAGTTGTGGATTTTTAGATTAGGTTTTAGGGTTTATTCGGTTGAGGTATGAGTTTTTTTATTAGTGGGTTTATGGTTTTTTTACGTTTGGGTTTTATTTTGGGTAAAGGGTTGATGGTTTGGTTTTGTACTTAGGGTTGACTCTTCTTTGAAGCTGACAATTGATGGGTTTTTAGGGTTGATGGTAATGTGTTAATTTGGGATGAGGGTAGATGGTTTTTTTAGATGTATATATTATGGTCTTTTGGGGATAATGGTTTAGTGTTTTTTGGGGATGATTTTTGAGGGGTTTTAGGGATTTTTTTTGGCTATTTTTGGTGCTGAGGGGTTAGGGTCTTAATAAACTGATCATTTTAATTTTTTGGTGATTAGAACTTAGGTTTTTTCGGGGATCGAGGTTTAGGTTTATTTGGGGATAAGGGTTGCTTTTTTTTAAGGAAATGTGTTTAGTGTTTTTGGTGGACAAGGGTTGATGGATTTTTATGGGGGAGGGATGGCAATTTTTTGTGGATGATTGTTTAAAGTTTATTAGGGATGAGTGTTGAGGGTATTTGTTTTGTTGGGGGATAAGAGATTCTTTGGCCTGATGGTAGAGTGTTTTTGGGTTTTAGGTTTGAGAGTTTTTGGGGTTGAGGGTTTGTATTTTCTTGGGGTTGAGGGTTTAGGATTTCTTGGGGTGTGGGTTTATAGTGGTTGAAGAGTTGGTTTTATGGTTTTTGTGCTTTAGGGTTTAGGATTTTTGAGGGATGAGGGTTTTATTAATTTTTATGATGATAGTTTAGTGTTTTTAGGACTGAGGTTTTAGAGTTTTTTTAAATAAGGGATTATGGTTTTTGGGGGCTGATGGATGATATATTTTTGTGGAGAAGGCTTTATATTTTTTGGGCTATGTGGTGAGGCTTTTTGGGTCTATGCTTAGTGTATTTTACGGCTCATGATTGGTGGTTTTTGCGCCTAAGGGATTAGTTATATAGGTTTTAGGGTTCATGATTTATTGGTGATGAGGGTTTTGGAAATTTTGTGAATGTGGGTTTAGGATATTTTAGGGCTGAAGGTTTTTGGTTTTCATTGTGTGAGGGTTTTCGGATTGTTGGTGCTAAGGGATGAGGTTTTTTGGGATGAGGGTCGAGGTTTTTTCAGTATGAGGGTTTTTGGTTTTTATGGGATGAGGGTTTGGGGTTTTTGGGGGAAGTGGGTTGAATGTTTTTTAGCGATGGGGTTGATTATTTTTTTAGTCTGTTGGTAGATTTTTCTTAGGTGGGGATTGAAGAATTTTCTGGACTAATGGTTGAGGGTTTTATTTAGGCTATAGGATTAGTGTTTTTTGTGCCTTGTTTTGAAGGTTTTTTTGGATTGAGAGTTTAGATAATCATGAACATTATGTTTGAGGGTTTTGGGGGGTTGAGGGTTTTGGGTTTTTTGAGTTGGGGATTTTGGATTTTTTGTTAATGATTTAAGGAATTTTGAAATGGAGGAATGATTGTTATTTTGGACATTAGGTTGAGGGATTTTTGGGGATAAGGGTTTTAGGTATTTGGGTAAGTGGTGTTGGGAATTTTTAGGGATTTTTTATTAGGGTTTTTTGGGGCTGATGTTTGTTTATTTTTTGGGGATAAGTGTTTTTTAGGTATGAGAGTTTAGGGGGTTTAGGGATGCGGTTTGAGGGTATTTTGGGGATGAGGTTTTATGGTTTTTTTATGATGATATTTATTGTTTTTTAGTGCTATGGGTTGTGTGTATTTTTGTCTAAGGGTTTATGGTTTTTTGGGGGTTGGGAATTTTGGGTTTTTTTGTCTCCATATTTACGGTTTATTCTTGATGATGATAACATGATTTTTTTGGGATGATGGTTTAGGATTTTTGTAGGGATAATGACTAGAGTTTTTGGGACTAAGAGTTTATAGATTTTTGTGGTTGTTTTTTTAGTGTGTTTATTGGATAACAGTTTAGTGGATTTTGGTTACTAGATTTTATTTTTTTGGAGGGATGAGTGTTTATGAGTTTTTTTGGGATAGGGTTTATGGTTTTTTAGGGATATGGATATTTTTTGGGGATATAGGGTTGTGGGTTTTTGGGGATAATGATTTATCATATTTTGGGATAAAGGGTTTATGTTTTTTTTGATCTAAGCATTTAGCTGTTTTTAGCGCTATGTCATTTGAATTTTTTTTGGCCCAATAGTTTAGTAATTTTATAGGGCTAACATTTTAGGGTTTTTAGACTGAGGGGCGGGGTTATTAAGTGATGAGGGTTGAGGGATTTTTTTTATGAGGGTATTTTATTTTTAGGTATTGAGGGTATAAGGTTTTTTTTGGTTATAAGATATTAGATTTTTTTGGAGAAGGGGTTTAGGGTTTTGTTGGGATGAGTGTTTAGGGATTTCTTCCGTGGATTATGAATTTTTATTTTTTGAGGGATTATTTTTTAAAGACTAATAATTTAAGTATTTTTTATGGCTAATGGTTGAGTGTAGTTTTTGGGTGGAGGGTTATTGGATTTTGGGTATTGATGGTTTATGTATTTTTTGAGCTGTGGAATGAGGGATTATTATATCTAAGAGATTAGGGGTTCTTGGGGTTGAGGTTTTTGGGGGTTGATTATTTTGTGATTTTTGGATTGTGGGATTTAATAATTTTTATGGTTGATGTCTGTAGAATTTTTATGTGTAGGGTTTAGGGGATCATGGGGATGAGAGTTTATAGGTATTGGGGTGAGTGATTAGTGTTTTTAGTGGATTAGTGTATAGGTTTTTTGGGATGTGGGGTTATGTTTTTTTGGTTAGCGGGTTTAGTGTTTTTTGTGCCTAATGGTTTATTGTTTTTTATGAGGTTTTATGATCTTTTCAGGTTGAGGGATTATAAATTTTTGGGGCTAAGGGATTAGTATTTTTGTGGGATAAAGGTTTAGTTTTTTCTGGTGTATAGGGTTATGATATTTCAGGTGATTATGGTTTATTGTTTATTGGAGATGTGGTCAAACGGATGTTTGGGGATACACGTTTAGGGTTTTGTTTGGGTTTAGTATTTTGGGGTTATGGGGATTATGGTATAGTATTGTCTAGTGATGAGGTATTTGGTTTTTTTGGGGCTTATGGTTAAGTTATTTTTGGGGATGAGAGTTTATGTTTCTAGGGTTAGAGGGTTACTTTTTTTAGGGCCGATTAGTTATGGTATTATGGGGATTAGTGTTTAGGGTTTTTTAGGTATTAGGTTCTAGGGTTGAATAGGAATGATGGTTTAAGGGTTTTTATGGATAAAGAATTATGTGTTCTATGGGATGAGGGAATAGGGTTTTTAGGGAAGGTGTTTTAGAGAATAAGTGGGATGATAGAACTTTTTCAGGGATTTAGTGTTTAGGGTTTTTTAGGGGTGATGGATTAGGAATTTTTAGGTGATGTATTAGGGTTTTTTTGGGTTAATGTTTTTGGGTATTTAGGGTATGATTGTTTAGGGGTTTTTATGAGTTTTTTTGGTTTTTGGTGGATGAGTGTTTAGTTTTTCTTTGGGATGAAGGTTAAGTACTTCTTGGGATGAGAGTTTTGAGTATTAAGGGATGAGGGTATATGGGTTTTTTGTGATGATGGTTTTGGGTTACTGGGAATAAGGTATTAGGGTTTTTTCGTGATGAGGTTTTTGGGTATGAGGTCTTGGGGGTTTTGGGGATGAGTTTTTAAGGGTTTTTTATTTTGAGAGTTTATGGATCGTGGGTATGAGGATTTAGTGGTGTTGGGGTTGTGGTTTTTGGGATTTTTTGGCTTGGGGTTTAGGGTTATTTTGTTCTGATGGGATTGGAATATTAGAAGCATGAAATTTAGGGGATTGGGGATGAGGGTATAAGTTCTTTTGGTATATGGTTTTAAAAGTTTTTGGACTATGGTTTTTGTGGTTTTTTGGGATGAGTGATTAGGGTTCTGGGGATCTTGTTCTATGGGGTTTTAGGATAGAGTTTTCAGAGATTTTAGGTTTGATAGTTTATGGGGTTTTGTGGATTAGGGTTTATGGCTTTTGAGGATGCAGTTTTAATAAATTTTCAGATGATTTTGTTTTTTTTTTGTTTTTTGGGGGGTTGAGTGTTTTTTTGGGTAGATGGTTTAAGGTATTTTTGGGTTGAGGGTTTAGGGGTTTATGGGCTTTGTATTTAGAGTATTTTTTGGATAAGGGTTTAAATATTTTTATGTATGTGGGTTTAGGGTTTTATGGATCTAATGTTTTAGGGTTTAATGAGGATGTGAGTTTAGGGGTTTGTGAGATTGAGAATGTTGGTATTTTTGGATGAGGGGTTATGTTGGAGGAATGGGTATATGGGTTTTTTATGAGGGTTTAAGGTTTTCTTTCTGGTGAGGGTTTAGTGTTTTTTTATGATTATTGTTTGGGCTATCTTGGGATTTGGTTTAAGGTACACAAGATTAGGGTTTTTTGGGATGAGGGTTTTGGGTTTTGGGGTGAAGTGGGTTTATGGTGTTTTGGGGATTTGGGTTTAGAGTCTTTTAGGGATGAGTGTTCAGGGTATTTTGGGGATTATTGTCTATGCTATTTTTGGTAATAGGGAATATGGTCCTTTTTGGTTGAGGGTTGTGGGTTTTTTAGGGTTTAGAGTATTTATTTTTGGGGTTGGGAGTTTATGTATTTTTTTTGTATTTTTTTGTTTTTTGGGGATGCAGGTTTTGTGTTCTTTTTTGTGGTTAATGGTATAGATTTTTTTAGAATATAATTTTGGGTTTTTTTATGATGGGAATTTATGGATTTTGGGGATGGGGGATAATGGTTTTTTGATGATGAGGCTTTATGGGCTTTCTAGGACATGGGATTAGGGTTTTTGGGGGTTGGTGGTACAAAGGGTTTTTATGGTTGGTGGTTTTTGGTTTATTTGTACTATGGGTTTAGAATTCATTACGGATAAGGCTTTAGGGATTTCTAGGGATCATAATTTTGGAGTTTTTGGGAATGAGTGTTTAGGGGATCATTGGTATAATGGATTGGAGTCTTTTAGGCTGAGAAATTATGGTGTTGGGGGAAGTGGTTATAGGGTTTTTTGTACTAAGGTTTGGGGGTTTGGGGGATGATGGTTTTGTTTTTATAAGGATCCGGATTTATGGTTTCTTAGGGCCCTGGGTTTAGGGATATGTAGAGTATAGGGTGTAGTAATTATTTAGTCAGATGGTTTAGTGTTTTTTATGGATGATGGTTTTGGGTTTTTGGGGAAAGTTTTTGTTTTTGTTTTTTGAAGATGATTTTTTTGGTTTTTTTGGAGTGTGAGTTTCTTATTTTTGGGGATGAGGGTTTAGGATTTTTTGTGAATGTGGGTTTAGAATGTTAGTTTGGGTCAATGGATTAGGGGTTTTTGTGGATGTGAATTAATGGTTGTGGGGAATAAGTTATTGGGTTTATAAAGAATAGGGTTTTTTAGTTTTTAGGGTAGGAGGGTTGATGGGTTAGTGGGGATGAAGGTTTAGGTTTTTTTTGTGCTAATAGTTAATGGTTTCTTAGGGATAATGACATAGTTTTTTTGGAGGATAAGGGTTTAGGGTTTTTAGGATGAGGGTTTAGGCTTATTTGGAATGGGGATTATGGTTTTTTTGGGTTGATGTTTTTGGGTTAGTGGGCCTAAGAGATTAGGATTTTTTGGGGTTAAGTGCTAAATGTTTTTTGCAGATGAGTATTTATGGATTTTTGGGTCTGGAATTTTATCATTTTTCTTTGCAGAGTGTGTATAAGAGATTTGGGATTGAGGGTTTTGGAGTTTTGTGGGATTATGGTTGAGGTGGTTTGGGGATGAGGGTTTAAGGGTTTTTAATGAGGGGGGTTTACTGTTTTTTTGGGCAGTGAGTTTAAATTTTTTGGTGGATACTTGTTTAGGGGGTTTTGTGGAGGATGTTTTAGGATTTTATCAGAGATAAGGGATTAGTGGTTTTGGATCAATGTGATTATATGTTTTTTGGTACTATTGTATTAGGTTTTTTACATTTATGGTTATTGTGTTTTTTGTGATGTGGGTTTCATGGTTTTTGAGGTAGATTGATATGGTTTTTTTGGGATAAAAGTTTAAGGTTTTCATGGTAGAGGTTCTCTATTTTTTGGGGGATAGACATTTGGGGGATTTCAATGGATCAATGATAAGGGTTTTTCAAGGTTCAGGGTTTAGGGTTTTTGGGACATGATGATTTTCAATATTTTTGGACTGAGGTTTAAGGTTTTTTGAATGATGTGGTTTTTGGGTATTTAATGGATGGGATTTTTTTTGGGATGTGGGATTAGGGTATTTGGGGGTCAAGTTATTAGGGGTTTTGAGAATGATGGATTAGTGTATCTCGATTATGAGGGTTTAATGATTATGGGGGTGAGTGTTTAGTGTTTTTTAGGGATGGGTTTTATGGTTTTTTTGGAAATGAGGGTCAGGGTTTTTTGGGACAAAGGGTTTAGGGGTTTTTGGAGTTGAGGGTTTATGGTTTTTAGGGGATGTAGATTTAGGGTTTTTTGGTGCATATTGTTTTGTTGTTTTTGGGATGAGAGATTGGTGTTTTTGGGAGATGAGGGTTTTGGGAGTTTTAGGGATGAAGGTCTAGGTTTTTCTGTTGATGTTGGATTTTGGTTTTTGGGGATATGGTTTTATTGTTTTTTAAGGGTTAAGAGATTTTGGATTTTTGGGATGAGTTTTTTTTATTTTTAGGGATGAGGGTTATTTCCCTTTTATGGATGAGTTTTATGGTGTTTTCAAGGATGAGGATTTTGGGTTTTAGTGATGAGGGTATACGATTTTATGGGTCTCATGGATTAAGTTATATTGGGGATGATATTTTAGTGTTCTATAGTGATTATGGTATTGGTGTTTTGGGGGATGAAGGTTTAGGGTTTCGTTGGCCGATGGTTTATGGGTTTTCTGAGCTAAGGGTTTATGTTTTAATGTAATGAGTCTTTGGTGATCTTTGCGGATAATGGTTTAGATGTTATGCAAATGAGGATTTTGGTTTTTTTGTGATTGAGTGATTAAGGGATTTTCGGGTCAAGGGTTTTGGGGGTTTTTAGGATGTTAGATTTAGGTTTTTTTAGAATTTTGTTTAGAAATATTTGGGGCTGATGGTTTAGGGTTTAATGGTGTTGTGGGGTATGGTTTTTTTGTGATGATAGTTTTGGTTTTCATAGGGATGAGGTTTTAGGGTTCTTTTGGTTTAGGGATTTCATTGTTTTTGGAATAATGGTTTATTGTTTTTTGGGGTTGAAGTTACATTCTTTTTTTGTGGATGATTGTTAATGTTTTTTTATGTCTTAATGTTTTGGGTTTTATGGGGTGAAATTTTATAGATTTTGGGGTAGAGTGTTTTTTATTTTTTTTGTGCTGAGGGTTTATGGGTTTTGATGGCTGATGGTTTAGGGTGTTTTGGGGATGAGTTTTTTTTGAGATGAATGTTTAGGTTTTAGGGCTTTTTTGGGTCTGTGGATCAAGGGTTTATTGGAGTTGTGGGTTTAGGGGATATTTGGGATGAGTGTTTATGACTATTGGTGGCTGAGGATTTATGGTTTTAGGGGGGGCATAGGGTATAAGGTTTTTTGGGGCTGAGGGTATATGTTTTTTTTGGGTGGAGTGTTAGGGTTTTTTGGCTATGAATGTTTAGGATTTTTTATGTGTGTAGATTTATGTTTTTTGTGTTTGATTTTTTAGGGTTTTCAGGATATAGATTTAGGTATATTGGGGGATTAGGGTATATGATTTTCTGGGGATATGGGTTTTGGTTTATCTAGGGATGATGGTTTACGGTTTTTTGGGGCTGATGGTTTATGGTTTTTTGTGGCTCAGGGTTTATGGTTTTTGGGATTTTGTTTAATATTTTTTTGGGATGAGTTATTACTGTTTTTTGGGTTGATGATTTTCTTATTTTGGTTCTGTGGATTTAGGGTTTTTTAGGCATAGGTCTTAGCTGTCCTTTTGGGTCAGGGTTTACATGTTTTTGGAACTCACAATTTAGCATATTTTGGGATATGGTTTTAGGGGTTTTTTAAGGATGATTATTTATAGTTTTATGGGGTTAATTGTTTTGGGTATTTTGGTGTTGAAAGTTTAGGGGTTATGGGGATGATTTTTTTGGGATATTTTTTGCTGATGGTTTAGGGGTTTAGGGAAAACGTGTTAACATTTATTTTAGGATGAGGGTTTAGGGGTTTTTGAGTGAAGGAATTTGTAGTTTTGGGGGATGAGGTTCTAGATGTTTTGTGGATGAGGTTATTGGGTTTTTAATAGGGTTTATGGGTTTTGAGGGGTAACATTTCATGATATTTTGGGAGGAGGGTTGAGGGTTATTTGGTGTTGATTGTTTAGGGTTTTTAGGGATAAGGGTTGAGAGATTTTTTAGGAAGAGGGTGTATTTTAGTTGGGTTAATGTTTTATAGTTTTTTGTGATAATGGTTTATGTTTTTTGGGGATGTGGTTTTAGGGTTGTTTGGATGTGGTTTTTTGGTTTTTTTAGGGATGAGGGATTGGAATTTAGGTGAATGAGGGTTTTCTATTTTTAGGACATAAGTATTCTTGTTTTTTGGTTCTGAGGGTTTTGTGTATTTAGTGGATGAATGTTTATGGGTTTTTTGTGGAGGGTTTAAGGTTTTTTGGGGATAAGTGATTAAGAGTTATTGAGGCTCATGGTTTAGTGATTTATCTCACTAAAGGATTAGAGTTTTTTTTCAGAGAGGATTTCATGTTTTTTTATTGATGACAGGTTTTGGGTTTTTGGGGGTATGTTGAGGGTATTTTTTGGCTTAGGGGAATGTGTTTTTTAGAGGCTAAGGGTTCTTGGTTTTATTTCACTAAGGGTTATGGATTTTTTTGAGATTAGGGTTATGTTTTGGGGGTATGGTTTTAGGGTTTTCTGGTGATGAGTGTTTTGTATTTTTTAGGGATGTGTGTTTTCTATTAATTGGGGATGATTTTTAAGGGTTTTAATATGTTATGTATTAGTATATATTTGGTTATGACGGTTTATGGTTTATTATGATATGTTTTTACAGTTTTATGGATGATTTTTTTTTGGTATTGGGTTTTATGATTTTTTTGGAATTGTGTTAAGGGGTATTGTAGGTTGAGGATTTAGGGGATTTTGGATAGGTATTTAAGGATTTGTGGGGAAGATAGCTTTTCATTTTTGGGTGTTGAGTTTTTAGGATTTTGGTGAAAGGGTTTGGTGTTTCTTGTGGTTGAGGGTTTGGGGGTTGGGAAGGCTGAGTGATTAGAGTTATTTATAGATTAGGGTTTGCGGTTTTATGGGATAGAGTGTTTAGTGAATTTTAAGGCTGAGGGTTTATGATTCATTTTGGAATTGTATATTGTGTATATTAGGGATCATTTTTTATGGTTTTTTTGGGATGGTGGTTTTGAGTTATTTGCGTTTGAGTATTAGGGTTTCTTGGAATGAGTGTTTATGGTTTTTGAGGATGAGGGTTTATGGTATTTTGGTGATGAGTATTTAGGGTTTTTTGGATGAAAAGTTAGTTTATTTGGGATTGGAGTTCCATGTGTTTTTGTTTTTGAGTGTTTTAGGCTTTTTGGTGTGAGGGTTTGGGGTTTCTTCACATAGGGTATGATTGTTTTTGAATATTAGTGTTTTTTTTAAGATGATGGTTTGGGGATGAGGTTTTGTGGTTTTTTGGGTATGAGGTTTTGCGGATTATTAGGGACAAATTATTGGTGGTTTTGGGGATGAGGGTTTATGTTTTATTGGTGCTAAGGGTTTATGGATTTTTGGGGCTGAGGGTTTTGGATATTTTGGGGATAAGGGTCTGGTGTTTTTTGTTGAAGAAGGATTGGGGGTTTTGGGCCTTAATGTTTGTTTTTATTTGGGGCTGAGAGTTTTGGGATTTTTTTGGATGAGGTTTTCCGGTTTTTTGTGGCAAAGGGTTCATGCATTTTTATGGATGATTTTTTGGGGTTTTTTAGATTGGGGTTTTTTCATTTCTCAGGACTGTTTGTTTTTGTTTTTATGGTGTGGAGGGTTTGGGTTTTTCATGAGGATTGTTTTTGATTTTATGGGGATTAAGGTTAGGTGTTTTATGGTGTACAATTTATCAGTTTTTTTGGTCTGAGTGAATGGGGTTTTTTATGATGAATGTTTTTCATTTTTTGGGGATAATGCTATCATTTTTTTGTGGATGAGGGTTCTGAGATTTTAGGGACAACTTTTTAGGGTTTTTTAGGATAATGATTTTTTTGTTTTTTAGGGTTGATGGATTGGTGTTTTTTTGGGCTGATGGTTTGGGATTTTTTGGAGCTGAGGGTTTTGGTTTTTTTAGAGATGACTGTTTTTAGGTTTTTTTACTGAGAGTTTATGATTTTTGGGTGATAAGGGTTAGGGAATTTTGTGACTGAAGGATTAATATTTTTTGTTTTTGATGGTCTAAGTATTTTTAGGTGTTATGGTATTGGTTTTCAGGAGATGAAGGTTTGTGTTTTTTAGGGTTAAGTGTTTGGGGTTTTCACGCAATTAGGGTATTGGATTTTTTCGGGTTGAGGGTTTGGTACTATTTGGGGCTGGGGGTTTGGTGTATTTTGATGCAAGGTATTGGGTAATTATGGGTATGAGGTATTGGGTACCTTTTAGTTGTGGATTTACGTTTTTTAATGTGACATTATGTTTGTTTGTGTCTAGTGGTTTAATTTTTTTTCATATATGTTTGTAGGGTTTATTTAGGATCTAGGGTTTTCATTTATTTGTAGATAAACCGTTCAATATTTGTGGGGATGATGTATTAGGGGGTTTTGGGGTTTCCTGTAATGAGTTTTTTTGGTTCTTATGGATTAGGGTTTTTAGGGGATGAGGGTCTATGGTTTTTTTGTGGCTGAGGGTTTAGGTTCATTTGGGGATGTAGGATCGGGGTTTTTTTATAAGGGTTTGGTTGTTTTTTTGGGTATAAAAGTATTGTTTTTGGTTTTTAGGGTTTAAGGTTTTTTCTGGATGGGTTTTTATGATTTTTTGGATGATAGATTGGATTCTTATTGTACTAAGGGTGTGGGGTGGTTTTTTCACTCAATGATTAGGTATTTTTGAGGTGAGGGTTTGGTGTTGAGGGTTTGAAGTTTTTTCTAGATGAGGTTTTGGTGTTTTTTGGGGAATAGAGTTTTTGTGTTTTTGTAGCTCAGGTTTTGGGGTTATTAGGGGAAAGGGTTTGGGGATATTGGGGGCTGAGGGTTTTGGTTTTATTAGGGATGAGTGCATTGGGGTTTTTAAGAATGAGTTATTATGGTTTTTTGGGGTTGATGTTGTAGAGATTCATTAGGGCTATGTGTTTTAGGGTATTTTTAGGGGGATGAGGGTTTTGGGTTTTAAGATATTATTATTTAGTATTTTTTAGGGTCGTTGTTTTGGTTCTTTGGGGTTGTGGGTTGGGTTTTTTGGGACGAGGGTTTTTTATTATATAAAGATGAGGGTTAGGTTTTTCTGGGGCCTAATTGTTTTTTGTTTTTTAGTGTTAAGGGATTAAATTTTATAGGGATGAGGGTTATGGGTTATTTATTATTTAGGTATGGGGATTTTCAGGGATAAATGTTTTCAGTTTTTGTTGAGGATGAGGGTTTGTTGTGTTTGCTGATGAGGGTCTAGTGTTTCTTCTAAGTTGATGGTTTTTTATTTTTTAGGACAGAGGGATTATGGATTTTTCATAGTGAGGTTTTTTTGTTATTTGGGAAAGATGGTTTCTATTTTTTAGGGGTTAAGGGTTTTTTGTTTTATTTATGGTAGAAAGTTTTTAATTTTTTTGGGGGGCGGGACATTTTTAATTTTTTGGGTTTACGGATTTTTTTGGTAGAGTGTTTGGTGTTTTTTTTGGACAAATGGGTTTTTTGTTTTTTAAGGTTGTGGATTTATAGACATTGTGGGTTGGGTGTTTGGTGTTTTTTGGGGTAATAGTATGTGGTTTTTTGAGGTAGATGTATTAGGTTTTTTTTGGTTTTGAGGGTTTTCTATTTTTGTGGATATGGAATTAAAATAATTTATGTGCATTACAGGTTTTTGGGGATGATGATTTTTGTTTCATTAGAAAATGGGTTCAGGTTTTTTTGGGCCTAAGGTTAGTGGGGTTTTGGTTCTTGAGGGTTTATTATTTTTCAAGATTCAGGGTTGGAGTTTTATTACATTGAGGGTTTTTAGGTTTTTGGGGCTATGGATTTTGGGTTTTCAGGGATGGGGGAGTTATATTTTTTGGACGTAGTCTAGAAATTTTTGGGCCGACAGTTTTGGGTTTGATGGGGCTTATGGTTTTGGGGATAATGGTTTTGGGATATTTAGAATGTAACAACTAGGGGTTTTGAAGATTATGGTTTGGGGATATTTTTTGACTAAGGGTTTAATATTTTTAAGTGATGATAATTTAGTGCTTTTTGGGGAAAGGGTTTACAATTTTTTGGGTTTTAAGGTTCATATATTTTTGGGGCTAAGCAACTAGGGTTTTGTGTGGATAAGGGTTCATGGTTTTTTGGGGATGAGGATTAATGATTTTTGGGGTATGAGGGTGTAGGGTTTTTGGGGATAATATTTTAGCCTTTTTGGGGTATGGATTTAGTGTTTTTGAAGATAAGGGTCTAGAATTTTTTCAAGCTAAGTGTGTTAGGATTCATGGTGATGAGTTTTGTGGGTTTTGGGATCTTCTTTTTTATAGGTCATTGGGATAAGGTTTTATCAATATATCAGGCTAAGGAATTAGGGATTTGGGGGGGGGGAGCATTTATGTTTTTTTTGGGTAGGGGGATAAATTTTTTTAGGGCTATAGGTACGGGGTTTTTGGAGGCATATAGATTAGGGTTTTGATGGGGAATATGGATTAGTGTTTTTAGGTGTTGAGGGATTAGTTTTTTTTGGTACTGTAGGTTTATGTGTTTTGGGGTTGAAGGATTATAGTTATTTGGGTCTGAGGGTTCATGGTTTTTTATATTTTACGTTTTAGAGTTTTTTGTACTGTACATTACATGATTTTTGGGGCTAAGGGTATAGCATTTTTTGTGGATGAAACATAATGATTTTTTGAGGCTATGTGTCTTATATTATTTTCTGGATTATGTTTTAGTGTTTTTTTGGGTTTTTTGGTTATGATTTTGGGTGGTTATGTTTTAGGGATTTGGGGTCTAGGCTTTAGGGTTTTTTGAAGATGTGGGTTTAAAATTTTGTGGATGAGGGTTTAGTGTTTTTTGAGGACGAGTGTTAGGGGTTTTGGGGGATGAGGGAATAAGGTCTTTTGGGTATAAGGGGTTAATTTTTATTGGATAAATGTTTATTTTTTTTTATTAATGGTGTATTTATTTTTTTTCTATTGAGGGTATAGATATTTTTGGGGACGAGGGTTTAATGTTTATTAGGGATGATGGATTAGGGTTTTTTTGGGTTGTGTGTTTTCTATTTTTTGGTGATAAGGGTTTTGGGTTTAGGCACAAGGGAATAGTTTCATTGGGATGATGGTTTTGTGTATATTGGGAATAATGGATTAGGGTTTTGGGGAATGAGGGTTTTGGGTATTTTTGGGATAAGGGTTTACGGTTTTTTGGATGAGGATTTAGGGAAGTTGTTTTTTGGTTTTCCAGGGCTAATGATTTAGTGATTTTTGGGGTAATGTTTTTATTGTTTTTTGGGGATGGATATTTTGGGTTTTTTGTCTATGGTATTATGGTTTTATAATGCTGATTTTTTAGGGGTTTTAGGCCCTTATTATTTAGTGTTTTTTTGAATTGGGCTTTTGGGGTTTTGGGGTAGAGGGTAAATGGATTTATAGGCTTTATATTAGGTCTTATTTAACATTTATGGTCTAGTGTTTTGATGGGAATAATGGATTAGAGGTTTTTAAGAATATGGGTTTGGTGTTTTTTGGGAATAGTGTTTAGTAGTTTTTTGGGATGAGGGTTTTGGGTCTTTTTGGTTGATGTGTAAGAGTTTTTTTTCAAATAAGGCATAGAGTCTCCTAGGGATAATTGTTTACGATTTTTTGGGCTATGGTTTTGATGTTTTTTGAGAGGATGATGTATTAGGGTTTTTGAGGGATTAGGGTATTTTGTTTTTTGGGTATGAGGGTTTATGGTTTCTTAGGACTCATGGTTCTGGGTTTTATGAAGAATTTGGTTTAGGTACTTTTTGGGATAATGATTTACTTGTTATGGGGATGAATTATTATGTTTTTATATTCAGGGTATATGGTTTATTGGGGTTTTGGGTTATGGTTTTTGAAGGTAGAAGGTTTATGGTTTATTATGGATGAGGTTTATTGTTTTTTGGGGATAAAAGTTTGATACTTTTTAGGGATGATTTTTGTTAGTATTTTGGGTTTGAGGGTTTTGGTATATTTGGGATTGTTAATTTGAGCTTTTTGGGATCATAGTTTTCATTATTTGGTGCTCAGGTATTGTGTTTTGGGGGGGGGGGTCAGTATTAGGGAGTTTTGGGAATGAGAGTCTAGGGATTCTTAGGGTCGATGGTTCTGGATTTTTGTGGCTAAGGTATTATATTTTTTTGGGGCTAGGAATTTAGGCTATTATTACTAAGGGTATGGTGTTTTTTTAGTTAAGGTTGGGTTGATGTTTATATGTTTTTATATAGATTTTCTTTTGATTATATGGACAAAATATTAGGTATTTTTGTATATGAAGGTTTATTGATTTTTAGGTTGTGGTATTAGGTATATTTTGGAATGAGGGTTTTATTATTTTTGTGCTGGTGGTTTTTGTATTTTTGGGATGTGGTTTTGTGGATTTTTTGGGGCTGTGCGATCGGGGTTTTTTGGATATCGGCCTCTGGTTATTACACATTGATGGTTTGGGTTTTTTTGGGGTTTATGTTTTTCAGTTTTTGTAAATTTTGGTTTTAGTTTTTTGTGTTGAAGATATTGATTTCGTCTGGCTGTAATTTTTGGATTTTTTGGGTTTGGGCGTTTTAGAAAAATTGTTGGGATAATGGTTTTATGTTTTTGGGACAATGGGGTTTGTGTTTTTTTAATGATGTTTTCGGATTTTATGGGTTTCATAATTTGGATATTAGGGCAATGAGGATATGATTTTTTGGGATTGATAGTTTTGTATTTTTTGGGGTTGAGGGTTTAGTGATTTTTTGGACTGAGGGATTAAGGATTTTCGAGGCTAAGGTTTTGAGTTTCTTGGGAAGGTGGAGATGAGTTTTTTCTGATGAGAGTTTAGTGTTTTCGGACAGAGGGTTTCTGGATTTTTATGGTTGAGGTTTTGATGATTTTAGAGGTTGGGTGTTTTGTGTTTTTTTCATGATAAAGGTTTAGGGTTTTGTGGGGAAATATATTTAGGGTTTTATAGGTTAAGGATAAGTGTTTTTTGGTGCTGATAGTCTATTAATGTTTTGGACAGATGATTTTGGGTTTGTTTGGGCTTATGGTTTTAGGGGATAATGGTTTTGGGATATTTTGCATTTAAGGACTAGGGGTTTAGGGGAATATGGTTTGGGGTTATTTTTTTCCTAAGGGTTTAATGTTTTTTAGTGATTATAATTTTGACTTTTTGGGGGAAAGGATTTATTGTTTTTTTTTGGTTTTAGGGTTCATATTTTTTTGGAGCAAAGCATTTAGGGTTTTGTTGGGATGAGGTTCAAGGTTCTTTGGAGATGAGGGTTATTGATTTTTGTGGTATGAGGGTGTAGGGTGTTTTTGTGATATGGTTATATCATTTTTTGGGGTAGGGGTTTGGTGTTTTTGAGGATGAGGGTCCTGGATTTTTTCAAGCTAAGTGTGTTTCGTTTCATGGTGCTGAGTTTTTAGTGCATTGGGCGCTTCTTATTTATGGTACATTTGGAAAAGGGTATTGTGATATTTGGGGCTGTGGAATTAGGGATTTTGGGGTAGAGCATTTATGTTTTTTTGTGGCTGGTGGCTCAAGTTTTTTTAGGGCTAAGGGTCATGGATTTTTTAGGCTTAGAGATTATGATTTTGTTGGGGAATAGGGAATAGTGTTTTTAGGGGTTGAGGGTTTTTGTTTTTTTGGTAATGAGGGTTTATGTGTATTTGGGTTTATAGTTTAGGGTTTTTTTTGGGTCTGAGGGTTTATGGTTTTTTAGATTTTATGTTTTATAGTTTTTTTGGGTATTGTATCTTAAATGACTTTTGGGGCTAAGGGTATAGTGTATTTAGGGGAGGACAGTTTATGATTTTTTGAGGATAAGGGTCCTATATTATTTTGTAACTAATGTTTTATAGTTATATTGGATTTTTGGTGATGGAGTTTTAGTGGTTATGTTGTAGGGTTTTGGGTTTAGGGTTTAAGGTTTTTGGGGGATGAAAGTTTAGGATTTTGTGGATGAGGGATTAGTGTTTTTTGGGGCTGAGGGTTTTGGTTTTTTTGGGGATGAGGGAATACGGTTTTTTGGGAGATTAGGGTTTAATTTTTATGGGATAAAGGTTTATTTGTTTTTACTAATGGTGTTTTCATGTTTTTTGGTGTAGAGGGTATATATTTTTTTGGGGGCTAAGGGTTTTTTGTTTATTAGGGCTAAGGGATTATGGTTTTTTGCTGTGATGTATTTACTATTTATTAGGGATGAGATTTTGGTGAATAGGAATAAGGGTTTAGTGTTTTTGCAGATGAGGGTATTTGGTATATTGGGAATAATGGATTTAATTTTTTTGGGGATGAGGGTTTTGGGTATTTTAGGGAAAATGATTTATGGGTTTTTAGTTGATGATTTAGGGAAGATGTTTTGTGGTTTTTCAGGGCTACTGGTTTAGTTATTTTGGGGTTAAATTGTTTATTGTGTTTTGGGGTTGGTGGTTTTTTGGTTTTTGAACATTGGGATTATGGTTTTATAGTGCTGTTAGTTTAGGGGTTTCAGGAGCTAAAGATATAGTGTTTTTTGGGAACATGGCTTATGGGTTTTTGGGGCAGATGGTTAATAGATTTTTGGGCTTCATTATTGGTTTTTTTATCATATATGGTCTAGGATTATTGGGGGATAAGGGATTAGAGGTTTTTATGGATATGAGTTTATGGTTTTTTGGGGAATAGTGTTTAGTTGTTTTTGGGACTGAGGGTTTTGGAATTTATTATACTAAGTGGTAAGGGTTTTTTGGGTATAATTTATAGGTTCTCTTATGGATACAGTTTTATGATTTTTGGGGCTATGGTTTTGATTAATTTGGGGGGGATATTGTATTATGGGTTTTTTGGGTATTATGGTATAGTGTTTTTTGGGTATGAGGTTATACAGTTTTTTAGGTATCTAGAGGCTGGGTTTTATGAGGAAGCGGTATTAAGAATTTTTGGGGATAAAAATTTAGTTGATTTGGGGTATAGGGTTTAGGGTTTAGGGGGGATGATGGTGTTGGATTTTTTAGGGATGAGTTTTTTGGAATTTTGAGGCTGAGTTGGGTTTGGGGTTTTTTTGTTGTTGTGGGTTAATTTCTTTAGGGCTAAGGTTATTGGGTTTTTTGGGTTTTGAGTTTAGAGTTTTTTGGTGATGTGGGTTTAGAAATTATTATGGGTTAGGGTATCTTGTTTTTTGTGGATAAGGGTTTATGGTTTTGTGTGGGTATGGGTTTTAGATATTTTGGGACTGAATGTTTATGGATTTTTGGTGATGATGTTTTAGGGTTTCCTTAGGTTGATTGTTTAGGGTTTATGGGGTAAATTTTTTTATCATTATTAGTTATTAGAGTTTATGGTTTTTTGGTGATGTGGGTTTAAGATTTTTTGGGTATGAGTGTTTATGGGATTTCAGGGTTTAGGGTTTTGGGGTTTTAGAGCATATGGTTTGGGGGTTTTGTGAGAAGCGGGTTTTGGGTATTTTGGTGATGATTTTTAATGGTTTTTTGGGGTTGAGGGATTTTATCTTTTGGGCCTAAGGATTTTGGTTTATTGGGGATGATGGTTTAGGGGATTGGGGGGATGATGGTTTTATGGATTATTGGAGCAATGGGTTTCGGTATTTTAGGTATAAGGATTTATTGTTTTTTTGGGGTAAAGTGTTTGGGGTTTAGGGGATTGAGGGTTTAGGTTTTTCTGTGGATGACGGTTTAATGGATTTCAAGGCTGTAATATTATGTTCTTTTAGTACTGAAGGATTAGGGGTTTGGGGGAGTAGGGTTTAAGTATTTTTGTAGCTGATGGTTTAGGAGGGTTTTTGGATGAGGGTTTACTATTCATTTTTAATTGATTTATTAGTGAATTTTGGGGAAGAATGATTAGTGGTTTTTTGGATGAGGGTTTGGGTTTATATGGGGAATTAGTTTTAGGTGATTTTTTGGGATGAGGGTTTAGCATATTTTAGGATAAGGGTATTGGATTTTTTTGGGTCTAAGTGTTTATAGTTTATTGGGGATGAGGGTTTGTGTATTTTTAGGAATTAGGGGTTAAGTTATATTGGGATGAATTTTTATGGTTTATTAGGGATATGGGTTTGTGTTTTTTAGGCTGACATATTATTGTTTTTTGGGGCTATGGTTTTAGTATTTTTTGGGATGATAATTTATAATATTTGGGCCTGAGCGTTTTTATTTTTTGACTTATGAGGGTTTAGGGTTTTTTTGGGATGATGGTTTAGTTTATTTTGAAGATGAGAAGTTAGGGTTTTTTGGGACTGAATATTTAGTTTTTTACAAAGCTGAGGGTTTAGGAATTATTGGAGCTCATGGCTTAAGATTTTTTTTGGGACGAGGGTTTATAGTTTTTTGGGGATAAGGATTTTAAGGTTTTTAGGGATGCGAGATTAGTGTTTTAATTGGTTAAGGGTTTAGGGTTTTCGCGGTAGAGGTTTTCCGGTTATTTGGGGATGTGGGGATAAGTTTTTTAGGGGTTGAGGGTTTTGTATTTTATGGAGATTTTTCATTAGGGTTTTTTGGGGATAAAAGTTTAGTGTTTTTTGTGGTGTGGGTTTTGTGTTTTTTGGTGCTATTATTTTATGTTATATGAGGATTGGCCTTGAATATAGATTGTGAAAGGGGTTTAGGGTTTCCTAGGGTTGAGGGGTAATTTTGTCAGATTTAGGGGTAAAGGATTTTTTGTTTGAGTGATTAGGGTTTTTTATAGGATGTGGTTTAGGGTTTTTTTGGAGATGGGGGTTTAGGGTTTTTGGGATTGAGGGTTAGAGTTTTTTTGTAGTTGACGATTTTTAGGTATTTTCAGGTTGAGGGTTTATGGAATTTTTGGGATGAGAGATTTCAGTTTTTTGGGGATGAGAGTGATAGATTTTTTAGGGACAAGGGTTTATGATTTTTTGGAGAGAAAAGGATGGCATTGTTTTTGGCTAAGGATTGGATATTTTTTTGTGGCTGAGGGTTTTCTATTCATTTGGGATGATGGTTTAGGTTCTTTTGGGTTTTAGTGTTTTTTATTTACTGGGCTCTTATGGATTATGGTTTTTTAGTTTAGGGTTAAAGTTTTTTCGGGAAGTAGATTTAGGGATTTTTGGTGTTGAGTGTTTGGTTTTTTGATTTTGAGGGTTTATGGTATTTTGGGGCTAGGTATTTATCAATTTTTTGATCCCAAATTTTTATGTCTTTTAGTGTAAATCATTCCATGTATTTTTTTCTGAGTTTTTTTGGTTTTTAGAGATGAGGGTATGAGATAATTCTGTGTTATGTTGTTTTGGTTTTTTGGGTTCTTAGTGATTGGATTTATTATAGATGATGGATTAGGCATGAGGGTTTGGGGGTATTTGGTGCTGGCGTGATGGGGTTTTATAGTGATGATGGTTTGGTGATTTTTGGTATTGAGTGTTTAGTCTTTTTTGGGGTTGAGTGTTAAAGGTTTTTTAAGGATGGGGGTTTACTGTTTTCGGGCTAAGTTCTTGAGGATTTTA
Organism: Viscum album; assembly: GCA_963277665.1. Classification (NCBI taxonomy): domain Eukaryota; kingdom Viridiplantae; phylum Streptophyta; class Magnoliopsida; order Santalales; family Viscaceae; genus Viscum; species Viscum album. The sequence goes on along the minus strand of OY728137.1, from coordinate 593,275,008 downwards.
GGGATGAGGGTTTTGGGTTTTTTAGGGATGAGGTTAGAGAAATTTGGGATAGGGGTTCTGGTAATTTGGGATGAGGTTTTGGGTATTTTGGGGATTTGGGTTTTTCATTTATTGGCGATAACAGTTTCGGGTTTCATGGGACTGTGTGATGAAGGTTTTTTTGGGTGGAGGGATTATGTTTTTTTTCATCAATGTTTCTAGGTTTATTAGGGCTGAAGGTATGAGTTTTTATATTGATATTGGTCTGGGTTTTTCTGAGATGAGTCTCTATTGATTTTTTGGGCGAAGGGTTTATAGATTTTTGTGGTTGAGTTATTAGGGTTTTCATGGGATTAAGGTTTGGGGTTTTTTGGGATTGAGGGAATATTGTTTTCTCCTATTGATGTTTTAGTTTTTTTCCTATATGTTTGGCGTGTTATGAAGAGGAGGGATTTTTTTAAGGGGATGGGTGTATAGGATTGTTTTATGATGAAGGTTGGTATTTTTGGGATGAGAGTGTAGGGGTGTTTGGATATGGGGTTCCTAGGTTTTTCAGGGTGGAATGTTTGGGGTTTTCAGCATTATGTGTATGAGGGTTTTGGGGATAATAGTTTTAGGTTTTTAGGGGTATAAGATTTGGTGGTTCATTTCGATGGGGGTTTGGGTTTTTTGGGTCTATGTTTTGGGTCTTTTGTAGCTAAGGGTTTGAGGATTTTGTGGCAAAGGGATTATATTTTTAGAGGGAAGACAATATATTTTTCTCCGGGTTGAGGGTTTCTGTTTTTTCATTACTATGGGTTTAGGTATATTTTGGATGGTGGGTTTAAATTTTTTGTATCATGGGGTTTGGATATTTTTGGGGCAAAGTGATTGCTGTTTTTTGGGACCAATGGTTTAGGGTTTTGTAGGGATGATGATCAATGGTGGCCTTGGTTAATTTGTGAATTTTTATAGATAATGTCTCGATATTTTTGTCAGAAAAAAGGTGAAGGATGAGCATTATGTTCCTAATATTTTTCTCAAGATGTTAGATGATCATAATTGGAAGTGGGATGATATATTAATTGAAATTGTTACTCCTTTACTCAAACTAAGGAATGTTAGGATTCTATAAGGGTGGCGGTGGATGGTTTGAAAAAATAACCCATCTTTACTACAATATAGGAGTCGAGATCAATTGAGGTTCAATCAAGGCAATATCTGGAGGATGTAGTTAGACTCCAAGGAGTCCCGAGGACAATCATTTCCGATCGAGGTCCTCATTTTACCTCTGGGGTGTGGAGATGTCTTTAAAAAGATTTTGGTTCATAGATATTACTTAGCACGTCTTTTTATTCGCATATGAACGTCCTAATAGAGCGCAACACTAAGAATATTGAAGGCATGTTTCCCTATTATGTCCTGCATTTTGGATGTTTGTGGATGAGGCACCATCTATGGGTATAGTCCTTGTACAAAAATCATTTTCACACCAACATTAGCATGCACTATTTGAAACCATGAATGGAAGACCTTTCCATTGTCCATGGTACAAAACTGAGTTTGGAGAGTCTGGAATTCTTGGGATGAAACTAGTACAGAATATGATAATGATGGTTTAGGTGATTTTTGAGATAATGAAAGCATTGTAGGATTGTAAGAAATCAATTATTACCATAGTATTAGGCATCTATATTTTTATATAGGGGATAATGTGTCCCTTTAGGTTGTTCCTCGTGATGTAAACTATGGTTTGGATGTCAGTGTAAGCCTTCTCCACAATTCATTGGGCCCTTCATGGTGTTGGCTCTTATTCAAGCCTTAACATATCTGGTAGAACATACCTCATAGATGATATAGATACATGATGTTTTTCACATTTTTCGGCTCTATTAATATCTTCATGACTATTCTCACATCATCAATTATGGTGACATCAATGTTGTGGATGATGTGAAATTCATCAAGCAGCGCGTAGGGACCCAAGAATACTAGGAATAGTTGTTACACGGGCTTTTCAACCCCCTGGTTTGTGTATTATGGTGGCATGGTGGTGTGGAGGAGAATTCATGTAAAAATTAGTCATAGATATGTGCTCAGTATCTCGATTTTTTTGATATTTATCTCTTTTATTGTAATGTTGTTCATTTCATGGTTGTAGACCTTTTATGGGCTGTGAGATGGCTTTATCGTATTTCATGTTATTGATTGATCGCATTTGACAAGTATCTTCCTCAGGATAGTGTTTAGAAAATGGTTTCGGTTGTTGTGTGGTTTCACTTTGTTCCTTTTATGAAGATGTTGATATCTTGTGGTGCCATGATCCATGAGTGGTATCACACGGGGTGGCTTTTCCGACGAACCATTTTTTATTTCCTCTCTTGGTTGGTTTTGGATTCTTGACGACAAGAATAATTTTAGAGGTAAGTGATGTAATGTCTTATATCTACTTTGATCAAACCTTTGTGTGTTCTTGCATCTTGCAGGGCTTGGAGGAGGCTTGGAGGAAGCATAGAGGAGTTTGGGTGTTGACATGTGAGATAAGGGAATTTTCATGGTGTGAAAGTGGGATTCACATCATGTAATATTTTGGGGTTTGAAAATAAAATAAATGAAAAAGGTGATAGTTTATATGGGTAAAACTAACCATGAGGTATCAAATAATGTGAATGTAGACTACATGTCAATTAATCACCCGATGTTGTAAATTTTTAAAACATTCTAGTCACTCATGTTGTCATACCCTATGGTATTTTCATCACAACCTCTCATCCCAACCAACCTGATAGCCCCATCTACAATGTTTTAGATATCCCTTTGAAGAGAATTGATACTTGTGTATCCATCTATGATATGAGGTGACCCAGCTTGATCCAATGTTTGTTAGATTTTATTTCTAGAAGTGTCCCCTAATTTGACATCGTTTTCCTCCTATTATTTTTTCCATGAGATGAATGATGACATAATATACTTCTAATGGTGGGTTCATTTGGTTTTTGTTGGTGTGGTGGCATCGTGAAATCCTCATATGTATGCATATCATGAGGGAGAGGTGACTGGTGATCTATTAGGTTGATCTTTTCTTGTGAAAAGAACATCATTAACCTTTTGAGGCCATGGATTCTGGGAATCTCAATTTCATTACAAGAAATCATAGAGTTATCATGATTTAGACCATTGAATCAAAATGATATTAAACTAATTAAATACTTGAACAAGGAGCAATAATTGGAATCGATAACATTGTGATGTTGATGTTTGTTACCATTACAATGGCCTCCATCTTGAGTTTCCAGATAGTGTAATATCTATGAAATTATTTATTTATAATGTTGTTCATTATCGAAATTGGTGAAGAATGTAATGCTGGAATTAATTTATAATTATTTGGATAATGAAATTTAATATCCATGTTAATAAATCCCATTGTTTTTATTATAATTTGATGTTATTAAAATTTATTCATGTATGCATGTTTAATTTAAATTGTTAATATACCTATAGCATGTTGATTATTATTTATAATAGAAATAGAGTTATTTGATTTTTTTTAATTTTGTTATGATATATTTTTATAGAATGTTTCATAGGATTCTAATAGTTAAAAACTATAAATAATGAATAATTTAATTAAATATGGAATAATATACAGTTTTGGGATAAAGGAAAATTCCATTTTAGGGCATAAGTTTCCAACTTTCTTGTAATGAAAAAGAACCATATACTATGGATCCATGAAAAAATTTTCTATGTGAAGGATGAATGCCTTTATTTCAGGATAAGAGAATGGATGTTAAACTTGTTTCTTACTACTTTTGATTTAATGTGAGCCTGGTATGAATGAGATTGGAGGGATATTGTGGTATTTTGGGTTGGGAAGCATGGAATGTGTTGTGAGCCTATGATGGCTGATCTTTGAGGGATTTCTGGTATGAGGGGCTTGGTGGCCTAGTTTTTGTGGTATCAGTTGATGCCTAGAGTGGAGTGATACATCTATATTTGTTTATGGATGTTTGGGATGAAATTACATTTTATGGAATGTTGGAAGATGGTCTTACTCAATGTTATGAAAGATGAATGATTATTTGAACATTTTTTTGGCTAGTGGCCAGGTTGATTGTTATATGACATCCATTTTCCACTATATGAGGTGGAAAACTATATTTTTACACTAATTCCATTGGAGGAGAAGAGGCGCAGGCTATTCCATGTCCATTCTGTGTTTATCTTCCCATGGTTGTAGATGTTTACTATCATACTATAGGCGGAAAAGGATTGATGGATACATCATTTACTGCCCATGTTGATCTTTTCTGATTAGGGAGTTTATAATGTTTTCCTAGATAACCTAGTGATATTAAATTTAATGTTGCTAAATTAAATAACTAATGATTAACCAATGGGTTTGGATCTTGCTTGAATATAAGGTTGTGGTTATAATTTAATGAATCCATGGACTTAGTTTTCATTTTCATAGAGGGAAATAGATCATTGTATAAATGATGATATAATTTAATGTGGAAAAGATAATGGTTAATTATTGGTTATGAATTTATTTTGTTAAAGTGGAACTAAAGAAAAAAATATGTAAAAAATATGTAGATCATTAAATGGTTGTGTGCTAATAGGAAATCTTGTCTTAGTAGTGGATGACGAGAGTCCACAAGTTTTTAGCAATAGTTGTGTCTGAGACTAGGAGTATCCATAGTGAGGTTTTCTGTTATATAATATCTGATAATATTTGAGTTTCAATATAATAATATACCATGTTGGTTACGGAAACTGACACCTTGGGGATTCAATGTCTTGGGGGTTTTTTCCCAAACATCTCGATGAGAGGATGGATAGATAACTACCACTTTCTCTCCACTCTATTTTCATGGATGTTACTTGTGTTAGTATTCATGACTGTTAGTTTTTCCCAAATATGTTTGTAGAGGGTTTTAATGGGTTGTTCTTATATTACACAAATATATTTTTTACACAGTTTCCTAATGACTACTACAGGTATAACATCTATAGGATGTGATGGATTGAGGATACTTACTTGATGTATGCAATGTGATAGATTGTGGTATAATGCCTGATAAATGATACCCATTATGTGGGATGTTGTGGTCTCCAGAAGCTACATTATTACCTTGGTTATATGGATGTGGCGGTGTGATGCATGGGGAGTATGTTTATAAATGGGGGGTGTGTTGTGGTGAATCACTCAGGTATCTACGAGATTTCCTTTTTGAAGATAGATTTATAAGACATTTTATGTTGAGGAAAAGATGAAAATCATTGGGGATGTCTTCGAGGGGTACCCTTGATATTCTTTTATATATTATATTCACTTTTTTGTGCTACTTCGTGAGATTATCCATGGAGAGGTGAGTAACTTATTATACATTTTTAGGTCCCGATTTATTTTCACTAAATTTCACTAGGATTAAATATTCATTCCTTACTTTTTATGGATAGAATCAATAAAGGATCCTACTAAGTAAACATTTATACCCACCCTACATATATATAAACTGTATTCAAGATTGTTTCTGTAGGTTTTAGATCAGGCTGGTTACTACTAGTTTGTGGTTTTGTAAGAGCTATTTGGGATATGTGGCCACTATCTTCATTTCATTTCATTTGGTACATTCATTATCCCCTTTCAGTTTTAGTAGTTCTTTCATTATATTACATATCTACACATTATATTTTCATTTATATTTTAGTCTCCATATTATTTGGTTGGTGTATCTATTATCTCACTCTTCCACATCTATTTCTCTTAAAAGGTAATGACTCCCATATGCATTTTTATTATACCCTTTGTGCTGGTCTCCAATGTGGTACCTAATAGAGGCAAGAATCATGGGGTCAATATATCTATTCACTAATTAAATAGTCAATAGGGGTATACATTATTGTGAGGGGTCAAGACATCATGGTATCAAAGGTCGGATTGAGGGATAATATTGAGATAAAAGTTACACAAAGATGAGGTTTCATGGCCTAGTGGGGAAATAGTGTTATCTATGTTTAGAAAATGCTGTAAACAAGGGGGACCAGCTAGGAGGAAAGTATTTAGGGCCCCTATGATGAGAGGCATATACAATTAAGCATACAACAGAATCTAAATGAGGTGATATTGGTTCTTGGTAGACACCTAGGAAATTATCATTCATCATTCATATTTTAACCTAGGTTTGAATGGTTATTCATTGGAATAGGTTAACATATATCAAATAATTATAAAACAATTAATTAATGTTATTTTCATCAATATTGTTGGTTTATGAGTAGTAATTGTTTGTTTTTTGGAGGTATGGATCTTGGTCAATGTCCTCATTCTGTTTACATTATGGTTGTTCAATAGTTTTCAATAGTAGATCAATGCAGAGTAGTGGTTTATTGAAGAAACACTAGGTGGAGGAAACTCTGAGAGTTTCATCACAAATGTCTATAATGGTTTGAGGGATTTTTTTTGATGTAGTCACATAAGAATGGTCGGAGGAGGTTGTGATTGCATTCTATTGAATCTATTCATGGATGGAGCACAAGGTGTCTTTGGATCTGACAATTATTCTAGGGGAAGCACGGAAGGGGTGGTTCTTGTTCATTACAAATTGGGAAGAGTCTACACTCTCATGAGAGGAGTTTTGAGAATAGTTCTGAGCTGAGTTTATTTCATCAACTATGAAGGATGCCATTTTCCAGGATATACTTACCAACTGGTAGGGGAGATCCTGTGTATGAGATTTTTGATTCCATTTGATGAAACTTTTGTGATATGCTTCAGACCAATTTCTAGATGATGAGGCTAGGGAGAGGATTTTTGAGGAGGCTTTGCATATTGGAATCCAGTGCTAGATTACCCTGTTTATGCTGAATACATGCCTTGAGGTGATAGAAATAGTAGAGGCCGCTGAGAGAAAATTATCCATAATAATATATTCATGAAAGGGGAATCATTAGGATTCATCACAATGAAGAGTTGGGGTCTATCAATCTCAATATTTAGAACATAAGATCTTCAGATCATTCGTTGGTAGGTCCCATCCCTCAATTTATTATTTCTCCAGGGAAAGAAGATGCCAAGCCTAAAATAAGGGATCATATGCCAGTTTTTATTGCAGAGGTTTATCACATTAGTAGAGGGATTGACCTACCATTCTGAGGCAGCAAAGTGGTCCAGTTGTTCCTCTTCTAGTTCCACTGTTGAGGTAGTTCCAATCAAGGTAGTAGCATCATGTTTCTCCAGCATGGGATCAAATGAGTGAATATGGGGTAGGAAGATGATATCTCCATGATGCTCTATGCCCTCAGAGAGCATAAAACAACCATAGAGGTGTTCTTCATCATGTTCATAGAGGACATGGAGTAGGTCATGGTTATCATCATGATTTATCATTTCCAGTGACTGGTGAGCCATATATCAACCAAGGTACTCTTTTTTAAACTATAGTGAATTCATTGTTTTACTCAGTAGGAACACACTCCCTCATATTACCTTCCTTTTTCCATGACATGGAATATGAGTTAGATAGGATTCCAATCCCTTGTTGTTGACTACATTAGTTGGAGGTTGAGCTGATTAGTATGAAATAGAATAAAATTGTGTGCTACTGTTGGGATGGAAATGATCATGGAGAGATTTCATATTTTAGTGGATAAAACCATATGAAATCATCCTTTTCAATGATTGGTTGCCTTTGGGGATGTCTATCATGGATTATTTCAAGAGACAGTCTGTGTTCTTCGATTCTGATGGAGAGCTAATGTATAGTTTTTTTTTGAAAGAGAGAACCTCGAATGAGAAAAAGTTGTGTTATATCGTTGTCATCCTTGATGGATGATCTGATATTGAGTTCATCAAATATTCAACAGTTGGTGATTACTATTCTCATATAAGAGTACCCTTATATATTTATAGAGGAGGTAGAAACATTACCCCCTCAATAAGAGATCAACCTCAGGACCAAACTAGAGATATTAACATCTCCCGTATATATATCTCCTTAGGGAATTCCACCTTCTAAGTTGTGATATCTGAGTATAGAGATTGATATCCAGTTGTAGTGTGATTTATTTGGACAACTTTCTCACTGTGGAGTGCAACAGTTTTGTTCTTATAGATGGTTAATGACAGTTTGTGGTTTGGTATCGAGTATTATAACATGAACCAACTGATAGGGAAGAATTGTTATTCTCTTCGATGGATTGATTATTTGTTCTATTAGCTGAATGGTGCGAATTGGTTCTTCAAGATAGGTATCTTGTCAAAATACATCATATTCATTTAATGGATCTAGATATTTTGAAAACAAAATTCCATTTTCATCAGGGGAATTAGGATGTTCTTTTATTACATTCAGGGTGACAAATTCTCTAGGTGTGTTTAGGGTGTTGACGAATTCCTTGTTGGGTGTGTTTATAGATATGTTCATGGTTGTTTTCATTGATGAAATCACTGTGTACTTCATGTCATTTGAAGAGAATAAACTGCATCTGAATTCCATTTTTGTAGTTATTAGTCATGATAATCTATTTGGGATGTTTTCATAGTGTGTCTTTTTGGAAAAATAACTCTATTTTGTGGGACATGTTGTATCCTAGTAGAGAGTAGATGTGGATCCATCAGTGAATGATACAGTTTTTTCTTGGGCATTCCCTTAGAAAGTGGCTTAAGTGTAATGTTTCCATGGTCTTTCAGGTTAATAACGGAGTTTTGAAGCTGATTTAAATAACGCTGTGAATCCTCTATTATCACTGACTGGAAAGGATCATGTGTTCTTATTGAATGATCAGTGTCATGTAGCATTTTAGTATCTAAAGTATAAAAGGGTCAATTCACTAGTTCTTCGACTATAAATAGAGGGCATTCAGTTCAAGGTTTTTTATAATGTTTCATGTCTTGGGTTGTGATTTCATATTATGTAACAGAGATCGATCATTTCTCATGGTTCTCTGTAGTTTCACCCACATGGGAGTTAATATGACATCAATGATGTTGAGTTGGATTCAGTAGTGTTTTCACTAATGTTTTGGAGATATTACCTCATCGGGGAGAACCTTGTGTTCTTAACATGTCATAAAATACTACAGTATGGTTTCTCCCACCCTGACTTGAAGATGTGTCAACATCTATGGATGGTGTTACTATAGAATTATGACTTTTATATTTTATACACATGAAAATGTACATTTTTTGGTCGATTCCTTGAGTATGCAGTTGTGTAGTGATGTAGTGTGTAAATCAAATAACTCCTAGAGGGATATATAAGAACATATAACATTATCTCCTGATATGGTAGAAGTTGGGGGGTAGACGTTGTCATTAATAGATGACAATACATCCATATCTAGTGCATCAGGTTGAAGAATCCTAGTTGGGGGGTCTTGATGTGGAGGTCTGGAGTGACCAAGTTGTTTTTAGAGAGGCCAATAATGGTTGGTTTGAGGATAAAAAATTCAATGTGTTGCTTCAAGGAAGGTTTTTTATTCCTTTGGAGATTCTTGAGATGGTTCTATGAGAGTTCAATAGATCAAACATAATAGTGCATCTTGAAATTACAAAGATGTGTCATGCATTGATGAGTCATTATTGGTTTTTTGGGTAGAACCTTGTTGTTGTATTGCTTATTTCATGATGATTGTTCTGCTAGTAAAGGAAGGTCGAGAACTATGTTACTGTTGGTTTCTCTAGCTATTGTATATTCCATAGTGAAAGTGGGAAAAAATATCGATGGACTTTATTACCGATTTACCACAATCTGTGGGAGGCATTGATTCTATATGGGTGTTAGTGTATCATTTGACAAAATATTCCCACTATATACTAATCAAGGAATCAAGATTAGTTGAGGTTCATTCGAAGTTGTATCTCTTGGAGGTAGTGATACTCCTAGGATTCCCATGGACAATCCATTCTGATCAAGATATTTGTTTTACCATCAGCGTGTGGAGAGGTCTCTAGTATCCTTTTAGTTCACAAATATATCGTAGCCCTGGGTTTCATTTAAAATTTGTAATACTGAGCGGACCTTCCAATCACATGATGACATGTTTCACTATTGTGTCCTTGATTTTGGAGGTTTGTGGATATGGCACCATTTCTTGGTATATTTTTCTTAAAACCCCATTTTTCTTTACTCACTCATCATGGCTCCAATTTAAGACTTTTTGGACCAATGTTTCTGTTATCCATTGTGCTAGAATACAATTAGATAGTCATAAATTGTTTGGCTTGAAGTAGTATAGAATATGATTGAGGTGGTTTAGGTGATTCACGATAGGATGAAGAGTGGACAAGATCATTAGAATTCATATGATGATCATAGGATGAGACCTATTGAGTTCAGTGTTAGGGATCATGTGTTTATGAAGGTGGTTCCTCATCGTGGGAAATGTTAATTTTTTCTATTAGATTAATAATTCTCCCCAGGTTTATGGGACATTTGAGGTGATGGATCATGTTGGGGTCGTGTAAAATTAGGTATCATTACCCCCAATAGATGAAACATACAAACGATGTTTTTCACATGTCGCATATCATTCATTATCATCATGATGACTATAACATCATATTTTTCATTAGAATGATGTTGTTGATGATGATACCATTTTGGAGAGTCCTATATAGATCGATGACTCATTGGAGAATGTGATAATCCAGCATACTCTTTACATGGTTCATGTTTTATAGTGTAATAGTGGAATGGAGGAGTGTACCCATGAACATGGGTAACAAAAACACTATCATTATCCTGAGTTGTTTTATTTTTATCTCTTCTCTTGTAACGTTGTTAGGTTCATGGTTTTAGGTCTTTTCTTGGTTGAGATACATCATTATCTTGTTTCATGATGTTGATTTCTCTATTTTGAGTGGTATATTCCTTAGGAGAGTGTTTAGGATTGAGATTTGGTTCAAGGGTGCTTTCACACATTCCCTTTGATATAGCAGTTGAGGTCCTATGGTGGTAAGATAATTGTGAAGAATCCCATGGGGTTGTTTTTTTGGAAGACCCCTTTTCTATTTCCTCTATTGGTTTTTTTGGATTCTATATGATGCAAATGATTTGATAGGTATTTGATGTGATGTATAGATCTATGTGGATCGACTCATCTTATGTTCTTGAGGATTGCATTGCTGGGAAGAAATCTAGGAGAGTTCGGGTTCTGTGAAGTGGGTGCATGAAACATTCATAGTGTGAATGTGTGATTCACATCGTGTAATTTTTTGGGGTTTCAAAAATAAGATAAATGGAAAAGGAGTCTATTTTTTCAGCAGAAACTAGACATACAAAAATAACAAAACATTAAATGGGATCACAGGTCATGTTATCCCCCAGTGCTATAATGTTATAAAATATTCCATCCACTCAAGTTTCAAATACCTATGAATGATGTTTTACTTCCTCTCATATAGACTGATCTGAAAGTCCCCTCTTTAGAAATTTGGAGATCCCATCAATGGGAATAAATCCTTTGGTTTTCATATTTGATCTTTGGTGACCTGACATGATCCAATGTGTGTTTTTCTTCATTTACTAGCAGTTTTTCCTGATTTTCTCCTTTTATTCATGTTCTTCTGGTCATGCAATAACAGATGATCTCCCATAGTTCTAATGGGGGGTTCTTTCATTTGTTGGTGGTTCGGAAGTGATGTGACAACCTTATATGGTTGCAGATATTATGTGAGAGTTCTTCAGAGATCCATTACATTGATCAATTCTCATGTGAATAATATGAGTTCCCTTTTGAGGTAGGGGTTCAGTTTCTTGTATATTTATTTACCTATAATCATAGAGTTGGCATGATTTATCCCATTGAATCATAATAAAATTTTAAAAAATAAATACTTGAACTAGATTAACTTATTAGTATAGATCAAATAGATATGTTGTTATTTTGAACCATGATAATGGTTTTCCTCTTGATTTTCCATATTGTTTAATATCTTTTAATTTCATTGGTTAGCATGTGGTTCGTGATGAAATTTGGAAAGGAACATAAACAAGAAATTAATTGATATCTAATTTTATAAATGAATTTATAAGTCATGCTAAAAAAAATCAATTCATGTTCATATAAATTGATGTTAATAAGATTTTTGTAATTAAGCATGTTCAATTTAATTAGTTACTCAACCAAAATCTTGTTGATGCTTGTAGATAAAATAAAGGCATGATATATTTTTTATTTAATTAATTAATGATATATTGTGTTTTTTTCATAGGATTCTTATTTATGGAATCTATGAATAATTAATCAGTTAATTCATGATGGAATAAAAACCATTTTTGTGATAGAAGATAATACGTTTGAGGGGCATGAGTTTCCTGGTTACATGTAAAGGCCATGTGCATTATACAATGGGGCCATGAGTGTTCATTGTGTGTGAAGGCTGGATGGGTTTTTCTCAGACTAGGAATCTAGTTTTCATGTCTGTTTCCTAAGGATTGTGATGTGATGTGTGCCTTGGATAGAAAGGATTTGAGGAATATTACGGTATATGGGGAACTGAGGCCTAGATATGAGGTGAACCTAGGATGGCTGGCCCTGGAGGGGTGTTGTGGAATGTGGGGAAGGAAGGTCCTATTATTTTCACAACAGATGATGCCTAGAGTATAGAGATAAATCAGTATATGAATATCGATGTTGTGGAACACAATAAAGATAAAGAAAATTTTTTGAAGCTGGGTTTACCTGATGTTCTGAAAGCTATAATATTGTAGGAAAATATTGGTTGGCTAGCATCCATGTTTTTTTGTTAACATATTTCCATTCCCCACTAAATGAGGTAGATGGATCTGTTTGGTTACCCTCTTTCCATCGGAGGTGAACACACATGGTTTATGCTTCATTATTTTTCTTGTTTATATCCTCATATATGTATTAGTTTACCATCCTTCTATAAGGGTAAAAGGCTTGACGGGTAGTTCATAAAGTCAACATGTTCACCCACTTATGGTGGGGGAGTTTATAATTTTCTGTAAGTCCAAATAATGATATGGAAAGTAATTTCTTGAGAAAATCAATAAATTTTTAACTAATGGGTTTAGTGTTTTCTAGGATGAAATGATGAGGTTATAATTTTGAGAATCCTTGGACTCAATTTTCTTGTACCTAGAGGAAATAGATCGTTGTTGAAATGGTAATATGATGTAATTTGTAAACAATAAGGGTTATTTAATGGTAAATAATTAATTAGTGTAATGTTTCATTGATGAAATGGTATTAGATAATTTAATTTATATCTTTAATTGGTTTTTTCTTATAGAATATCTTATCTTAAAAGTGGAAACCTAGAGTTTGAGAGACATTAGCTGTAGTTGTGTCAGGGACAAGGATATGCCAATAGTGTGGTTTGAGAGCTATATTATATCATATATTTTTTTTTGGGTTTCTATAAGCTACTTCACATTGTTGGTTGGGGAAAATGATTCCCTAGGGGCTTGGATCCCTGGTGAGTGTTTCCCCAACATCTTGGTGGTCGGATGGATGGATGACTATTCCCCTTTTCCTTGCTCACTTCTATTTGTAATTACCTGTGATTTTATGCATGACTGTTATTTTACCCCATATATTTGTTTAGAGGGATATAAGATATTATGGTTACTTCAATCACATATATTATTGATATAGATTCCTACTGTCTACAATAGTAATTAATTTTCCAGGATTTGATTTCAGGAGGATCCATACACAGCCTATGGGATGTGATAACATGAGGTATAATGCCTGATGTATGATACATGTTATGTAGGATATGATGGATCCCAAGAAATAATTGATTACTATGTTTATGTTGATATGGTGGTGTAGTTCATGAGGCACATGTTAAAAAATGAGGTGCCTGTTTTGGTGTTTTTCCCATGTCTCTGTGGGCTAGCCTTTTTGAAGAGAGATGCTATGGACATGTGATGTTGGGGTAAACTGGAAATGTTGTGGGGAATTTGTAGTAGGGTACCCATAATATTATATATTATATTATATTCTCTTTTATGAGAAACTTTTTTAGATTATCCATGGAGAGTTTGGAACTATGTATACATATTTAGGTGAAAATTTGGTCGCACATTTTGTTCACTGTGATTTGGAATGGTATCTTCACTTTTTCACAAGAGGATCCTAGGAGGAACCTACTAAACAAAATGTTAAACTCACACTACGTATATATATATACTATTTTTAGGTTAGTTCATGTAGGTTGGAGATTAGTCCAGTTACTAATAGCTTGGGGGTTTTCAGGAGTTGTTTGGGATTCATGGTCTACGTTGTCCTTACATTTCATTTGGTATAGGCGGTTTCACATTTGAATTGTGGTAGTTCATTCGGGACATTGCATTTATGTGCCTTAGATTTTTTTTTATATTTATGTCTTAGAAGAGGTTGCTTTGTGGATATCTTATCCCAATATTTCACATTTGTTTCTATTCAAGGGTAATGCCTCCCATCAATAAGTTTATTGTACCTTTGGTCCTAGACACATTCTCAGGGCCTACTGGAGGTGGGACTCAGGGGTCACTGTCACTCTACTCATATTTCTGGCTAGGGAGGGATACACAAAGAGGGGATGTGGTTATGAAGAGGGTATAGGGTTTTTTGGGGTTGGGTGGAATTTATTTTTATGGGTATGAGGGTTTGAGATTTTTCATGGGCTTAAGAATTAGGGATTTCTCTTTCTAATGGTTTAGGGTTTTTGGATGACGTCTTTGTGGTTTTTTGGGCCTGAGGTTTTTGGGATTTATGGGGATAGAGGTTTAGGGTTTTTTTGATGATGAAGGATGGATATTTGGGGGATGAGGGTATATGGTATTTTATAGATGAGGGTTATTGGTGTTTTGATATAGAAAGGTAAGGTTTTTCTAGGTATCAGGGTTTGGGGTTTTTTGGCATAGAGGGTGTAACGCCCCAACCCCAGTTACCCAAAACCGGTGCATTATTAAGTAACATTGTCATGATCACAATGGATCAAGTCTCGAAAGACCGATTAGTTTAGTAGCCTTGGAAACACTAGATATATTCATAAGTCTTAAATTACATCATAAAGTAAAAACAAAACTACAAAAACATATTGTCTTCATATCCCCTCATAATATCCCTGCAGGTCATTCATAAAATACTTCTTCACATCCTGGAAAAATTAAAACATTGAATGGGGTGAGCTCAGATGCTCATTAAGGATAACAATATAGCGGAAACTTTCATAAATAAACATAAACATTTAAGACAATGTATAACTAAAACAAAAGCCTTTTAAACTTGAACATCAGCATATTATGGCAATATAAAATGAAATAATTCCATTTACTTATTCACATGGGTATTCTACTAGTTGAATAATCACATTCCATTTCAATAACCACATTCTTAATGTTGGAATGCATAATGCCAGACTATCATAACCGCAAAGCCAAGTCCTCGTGCCAAGACTACAAATAAGATTTTTTCAAGGCCTTGTGCCAAGACACTAGTTTGTCCCATGAGACCTACTGATGCATCAAGGAGCTATAGCAGGCTCCATCCGTCACATAATAAGTCCAATGCATTCCTTATATGAAAAGGTTTAAACATATCATAAACCATAACATAATCGTATCACATAAAACATGCATAACATTTCCAAATTTCAATCACAAGATATCAATACAAAACATTGTTATAATAAAACCATTTTCAATACCAAAATAAAAGAAAAGTAAAACTTGGTATTTATTTTTTTTCATTTTAAAAAAGTTTATGGCTTGTAGAGGAAGCCGAAACTCAAATAATGTTCACAGCGGTGGAGAAGTCGTTGTCACCACATACGTACAGAAAAAAACCATTCCCTTTTTTCATTTAGTAAAACGATTCATATAAAAATATTCCTTTTGAAAAAACGTAAAATTCAAAGGGTTTTATAGACCATATAAATAAAGTTGTGTATAAAACCAAATATTCCCCAATGAAAGGAGATTGAGACGAAGTCCTTTACCTCATGTTTGACTTGACTCGATCGTTCTTTAACCTCCTGAATAATAAAATAGAGTTAATTTCTACTTGCATAAGAACCTTTTTCAAGTTCATTATTCCTTTTATATCACTTATTACCATGTTATGAACATTATGTAATTATTTAAGTTAATAACGGTCGTTTTATCGATCTTTAGTACTTGAGACAAAAATAAACTTCTTATAATTACAAGTTGTTCATTGGTAAAATATCCATTATATATAAAATTATATTCATGATGCAGATACCATATATATCAAATATATCCAGTATATATATGCATTTATAATATTACATAACATTTAGAGGTAAGAACTGAAATGCACCGTTCATGGAGACGGTAAGCCGTACGTATGCATGAACGCTACTTTCATTTCCATTTCGTATTTAATGGAATGAAAACACAATGATATAAAGGTATATTATAATTCTAGTATAATATCATATATAATATCATTTACTTCATCCTTTACACATCCCACATATGGCATTAACGAATCAAATCACTTTGAGGGGCAGTAGTCCGCACTTCCTTAAATGAAGATATCGCATTTACCCATAATGGAAACCATAAACGTATGCCATAAATGAAAAATACAGAAGCATATGGAAAACATAAACATAATATATATCAAATATAAATATAGTGACATCACAATGGCCGCCATGAAAGGGGTAAGAATTATTTTGAACAATCATCGTTTTGTGAGGCAGTAATTCGCCAACCACAGAAACAGTATGTTATTTAACCATTAGACGGAGGTGTGTGTAATTTTAAATCAAATAAATCTTAAAAAAACATCATAGTATATTTAAGATAATGTAGTTGTTACAAAATAATGTAATAAAAAGAGTTTATGGGGTTGGAGAAGCAAAATAAAACAAAATAACATAAGAGAAGGCATTACCTTAACATCGGGTAACTTTTTTTGATTTGAGCCAAAGGCTTCCTTGCGAAGAATTCTTCCCAAAGTGAGCCTTCTAGGAGTAATATAGGGATGTGTAGAGGTAAAAGGATCAGAGTTTTGCCGAGAAAAAGGCTTCATAGGTGTGAATAAGGTGGTAGAGGTGGGGGCCTTTTATAAGAGGAGAGGAGGGGCACTCTTGAAAGTAATAAAATGTTACTTTATTATAAAATGATTATTTTGGATTTTAAAGGTCCCACAATGATATATTTCAAGGATAAGGTGATAGGGGTTCGAAATATACTCATCCAATAGGTTTTATACAAGTTTAAGTCTTATATTTTAGATTATGTTTTCATTTTATTTAAATTGTTAATTAATGAGGTAATCGCTCCATCATCATGGTGTCATAATAAATTTAATTTATTAAATCTCTAAAAATTATAAAAAAAATATCATGATGTATGAAATCTTTTTATATTTCCAATGAATATTTATAGTCTAAAATTTAACTTATATATGCCCATGTAATAATTATTTTAGTAAAACAACACATGTTTGTGACAATTTTATTTTTACCTTAAATAAAAAGTTATTAATGTCATTTTCTTACCCAAGTTGCTCCATGTGGTCCCCAAGTTGACCCATGTATTTTATTGGTCGTCCATGACTTATCCAATAACTGTAGGACAAGTGTAAAGGTGTTTTCTTATTTTTATAATATCATTTTTACCTTAAATTTCACTAATTACATTTAATCACGATTAATAAAACTTAAAAGTTACTATTCAAAAAAAATTATTTTCATCCCATTGAACCAAATTTTACTTAATAATGACAACCATGTATGTAAGATTTTTGAAATTCAATTCATAGAAGTGGTAAAGTTTTATTTAAATGAAAAATTAGTTTTTAACTACCACTTAGTGGTTTCACTATTCATAAAAAATTGATGTTTTTCAGAAAAATACCAAAAATTCACCCTATACTATAATTGATACACCGAATTAAAAAATGATGTCCATTTTACAAAATTCCACACATATAAGTTTCATTAATCAATTTTATAATTAATTCCCATTGTCAAAACAAATAGCGTGTTTTTAAGAAACAATATCAATCAAAAGATTGACAATTGTTTATGTCCAATTTCAAAGTAAAATTAATTCTAATGACCACCATTGGATAAAATTGTAAAAGTATATTATAATTATACTTTAAAACCACTAAATAGTATAATTTATCACTATAAATTATTTTTATTAAAAAGGTTGTTTTTACGTATTTTACACTATTCATCAAAAAATGGAAGTTCTCAAAAAAATACCAAAAATTCAACATAGGCTAATTCTGATATTCCGAATCCAAAAATGATGTCCATTATGAAATATAAAATTTATATAATTTCAAAAAGTGGGTATTACTATTCATAATGACTACTTTGATTGGTCGTGGTTTGTTAGAACTCGAGGTTGCTTACAACACACACTGCTCTATTAGTCAAAGAGAAGCGTACCATGGAAGCTTGGGGTGTTACATTCTCCCCTACTTAAATAAATTGCATCCTCGCAATTTATGATCGGTATTGGAAACTTGGGGCTGACATTTCAAAATATCATAGTTGAAATCCCACATCGAAAAAATGAATTAAAGAGGCCTCTATTTATAATCAATAGTGGTAAGTATGAAGGTTACCAAAAATAACACATACTAGGGTTCTATGTAGGAAAACATGGATATGGAAGAAAAATATATCCATCAATATCTGAGGGAGAGTGGTAGAGGACATGGCTATGAAAAGGGCAACAATCACAAAGCCATAAATTTGTGATGATCAAAGGTACTATCTAGGAAAATATTTTTGTTCTATGTTCCTTTTCTTAATGTTGAGGAATTTAATTATAAGATTGGTTAAAATCATAAAAAGGTATACTTACTTTATAATTATTGTTTTATCCATTAATAAATTTCTACCAAAAACTCATATTTCACTCCAAAAAATAATACAACTCAAAAATACTATATTTATCCTAATCGCACAAGGTTCCAAATATTAACACATACCATTTAGATTAGGAAAACTACTTTGTAATAACCAGGGACTTCTTGTAGGCTTGTGGTAGGTAATAATGTCCTATCGCACTATGGTTGTGGGTTCGATTCCTGTAGCTTTTTCCGGCATGATGGGTTATCCCCCAACCTGCAGGTTGTCCTTTCCTAAAACTATAGTATTATTATATTCCTAAAATAATCTTCAGAAATTTTTTAACCTTAAACAATACTATCCAATGATCAACATAATCCATTCAAACATTTATAGTTATCCAAAATACCTCTGTCCAGACATTCTCTAAAAGGTCTCTAAATTCCAAAATCAATTATAACATCAAATTACACAAACAAAGTAATGTTTCACTTATCGTCACATACTAAAAATATGATTACCTTCATCATATTAAAAAATTAATGAAAACAAAAAGTTCTGCAGCACAATCCTTATATATATCACATTTTTCTTATAACCAGAATATAATCCTTGAGTCCAAAAGCACCAATACATTAATTATTCTACTTCAACTGTAGTAACAACATAAGATTAGCCTTGATCCTTTGACCTTTTCTGAGGTAATTTTTCCTGAAACTTAGGAAATTAATTTTCATAATTCCCCATTTCCCTACAATTGTAGCATTCAACATTGATAGCCTCTTTCATTCCCTTGAATCACGAGCTAGGTGACTTTTCTCTCCATATTTATAACAAACTTCCATTCCTTTTAGGAAAGTACCGGGGTGATTCTTCTCACAATTATCACATAATGGAAAATCATTCTTTCCCTTTTACCTTTTATCTGTCTCTTGTTCCACCGTTCTCCTCTTCTCTTGCTTTACTTTAAAGTCATAAGACTTAGATAATTCTTTTTTCGTCTTGATAGCACATGAGACAATATCTTCATACGATGAGAAGGATTGTGAGACTAATGCTCGATGAATAAAAGGTTTTAACCCATCAAAGAAATGATCAATCTTAGTTCTTGGGTTACGTATATAATCTGCTGCATGCCTCGCTAACATTGTATAGTTAGACTCATACTTTGCAACATTCTCATCCTCCTTCTACCTCAGACTCAGAAATTGCCTTTTTATATCTTCTCGATGGTCACGAGGAAAGTATTTTTCTAAGAAAAGCTCTTTCAACTCCCTCCATTCCATATTTGATACTTCGTCATCTTCCTTTGTATTTTGAATCAATGACCACCATTGATCGGCATCTCCAGTGAGGTGATAAACTACCATGATAACCTTTTCCCATTCACTACTCCCCAAGGCATGGAATATTTTCTCTAAGAAATTTATCAATTTCTCAGCTACTAAGGGATTTGTACTCCCACTGAATGTTGGTGGTTGTTTCCTCATGAAGCGGTCTAACATTGATCCTCCACATTACTGATTAGGGTGCTCCATATGTGTAAGGTTATTATTCATAACCTGAGTGATTTGTCCCAGTTTGGTGATAAGTTGATCAACACCAAATGTATCACCAGCTCCACTATAATTATCTTGAGCAGGTGGGAAATCCCTATATAGAGGGAGTTCATTGATACAGTTTCCATTCCTTCCACTCGTCGCCATTTCTAAACAATGTCATAAACTAGATTAGTTTATGAATCGGAATACATAATAACAAACTTTCAAAACACATAACATAAATTGAACTATTTATGTATATAATCCATAATGATAAAAATGTTTTCTTTAAAGAAGTATATACTCATAAACCCTTCATAATGGTTTGTAAAGAAAATGAGAATTATCCTAAGCATATCCCCCAGGAGTGTCGTAACCTAGAGTGTTGCAAGGCCCGTTGTCGTGCACCAGTTCCCATTCGAGTCTAGCTCAAAGTGTTGTTTTCAGGTATTACCTCTAGGTACATCGGTGCCAGAGCCGTCTCTACTTGCTCGTATATAAATAGGGATGTATTGCTCGGAAAACTAAAAAAAAATTCTATAATACTAATATTCTAGGAAGTTATTCTATACTAATCCTCGAAGTCTATCTCAGGGCTATGTACTCTAATCAGAGTTTATCTAAATCTAGCTACCAAGGTTAGTACTAAACTGCCTCTGATACCAACTGTAACACCCCTACCCCAGTTACCCAAAGCCGGTGCATTATTACGTAACATTGTGATAATCAAAATAAATCAAGTCTTGAAAGACCGATTAGTTCAGTAGCCATAGAAACACTAGATATGTTCTTAAGTCTTACATTACATCTTAATGTAAAAACAAAACTACAACAATATCTTGTATTCATATCCCCTCATAATATCCCTGCAGGTCATTCATAAAATACTTCTTCACATCTTGGAAAAATTAAAACATTTAAAGGGGTGAGATCAGATTCTCATTATGGATAACAATATAGCTAAAACATTCATAAATAAACATAAATATTTAAGGCAATGTATAAATGAAACAAAAGTATTTTAAACATGAACATCAGCATAATATGGCAATATAAAATTAAATAATTCCATTTACTTATTCACATGGATATTCTACTAGTCGAATAATCACATGCCATTTCAATAACCACTTTCATAATGTTGGAATGCATAATGCCAGACTATCATAACCACGTAGCCAAGGCCTCGTGCCAAGACTACAAATAAGATTTTGTCAAGGCCTTGTGCCAAGACACTAGTTTGTCCCATGAGACCTACGGATGCATTGTGGAGCTATAACGGGCTCCACCCGTCACATAATAAGTCCAATGCATTCCTTAAATGAAAAGGTTTAAACATATCATAAACCATAACATAATCGTATCACATAAAACATGCATAACATTTCCACATTTCAATCACTAGATATCAATACAAAACGTTGTTATAATAACACCATTTTTAATACCAAAATAAAAGAAAAGTAAAACTTGGTATTTATTTATTTTTCATTTTAAAAAAGGTTATGGCTTGTAGAGGAAGCTAAAACTAAAATAATGTTCACGGCGGTGGAGAAGTCGTTGTCGCCACATACGTACGAAAAAAAAACATTCCCTGTTGTCATTTAGTAAAACACTTCGTATAAAAAGATTCCTTTTGAAAAAACATAAAAGTCAAAGGGGTTTATATATTGCATAAAGAAAGTTGTGTATAAAACCAAATATGCCCCAATGAAAGGTGATTGAGATAAAGTCCCTTACCTCGTGTCCGACTTGACTCGATCATTCTTTAACTTCCTGAATAATAAGCTAGAGTGAATTTATACATGATTAAGAACCTTTTTTCAAGGTCATTATTCCTTTTATATCACTTATTGCCATGTTATGAACATTATGTAATTATTTAAGTTAATAACGGTCGTTTTATCGATCTTTGGTACTTGATCCAAAAATAAACATCTTATAATTACAAGTTGTTCATGTGGTAAAATATACATTATATCTAGAAATATATTCATGATGTAGATATAATTTATATCATATATATCCAGTATATATATTCATTTATAATATTACATAACATTTAGATGTAAGAAATGAAATGCACCATTCATGGAAACGGTAAGCCGTACGTACGCATTACGCTACTTTCATTTCTATTTCTTATTTAATAGAATGAAAATATAATGATATAATGGTATATTATAATTCCAATATAATATCATATATAATATCATTTACTTAATCCTTTACACATCCCACATATGGTATTAACGAATCAAATCACTTTGAGGGGGTGGTAGTCCGCAGTTCCTTAAATGAAGATATCACATTTACCCATAATGAATACCATAAAGGTATGCCATAAATGAAAAATATATAAGCATATGGAAAACATAAACATGATATATTTAATATATAAATATAGTGACATCATAATGGCCACCATGAAAAGCGTTAGAAGGATTTTGAAAAATCATCTTTTCGTGAGGCAGTAATTCGCCAACCACAGAAACAATATGTTCATTAACCATTACACGGAGGTGTGTGTAATTTTAAGTCAAATAAATCTCATAACAAAATCCTAGTATATTGAAGATACTGGTGTTTTTACAAAATAAAGGAATAAAAAGAGTTTAAGGGGTTGGAGAAGCAAAATAAAACAAAATAACATAAGAGAATACATTGCCTTAAAATCAGGTTACTCTTTTGGATTAGAGACAAAGGCTTCCTTGGGAAGACTTCTTCCCAAAGTGATGCTTATAAAAGTAAAAGAGGTATGTGTAGAGGTAAAAGGATCAGATATTGGCAGAGCCAAAGGATTTATAGGTGTGAATAACGTGGTAGAGGTGGGGGCCTTTTATAAGAGGAGAGGAGGGGAACTCTTGGAAAGTAATAAAATGTTACTTTATAATAAAATGTTGTTTTCGGATTTTAAAGGTCCAAAAATGATATATTTCGAGGATAAGGTGATAAGGGTTCGAAATATACTCATCCAATAGGTTTTTTACAAGTGTATGTCTTATATTTTACATTATCTTTTCATTTTATTTAAATCATTAATTAATGAGGTAATCGCTACATCATCATGGTGTCACAATAAATTTAATTTATTTATTGTATAAAAATTATAAAAAAAAATATCTTGATGTATGAAATCTTTTTATATTTCCAATGAATATCTATAGTCTAAAATTTAACTTATATAATCCCATGTAATAATTGTTTTAGTAAAACAACACATGTTTGTGGCAATTATATTTTTTACTTTAAGTAAAAAGTTATTAATGTCATTTTCTTACCCAAGTGGCTCCATTGGGTCCCCAAGTTGACCCATGGATTTTTTTGGTCGTCTTGGACTTATCCAATAAGTTTAGGACAAGTGTAAAGGTATTTTCATATTTTTATAATTTCATTTTTACGTTAAATTTCACAAATTACCTTTAATCACGATTAATAAAACTTAAAAGTTATTATTCACCAAAAATTATTTTCATCCCATTGAACAACATTTTACTTACTAATGACAACCATGTATGTCCGATTTTTTAAATTCAATTCACAGAAGTGGTAATGTTTCATTTAAACGAAAAGTTAGTTTTTAACTACCACTTAGTGGTTTCACTATTTATAAAAAATTGATGTTTTAAAAAAAAATACCAAAAATTCACCTGATGCTATAATTGATACACCGAATTCAAAAATGATGTCCATTTTACAAAATTACACACATATAAGTTGAATTAATCAATTTTATAATTAATTCCTATTTTCAAAACAAATAGCGTGTTTTTAAGAAACAATATCAATCAAAAGATTGACAATTGTTTATGTCCAATTTCAAAGTAAAATTAATTCTAATGAGAACCATTGGATAAAATGGTAAAATTATATTCTAATTATACTTTAAAACCACTCAATATTATAATTTATCACTATCAATTATTTTTATTAAAAAAGTTGTTTTTAAGTATTTTTAGTATTCATCGGAAATTGGAAGTTCTCGGAAAAATACCAAAAATTCAACATAGGCCAATTCCAATATTCCAAATCCAAAAATGATTTCCTTTCTGAAATATAAAATTTATATAATTTCAAAAAGTGGTTATTACTATTCATAATGACTACTTTTATTGGTCGCGGTGTGTTAGAACTCGAGGTTGCATACAACACACACTGCTCTATTATTCAAAGAGAAGCGTACCATGGAAGCTTGGGGTGTTACATAGGGTTTGGGATATTTGGGCACTGTGGGTTTGTTTTTTATTGGGGATGAGTGTTTTGGGTTTTTTAAGGACGAAGTTTATGAGATTTTAGGGGATTAGGGATTGGTATTTTTGAGGTTGAGGGTTTTGGGGTTCTTAGAGATGGGGTTTGGGGTTTTATGGGGATAGGGTTTGGTTATTTAGTGGTTTAAGGTATGGGTTTTTGTGGAAAAGGATTTACACTTTTTTCAGGAAGAGGGTTTACATTTTCTTAGGGTTTAGGGTTTATAATTTTTTGAGGGATATGGGTTTATGGTTTTTTGGGACATAGAGAATATAATTTATTAGTGCTTAGGATATGGGGATTATTGTGGCTGAGGGATTGGGGTATTGTTTGGGATTAGGTTTTTTAGATTTTCGGTATGAGGGTTTATGGATTCCTTAGGTTTTAGGGTCAATGGTATTTTTGGGCTGAGTGTTTAGATTTTTTAGGGGATGACAATTTTGGATTTTCTCAAGGATGTGTTTTGGGGTTTTTTGGGATTGACAGTTTAGGGTTTTGGGGGGATTATTGTTTATGGTTTTTATGGTGGAGTGTTAATGGATTCATGTGGATGTTGGTATATATCTTTTGAGGATATGGATTTAATTTTTTTTCCTAGGTTTTTTTGTTTTTTGGACAATGAATTTTTAGTTTTGGGGGGATTAGGGTATTATGTTTTTTTGGAATTAGGTGTTGGAATTTTTTGGGTATTGAGTTTGTTATTTTGCTTGTTTTAAGGCGTTGGGGGTTTTTTTGGTTGGGGATTCAATGATTCATATGGATTTTGTTTAGGGATTTTGGGCCCAGGTTATTAGGGATGTTGGTGCATTATGTTGAGGGGTTTCATTGAGTTTGGGGGGTTCGGTTATTGGGGTATACGGGTTTACTGTCATTCGGGACAGAGGTATTTGGGTTTTATTAAAATGTGGGATTATGATTTTAATTGGAGATGATAGTTTTGAGGTTTTGGGGAAGAGGGTTTTGGTTTTTTGGCTAAGTGTTTGGGATTTTTGTGGATGAGTGTTTTTGGGTCTATGAATTATATGCTTTTTAGCGTTAATGTTTTTAATGTTTTATGACTAAAATATTCTAGTGTTTTATGGGGATGAGGGTTTTTTATTTTATTAGTGTTAAGGGTGTGGGGTTTTTTAAGGATGAGGGTATGTGGTTTTTAGGGGTGATGGTTTAGAGTTTTTAGGGGTGAGTGTTTGTGGGTTTTTTCCCTAAGTGTTTAGGGTTTTTTTGTTGCTAATAGTTTTGTTTTTTAGGGGGCTAAGTGTTTAAGATATTATAAGATTGAGGTTTTATGGTTTTTTGGGGATGATAGTTTTGGGTTTTTTATGGTCGAGGATTTAATTTTTTTAAGGATTTAAGGTTTCATGTTTTTTGGGGATGAGGGTTTGGGGTTTTTTGGGGCTAGGGGATTTATTTTTTTTAGGGTTGACGACCTTGAATTTTTTGGCAGTATGCTTTCTTGTTTTGGGGGGGATAGGGACAGAGGGTTTTATGGGGTAGATAGTTTGGGTTTTTTTATGGGGATGGGGGTTTGGAAAATTTTCAAGAGGGGAATTTAGGGTTTGTTGGTGCAAATGGTTTGGTTTTTATGCGGCATAAGATTTACATATTTTTAGGGATGATGGTTTCAAATCATTTGGGCTCATGGATAATGGATTCATGGGTCTAAGAGTTTAGTTTTTTTGGCCTGAGAATCTATAGGTTTTTTAGAAAGGGAATAAATATTTTTGGCACACTGGGTTTGTGGTTATTTGTCTCTGAGGGTTTGATATTTTCATTGTTTCATGTTTTTCAAATTTTTTGGGTTGGGGTGTAGCCTTTTTTGGTATATGGGATTAATGTTTATTGGGTATGAGGGTTTTTTTGCAGCTTTGGGTATAGGATATTTTGGGGTTGTGTGTTTTGGGTTCTCGGGGCTTAGTGTTTCTTGATTTCTGGATTTGAGTATTTCGGGTTTTTTTTTGGGCTAAGTATTTATGTTTTTTATGAGGGTTTCATGAGTTTTAGTGATGAGAGTTTGATAATTTATGGGGATGTTTGTTTTCTTGGTATAGAGATAATGGTTTGGGTTTTTTTTGAATTTTGGTTTCAAGTTTTATTGGGGCTGAGGGTTATGTATATTTTGTGGAATATGATTTATGTTATTTGGGAAATATGGATTAGGTATTTTGGGGGTTGATGTTTTTGTGTTTTTCAGGGATGGGGGTTTTGCATTTCTTTGGATGAGTGTTTATTGTTATTTTTGGTATGGGCATTTGAGTATTTTTTGTGGATAACAGTTTTAGTTTTTTTGGGTTTGAGGGTTTTTGGTTTCTTGGTTATAATGATTCTTTATTTTTTGGGGATAATATATTTTTTATTTTGGGGTGATCATTTAGCTTTTTGGGGAGTTAGGTTTTGGGGGGTTTTAGTGATGAAAGTTTGGATTTTTGGGGCTGAGGGTTTTGGGTTTGTTGGGGATCATGATATTATTACTTCTGTGATGATGGATTAAAATTTGTTTGGCTATGGTTTAGGGTTTTTTGGGCTTAGGGTTTAGGTTTTTTAGTCTAATGGTTCTATGATTTTTGGGGTAGAGGATTTTTGGTTTTTGGGTTTGATGGTTTTGGGTTTTTTAGGTGCTGTGTGTTTAGGGTTATTTTTGGGGCTAGGGGTTTGAGGTTTGGAATTTATTTGGGTTTTTTGTGGATGATTGTTTATCGATTTTTGGAATTCAGGATTTATGGGGTTTTAGGGTTGATGGTCTGTTGTTTTTTGGGACTAGGGGTTTTGGGTTTTTTTTTGGATGTGGCTTTTATATTGTTTGAGTATGAGGGTTTAGGGTCTTTTGGGGATGAGGGTTTATCCTTTTTTCGGAATTATGGATTACGGTTTTTTTGGGGGATGAGGGTTTTAGGTTTTCTTATGATGTGTGTTTAAGAATTATTGAGGATGAGGGATTGGGGATTTTAGGTTTGTGTGTTTTTTGATTTTTAGTGATGAGGGTTTGGGTATTTTTGGTCAAGGGTTTCATGTTTTTTGGGTATAATGGTTTAATGTTTTTTGGGTGGTGAGGGTTTGGAGTTTTTTGGAGATGAGGTATTGGGGGATTTTGGGACTGATAGTTTATAAATTTTTTAGGCTGAGGGTTGGAGTTTTTTGGGGATGATGATTTTTTTTTCAAATGCCATGGGTTTGGGGGATTTTTTTTGATGAGAATTCATGGTTATTTTTGCCATAGGTTATAGGATTTTCTTGTTGATGTGGGTTTTCATTTTTTTGGTGATGAAAGTTTCGGGATTTTTTTGTCATAGGTTTTAGTTGTTTTGGGGGATGAGGGTTTGGTGTCTTATGGGAATGAGGATTTCTAATTTTTTGGCCAGTGGATTTTTGTTTTTTGTGGAAAAGTGTTTGGTGTTTTATATTGATGAGTTTTTGGATTTTCATAGATCTATTTGTTTGGGGTATTTTGGAATTGACAATTTCATTATTTTTTGTGCTCAGTGTTTGGCATTATTTAGGGAAAATTGTTTTTCTTTGTTGGGATGAGGGTTTGGGTATTTTCAGGCTAGTGGTGTTTGTATTCTATTTTCTCCTAAGGTTTTTGGTTTATTGGGGATGAGAGTTATGGGTTTTCTAGGGTGAAGGTTTTGGGTTTCGGGTGTTTATTATTTAGTGTTCTTTAGGGATGAGGGTAAAGGGTTTTTTGGGGATGAGGGTTTAGTGTTTTTGGGGGCTATGTGTTTTGGATGTTTTAGGCCTGAGGGATTGGTTATTTTTCAGGCTAATGTATTATAGTTTTTTATAAATGAAAGTTTGGGTTTTCTAGGGATGGGGTTTTGTGGGTTTTTTTTCTAAGGGAATGGGGTTTTTTTTTTGCTTGAGGGTTTTGGGTTTTTTTAGGATGTGGGATTAGGTTTTGGGTGGTTTTAGGATTTAGTGTTTGTTTGGGCTTAGGATTTGGGGATTTTTGTGGAAGGGGTTTTTGGATTGTATAGGGTTGAGGGTTTAGTGTTTTTTGGGGCATTAGGATTGGGGATTTTTTTCCACTGATGAATTTATTTTTGGTGGGTGGGGTATGGATAGGGGTTTTGGGGTTGAATGATTAGGGTTTTGGGGGCTTAAGGTTTTTTGATTTTCATGACTGAGGGTTTTTGTTTTTCTGTGGTGTGTTTTATGATATTTTGAGGAACAGTTTTTTCTTGTGGATGAGAGTTTTGGGATTTTTGGGGATGATGGTTTCAGTTTTTTTGTGGCTGAGTATTTATGGTTTTGGGGGGTAGAGGGTTAGAGTTTCATTAAGAAAACAATTTAATTTTATTATGTGTTGACGGTTTATGTTTTTTTGGGATGAGGGTTATGGTTTGGGGGGGGGGTTCATTATTATGGGTGTTTTGTGATAAGTGTTTATGAATTTTTAGGGCTACTAATTAATGGGTTTTTGGGTCTAGAGGTTTAAGGTGTTTGGGTGACAGGGGTTCCGGTTTTTTGGTGCTCTAGGTCTAGGGGATATTTGGTCAAATTGTTTAATGTTTTTTAGGGTTTGAAGTTCAGGGTTCTTTGACCCTAATGGTGCATTGTGTTTTTGGTGGTAGAGGATTCAAATTTTTGTACGTTGTGGGATTTGGTTTTTATTAGAATGAGGGTTAGGTGATTTTTGGGTGAGATCATTCAATGTTTTGTTGATGATGGTTTAGAGGTTTTTGGGACAAAGAGTTCACAGTTTAATGGGGAAGAACATTAATGATTTTTGGGGATGAGGGTTTATAGTTTTTTGAGTTGAGGGTACATACTTTTTTTTGTGGATGAGTGTTCACATTTTTTGGCGGATGAGGATATAGGGTTTTGGGATTGGGGGTTCAGGGTTTTATGGGGATGGGTGTTAATGGTTTATTATATATGATGATTCACCTGTGTTTGGGGCTATGGGATACATGTTTTTTTGGATGAGGGTGTATGTTTTTTGGGGCTGATGGTTCATGGTTTTTTTGAATAGAGTGTTTAAGGGTTTTTGGTTTTGAGGATTCATGGGTTTTAATGGATGATGGTTCACGCCTTTATGCGTGTTGTGGGACCAACAATTTTTTGGGATAATGGTTCAGTGCTTTCAAGGATAAGTGCTTTGGTGTTTTTGTGACTAGGTATCAATGTTTTTTATTCTAGAGGGCCTACAATTTTTGAGGATGAGGTTTATTTTTCATTGGGGATAGGGATCTGGTTTTCTTGGGTTGAGGGTTCAGTGATTTTTGGCCTATCAATTCATGTTCTTTTGTGGGTGTGGATCAGGTTTTTTTCTGCTAAGAGAATAGATTTCTTTGGGGCTATGTCTTAACCATTTTTTGGCTCATGGTTCATGTGTTTTTTTGTGATGAGGATTTATGGGTTTTGTGGAGAATGGTTTATGGTTTTTTTATAGGTGTTCATTTTTTGGGGGGAGAGTGTTTAGGATTTTTAGCAGATGAGGTTTTAGAGTTTTTTGGGGATACATTAATGGTTTATTTAGAGTAGGGTTTCAGTATATTTTATGGATGAGGGTTAATGTTTTTTTTTGGTTGGGGGTTAATGGTTTTTGGAAGAAGGGTTTAGGTTTTCATGGGGCTGAGGTTTCAAGGTTTTTGGGTGTTGAAGTCTAAATGATTTTTTGGATGAGGTCTTATGATATTTTGGGGTGAGGGTTTAATGTTTTTGGGGGATATAGGATCACTATTTTTTGGGGTTGAGGGTGAATGTTTTTTTATAGGGTTCTATGTGGTGTAGGTTGATGGTTCCTTGTGTTCTTGGGCAGAGGGTTTGGGGATTGTTGGGTCCGAGGGTTTATGGTTTTTTTGGATGAGGGATTAGGGGTTTTTAGGGATGAGGGTTCAGGGTAGTTAGGTGTTGATGGTTCATGGTTATTTAGGATGAGGTTTCATATTTTTATGTGGTTGGGGTTCATTAATTTTTTTGGGAGATGTGTTTAGTGGTTTTTTGGGGATGAGGCTATATGGTTTTTTTGGTCCAAGGGTACATGTTTTTATGGGGATGAGGGTTCAAAAAAATTTGGGACAAAGGGTTCATGTTTTTTTGGGGTAGAGGGATCTAGGTTTTTTGGGCTAAGGGGAAGGGTTTTATGGGGCTTAGGGGTTAGGGTATTTTTGAATTAGGGGTTAGATTTATTTGGGTTGAGGATTTAGGGGATTTTAAGGATGAATGTTCATATCATTTTAGGGGGAAGTGGATTTTTTAGATAAAGGGTTTAGTGATGTTTGGAATGAGGGTGTTTTTTTTGTTTTGTGGATTGGGAATTGAGGTATTTTTGGTAATTTTGGGTTTAGGTTTTTTGGGGATGAGGATTCATGTTTTTTTTACACTGAGGGGTTAGGATTTTTTTTAGGATGAGGGTTTTGTGTTTTTTGGGACTAAGGTTTCAGGTCCTTTTTGGATTGACTGATCAATGTTTTATTGAGGTTGAGGGTTCTATTTTTTAGGGATAACGGTTCAAGGAATTTTTGGGCTCTTTGTTCATGTTATTTTGGGACTGTGGGTTTTGGGTTTTTTGAGTGTAAGGGTTTTAGGTTTTTTTTGTTTGGGGGATAAATGTCTTTTGGCTGTGTGGGTTGTTGGTTCTTTGGGGGTGAGGGTTTAGGGTTTTTGGCGATGAGGGGTTATGATATATTATGGTTGATGATTTAGTTTTTTCACGTCATTATGTTAATGTTTTTTTGGGTACTAACATTTATATGTTTTTGGGATGATGGTTTAGAGAAATTTGTGGTTGAATGTTCTAGGTTTTTTAAGAGCATATAAGGGTTCATGATATTTTGGGGCTCAGGGTTTAGGGTTATTTAGGGATATGGTTTCAGGGTTTTATGGCAGGTTGGTTTAGGGTTCTTTGGGGATATGGGTATTGGGTTTTGTGTTGCTTTGATATTTATGTTTAATGAGGATGGGGTTTTAGGGATTTTTGGGTTGTTCATTCAGAGATTTTTAGGGTTGAATTTTTATGGTATCTTGGGTCTATGAGATTAGTGTATTTTGAGGCTGAGGGATTAGATTTTTTTGGGATGCATGTACTATATTTTTTAGGGATAAGGGATAAGGATTATTTAATGCTTTGGTTTTTATTTTTATTTGAGCTATTGGTTAAGGTTATTTGGGGGATGAGGGTTTAGAGATTTTGGGGATGAGAGTTTGAGGTTTTTTGGAGTACTAGGATTAGGTTTTTTTGTGGATGTGGTTTTAGGGTTTACTAGGGATTATAGTTGATGATTATTTGGGATAAGGGTTTGGGGTTTGGGGGTTTTCAGTTTTTGGTTTTCTGGGGGATGTGGGTAAATGGGTTTAATATGAGGGTTTATGGATTTTTTGGGATTTTGTTTGAGGGTTTTTTGTAGATATGGGATTAGGTTTTTTGGGGGATGAGGGATTTCATATTTTAAGAGCTAACGTTTAGATATTTTTGGGATAGGAATTTATGTCTTTTTTTGGGATGAGCATTCGATGATTTTTATAGATTAGCATTCAATTATTTTTATGGATGATTGTTTAGTTTTTTTGGAATACATTTTAGGATTTTGGTGGGATTTGGGTTTAGATTTTTTTGGGCTGAGGGTTTGGAAATTTTAGTAAGGATGTTTAATGATTTTTTGGGGCAAGCAGTTTAAGGTTTCTTAGGGTAAGGGTTCAAAAATTTTAGGGGATAAGAGTTATGTTTTTTGGATATTAAGTTTCAAAATATTGCGGGGATAACGGTATAGGTATTTTTTGTATTAGGGTTTCAAGTTTTGTAGGGGGGAGTGTTTTTAGGTTTATGTGTTTAGGTTTTTATTGGGATGAGGGTTTATAGTTTCTTTGGGGCTATGGTTTTAGGTTATTTTTGGGCTGAGGTGTTATGGATTATTTGTGTTGGTTTATTATTATTTTTGGGTTAGGGTTAATGGTTTTTTGGGGATAAGGGTTTAGGGTGTTTTTGGGTTGAGTGTTTATGTATTTTTTGTGTGAAGGGTTTAGGTTTTTTTGTGGAAGAGTGTTTAGGGTTTTTTGGGGTTTGGGGTTTGAGGATTATTTGGGAAGTTGGTTTAGGGTTTTTTTGGGGATGTGGTATTAGGGTTTGTTGGGTTTGAGTGTTGAATATTTTTTAGGCCTTATGGGTGAGGGTTATTTTATGAATAATTATTGAGAATTTCATTTTGGGGATGATATTTAAGAGTTTTTTGGAGTTTAACAATAATAGTTTTTTGGGGATGAGGGTTAAGGGTTTTTGGGTTGAGAATTTATGTATTTTTTGGGTTTTTGTTTTATATTTTTGGGGGATTAGGGTTGGGGTTGTTTTGGGGATAAAGGGTTATGGTTTCTTAGGGCCGAGGGTTTATTTTATTAGGCTATGGGATGAGGGTTTCTTGGGCTGGGGGTTGAGGGTTTTTTGGTGAAGTGCGAAAAAATATTTTTTTGTGAATGAGGTTTTAGGGTTTTTTGGGTCTGGGGTTTTCGGTGTTTTTGTGACAAGCGTTGTGGTTTTTTACGGTAGAGGGTCCTCGGTTTTTTGGGAAATATTACTGTCAGTTTTTTGGGACAGAGGTTTTAGGGTTTTTGTGGATGTGTTTTTCAAGGTTTTTTAGGCCATGGGTTTAGGTATTTACGGTGACGGATTTTCATCAAAGATATGAGGGTTTGTTGGAGCAGAGGAACTAGTGTTTTTTGGGATTGACGATTGAGGGAATTGTGGGGATTAGTGTTGATAGTTTTTTATGGATGAGCGTTGAAGGTTTTTTGGGTTTGAGGGTAGAGGGATTTTTATGTAAGAGGGTTGATGGTGTTTGGGTCTGATGGATGAGGGTTGTTTGGGGATAAAGGGTGTCATTTTTTTAGAGATCATCGTTTAGGAATTTTTTTGGGTGAGGGTTGAGGTATTTTTTTAGGCGAGTGTTTATGTTTTCTTTGTTATGTGTTTGTATATTTTTTTAGGGCTATTGGTTTATTTATTTTTGTGTTTAGGGTTTATGGATTTTTTTTTTGTCTCATGATGTATGGAATTTCTAGGTGAGGGTTTTAGTTCTTTTGGGGTTACGAAGATTGTGGTTTTTTAGGCTTTTTGATTTAGTGTTTTTTGGGATGACGGTTGTGATTTTTTTGTGGATTATGGTTGATAGTAAATTGACTGTGAGGGGTGAGGGTTTTTTGGTCTTATGGTTGAGGGGTTTTTTTATGAGGGTTTATAATTTTTTAGGGCTTCGTATTGAGGGTTTTGGGGGATGAGCGTTGAGGGGTTTTGTTGCTTAAGGTTAATGGGATTTTAGGGCTAGTGGGATTTTTTGTGATAAGGGTTTAGGGTTTTTTATTTGGTTGAGGGTTTATGCTATTTTGGGTTTCAACATTGAGGTTTATTTTCATCCTGAACGATGATGGTTTTTGGGTGTTCACGGATTTAGATGTTTTGGGTTTGATGGTTTAGGGTTTTTTAGAGATGGATAATTAGGGTTCTTTGGGGATAAGGGATGGGGGTTTTTCAGGGCCGATGGTTGGGTATTTTTTTGGGATAAGGGTTGAGGTATATTTGAGGATGAAGGTTTAGGGTCATTTAGTAATGAGGTTTGATGATTCTTTTGGGGATGATGTTTGATGGTTTTTAGGGGTTATGGAATGGGGGTATTTGGGGGGCTGAGGGTTTATGATTTTTATAGCAGTGGTTTTACAATTTATTTACGATTGTTGTTTATGGTTTTTGGGGGAAGATGGATTTGGGTTTTTTGGGGATCAGGGTTTTGGGATTTCAGTGGATGAGGTTTTTAGATTTTTTGGGGTCGTGGGATTAGGTAAATATGGGGTTTAGAGATTAGGGTTTTTTAAGACTGGGGGTTTATGATTTTTTTGGGATATGGTTTTGGGGTGTTTTTGGGAAGTTGTTTTAGCATTGTTCATGATGTAACTTAAAGGATTTCTAGGGCTATGTGTTGAGTTTTTTCATGTTATGATGGTTTAGGGTTTTCATGGATAATCATTTTTCTATTATAGGGATATTGAATATGATTTTAAGGGTTTAGTGTATTCTGTGTCTGAGGGTTTAGGGTTTTTTTGGGGGATGAGTGTTTATGGGATTAAAGTGTTGATGGTTTTGGGGTTAGAGTGATGAGATTATAAGGATTTATAGGGTTGAATGTTTATATTTTTCTGGAGATGAGGGATTATGGATTGTGGGGGTAAGGGGTAAGGTTTTTCCACGTATTATGGTTTAGGGTTTTCTAGGATGGATGTTTTAGGGGTTGTTATTGCTGATAGTTTTGAGTTTTATTGATATGAGGGTTTAGATTTCTATAGGGATGATTATATAGGGTAATCATGGGAGTGGATACTATGTATTTCATCTAATGAGGGTATATGTTTTTTATTGGAATGGGGGTTTAATGGTTTCTAGTGGTATGTGTTTAGATTTTTCGAGGGCAAAGGGAAGAGGGTTTTCTAGGGTTGAGGTTTTTCTAGGGATTTGGTTTTCTGATTTTCATAGGGTGAGGGTTTATGGTATTTTGGGGATGGGGGTTTAGGGTTTTTTGGGATATAGCTTTATATTAATTTTTGGATGTCAGTTTCGTGTTTTCTAGTGTCTGGGTTTATCATTTTCTGGGGCTGAGGGTTTTGGGTTTTTTGGGGCTACGAGTTTTGGGATTTTTATGCCTGGGTGTTTTGAATTTTTTAGGGTGTAGGGTTTAGTTTTTTCTTTGTTAGAGAGTTACATGTGTCTAGGGATAAGGGTGTATGGTTTTTTGGGGCTAGGGTTTATGTTTTAATGGAGTTTATAGTGTAGTGTTTTCTAGTGATGAGGGTCAATGGTTTTTTTGGATGAAGGTTTATGGTTTTTGGATGATAATGGATTATGGGGTTTTGGGGCTGAGGTTTAAGTGATTTATAGGGATAAGGGTTTATGTTTTTTTAGGGATAATTATTTAGGGTTTACTATGTATGAGGGATACGGGATTTCTGGGGATGAGGGTTTTGAGTTTTCTAGGGCTGTGGGTTTTGTGTTTTTTGGAGGGATGAGTGTTTCGGGTTTTTTGGAGAGATTTTTTTACTATTTTATAAGGATCATGTGTTTTTTTGGATGATGTTTAGAGTATTTGTGAGGATTAGGGTTTATTATTTTCTAGGTATGAGGGTTTTGGTGTTTGGTGGATGATGGTTTTAGGGTTTATGGGTCTGAGTGTTTTTGATTTTCATCGGATGATGGTACGGGGTTCTCTACGAATAAGGGATATGGGTTTTATAGGGATGATGTTTAGGGGAAATTGGGGATTAGGTTTTTGAGATTTTTGGGGATGATGGGTTAGGTTTATTTGGGTTGGAGGTTTTGTGGTTTTGGGTGAAAAGGTTTAATAATTTTTCAGGGCTCTGCATTTAAGAATTGATATGGATGATGATATTGGGTTTTATAGGGATGGGGTTTTAAGGTTTTATGTTGTTGAGTGTTTATGGATTCATAAGGCTAAGGTTTTAGGGTTTTCAATGGCTATGTTTTTGTGTTTTATGGGGAAGACAGTTTAGGTTTTTCTAGGGCTGAGGTTTTTATTGGTTTATGGTGATAAGTGTTTAGTGTTTTTTTGGGATCATGATTGAGTGTGCTTTTGGGGATGAGGTTTTAGTGTTTTTTATGGATGATGTTAGAGGGTTTTTTAAGGATTAGGTTTTAGAATTTTTTTTGTAGATGATGGTTGAGGGTTTTTTGGGGATGATGTTTTAGTGATTTTTGAGTGAATGGATTATATTTTTTAGGCTGAGGAATTAGGTTTTTTTGGGGATGAGAATTTAGAATTTTTGAGGATTAGGGTTTAGTGTTTCTTGTTATTGTATGTTTAGGGATTTTGGGTCTTAGGTTTTAGGTTTTTTTAGTGATGATTGTATATGGTTTTTTGGGACATAGGGGTTAGATTGTTTCATGGTTTCCTATTTAGGGTTTTTTGGGTATAAGATTTTCAGTTTTTTCGATGGGGGTTTATGATTTTTGGGGACTTGTGGTTTTAGGTACTTTGTGAAAATGATTTATTGGTTATAGTGATATGGGATAAGGGTTTTTTGGGCATAGGCTCTATAGTTTCATTGGAATTTTGTTGAGGGTATCTTAGGAATATTTTTTTAAGGATTTTGGAGGATGATGGTATTTTTGTTGGATTGGTTTGTGTCTATTCTAGGGATAATGGTTTAACCACTTTATTATCTAAGAGATGAGGGTTTTGGGGATAGGGTTTTAGGTTTTTTTTCATTGTAGGGATTAGGGTTTTTTTGTGGATGATTATTCATGGTTTTTTTGGGGTAGAGGGTTTTAGGTTTTTTGGGGCTTGGTGTTCGTGGTTTTTAAAGATGATGGTTTAGTGTTATTTGTGGATGGGGTTCAAGATTTTTTTGGACCGAGGGTTGAAGGTTTAATGGTGATGTGGGTTCATGATTTTTTGAGGATGAGGGTTGAGTGTTTTTTGTAATGAAGGTTGAGGATTTTTTTGAATCTTAGGGTTTTTGTTTTTTTGGTGCTGATAGTTTTGGATTTCTAGGTGGTTAAGGGTTCTGAGTAATTTGGGGTTAATGTTTCTTGTTTTTTTTGTGGATGACATATCGTTTTTTTCTAGGGCTAATAGTTTAGTGATTTTTTGAGATGAGCATTCATGGTTATTTGTGGTTGAGGATTAAAGGTTTTTTGAGAAAAACTTCTCAATATGTGTTTGTTATGAGTTTGTAGGGTTTTATATGGATGAGAGTTAGGGATTTTTTGTGGTGAGGTTTATTTATTTTTATGGGTATGAGGGTTTAGAGTTTTTTTGGGATAAGGTTTCATGGTTATTTATGGTTGAGGGTCAATTGATTATAGCATCAATGGTTTCATGTTTTTTGGGATGAGGGTTTATAGTTTTTTACGGATAATTGTTCGTGTTCTTTTGGGTAAAAGTGTTTCATATTTTTTAGGGATGAGGATTTAGTTTTTTTTGGGATAAGTTTTTAGGATTTTTTGGGGCTAAGGGATTAGTTTTTTTAGTATTGTTGGATAAGTATTTTTTATGGTGGTCGGATAAGGATATTTTGGGGAACATGGTTCATGGTTTTTTGGTGTCGAGGGTTGAGGTTTTATTGGGGGTGAGGGTTTAGGTATTTTTTGGTGAGGGTTTAGGTATTTTTTGGGTTGAGTGTTTTTATGTTTTCTTGGGCAGTGGGCTCATGATTTTTTAGGGGTGATGATTCATAATTTTTTTCATTTGAGAGAAAGGGTATTTTGGGGAGGTTGTTTTGGTTTTTTTGGTGATAATGATTCTAGGTTTTTTCAGGATGAGGGTTTAGAGATTTATAGGGCCAAGGACACATGGTTTTTTGGAAATGGGGGTTCATATATTTTTTATGGATGACAGTTCATTTTTTTCTTTTGGGGTTGAGAATATTTTTGGGCAATATAGTTTATGGTTTTTGGGTAAATGGTTCATGGTTTTTTTGGTCTATCGTTTGGGGATTTTCTGGGGAGAGGGTTCAGGGATTTTTGTGGATAAGGGTTTAGTGTTTTTTTAGGAAGAGTGTTCTAGGATTTTTGGGGATATGGGTTAATATTTTTGTGGGGATGAGGGTTTAGTGTTTTTTTAGAGGGTTTAGGGTTTCATCGGTTAGAGGGTTTAGGTTTTTATGGGAATGATGGATAGTTTTTATTTCAGGTGGAGTATTTTGGGATTTTTTTGCTGATGTTCTGAGTTTATTAGGGTATATAGTTCATGGGTTTTTTGGATATGTGTTCACAGTTTTATGGGTTTTAGATTTCATGGTTTTTTGGGTTTGAGTGTTCAAGGTCTTTTTGTGGTTGAGTGTTTGGGGTTTATGGGAAATATAGTTGATAGTTTTTTGGGGGATGATGGTTCATGATTTTATGGGGATGAGGGTTTCAATTAATTTGGGAATGAGTTTTAGGGTCTTTTGTGGCTGAGGGTTTAGGGTTATTTGTGGTTGAGGGTGTAGTGTTTCATGGGGAGAGGGGTTCATCATTTGTGGGGGTTGAGGGTTCATGGGATTTATTATCCAATGGATTAGGGTTTTTTGGGCACAGTGTTCTGGTTTTTTAGGGTCTCGTTTCTATGTTTTTTGTTAATGAGGGTTCAGGGATTTTTTGTGGAAGAGGTTTTGGGCTTTATAGGGGCCATGGGTTCTGGGTATTTTGGGGATGAGGGTTCTAGATTTCATGGGGTTTATGGTTTAACTATTATTGAGGCTGAATCAATATGGTGTTTGGTGTTAGATAATTTTTTGTTTTTTAGTGTTGGGGGTTCAGGGATATGTAAGGATGATGGTCGGGGGTTTTGGGGGTGGATGTATTAGGGTTTTGGGGGATGCAGGTTCATTGATTATTTGTGTTGTATGTTATGGGGTTTTTTGGGGCTAAGGGTTCTATGATTTTTTTCAGTTGATTGTTAATGAATTTTGTTCCGAAGAGTTTTGATTTTTTTGGGGCTGACAGTTTAGGATTGATTGGGAATGAGGTCCTAGAATTGATGGGGTGAAGGGATTATGCTTTTTCAGGGCATAGAATTTTTTTTGGGCCTAAGTGTTGAGGGTTTTTTATGTTTGAAGATTAGGTTTTTTGGGAGATGATGGTTTTGGGTTTCTGGGGGCTGAGTGTTTAGGGTTTTTTGGGATTTGGGTTTATGTGATTTTTTGGGATGGTGTTAAAATTTTTTTTGGGATGATGGTTTATGTTTGTTTAGGGCTAAGGTTTCATTGTTTTTTAGGAATGTTGGTTGACATTTTTTTCATAGAGTAAACTATTTTTTTGAATTAGGGTTTTGGGTTTTTATAGGATTAATGTTTATGTTTTTTTGTGTCTCTGAGTTTTATGATTTTTAAGGGATTAGTTTTTAGGATTTGGGGATTAAGGGATTATGTTTTCTTCTAGAAGAGTGTTTATTTATTTATATATGTGGGTTTTGGGGGTATGGAGTCTGAGTGATTAATATTATTTTGGGATACGGTTTTATGGTTTTTTAGTTATGATGGTTTTGGGTTTTGGGGGCTGAGGGTTTAGGTTTTTTTGGGGGAAGAGGGTTTCGTGTTTTTTGGATCAGTTGGATTATGGTTTTTTTGGACAATTGTTTTTGGGTTATTGGGGATAATGGTTTAGGGTTTTATGGGGATGATAATTTATCCATCTTTAGTGATGAGGGTTTAGTGTGTTTTTAGGCTATGGGATTATAATTTTTTATTGTTGTACATTTATGGCTTTTGTTAAAGATATTTAATTTTTTTGGGGCTCAATGTTTACTATTTTTTGGGACTTTGGGTTTGGGTTTTTGTGGTTGTTTTTTAAGGGTTATTTAGGGTTGAGGTTTTATTGTTTATTGGGGAAAAGGGTTTATGTGTTTTTAGGGATGATGAGGGGTTGTTTTTCAGTTAGAGTGGTTGGGATTTTTTCAGGATGGTGGTTATTGGATTGGATGAATTAGGGATTGGGGATCAAAGGATAAGAGTTGATGGTTTTTTGGGATGATCATTTTATGTTTTTTGGGGGATGTGTGTTTAGGTTTATTTTGGGAATTTGGTTTTGGGTTGTTTAGGGTAGTTGTTTAGGGATTTTTGGGCAATGGGTTTGGTATTATTTAGGCCTGAGGGTTTATTTATTTTTGGGGTTGAGTGATAATGGTGTTTTGGGGATATGTTTTTTTTGGGTTTTGGGGCTCAGTGATTTTTTTTGTTTATATTCAATTTGGGTTTATTTTTATGAGGGTTTAAGCTATTTTGGCCCTCATGTTTCAGGGTATTTTTGGTCTATAGGTTTAATGGAATTTGTGTTGAGGGATGTGGTGTTTTAGGATGTGGGAATATTAGTTCTTATGGACGAGGGTTTAGGATATTTTAGGGGTTAGAGATTACATTTTTTTGGTTTTAATGGTTTTCGTTTATTGGAGATGATGGTATATATTTTTTATGGATGAGGGATGAGGGATTCATACGGATGAGCTTTTTGAGTTTTTGGTGTTGAGGGTTGAAGTATTTTTTTTGTCATATGGTTCATGGATTATTGCGATGAGGGTTGATTGTATTTTAGAGCTATAGGTTGATGGATTTTTCAAATTAAGGTTCATGGAATTTGGGTCTGAGGGTTCAACTTTACTTGGTGTTGGGGGTTTAGGATATGTTTGGTATGGGGGTTAATTTTTTTGGGGTATGTTGGTTTATGGTTTTTTGTTGGAGTGTGTTTACTATTTTTTCTTATTATGATTTAAGGTTTTTTTGGTACATATGGTTTATATTTTTTTATAGAGGAGGGCTTAGGGAGTATTCGGGTAGAGGGTTTGGGGTTTTTTCGGTGCGAGGGTTTAGTGTTTTTAGGGTTTTTGGGGGTTTAGTTTTTTTGGGTTTAATGGTTTATTGTTTTTTGGGACATATGGTTTAGGATTTTTTAGGGCAATAAGTTTATGGCATTTTAAGGATGAGGGTTTTGGGTTTTTTTGTGACTGAGGGTTGTGGGTTTTTTGGGGGATGAGGTTTTATGGTATTTTTGGGGCATAGGGATTAGAGTTTTTATATTACTTGTGGTTTAGTGTTATTTTGGGATGAGTTTTTAGTGTATATTTGGGGATGAGGGTTTTGGGAATTTTGGGGCTCAGGGATTAGGGCTTTTTAGGCTATGAGATGGTTAGGGTTTTTTTGGAGGATGAGGTTTTATGGTTTATTAGGTAGATATTATAGGATTATTTGTGGATGAGGTTTTATATTTTGTAGGTGTTTATTTTTTAGGTTTTATTTAGATATGTGGTTTAGTTTTTTTGGGTTTAGGGTGTATGTTTTTTAGAGATAAGGTTTTAGGGTTTTTTTGGTTCTGAGGATTTTGGGTTTTTTTGGGATTAGGGATTAGGATTCTTTAGTTTTAATGGTTCTATTTTATATAGGTGATTGATGGTATTGGATTTTTTTAATGAGTGTTTAATGTTTTGGGGATGATCTTTCATAGTTCTATGGCCTGATGTTTTAGCTTTTTTTGTAAAGACGGTTTAAAGCAATATTCGACCGGTGGTTTTCAGTTTTTAGGGATGAGGTTTTAGAGTATTTTTGGGACTTGGGGTGTAGGGTGTTTTGGGGTGCTGTTTTTTTGGGGATTAGGTTATAGGATATTGGAGGTTTTGGGTTTTTGATGATATGGTTTTGGGTTTTTGCAGAAGTGTGTTTAAGGTATTTTCTGGATGAGGGTTGAGGGTTTGATGGGGAAGTTGGTTTAGGATTTTTTGGGATTGGTAATGATGGTTTTTTTGGGATGAGTGATAAGGGTTCTTAGATGATGAGAGTGGAGTGATTTTTATGAGTGTAGGTTTTTTATTGGTGTTGAGGTTTTATTGCTTTTTCAGGATGTCATTTAATGGTCTTTTGTGGATGATGGATTATTAGGGTAGAGGGTTGATGGTTTTTTGGGTATAAGAGTCAATAGTTATTTCGGATCTTGGATTGATTGTTTTTTGCTGTTTAGGGTGTGTTATTTTTTTTGTATTTTAGCTTTACTAGATTTTTGAAATAAAGATATAGGTCTTATTGGGGCTGGTGGTTGAAGGTTATTTGTGGATGAAGGTTAACCCTTCATGGTTTTTGGTGGATAAGGGTTGAGGGTACTTGGGAGAGAGAGGTTGAGGGTTTTTTGGGGCGAGATGTTATAGAATATTTGGAAAGGGGAATGAGGGTGTTTTGGGGATTAGGGTAAAGAGTAATTTGGGGCTCTTCTTTTAATATTTTTTAGGTCTGGTAGTTTAGAATTTTTTTGTATGATGTTTTCATGATTTTTTAGTTGATATTTTAGGGTTTTGGGGCATTGGTTTTTGGGTTTTTTGGGGATTATTGTTTCATGATTATTTGGGGCAGAGGTTTTATGGTACTTTGGGGATGAGGGATTATGATTTTTGGTGGGTTATGGTTTATAGTGTATAAGGAATGAGATTTTGGGGGATTTTGAGGCTGAGGGATTAATGTTTTTTGTGAATGAGGGTATATGGATTTTTGGGGCATAAAATTTAAGTTTTTTGGGAGATAGCGGTTGGGGGATATCTTGGTTGATGTGTGAGGGTTCCTTAGTGATGGGGGATATGGGTTTTTGCGTCTAGGTGTTGATGCTTTTCTGGTATTGTGGGCTTAGGATCTTTTAGGGATGAAGTTTTAGGGTCTATGCAGATGATGGTTTTGGTTTTTTTGGGACATGAGAATTGAGTTTTCAAGGCTAATGGTGAATGTATTTTTTTGGGGTTGATTTTTTACACTTTTCTAGTGGTGAGTGATGATAGGTTTTTATTGTTTGGGGTTGTATGGGGTGAAATATAAAATATTCTTGGGGATAAGCTACTATGAATTTTTTAGGCTAAGTGTCGAGGGTTTTTTGGCGGTGAGGATTTTCTTTTATTGGGGGCTAAGGGTTCAAGGTTTTGGGGGGATGAGGGTTGAGGATATTTTGCGGCTAAAGGATGAGGGGTTCTTGTGGTTGAAGGATTAATTTTTTTGGGATGAGGGTTGGGTGTGTATTAGGGACAAGGTTTTATTAATTATTTGGTTTTAGGCTTCTGTTTTTTTATGAGAGTTTAGTGTTTTATTGGCCTATATATTTTGGGTTTTTATTGGATAAGGATTGAGTATTTTTTAGAATGAAATTTTTGGATTAATTTGGTATTATAGTTTTGTGTGTTTTGGTTTTAGAAATTTGTGTTCCATTGTTTGGAGGCTCTATGTTTTTCTATGGTTGATTGTTGAGGGGTTTTGGTGGATGAGGGTTTAGGGTTTTTGGGGCTGAGGGTTTGGGGGTTTTCAGGAAGAGTGTAAATGATTTTTTGGGGCTATGTGGTGAGTATTTTTTTGGTATTGGTGCTAATGGATTTTTCCAAACAAGGTATTATGATTTATTGGGGATAAGGTTTGTGAATTGGGGGGGGGGGCTAAGGTTTAGGTATTTTTTAGGCAAAAATGTATTATGGTTTTTTGGGGATATGGGTTTCAGTTTTATTGGGAATGGGGTTTGATGGATTTTATGGTTGGGATTGAGGGTATTCTGGGTTTAAGGGTTTTGTTTTATTTGGGAATTTGTGTTGAGTTTTTTTTGGGGCGGAGGGTTAAGGAATTATTGGGGCTGAGGGATGAGTGTTTTTTTGGACCTGTGGGTTGGTATTTTATTGGTAGAGGCTTCAGGGGTTTTTTTAGGATGAGGGTTGGGATTTTTTATG
Organism: Viscum album; assembly: GCA_963277665.1. Classification (NCBI taxonomy): domain Eukaryota; kingdom Viridiplantae; phylum Streptophyta; class Magnoliopsida; order Santalales; family Viscaceae; genus Viscum; species Viscum album. The sequence continues at coordinate 593,231,299 of OY728137.1, read as the reverse complement.
GCTATGGGATGAGTTTTATTTAGGGTTTAGTATTGAGGGTTTTTTGGGGCTTATAGTTTAGGTTTTTATGATGAGGGAATCACTTCTCTAACGATATATTTTTAGGGGTTTTTTGATGATGGGTGTGTGGTTTTTGAATTTGTGGGATTAGTATTTTTTGGGAATTTTAGTTGAGGGATTTTTAGGGCTAATGATTTATGATTTTTTTGGGTACTGATGGTTATGTGTTTCATTGGGAAAAATAGTTTTTTGAATTTGGGGATGATGGTTGATGGTTTTTTGGGGTAAGGTCTTAGGGTTCATTTGGGTTTAGGGCTTAGGGTTCATTTTAGTTGATGTTTGAGTGATTTTTTTGGTGGAGGATTTATGGTTTTTTGGGGATGAGGGTTGATTTTTTTTTTGAACATAAGGCTTTCACGCTTTTTTGAGCTGTGGCATGAGAGATTTTTGTGGATGATGGTTTAGGAATCATTGGGGATGATGATTTAGGATATTTTAGGATGGAGGGTTGTTGCTTATTGTGGGATAAGTGTTTAGGGATTTTGGTAGATTAGGGTGTTTGGTTTTTTGGGGTTTTGGGATTACTATACCTTATAGATAAGGGTTTATCGATTTTTTGGGATTAAGGTCCAAGGGGTTTTTGGTTGATGATTTACCATTTTTGGGGATTTTTGTTGTGGGTTTGTTTTTGTAGATAGTATAGGGTATATTGAGGTAGAGGGTTATTGTTTTTTTAGGGATGAGGGTTGAGGTTTTGATGGGGATTATGGATTAGGGTTTTTTGCGGGGTTGATAGTTGGGTGTTTTTTTCACTTAGGGATAATGATTTTGTTGGGATGAGGTTTTATCATTTTTTGGGATGATGTATGATGAATTTTTTAGGTTGTGGTCTTCGATATTTTTCAGGGTGAGGATTTAGGAACTTTTAGAGATAAATATTTATGGTTTTTCGTGTGCTAAGTGTTTATGTCTTTTGAGTATGATGTGGAGGGTTATTTAGGGAATAGGTTTTGGGGTTTTTGGGATTTTGGGGATGATGTTTGAAACTTTATTGGGGATTATAGTTTAGTTTTTTTCTGGGGTTGAGGGTTCAATGGTTTTTATACTGAAGGTTTAGGTGATTTTGGGTTTTATTTTTCATGTTTTTTGGGATGAGGAATGAGGGTTTTTCGATTCTCTTTGTTAAGGGTTTTTTTCCTTATGGTCTAGGAATTTATGTGGCTAAGCGATTATGTTTTTCAAGGTTGTGGGTTTTAGATTTTATGAGGTTACAGGTTGAGGGTTTTGGGGGGATAAGACTTGAAGGTTTTTAAGGTTGGAGATTGATGGTTTTTTGGAGTGAGGGATTAGGGTTTTTTGGGATAGAGGGTTTTTCATTTTTTAGGGACAAGGGTTTAGGGATTTTCCATGTATATGGGTTTCAGAAGTTTTGTTGTTGTGGGATTAGGGTTTTTTTAGTGATGTGGTTTTAATGGTTTTTGTGGTAGAGGGTTTATGTTTAGAGGGATTTAGTGTTTTCATTTTTTTTCATTGTGGGATGATGGTATTTTTCGGATGATGATTGATGGTTATTTTGGAGATGGGGGTTTAGTTTTTTATTGGGATTAGGGAATAAGGTTTTTTTAGTAAAGTTGTATGGTTTTTTAGGATGAGGAGTTAGGTTTTTTGTGTATGAGGGGTTTTAGGGTTTTAGAGATAATGAATTATCATTTTTTAAGAATTATGGTATTGTATTTTTGGGGCTTTTCAGATTATGGTTTTTAGGATAAAGGGTTTATCATTTTTGGGGGAAGTGATCTTATGGTTTTTTGGGGCTATAAGCATACTATACCTTGGGGATGCGTGTTTAGAATATTTTTTCTATTTAGGGTTTAGGGTTTTTTATGGAAGAGGGTTTGGGAGTTTCTGGGCTTAATGTTATAGGGGTTGATGGATGTGGGATTTTTGAGAATGGGGGTTTGGTGATTTGGGGATGAGTGTTTATGGTTTTTTTGGGAAGTGTGTTAATGGTTTTTGGGGAACTTAGGGATGATGGGATTTTTATAGATGAGTGTTGGGTTTTCATTGGGGCTGATGGTTAAGGGTTTTTTGGGGCTAGTGGTTGAGGATTTTTTGAGCTTAGTGTTTGGGGATAATGTAGGTGAAGGTTTACTGGTATTTGGGGCCATGTGTTGATCATTTTTTGGGGGTAATATTTCTTTTGGATATGACAGTTTTTTAGTTTTTTGGTGAAGAAGGTCTGGGGTTTTTGGGGATGAGGGTTAAGGGATTGGGGGGATGAGTGTTTAGGGGTTTTGGGGGTTTAGGGTTTAGTTTTTTGAGGGGAATAGGGTTTTGGTTTTGGGGGTAATACTTTTTAGTATATTTCAGGGCTAGGAGATTAGTTTTTTTTTGGAATATGGGTTTACCATTTTTTGAAACAAATGGTTGAGGTTTTTTTGGGATTGTGGGTTGTTGGTTTTTTGGGCCTGAGAATTTTGGTGTTTTTAGCTAGTGTGTTAGTTTTTTACGGGGATGAGGGTTGAGGGTTTTATGAGATATATGGTTGCGGGTTTTTTTGGTTCTAAGGGTTGAAGGTTTTTATGTGATGAGGGTTTATGGTTTTCTGGGGATGAGGGATTATACTTTATGGGTGCCTAATGTTTAGGATTTTTGGGATGATGGTTTAGGGTTTATTGTGGATTAGCATTGAGAGTTTTTTGGTGATGATGTTATAGGGTATTTTGGGTTTTTTTGTTTAGAGTTTATTTTGGGATGAGCGTTTATGGTTTTTGAGTTAGAGGGTTTAGGGTTTTCTCTAATGAGAATATAGGGTCATTTCTAGATGAGAGTTTAGGGTCTTTGGGGATGAGGGTTTATGATGTTTGAGTGGATATGATTAAGATTTTATTATAGATGATGGTTTTGGTTTTTTTTTTGGATAAGGGATTAATGTTTTTAGAGAATGAGGGATTAGGGATTTTTGGAAATAAGAATTTTGGGTTTTTTGGGGGTAATATATTTGGGTTTTTAGGGCATTGAATTTAATGTTTTTTTGTGTCGGGGTTTGATTTTTTGATGTTGAGAGTTTATGGGTCTTGGGGTTGAGGGTTTTTGGGTTTTTTTGTGATATGGTATGAATAATTAATATATATTAGGGTGTATGATTTATTGGGAATGAGGGTCTATAGATTTATGTGCTAGGGGTTTAGTTTTTTTTTACTGAGGGATGAAGGTTATTTGGGTTAATGGTTTTTGGGCAATGAGGTTAGGATTTTTTTAGATGAGGTTTTTGGTTTTAGGTTTTTTGGGGGCTGAGGGTTGATGGTTTTTTTTTGTTTTAGTGTTATGAATTTTTATGGACATAAGGTTTAGTTTTTAATGCGGTTGAGGGTTTCATGTTTTTTAGGGTGATGGATTCAGTGTTTTTTTCGGTTAATTTATTATCTTTGTTTTGGGTAGACCAGTTATGGTTTTTTGTGAAATCTTATGAGGGTTATTTATGGATGAGGGTTTATGGTTTTTTTTGACTGAGGGTTTTTTTTTATTTCGTTTTCAGGGATGATGGTGAATGGTTTTTAGTGGATGAGGGATAATGTTTTTTTAGTGATGTGGGTTGAGGGTTTTAGGGGTGATTTTTGAGGGGCTTTAGGGATTAGGGTTAAGGTTTATTATAATTGGGGGTTTAATGTTTTCTAGGGATATGGGTTTATGGTTTTTTGGGGGTTTAGGGTTTTGGTATTTTTAGGGTTGAGGGTTTAGGGTATTTTTGCACAGGGGTGATATTTCTTTTTGGGGTGAAGGATTAGTGTTTTAAAGGGTTTAGATGTTAGGGTTTCTTTTGGTATAGGGTTTAGGGTTTTTTTGGAGATGAGGATATATGTTTTCTAGGGATATGGGTTCAGGGTTTCCTAGGGTTAATGGTTTATTATTTATTGGGGAATGGTTTTTGGGTTTTTTTGGGGATGATATTTTCTGATTCTTTAGGGATTAGTATTTATGTTTTTTAGGGGGAGGGGTCATGTTATTTTAGCATCGAGGGTTACTTTTTTGTATGCGGGTATATGGATTAAAGGGTTCAGGGTTTATGATTTATTGAGGATGTGGGTTTTGGGTTTTGTGGGGATGAGGGATTATGTTTTCTTGTTGTGGAGGGTTTATGGTTTTTCAGGGCTTTGGGATTAGGTACTTATAGGACTGGGGTTTTAGGGTTTTTTTCAGGATACATGTTTATGTTTTTTGGGTCTATGGTTTTAAGTATTTTTAGAGATGAGGGTTTAAGGTTTTGTGGGGATGAGGGATCAAGGTTTCCTAGGGATGATGGATTAGGGTTTCTTAGGAATGAAGGTTTAGAGATTCTTTATGTAGTTGGTTTAGATTTTTTTGGGCAGAAGTTTTTTAATTTTTTTTATTTGGTCTTTGGGTTTTTTTGGGTACAGGGGATTTGGATTTATTTAGTCAAAGTGTTTAGGGTTTTTTGGGAGTTAGAGATTAGTGTTTTTGGGGGATGATGTTTTTTTCTAGGGTGGATGGTCTTGGTTTTCTGAACTATGATACTTTATGGATTTTTGGGAATGAGGGATTAAATAATTTTGGGACTAAGTGTTTTTGGTATTTTGTGGATGATGTTTGAGTTTTTTTTGTTCCATGGGTAGACAGGTTTTTGGGAGAAGGTTTTAGTGATTTATGTGGCAGTGGGATTAGTGGTTTTTTGGATGAGGATTGAAGGATTTATTGATTTGAGGGTTTAGTGTATTTGGGGGGTATGGATTTCAGGGTTCGGGGGTGAGGGTTTAAGGTTTTTATGGGCTACGGATTTAGTGTTCTTTATGGATGAGGGTTTATCATTTTTTTGGGAAGAGGGTTTATTTTTTCGATAAGGTATTCAGTGTTTCAAGGCCGATGATATAGTGTTTTTGGAATTAGTTGTTTAGTGTTTTTTTGAGGATGATGATTTAGGGTTTTTTGGGATTAGGGTTTATTGTTTTTTTGTGGATGACGGTTTAGGTATTTTTAGGGATGAGGTTTTATGTTTTTTTAATGTGAATTTTTTAGGTGTTTTTTTGGAGAGGGTTATATTTTTGGGGGGATGAGGGATTGTTGGTTTCTTTGACTATGGGTTTTGGCATTTGGGGGATGAGTGTTTAGCATATTTTATGACTGAGAGTTGGTGGTATTTTAGGATTGAGGGTTGTTCTAATTTTATGACTAGGGATTTATAGTTTTTGGGGGATGGGGGATTAGTTTTATTTTGGGTTGTATGTTTTTTTTTGGGATGAGAGTTTACGGTATTTTGGGAATAATCGTTATAGTTTTTTTGGTCGAGGGTTTAGTGTTATTTTGGGATATGGGTGTTTTGGTTTTTAGTGCTAAGGATTTTGGATATTTTGTGGAAGCATGTTTAGGGTTTCTTATGTGTGAGGGTTTAGGTTATTTTGGTGATGTAAATTTATAATTTTTAAGGGATATGGGTTTTTTGTTTTTTTGGGTCCAATAGATTAGGGATTTTTGAGAAGATTGTTTAAGGTTTTTTGGGGTTGAAGTTTTATGGTTTTGGGGGTTTAGGTTTTATGGTTTTATAGGTCTAAGGGTTTAGGGTTTTTATAGATTATTGTTAATGGTTTCATGAGGTTGTGGGTTTGTGGTATTTTATGATTGTGGATTAATCATTTTTTGGGGCATTGGATTTGGGGTTAATTATTGATGATTTTTTTTGTTTTTTGATAATGATTTGTTTTTTTAGGTATGATAGTTTAGGGTTTTGTGGGGAGAAAGTTAAAGGGATATAAGGGATGAGGGGTTAGGTATTTCTAGGAATGATGGTCTATGGTTTTCTGGTGTAAACTATTTTGGGGTTTCTTTGGATGAAGATTTAGGGTTTATGGGGTTGGGGGATATATATTTTTGGGCCTCCTGGATTTTTTTAAGGGGAGGAGGGTTTTAGGATTTAAGTAGCTATGGGATTAGGGGTTTTTTCAGTTTAGGGTTCAGAGTTTTATGGTATTGAGGGTGTTGGGATTTCTACAAATGAAAGTTCTGGGTTTCTAGGGATGTGATTTAGGGTTTTATGAGGCCATGTTTTATGGTATCTTTAGACTGGGTGTTTAGGTTTTTTTTTAGTTTAGGTTTAAGGGGTTTTGGGATGATGTTTATGAGTTTAGGGGTTGGGGTTTTTTATATTATTGGGATGAGTGTTTTTTTAAGGATTGATAGTTTAACACATTTAATGGAGGAAGGTTTATGGTTTACTATGGATGAGTGTTAAGGTTATTCTAGGGAATTATTTGTTATGGTTTTTTAGGTATTAGTTATTGTGTTTATCATTTGATGATCATTAAATATTTTCTAGGGACGGGAGATTATTTTTATGGGGTGGGGGTTTAGGGTTTCATTAGGAGTGATTGTTTAGAATTTTTTTGTAGCTAAGGATAATTTTTTTTGTTGCATAGTGATACAATATTTTGTGGTTGAGGAGTTATGTTTTGTTAAAATGGAGTTTTGAGATTTTTTGGAGTTGAGGGTCATGGATTTTGGGGGGTTTGGGTTTATTTTTTTGGTGCTCCATATTCTGGGATTATTTTGGTTGAGTGTTTAGGGATTTTTGAGGAAAATAATTCATTTTTTTAGGGATAAGGGTTAATAGATTTTCTAGGATGATGGTTCATAGTTTTATTTGTTTTTTGGTTTAATTTTTTTTGGTTGATGGTTCTGGTATTTTTTGGGAGAGAATTTTTATTTTTTTGGGCTAAGGGATCACTATTTTTGGTTATGAGGGTTCTGTGTTTATTAGGGATGAGTGTTTAGCATTTTTTGGGGTAGAGTGGTTCATGTTTTTCTTATGTACATAGTTAATTATTTATTGGGTATGAGTGTTTAGGGTTTTTTGTGGGAGATGAAACATGGTTTCTTTTGGACAATGTTTTCAAAACTTTTTGGGGATGAAATTTTTTGGTTTTTTGGGGATAAGGGTTCAGGTTTATTTGGGTGGAGGGTTCCTAGTTATTTGGGACAATTTATTTTTGGGGGAAGAGGGTTTTTAGTTATTTTGGGATGAGGGTTAAGGGTTTTTTGGGATGGAGGGTTCATGGAATTTCAGGTTTGAGGGTTTTCGGTTTTTTGGGGGATGAGGGTTCTAGTTTTTCAAGGTTGAGTGTATGGTTTTGTTGGGGTATAGGGTTCATCAATTTTTTGCGTGGAATTTTTAGTGATTTTTTGGGATGGGGGTTTAGGGTACATTTGGCCTAGGGGTTCAAGGTTTTTTTGTTCTAAGGAAACATGGTTTTTTTGGCTAAAGGTTTATAAATTTTTAGCGTATTGGATGATGTTTTTTAGGAGATGGGGGTTCAATTTTATTATTGTATGAGGTTTTATGGTAATTTTGGAATTTAGGGTTCAGGTTTTTTTTATTTCCATTCATGTTTATTTATGGTTGAGAGTTTGGGATTTTTTTTGGGTTGAGGGTTTTGGGTATTTTGTGGAAAAGGGTCCAAAATATTTTTATGGTTGAGGGATTAGGGTTCATTAGGGGTAATGTAATAGGGTTTCTTATAGATTTGGGTTCAAAATTTATTATAGCTGAGAGGTTTCTTTATGTTGAGGGTTCCTTGTTTTTTGGGGCTGTTTTTTGGTGCTGAGGTTTCACAATTTTTTTGGTTTATGGGTTTACTATTTTTTGGTGATGAGGGTTTACAGTTTTTTCATGATAAGGGTATATGATTTTTGGGGCTAAGGGATCCATGTTTTTTTGTACTAAGGGTTTATTGGTTTTTTCCATTATGTGTTTGAGGTGTTTTGGGATGGAGGATTTGGGTTTTTGGCATGAAGTTTCTGAGTTTTCAGGAGCTAAGGGTTCAGGGTATTATATGGATGAGGGTTCAGGTTTTTTGGGGCTGTGGGTTTAGGGTTATTCTGGGAACATGGTTCATGGTTTTTTATGGATTAGTGTAATGTATTTTTTGGGGTTATGGTATCAGAATAATTTGGGGTTTAGGGTTTAGGTTTTTTTCAGTTGGTTTTCATTGTTTTTGAGGATATGGGTTCATGGTTTTTTGGTAATGAGGGTTCTGGTTTTGTTAGGGTTATGGGTTCTGAGTGATACGGGGATAATGGTTCAAGGATTTTTGGGGATGAGGGTTCATGGTTTCTTGGAAATGAGGTTTTAGAAGTTTTGGATGATGTGGGTTTAGGTGATCTAGGGTGGATAGTTTAGTAATTGATGTAGTGAGGGTTTCTTGTTTTTTAGGGATAAGGGTTCAATATTTCTTGTGGATGTGGGTTTAGTGGTTTTTGAGGCTGATGGTTCATGTTTTTTCTAGGCTTAGAGTTCTTTGGTTATTTTGGTCTAAGGGATTTGGGGTTTTTTGAATGAGGGTTCATGTTTTTTAGGTATGAGGGTTTATGGTTTTTTGGGACTATGGGGTAATGTTTTTTGTGACATAAAGTTTTGGATTTTTCGGGGATATAGATTTAGGGTTCTTTTGGAGAGTATGATTAATGTTTGATTAGAGATGAGGATTTGGGGTGGTTTAGGGAAACAGTTCTGGAAATTTTTGAAGTGAGTTCTTAATATTTGTTTATTGAGGGTTCGGGTTTTACTGGGGATATTAGTTTAATGTTTTATAGGGATTCTAGTTTAGTATTTTTTGGGGATAAGGTTTGGGTATTATTGTGGCTAGGGGACCATGGTTTTTTAGGGATAAGGGATCATAATTTTTGGGGATGTGGGTAAAAGGTTTTTTGGGGTAGTTTGTATGGGGGTTTTGGGGATAAGGGTTCATTTTTTATAGGGTTTAGGGTTCAATGTATTTAGGGAAAATGGGTTTAGGTTTTTATAGGGTGAGGGTTATGGAATTTTTTAGCCATGAGGGTTCAGGGTTCCTTGGGGCTATGTATTAAATGTTTTTGTGGCATAAGGTTGATGGTGTTAGGGGATAAGGAATCAATGTTTTTTTGTGCTGATATTTTACCATTTTTATTGGATGAGGGTTATGTTTTTTTGTGGGTTGACAGATTAGGGTTTCATAGGGTTAATGGATTTGGCTTTCATGGGATCTAGGGGTTAGGATGTTGTTTGGATGATGGTTAATGGTTTCTTTGGGGACGAGGTTCACGATTACATAGGGTGGTTGATTCAGATTTTCTTGTGAATAATTTTTTGGGGTTTTTCGGATATGAGGGTTTAATGTTTCATACTACCAAGGGTAATGGGATTCATGGGAAAATGGTTTTAGGGTTTTGTTGTTCAGGGGGTTCGAGATTTCTTGGGAAAGTGGGTTAAGGTTTATTTGGGTGGAGGGTTTAGGCATTCATGAGGATAGGGATTGGTTTTCCTCATGGTTGAGGGATAAGAAATTCATTGTGATGAAGGATCATGTATATTTTGGGAAGCGGGATCATGTTTTCATAGGGTTGGTAGTTGATGGAATATTGGGACAGGGGGTTCAGGGTTTCATGGGGCTACGGGTTTAGGGTCTCTTCGGTTTGGGGATTCATGGTTCCATGGTTTTATAGTTTATGGTTGTTTTGTGATGTGGGTTCAGGACTACATAGGGATGAGTGTTCATGGATTCTTTGGGAAGAGTGATTATGATTTCTTGGGGATGGGGTTTTAGGGTTTCTTAGTGTCTATGGTTCAGTGTTTCTTATGATTGAGGGTTTAGTGTTTCTTGTGATTGTGGTTTTAGGGTTTCTGAGGGATGAGTGTTTGGGTTTTACTGGGGATAAGGGTGCGGGATTTATAATAGATAAGGGTTTAGGGATTCATGGAAATACGATTTGAGGGTTTCCTATTGCTAATGGTTTAGGGTTTCATAAGATTAAAGATTTATGGTTTATTATGGAATGGTTTTTACTATTTCTCGATGATGTGGGACTAGGTAATATTAGGTAAATGGGTTTAGGGATTCTTTGTATTGATGTAATAGGGTTTCATGGGGTTGGGTATTTTGTGTTTTTTAGGATGAGGGTTTTAGTATTCTTGGTTTTTATATAATAGTGTTTCTTGGGAATGATGGTATAATGATTCCTAGGGAGGAGGGTATAATATTTTATGGGGATGTGTGTTTAGGGTTTCTTGGGGTTGAATGTTTAGGAATAATTAGTGATGAGGGTTTAGGGTATCTTAGGGATGTGGGTTTATGGTTTCTCAATTTTGATGTTCTATTGTTTCCTGGAATATAGTTCTCATTTTATCATAGGGATGAATGTTTAGGGTTTATTAAAGATAATGTTTTAGGGTTTAATATGGGTTAGGGTTTTGGGTTTCTTAAGGATGAGGTTTTAGGATAACATATTGATGAGGGTTTATGGTTACATTGGGATGAGGGTTAAGATTTTCAAGTGGATGAATGTTCAAGGTTTATTGGGGATGAGTGGTTTGGATTTCATGGGGAGAGGGGTTGTAGTATATTGGGGATGAGGGATTTGGGTTTATTGGGGGTGAGGTTTTATGGTTTCATAGGGAAGATGGATTAGGGTTTTTGGGGCTAAGGGTTTTGGTTTTCTTGGGGATGAGGTTTTTTGGGATTTTAGGCTATGGGATTAGTGTTTTGCATATATGGGATAAGGTATTTTGGGGCCATGTCTTTTGATCATTTTTAGAGTATGGTTTAGAGGTTATTTGGGCTTGGGTTTTAGGGGTTTTGGTGATGAGGACTTACGTTTTTTTAAGGATGAGGTATGAGGGTTATGTGGGGATGAGGATTTAGTGTTTTTTATAGATGAGGGTTTATGGGTTCATTGTTGTGGATGGTTTATGGTTTTTTGGTGCTATAGGTTTAGATTTTTTTGGGAAGGAGGGTTTAGGGTTTTCTAGGTTGAAAGGTTAAGGGTTTTTTTGGGGATGAGGGATTAGGATTTTATGAGGCTAAGTGTTTAGGGATTTTTGAGGATGATGTTTTGGAGGATTTAGTGATGAGAGTTTAGGACATATTACAACAGATGAATTATATTTTTTGGTAGATGGATTAGTTGCTTCTGGGGTTGTGGGTAGATGGGATACAGAGGATTAGGGTTTAGATCTCATGGGGAAAATTCATCAATCATTATTTGAGATGATGATTTCTTTTTTGGGGGTTGATGGTATGAGTGTTTTTGGGATGAGTTTGTTAGTTTTTATGGAATGTGGGTTTAGGGTTTTATTTTCTATGAATGTTATGAGTTTATGGACAAATGGATTAGAGGGTTACGAATGTGGGTTTTGGAGTTTTGGTGGATGAATGATTTGGGTTTTCAAGATAGGGGTTAATGGTATTTTTCATAAAAAGGAATTAGTGGTTTTGGGGTAGACAGTTTAGGTTTTTTATTTCATTTCATTGTGTTTTTTGACGGTGTGTGTTTACGGTTTCATGGGGATGTTGGATTCGGGTATTTTTATGACGGTTTAGGGTTTTTCAAGACTGATAGTTTGAGTAATTTTGGGACTGTGGAATTGGATTAGGGGTTCTTGGGTAGAGTTTTTCATGTTTTTTTATGGATGATGTGATAGGGATTTCATGAACTATGGGTTTATAGGTTTGGGGATTATGGTCTAGATTATTTTATGGATGCAGTTTGAGGGTTTTCTATGAATATGGGTTTAGGGTATTTTGTGGTTGATTTTTTAGTGTTTTAGAGGGATATGGGTGTAGAGTTATTTTTCGATGTATGATTTTTTTCGGCTTAGAGTTTAGAGTATTTCAGGGATAATGTTTTAGGGATTTTTGAGGTTTAAGGTTTTGGGTTAGTGGATTTTTTGTTTTTGGGGCTATGAGTTTTGGGTTTTTTAAGGATGAGAATTTAAGGTATTTTGCGGATGAGAATTTTGGGTTTTTTGGGGATGAGGTTTTAAGTTTTTTTTCGGGTTGACGATTTATGATTCTTTTGGGCTAAGGGTTTATGGTTTTTAGTGGCTGAGGGATAAGGAATTAATGGATGAGTGTTTAGAGTATATTATGGTTGGGGATTTATAATTTTTTTGGGTTTGTGGGTTTTGAGTTCTTTATGGTTGAATTATTTGATTTTTTTTGGATGATAGTTTGAGGGTTTTATAGGGATAATTGTACATGGTTTGGGGGGGGGGTTGGAGTTAAAGGGTTTCCAAATATAAGGGGATAGGGATTTTTTGGTCTTAGGATTTTTTTCCTGGTCTAACATTTTAGGGTTTCGTGGTGTGGAATATTTATCTTTTCTTGGGTATGGTGTAAATTGATTTCTTGGACTATGGTTTTATTGTTTTTTTGGGGATGTTGGTTTATGGTTTTTTTGGGGCCAAGGGATTATGGTTTTTTATGGTTTTGGGTTTAGGATATTTTTCATATTGAGGGTTTTTGGATTTTTTGGGATGAGGGATCATGTTTTCTAGGGATGTGGTTTAGGGTTTTACGGTGATAATGGTTTATGGTTTTTTTGGGATATAGGTTATGGGTTTTTGGCATTGAGTTATTATGTGGTTTTGGATGAGGGTTTAGGGGTATACTGGTTTGGGGGCCGAGGTTTTGGGATTTTAGGTGGATGAGTGTTTTTAGGATTGATGGTTTAAGGTATTGAATCGATTATAGTTTATAGTTTTCTTGGGATGTTTGTTAAGGGTTTTCATGGGGGTGAGAAATTAGGGTTTCCTGGGTCTTAGGGATTAGGATTTTTATTTGATTAGGGATTAGCAATATCCCGGTTTGAGGGATTAGTTTTATAAGGGGATGGGGGTTTATGGGTTTTTAGGGATTAGGGATTAGGTGTTTTACGACTGAGGATTCAGTTATTTGGGGGATGAGGGTTCTGGGTTTTTTGGGTTTGAGGGGTTACAGTTTTATTATGATTGGGGTTTGGGATTTTTTGGAGTTGAGGGTCATGTGTTTTTGGGGATATCGGTTTACCTTTTTTGTTTCTATGTAATAAGGGTTTATTGAGACTGAGTGCTAAAGGAATTTTGGTGCTAATGGTTCACAATTTTTCCAGGGATAAGGGTTCAAGATTTTTTTTGGCCAAGGGTTCATTGTTTTATGGGACATAGGGTTTGGGGTTTTCTGTGGTTGAGGGTTCAAGGATTTTCTAGGGATGAGGATATTTTTTTTTCATGAGGGTTCAGTGTTTTTTTTTATGATGGTTCTTGGTTAGTTGGGGTGATGGGTTCTTGGTTTTTAGGGGATGACTATTTAGTGTTTTGCGGTTGAGGGTAATCGTTATTTTGGGTAGTTGGTTCTGGGTTTTTTTTGGAGGATGATTCATGATTTTTTTTGGGATGAGTTTTCTAGGTTTTTTCTGGTATATGGTCCATGTATTTCATTCTGAGTGAGGGTTCATGTGTTTTCATGGTTGATTATTTAGGGTTATTCCTGGATAAGGGTTCTTGTTTTCTTCAGGGTGAGGATTCATAGTTATTTTGGGACTTATAGTTATATTTTTTTTGGGGATGAGGGATTACAAGAATTTTGGGTTGAGGGATACGGGTTTTGGGGATGGGGTCATGCTTTATCTAAGATGAGGATTTTGGATGTTTTTGGTTTGAGGGTATTGTGTTTTGGGAGTGAGTTTATGGTTTATTTTGGTTTAGATGATTTATGAGCTAGGGGTCCAAGGGGTTTTTTAATAAGGGTGCTTTATTTTCTATGGATGATGATTTAGGTTTTTGATGTTATAGGGTTCTGTGATTTCTGGGGCCAATGAATCAGTTCGGTTATTGAATGAGTGTTTACGGTTTTTTGAGGACTGATTTTATTTGTTTTTCTGGGCTAAGGGTTTAGGTTTTTATGGACCATTCATGGTTTTTTGTCTATGAGGGTTTAAGGTTTTTTGGTGAAAAGTATTCATTTAAATTTATGAAAAAGTGTACATTGTTTTTCATTGGATTAAGGATTAGGGTTTATGAGGCATGAGGATATAGTGTTTCATATTTTCTAGGATTAAAGGACTATTACTGTTTAGGGGTCTGTGTTTTTTAGTTTTTGATGGTTTTTTGTTTTTTGGTGGTGAGGGTTCAAGGTTTTTTGGAGTTGAGGGTTCCCAATTTTTCATGTTTGAGGGTTCAAGGATTATTATGGATGAGGGTTTTGGGTTTTGGGGGTATAAGGGTTTATGATTTTTTTGGATGAGTGTTTATTGTTTTTGGGGATGAGTCTTCAAGGTTTTTTGAGGCCAAGGGTTCCATGTTTTTTTAGAACTGGATATTATTATATTTTTGTTTCCAAATTTTTGAGGTGTTTAGGGGTGGAGGCTTTGGGGTTTTGTGGGTTGAGGTGACTGGATTTTCTAGAGCTACAGGTTCTGTGTACTCTATGATTGATGGTTTAGGTTTTCGGGGATAAGGGTTTATGGTATTGGGGGATACATGATTAGGGTTTTTGTGGTATATGGTTCATGTTTTATTAAGGATGAGGGTTTATGGTTTATTGGGTATAGGGGTTCAGAATATTTTGGAATTGAAGGTTATGGAATTTTTTTAGTGAGGGATAATTTTTTTGGGGATGAGGGTTCTAGGTTTTTTTGGGATTATGGGTTTAGAGTATTTAGGGGTGAAAGGGAAATAGTTTTCAAGGAATTTTATTACCTCACAGGAGGTTCAGATCAATGGGGGTCATTAACTAAAAACACAAAGGAGGATATATAAGTATCAAATATGGAATGGAAAGAGTTTAAATATCTTTTCTTAGAAAAATACTTTCTTCATGAACATCGAGTAGATATGGAATAGTTGTTTCTAAGTTTGAGGAAAATTGAGGATGTGAATGTTGAAAAGTATGAGTAAAACATTACATGGTTAACAAGGCATGTTGAATATTATATATGTAACCCAAAAAGTAATGTTGATCTATTATTTTATGGGTTAAAACCATTTCTCCATTGAGCATTAGTCTCAGAATCCATCTCATCATACGAAGATATAGACTCACGTTCTATCAAGATTGAAAAATAATTATCTATGTCTTATGACTTTAAATAGAATAAAAAGAGAAGATATATGATTAATACTCTAATAGGGAAATAAAGTATAGAAGGGAAATGTTTAATTTCTACCCTGTAGTGAATGTTGGAGGAAACAACCTTGTAAGTCGTTGAAGGGGATGGGAGTTTATAACGAGTGTGGAGAAAAATCCCCCCATGCTCATGATTTCAAGTGAAATAAAGAGACTGTCAATGTAGAATTCTAAAATTGTAGAGAAATGGGGAATTAATAAAATGAATGTCCTAAGAGCCAAGAAAACATACCTCAGAAATGGCCAAGGGAGAAAGGCCATGCTTATGTGATCACTGCTACTAAGTTTGATGTTTCTAATGATGTTGTGGAGGTGCTTTATTAGTTTCCTCAAAATTGGGAAATGATTTATATGATTTTGGATCATCACATACTTTCATATCTTTCCAGTTTTCTAGGAAAATTAGATATTTCCAAATTGACTTAACAAGGGAGTTGTCAGTCAAAACTCTTAAGGGAAGTAACATTGCAACAATTTTTTGTCAATCAGTTACAATTATGGCATATAAATGTGTTTATCTGCTGATCATATTGTCATACGCATGATCAAGTTTATATAATCCTCTTTATGGATTTTCTTTTAGACCATGATTTGAAATTTTATTGTAAGATGATGGAGGTTACAATTTTTGATAATGATAAGGAATACCATATATTTTGAGAAGAAATGTCACCATGTGATTCTCATGTAGATACACCCCCAGTATCTCTACTAAATTATATTATTTGGGAGGAAGGGAGTGAAACAAGTATTGGTGAGGAAAGGAATTTTCAAATAGAGAATGAACCTATTGTTCTAGAATACCTTGATCTATTTATAGAGGATTTACTTGGACATTCTCTAGAATAGGAAATTGAATTTTCTATTGATATAATTCATGGTTTTAGGACCATATTGAAGAACCCTTATAGAATGGACACTCTGTAATTAGTGGAACTAAAGAAACAACTAGAGGAATTGAGTAATAAATTATTTAGGTGACCTAGTGTTTCACTACAGGGAGCCATTGTTCTATTTGGAAAGAAAAAATATGGATCTATAAGGTTTCACAATAACTGTAGGGAGATCAATTCTATAATAATAATGAACATGTATCCCCTACCTCTCATTGATGATTTATTTGATCAAAATCATTGATCCCAATATTTTTCAAAGATTTTCCTTCGATTTGGATACTATTAGTTGTTTGTGATAAAGGAATACATTCCAATGAAAACATTTCAAACAAGGTATTTTCATTATGAGTTTACAATAATTCCTTTTGGACTGAGTAATTCACCCTCTGTTTTCATGGATCTAATGAATAGAGTTTTCAATGAATGTCTTGATGACATTATAGTGGTATTTATTGATAATATCTTGGAATACTCCAAAATATACTAAGATCATGAAAATCACTTGTGCACTATTTTAAAGACTTTTAGAAGAAATTAATTTTATGGGATGTTTTCAAATGTGATGTCTAGATTCAGGAGATTTCATTTCATGGACATATCAGCTCTAAGGATGGAATCACTGTTGATCCTTCTAAGACAAGAGAAACCCAATTATGTCCATCACCTAAAGTATAACTGAGGTACGTGGTTTTAATTGTTTAACAGGATAATATCAGCATTTCATTCATTATTTTTCCTGATAGTCTAACCCCTTAACCAAGCACACACGTAAAGGGGTTAAATTTGTTTAGACAAAAGAGTGTGATGAATGTTTTGAAGAACTGAGTAGAAGATTAGTCAATGATCCTATCCTAACTCTACCATCTGGGAATTATGGGTTTGTTATTTATAGTGATGCTTCAAAGAGAGGGCTTGGATGTGTCCTTATGAAGAATGATAGAGTTATTGCCTATGAATCACTGCAGCTAAAAATTATTTAACAAAACTATCATACTAATGATATTGAGTTAGATGCAATAATATTTTCTCTGAAGATATGTAGACACTATCTCTATGGTGAAAAATGTGATATATATAATGATCCTAAGAGTTTGAAATATATTTTCACACTGAAATAACACAACATGAGGAAAAGGGGATGCCTTGAACTACTCATGGATTATGTTTTTACTATATACTACTACCTGGGATGGAAAATAAGGTGGAATGTTCATTGAGTAGAGAGAATCACGGAGTTCTGAACATGATGAGAGTTGAAAAGGATCATATGTTCGTGGATCTTGTAATGATGGATATGAGAATAATCATGGAAGGTGAAACATCGATACTTTTTCAAATGGTTTCCAAACCATCTATATAGAAATGAAAAAAAGTTCTTAGACTGATGAAGAAGAGTATCAAAAGAAATTTAATAATGTAAGTGATGTTATATTGATCGACCTCGTATATGAAGAAGGAATTTTGAAATTTTGGAAGAGACATTGTGTTCCTGAAATACCTGATCAAAAAGGGAATTGTTGGATGATGCTAATTTTTCCAATTTCTCAATACACCCCGGTAGCACTGAGATGTATAATGATTTGAAGGAACATTTTTTGTCATACAACATAAAGAGAGAGATTGCTAATTTTGGTTCAAGATGTATGGTTTGTCAACAGGTTAAGGCTGGGAGGAAACACACCTGTGTTTTGGTTCAAGATGTATGGTATCCCATACCTGTGTGGAAATGGGATGATATTATGATGGGCATTGTCATGTGGATACCAAAGAATCCTAGAAGAATGATGCAAAATTGGTCATTTTTGTTCGCTTTACCATGTTAGCTCATTTTATTGATATAAGAGAATATTTAGCACATGAACATTTAGAAAAACTATATATTAATGATGTTGTAAGACATAATGGTGTAACCCTATTGATTATTTCTAATAATGATCCCTAATTTACATCATGATTCTTGAAATGTCATCAGAAATCCCTAGACAATGATATTTGTTTGAGCACTGCATACCACCCTCAAAATTATGGACAATCAGAACAAACTTTTCAAACCTTAGAAGATATGTTGAGATCTTTCCCACCTAACATTCAAGGTATGTTGGATAAATATTTACCTATGGTAGAATTTTTCTATAATAGTAGTTTCCATTCATGTATTTAGATGGAACCAAGTAAAGCGTCATATGTAAAGAGATGTCTCAGGCCTTCTCGTTGGGAGGATGTTGGTGTTAGAAAACCCATAGGCCCAGAACTTGTTGAGGAAACAATGGAAAATGTGAAGATTATACAAACCCACATCAGTGCAGCTCAAAGTAGGGAAAAGATCTATTCTAATAACCGAAAGAAATATTTGGAATTTTTAGTTGGAGGTCATATTTTTACTAAGGTATCTCTATGGAAGGATGTTATATGTTTTAGTAACAAGGGTAAATTAAGTTCCATGTACATTAGACCTATCAAAATTCTAAAATGAATTGGAGTTGCAGCATACTGTTCAGAAATGCCTCCAAGTGTATCCAATTTTCATGATGTGTTCCACGTTTCACTATTGAGAAAATACATTCCATAACCAACACATGTACTCACCTATGAAGAAATTAACCTGGAAGCCAATCTATCTTATTGTGAAGAGCCTATTAAAATTCATGATACATGAGAACAAGTGATGAGAATCCAAATGACACTTCTGGTAAAAATTAATTGACGAAACCATAAAATAGAAGCGACAATGTGGTATCCTTATGAACATAGGATGAAGAACCACTTGAATCTTTTTATGTAGTCGTATTCTATAAATTTCATGTACAAAATTATTTGAAAGAGGGATGATTTTAACACCACAATATTCCATTGTACGTTTCTTTTCGAATAATATAGTAACATTTGAGATATGCAACATTGAGTTCTAGCACATCACGACCAAACAAACCAGTAGTTTATAAAGAAAGTATGAATAGTAATACCCACTATTGGAAATTTTAAAAAATTTATTTTTCAAATTGGAATTCATTTTTGGATTTGAATACCAAAATTATATTAGAGTGATTTTTTGGTATTTTTCTTTAAACATTCAATTTTTGATGAATAGTGATAAACATTGGGTTATTGTTTAAAAATGGATATTTATTTAAATAAATAATTTTAAATTTTATTTTATTTAAAAGTAAAAATATATACATAATATATATATTAATCCAATGTAATTCAATGGAGTAATTTTACAATAATATTAGATATATTAAATTTCATTGAACTTTTTAACGTCTTTTACCCACCTTCTTGGCATATTTTCAAATTTGTATAAAACATAATTTTACCGCTTCTGTGAATTGAATTTCAAAAATCTAAGAGAGACGGTTGATATCAGTAAGTAAAATTTGGGTCAATAGAATGAAAATAATTTTCCTTTATTAGTAACTTTTGAATTTTATTTTCCACAGTTAAAAGTAAATAGAGTAATTATAGGTAAAAATGAAATTATAATGGCCCAAAACTTGTCCTAATTCTATCAGATAGGTTTATTTCGACCGAAATAAACCTTTGGACAAAAATATGATACTTTTTTATCCACTTGAATTAGATTTGGACGTTTATTATATTTTATTTAAAGAAGAGTTAAAAGTTTTAAATTCAACGATAAATAAATAAAAAAATTAATATAGTGTTACACATAAGATAAATTCAACTAAAAAAATTCATTAAAAATATATGAACATTTACTAAATAATTGTATTTTATTTACAATTTTTAGATATTAAATAATTAAATTTATATATGACACAATGACGATACACTAATTACCTTATTAATAAACGATTAAAATAATTGATATTATAAATATTTAAATAAATATAAATTGAAACTATTTATTCTTTACATGAATTTTTTAGGTGAATATGACATGTTAGTGATGATTCAATGTGTTTTTTTCTATGTAATATATCTTTTATGACATTCAGAAAAACAAAATAATAAATAGTATCAAAATTGACATAAATCAGTTTTAAAAAAAAATACCATATTATAAAATGATATAACATTCCTAAAAAACTATTATTCAGCCAAAAGACATATATAATTTTATATTTGTCATTAATGAAGCACTTTAGGTTCTCTTTTTATTTTATTGTATGTTTATTATCCATGTAATATTAAAATTAATAAGACATGGTAATGTTAAACTATTTAACTATGAGATAAATATATAAGATAAGGTTAATATGGTGACCTAAACATATCTAAAACATATTGGTTGAGAGGATTTAGACCCATTCCAACCATAGGATCGAAATAAATCCATTTGGAGATATTAGAAACCGAAATTGAATTTAGAAGAAATTAATATTTATTGCTTTTCCTAAAGTTCCCCACACCTCTATTATAAAAGGGTAAATCCCATTCTCTTAAATTCACACCTCCAATGACATTTGTCTTAGCCATAACACTCTAAAATATCTTCCAAACTGCCATCAATTCAACCTATAGGCCTTACATTGATCATAATACCAACCTACGGAGCCCTTTTGTTCAAATCAAAAGGAAGAACTTGAAGAAGATGTAATTATTTCATCACCTATTTCAATGTTATTTTCTTATTCCGCATCCTCTTTATTAATTATTTACATAATAAAAAAATATCTCTAGTGACATCTACATATATTTAGGTTATTATAAATATGGTACAATAATATTCATTATCTTATCCATCCCATGAATGACAAATTCCCCATACGTGTGTACGTGCAACATACCATCTCCACGTCGTTGTGTAGTTTGTTATTCAACATGTCATTATTTAAATTGAAATAATAATGAGAATAACTATTGTAAATAATAAATATAACATGACAATTATTATATATATATATATAATATACCATCCAACAAAATTTTATTTCAACATCAATAGAATGATATTGTCGCTTTAGCGTACGTACGACTAACTGTCTCCACGACAAGATGAGATTTCATTACCCATAGTAACCATTCAAGTATAATTTTCAATGTATGATTATGAATAATTTTTATGAACATAATATCATTTTGGATATGAATCAAAGATATCCTATCTAGAAAAAACAGAACTTGTGTAACAAAACATAAAAAGGAAAACAAATCTATTAACACCCGAAACAACAATACTACTAAAATATTATTAACAAAGCAATATTAAAGAATCATATATGACATCTTATTTATGTATTTGGTTCTTGTAAAATTTAATAACAAATTTTTAACCATCATATATTAATTTAATGTACCCGCGACTAAGTAAAAGTACAAGGTAATCGGTAATTTTAAAATCTCTTTATTATCTGAGGTTGTTTATACTTGAGTATTTACTGGGACCTCTTTATCATCCATGTCTGTGTTTCCTAAAAATATATTTCAAAAAAATTATAATATTTTTTAGACTATGGTCTAAAGTCATATATACCCTAGTTTGAATTTTTATAAAATATTTTGAAAGGAATCTTTCTGTCATTTTCCAGACAAGGTACTTTATGACATTTTTAGAAAATTAAGAAAAGGATTTTTTTTATCTTATACAGCTGGTGTGGCTATTTTTCCACAGTTATAACACCTTCAAATCATCCATTGTAATATTATAATAATATTTTCAAAATAAATTTTTTCTTTACTTTTATATTATTTCAATGTAGAAGGAGATATTTATCTCAAATAGGTTTTGGATTGATTTCATGTATGTCAACATCCATTGATGGATTTTATGATTGTTTGAATTCGATTTATTATTATATAGTCTTCAATATTGTAATGATGATTTTGTTATATGTTTGAATTTGGAAGTTCTATTTTTATACCATTCATGGTTTATAGTTAAAGTATTAACATTTCGTAAGCTAGTTTTAATACGAATGATTTTGTTGTGTTAGAACCTTTTCATATGAAGAATGTATTGGATGTAATAAGTGTTGGGTGGGGCCCGATATAGCCTCTTAATTCATCGGTAGGTTTTATGAGACAAATTAGTGTCTTTGCACAAGGATTTGATAAATTTTTTATTTTTTAGTCTTTGCACGAGGTGATGACTATGAGGTTATGATGTACTGCACTATACATTCCATCATTATGAAATAAGATATTGATATTACTTTTGATTATTTGACTTGTAGAATATCCATGTGAATAAGGAAATGAGATTATTTGATTTATTTTTTCCATATTATTCTGAAATTGAAGTTTAAAAGGCTTGAGTTTTAGTCTTATACATTACCTTAAATGTTTATGGTTATTTATGATACTTTATGCTATATTGTTATCCTAACTGAGCATCAGAGCTCAACCATTTCTTATGTTTTATTTTTCCCAGGATGCGAAGAAGTATATTATAACTAACCTGTATGGATAGGCTAAGGGATATTAGTGTGTTCAATGGGGACAAAATGTTGTTTTTTTCATTTCATAATGTAATGTAAAAGTTATGTTTGTATCTAGTACTTCCATGACAACTAATCTGATCAGTCATTTGTGACATGATCTCTTTCGATCATGAAAATGATACATAATAATTCACAGAGTCTATGTAACTAAGGTTGGGGCATTACATTGGGGGAATATGGTTTAGGGTTTTCTAGTTCTAAGGGTTTATGGGTTTTTTGTGATGTGGGATTAGTGTTTTTTGGGGCTGAGGGTTTAGGGATATTTGAGGTAGATGGTTTAGAGTTTTTGAGGTGTGAGTTTAGGGTTTTTAGGTGTTTATGTTTTAGGTTTTTTTTCTGAGTGATTAGGGTTTTATGGGTATTATGTTTGATTGTATTTTGGGATAGATAATTTATGGATATTTAGGGATTAAGATTTAGTTTTTCATCTATATGTTGAGTTAGGGTTTTTTAGGATGAATTTATATTGTTTCTTGGTGGTTGGAAAGTGTTTATCCTTTCCTAGGGTCAAGGGATTAGTGTTTTTATGGATTATTTTCTAGATTTTTTTTGTTTTTGTGGGCCTTGGTTTTTCAGGGATGAGGTTTAGGGTTTTGTGGTTGAGGGTTTTTGGTTTTTTGGGCTTGAGGGTTTTTTTGGGAGTGGGGTTTTGGGTTTTTGGGTATGAGTGTTAAGGATTTTTTTTGGGAAGAGGTATTATGGTATTTTGGGGTATAGTGTTTAGGGTTGTTGTGTAGGAGGGTTTATGGTCTTATATAGAAGAGAGTGTAGGGTAATTTGGAGCTTGAGATTTATGGTTTTCTTGGGATAAGGGTTTATGGTTTTTTGGGGATGAGGTTTTAATGATTTTTAGGGATAATGGATTAAGGTTTTTTTTCAGGTTCCTAGGGTTTACAATTTTTTCTAGGATGAGGGTTTAAGGGTTTTTTGGATAATGGTTTAGGATTTTTGGTTGATGGGGGTTTAGTGATTTTGGGGATGTGGGTTAAGAGTTTTTTTTGGAAAATGTTCAAGGTTTTATTTTGTTTGAGGGTTTTGTGTTATTAGGGCTTGGGGGATTAAACTTAATTGATATGGGGTTTTATGGTTTATTGTGGTTTTTGGTTGATTGTTCCTTGGGAAAGATTGTTCATGTAATTCTGGATGAGGGATTAAGGGTTTTTGGGATAAGGATTTTGGGATTTTTGGGGATCAGGGTTTAGGGTTTCATGTAAATGAGTGTCGAAAATATTTTTTGGTTGATGTTTGACTGTGCTTTGGGATTGAGTCTTTTGGGTTTTATGGGGTGAAGTATCTTAGGTTTATAGGTATAATGGTTTTGTGTGTGTTTCTATTTGTGATTTTTTTGGTGCTGATGATTTAGTGGTTTTTGTGGTTGTTGTTTTAGATTATTTGTGGTTAAGAGTTTAATATTTTTTCTATGTATTTTTGGGTTTATTTTAGGAAGAGGGTTTAGTGTTTTTAAGGATGGAAGTTTACAGTTTTTTGGATCAGATGGTTTATAGTATTTTAGGCTTGTGGGTTCAGGGTTTATCATTCTCATGGTTTAAATTTTTTGAGTGCTGAGGGTTTATGGTAATTTGGGGGAAGAGGGTTTAGTGTTTTTTATAGTTGTGGGTTTAGGGTTTTATAGGGTTCAGGGTTATGTGAATTTTTGGGATGAGATTATTGTGTTTTTCATGGATGGGGGTTTATGGATTTTTAGACTAAGGTTTTTGGGGTTTTTTTGAGTTGTGGGTTTTGAAATTTATTTAGGATACAAATTTTCTGTTTTTTATGAGTGTTTGGGGTTTTTGGAGGATGAACATTTATGATTTTTTAGGTCAAGTTGTTAAGGGTTTTGGGGTGATAAGGGTTTATAGATTTTTGTGCTTAGATTATATGGTTTTTTGGGGCTATAGGATTATAGTATTTTTTTTATCGAGGGTTTAGTGTTTTTTTGGGAAGGGGTTTTATGATTTTTGGGACTACTGGATTTTGGTTTTATTTGTGATAGGGATTTATGGGTTTCCATTAATATGGTTTAAGGATTTTGGGGATGAGGCTTTTGGGTTTTTTAGAACTAGCGATTTATTATTTTCATGAGAGTATAAGGGTTTTCAGGGTAAGGGTTTATGTTTATTGGGGGTTGAGGGTTTAGGTTTTTTTAGGGAAGAGGATTTAGGTCTTTATTCGAGATGGGGATTTAGTTTTTTTAGGTTTAAGGGTTTAGTGGTTATCTAGACTATGAGTTTATGATTTTTTGGTAGAATTTTTAGATTTTTTTTCTGGTTGAGGGTTTTGGGTTATTTGGACTATGGATTTAGCTTTTCATGGGGTTGTGGGTTTATGGTTTTGTGATGATTGATTAGTGTTTATGGGTTTTTGGGGATGCAGGTTAGGTTTTGTGGTGATGAGGATTTAATTTTTATTTGAATAAAGGGTTTATGGTTTATTAGCATGAGTGTATATGGTGTTTATGGTATATGTTTATTTGTTTTATAGGGATGAAAGATTATTGTTTTTTTAGTGGATGGTTTTTGGGTTTTTGGTGCAACAGTTGTTTTAGGATTTTGGTTTTCTGTTTTATTTAACTAAGGACTTTAGTATTTTTTGGGATGGGGATTTAGGGTTTGGGGGGGTGATATTTTAGTGCTTTTTTGGGAATTTTGGTTGAGAGGTTTTGGTACTGAATATTTAGGTATTTTTTGGGTTTATTTTACATGTTTTTTCTAAATCATTTTTTCATTATCCCCATACTTTTCCCATAGAATTTGTGGAATATATACATTGTAAGTGAAATAGTCTTTAATCATTGAGAAATTATGGTGGGAGTATTTTCCTTTATGTCATGGTTTTTTGTCTACATTTCACTCTTCCATCACCACGAGTAACTTTCATGCTTTTAGATACACATCATTTTGATTTCACAAATGATGCTCCTATGAGAAAGTACATCCACATTCCCATTAATAATCTATAGAAAAAACACCTATACCATGCCTCAAAAAGTTTAAGTTATACTCTTCTTGATCAATGGGAAATATCCAATGAGAAACAACAATTAATTAGTTCTCATATTATTTACTATCTTATTAAACTATTGAGATTGTAATGACATGATTTCCCTCTATTTTAGTGGCCCTGAAGTGCATCTTCACATAATAGGCCCAATTCAACACTGTTTATTGAAGGTCCTAAAAATAAGGATTATTCTATAGATTTAATGGATGATATATAGATAAGAATATAATATGAATATATTAAAATTTGATTAAATATTGACATTCTCAATTTTGAAGGAGTATGAATCCAAATGAATTTTTAAATTACCCTTGGGAAATCTAATAACAATTAAAATATATGAATCGTTATGATGATATAAAGAAGAAGGTATAAATTATTAAATTTAAAGATTATGATTCTATTTGGAGGTAAAATCTTCAGAAATAGTGGGAAATTGTTCAGAAATAAAAAAATTATCATGGGATTTATTGAAGATACTTTTCAGAAGATGACATCAACACGAGAATTATATAAAATAACATTATTTCCAAAAACATTGAATAAAATAATGATATAATTTTATTGATAATTAAATTTTTTAGTATAACTGATTATTTATCAATGATAATGATACAGAATACCTAGAGAAAACTATTTCTTGTTTTTTGGGTGGATTAAATGTATAAATTGTATATCAATGGAGTTATAACTAGTCTATTCACATGATGATGTCTTTAATCTAGAATTCAATGTTGAAAATAAGTAGTAGAATAAAAAATTAAGTATTGGTCATGAAAAATAATTAATGTATTTATTTTTATAAACATATATATTCTAATAAATCATCTGTTGTTTAAGTGGAAGTTAAAAGGAACATGATGCTGGATAAACGTAATTAGAATGCTATGGGAGAAGAAACTGTAAAATTCCACTTTTTCCAATGTGGTAATTTAATGTTCATCAAATTTAATTAGTGTTTTAATTTACAGAAAATTTCACAGAAAATATAATAATTATTATAATAGATATAGAGGATATTGAAATGGTAACCAAAGAAGACTAAAATTGTGGTCAATAATATGCAAATAAAGGTCATGTTTTAGATGATGCTGGTGTGGTGACATGATTGTTATATATATAATTTTTCAATCTCAAATAATCCCTAAAGGATAACAATGATAAGGCATGTTCCAAACTCATTTTAGGAATGATAAATATTTATGCATGGTTATTATTTATTATTGGAGTTGTAAAAATGTTACATCAACAATACTAGTGGTGAAGTTGATGTTTCCAACTGAAAATCCTCATAGATCGTACAATTTTTAATGGTTAATCACCAAGACCACACATAATGTCGAAAAATATGTTTTCATGTCATTTTTAATTTGAAATAACTATGTTGACGAGGTATTATGAAATTTTATTCCTATGTATTCTTGTCACTTGTTTTTCTAAATTCCTTGGTAATTTAATTAGGATGTGAAATATTATGGTAGGGACAACAAATATTATTTTTGAGCATGGGAAATGAATATTAAACATTCTCATTTGAAACAATCCATTATTCTTCAGTGATTGTTTTTTTAGATGATCCTAATGGTTTCATATTTATGGATAATGATCATGAAGACAAATAAATCCACATAGAAGAATTTTTTTCCATTATTAATTATGTACAAGTCATTCCATGAGGAGATGATTTTTTGACATATATCATATTGTTCTCTGATTAAAAAATATCATGATGTTTTTTGAATGGTCTCTCATGTGGTCAAGAACTGTTTAAAGGTATTTTACCGAATATTGATCTTGTAATTGGATCAAAATTTTCAAATGAACCAGTATATAAATGTTATATTTCAAAATCAAAGGAATTATAGGGTCAACTTGATGAATTTATGGATCAATGATTTATATGTTCATTCATGATCTAATGTTGTATTCCAACATTATTAATACTGAGGAAATATTTCATGTATCAAATGTGAAGATATAGTATATATATTAGTAACATTAAATTAAAATAAATGTATCCCATTCCATGACTCAATTATATCATCGATTAATTACATGGGCCAGAAATCATTTCAATGTTTTATCTTTGATGTGGAAACCACTAGATTTAAATAAAGGGATGAGAGGAGTGTAAGAATGAAATCAAAAGAAAAGGTGGATTTTTTAGTGGATTGCCATGCCATTCATCTTATAAAATGATCATAGTACATTCTCAAAACTAATAAATAATGTACTAGAAGAATGTATTGGTTAATATTTTATTTTCTAATATGATGATATACTGATTGACAATAAGGATCTGGAGAGCCTTGTGGATAATATATGGAATGTATTGGGAATTCTGTAGTAAAAAATCATAATGGAATGATTGAAAAGTGTGATTTAGTTCCAAAATAAGGAATCATGGTGAAAAAATCAAAGGTGGAAGAAATAAATTAATGGTCAACAGTGGAATCCATATCATAAGTAATGAGTATTCATTGTTTTTAATTTTTTTATCAATCACATGTTTCCAATTTCATCACTATCATAGAACCTACCACTGAATGATACAATAAAGGAAATGTTGACTATTAAAATCCAGAAAGTTATTCATTAGAAATCATTAATAAACGCCTATGTGTGGAAGAAATTTTTTAATCACCTGATTTAGATAATGTAATTTTATGCAGTGTGATTCATGTTGATTCCAGATTAATGCTATTCTTATCCAATGAAATCCCCCCATTGAATATTCTTATGAGAAGCTGGATGATTCAATGATTAGTTACATAAGAAATGACATATAATTTTATGTGATGGAGATAGACTTAGGTCATGGGAATTAATAATTGATACCAAAATAGTTTTTTGACCATTCATATCATAAAGTAAAATATTATTTATAGTGGTCGACAAAATATGTGTCCAAGGAATGAAAGGGTTTGGATTTCTTGGAATCATTCTCATTTGTGTAAAATAACAAGATAGTGCAAGATAACCTAGCAGAGGATTATTTAGCTTGATATTATGCATTACGTATCATTCTAAATGTTTGAATTATTTAAATTAAAACTATAATAGAGGATTTTCATAATGATATAGAGTTATATTTTAATTTCATTCAATGTAAAAATGGATTTTTAGAGGATTATTCTTTGCATGATGGATTTATTTTCCCAAGAAACAAGTTTTTTGTTACAAATGTAAATTATAGGGACTTTCTAATATGTGAGATTCGTGAATGGGGAATTAATGGTCATTTTTGGAATCAAAAAAACCAGAATGAAACTAAAGTATCATTCCCACAAGACTTGTATTACATTATATGTCTATTTAATTCATTCTATATGCAAGACATAAAAAATAGAAAAGAGTCATTTTAAGCCTCATTTACACACTTTATTACCTATTTTGGAGAATGAATGGGGAAATATAAGCATTTATTTTATTATGGATTTACTAAAGAATCAATGAGAATATTTTTTCTATGAGATTTTTCTCAACCAAGTAAATTATTCCAAACATTTTTTTAGAAATGGAGAATGGATTTCTCATCCATTTTTTATGACATTATGTGGGAAATTCGCTACGTATCTTTTTTTTCAAAACACCACATCACACTCATATAGATGGGAAATGGAAGATAATAATCATAAATTGGGACATATTCCGATATTATTAGTGAACAAGAATATTAGAAATTGGAATTTACTGCTTGAACAAGGTGAATTTGCATATAACAAATCACAAAGTGATACCACCCACCATTCTCAATTTTAAGGGGTTTATGGAATAAATCCAATAACTCCTATAGAATTTTGTTATTTACCACATCATTTTCAGTTCAATATTAATTTGGTTCATAAGGGAAATAATATTACAAAGCTTCATGAGTCTATTAGACCTCAAATAGAGACGTATAATGAAGTATATATGAGGTGACTGTAAAGGCATTGAAAGCAGGCCATTTTATAGCCTGAATACAAAATGTGGAATCACCATCATATAGAAAATTTTCCCACACAAATAGAAGATATATCTAGAACCAATTTTTGATATTCCATTCTAGGTACATTAATGTTTTGGAAACTATTCCACCAATATTGATTTACCATATCATTTTTGTGAAATTTCTATGATGTTAAACATTCGGGTTTTATCTCCATACATTTATGAAGATGATTCCATGGATTTGAAGGAATATCCATTACAAATATGAGGTAATGTAATGAACTACATTCAACCCATCTATAATACTTTTTGATATAAAAAATCAATTCCCAATCAATACTTGAATTGGACCATCCCGCACTTATTGGTATCCAACATAATGGTGCCCTAAAACACACTTATTTTGGGACCAAAATGACATAGACATGTTGAAAATTAATTAAATTCATATAATCAAATAAAATAAGAGAGAATACTTGTATAAGTCAGAAATTAATAAGAAATCTCACTACTTTAGTTATTATTACAAATAATTATCATGGGGAAGTAGTTTTTGTGCTTTTAATGTAACCTATGAGTTCTAATGTTCTTTAAAATTCAATTTGGCCAATAATGGTCATTTTATTTTTTATTTATAATGTATTTTCTGTCCATTGTAAATGTTAAAAATTAATCCAATGAAATTTGATGATTTCTAGGTAGCATTAATACTTTAATATCTCCCCTTCTCTTAAAATTTGTGTTGTGTCTCTGTTATAGGGTATTAAGTATTTATGTTTGGAGAAACCATGGTGGTGGAATTTTCAACAATCCAAAGTCATTTGGATACATTCCTTTATTCAATATTCTATTATTCATTTCATACTTATTATGATGCATCTGTGGTTTTAGGGTTTGTTGGGGATAATATTTTAGTGTATTTGGTGCTAATTGAATAGTGTTTTGGGGCTAATGTTTTTTGGGTTTTAGGGTTGCAGATATAGGGTTTTCTGGGGATTTGGGATTAGGGTGTCTTTGGGAAGATGGGAGTTCATGGTTTTTTCGGTTTAAGGGTTTTGAGTTTTTTGGGGATGATAGTTTATGGTATTTAGGTGATGAGGGGTTTGGATTTTTTAGCATGAGACTTTTGGTATTTTGGGGGTTAAGGGTTTAGGGATATTTGGGTTTTAGGGTTCAGGTTTGGTTGGGGTTAAGTATTTTTGAGTTTTTTTATTTTTAGGGTTTAGGGAATTTTGGGGCTATCGGTTTAGGTTTTTTGGGGGATGAGTGTTTATTGTTTTATAGAAATTAGTGTAATGTTTTTTATGGTTTAGGGTTTTTGGGTTTTTTATATAAGGGTTTATTGTTTCACAAAAAATAGTATTTATTGTTATTTAGGGATGAGGGTTTAGGGTTTTTATGGATGATGATTTAGTGTTTAGGGCTTGACTTTTTAGGGATATATGGGGATGAAAATTTATTGTTTTTTGGGGATGGAGGTGAAGTGTTTTTTAGGGATAATGTTTTATATTTTTTGGTACTGAGGGTTTATTTTTCATTATGGATAAAGGATTAGATTTTTTTGTGGATGGGGGTCTAGGGTTTTTTGGGTCAAATGGTATAGTGTTATTAAAGGATTACGGTCTAGATTTTTATAGTGGATGGAGGTCTTTGGTATTTTTGTGGTTGTGGGTGTTGTGTATCTTTGGGAAGAGGTTTTACGGGGTTTTTGGGAGGAGGGATGAGCTTATATTCGTTTTAAGGGTATAGGGATTTTTTGGTCTAACTATATATGGTTGTTTGGGGGCTCATTGGTTGGGGTGTATTGATTTTTACAGACTAGGTTTTTTTTTGGGATGAGGGTCTTGGGTTATTTGCACGTTCGGGTGTATTTTTTCTATGGTTGAGCCTCCGTAGTTTTTTGTAGTTGAGTGTATAGGGTTTTCTATGGATAAGAGTTTGGGTTATTTTAGGGATGAGTGTCTATGGTTATTTTTGGTTGACTGTCTCGAGTTTATTTTGGTACTGGTTGTCATGGGGTTCATGGGGCTTAGGGTCCAAGGTCATTTAGGGCTGGAGGTCTAGTGGTTTTTAGGGATACAGTTCTAGGTTTTTTTTGGGGTGAGGATATAGGGTATTTTGGTCTTAATGGTCTCCAGTTTTGGGGGGGTGATGGTTTTGGGATTTTTGGGCAGATGGTCAGGGTTTTTTTTGACTATGAGGGCCAAGGTGTTTTTAAGGATGAGGGTATAGTGTGCTTTTGGGATAAGGGACTAGGTTTTTTTAGGGATTGCAGTTCATTGTATTTCAGGGTTAAGGGTTATGGTTTTTTATGGATGTGAGGTTATGGTTTTTTTAAGATGATGATTTAGGATTTTCGAGGGATGAGGGTAATGTTTTTTTTGGGGTGATGAGTGTTTAGGGTTTTTTTGGGTGAAGGTTCAATATTTTTTGGAGATGAGGGTTTATCATTTTTTAGAGAGGAGGGTTTAATATTGTTTATGAATGAGGGTTTATAGTTTTATAGGGATACAAGTTTTTGGTTTTTGGAGGTTGAAGGTCTAGGGTTCTATGGGGATGATGGACTAATGTTTTTTGGGGATGAGGGTCTAGATTTTTTTGGGGCATAGAGTCTATTGTTTTTTGTTGGTGAGGGTTTATGATTTATTGAGGCTAACAGTCTAGGGATTTTTAGAGATAAGTGGTATGGTTTTGTTATTAAATGGGTCACGAGTTTTTTTGGGCTGTGTGTCTTGGGTTTTGTGGGTAAGATGGGCTGGGTTTTCTTTTGTATGATGTTCTAAGGTGTTTTGGTTCTAAGGGTTTAATGTTTTCTAGGGTTGATGGTCTAGAGTTTTTTGGGGATTGAGGTGTTTAGTTTTCTTGTGATAATGATATAGAGTTTTCAAGTGATCTAGGACCAGGATTTTCGAGGGATGATGGGCTAGAGAATTTTGGGAGTTATAGTCTTTGAGTTTTTGGGCATGAGGGTATAAAGGTTTTTGGGGATGAGGTATTATGATATTTTTCTTGTTGAGGGTCTGGGGTTTTTTGAGGAAGTGGATCTAGGGATTTTTTAGGATAATAGAAAAGGTTTTTTTGGGATAAAGTATAGAGATTTTTGGGGCTGTGGTTATTGGATTTTTGTGGCACAGAGTTTATGGTTTTTTGTGGATCATAGTATTTTGTTTTTTGGGGTGCACTGTATCCGATTTTTTATGTTTTAGTGTCTATGGATTTTTTTTCTGATTAAGGTCTATGGTTTTAGGTGGATGAGGGTCTAGGGTTTTTTGGAGTTGTTATTCTATGTTTTTTAGTGTGTGAGAGACTATGTTTTTTGGATTGGAGTGTTTTGTGTTTTTTTTTCTGAGGATTAAATGTTTTTTGTCGATGAGGGTTTAGGGTGTGTTTGGATTAAGGGAATAGGGTTTTTGGGGGTTGAGGGTTTATGATCAATTGGGGATGATAGTTTTGGGTATTTTAGAGATGATGGTTTATAATTTTTTTGGGTATAAGTGTTTAGGGATATTTTGGGGTTGATGGTTTAGGGTTTTTGGGACTGAGGGTTTAGAGTTTTTGTGGGTTGAGATTTTAGGGTCTTTGGGGGATTATGATTTATGTATTAGTATTGTTGATTGATTTGTGTTTTTTAGTGCTGAGACTTCAGGGTTTTGGGGGGATGGGGGTAGATGGTTTAGGTTTTTTTGTGGATAAGGGGTTTGGGTTTTTGGTGAATATAGTTTAAAAGTTTTAGGGGATGTGGGTTTGGGTTTTTTAGGACTGAGGATTTTCTATGTTTTGCGGCTGCTGAATGAGGGGGTTTTTGGGTAGGGGTTAATAGTTTATTGGTATTCAGGGTTGTGGGTTTTTTTGGGCTAACATATTATGATTTTTTATGTTTTAGGTTTATGGATTTCTTGGAGAAGGGGATGAGGTGTTTTGGGGGTTGATGATTCATAGGGGATGAGGGTTTATGTTTGTTTGGTGTAACAAGATATTTTTTATTAGGGATGAGGGATTATTCATTATCCATGTTGAGTTTTTTTGCGTGTTTAGGGTTTTATGGTTTAGGGATTATTAGTGGTGAGGCTATATGATTTTTAGGGGTTGAAGGTTTATGGGTTTTTTTATCATATAATTTTTTTGGGATTACTTTGGAGTAATTTTTTGGGAATAGTTTTTATGGTTTTTTCGAGATGAGTATTCTGATTTTTTTGGGTATTAGGGTTTAGGGTTGTTTGGGGATAGGGATTTTTTTTTGTAGTTGAGGGTTTATGGATCATTGGTGTTGAGTGATCATGTTTTGTTTTGGGGGATGAGAGTTTTTTTTCATGGGATGAATGTTTAAGATTTTTGTAAGTAAAGGGTTTAATTTCATGGGGGATTTTGACTTAGGATATTTTGGCCTATGGGTATAAGTTCTCTTCAATTTTGAGGGATTATAGTTTTCTAGAGATGACGGTTTATGGATATTTGGGGAAGTGGGTCTAAGGATTTTATAGGGATAAGGGTTTAGTTTTTTTTGGCAATGATGATTATGGATATTTTATTGAGGAGGGTTTTATGTTTTCGGTGATTGAGGTTTTTGGGTTTTTTGGAAATGCGGTTTATGGGTTTTAGGGGATGAGGACATAAGGATTTATCATGATGAGGGTTATTTTTTTTAGAGATGGTGGTATATTTTTATTTTGGATTGAGAATTTATCCTTTTCTGTGATATGATTATAAGTTTCTTTGTGGCTAGGGGTTTGTGGTTTTTTATGGAAGGGGTTTAAGAATATTTTTGTTCTAGGGTTATATGTTTTTTTGGGAATGATATTATTGGGTTCTTTAGGGCCAACGGTACATTTTTTTCGTAGATAACGTGTTTAGTGTTTTGTGATTAAGGGTCTAGTGTTTTTGGGATATGGGTGAATAATTATTTGAAGCTTAGGGTCTAGAGTTAAAAAGTGAAGGAGGTTCTTCGATTTTTTTAATCTGATGTTCTTGGGTTTTTTTGGATAATTGTCTATGGTTTGGGGGTTCTTAGAATCTAGTTGTTTTGTATAGAGGTCCATGGGTTTTTTTTGTGATGATGTATTGTTGGTTTTTTCGGGCTAATTGCCTTGGTTTTATTGGGAATGGGTATTTATGTGTTTTTGGGGATCATGGTCAATTGTTTTTTAGGATGAGTTTATATGATTTTTTATTGCTGAGGGTACTAGTTTTTTTGGTGGATAGGTGTATGTGGTTTTTTGGGCTGATGGTCTTGTGTTTTTCTTGGATGAAGGTCAATGGTTTTACCACGATTATGGTCTAGGGTTATCTGGGATGTGGGTCTCGGGTTTTTTGTGAATGATGGTGTATGTTTTTCTACTGCTGACGGTCTAGAGTATATAAGTTCAAATGGACTAAGAGTTTATAGGGCTATGAGTCCAGAGTTTTCTAGGGCTGAGGGTCAATGATTTTTATAGGCTGATGGTCAACTATTTCATTCATTGGGGGTCTAGTATTTTTTGGGGCTGAGGGTTTAGGGTTTTTCGGTGCTAAGGGTCTACTACTTTTTGGGGATGAGGGTCAAGCTATTTTTTAGACAGTGTGTTTGTGGGTTTTAAGGATGAGGTTCAATGGTTTTTCAGTTTTGATGAATTATAGTTTTTTTGGGGATGTGTGTCTATGGTTTTTTTGGACTGAGTGTGTAGGTTTTTTCGAGGTGATGGTCATTTTTGGGGGCTGAGGGTCTAAATTTTTTGGGATTGAGTGTCTATATATTTTGGTGATGAGGGTATATAGATTTTTTAAGATATCTATTTTGGTTTTTTTGGACGTCATGATCTAGGTTTTTTTTTAATATGGATCTAGGGTTTTTTGGGGCTCATATTCCATGGTTTTTTTCGAGCTGATGGTATATTTTTTGGGGGGATGGTGGACTAGGTTTTTTGGGGGATAAGGGTCTAGAGTTTTTTTGAGAAGAGGTTCTTGTGTTTTTTTATGATGTTCTATGTTTTTCTGCGGATTAGGGTTTATGTTTTTCAATGTCTAAGGTTTTAGTATTTCCAAAAGTCTAGTGTTAATGTCTTTTTTGAGTGGTGGGTTTAGGGTTTTATGGGTTTGAGAGTTTAGGGTTTTTTGGGATGAGGGTTTTTCATTTTTTTAGTAGATGAATTATGGGTTTTTAGGTAGATGATTTAAAAATTTTGGGGATGTGGGTTTAGTGTTTTTTTAAAAATATTTTTGTTTTTTTGTGGTTGATGGATTATGGTTTTTTGGGGATGAAGTTTTAGGTTTTTTGGGGTCG
This sequence comes from Viscum album, assembly GCA_963277665.1. Lineage (NCBI taxonomy): Eukaryota > Viridiplantae > Streptophyta > Magnoliopsida > Santalales > Viscaceae > Viscum > Viscum album. The sequence goes on along the minus strand of OY728137.1, from coordinate 593,195,880 downwards.
AGTCTTTAGGGATTTTAGGTGCTTAGGGTTTAGGGTTTCTGGTGTGGGGGTGAGGGATTTTATTTTCTTTTGGAATGTGGGTTTATGGATTTATATGAGTGATGTTTAAGGGTTTTCGGTATGTGGATGAACGTTTTTTGGGGTGAGGGTTTCAGGTTTTTTTTGCGGTTCAAGTTCGAGGCTTTTTGGGGGATGAGGGTTTTGGGGTTTGGGGGGATTCATGTCTTTGAATGTTTTAGGATGGGGTTTTAGGTTTTGTAGAGGCTGAGGGTTGATGGATTTTTGGGGCTATGTATTTAGGGTTTTATGGAAGCTGAGGTTTAGGTTTTTGGGGATTAGTGTATATTATTTTTCAGGATGAGGGAATATAGATTTTTTTGAGTTCATTCTTATTATGTTTTAGTGATGAATGATTATGATTTTGGTATGTTGAGGGTTTATGGTTTATTGGGGACTAGTGTTTACAGTTTTTAGGCATAGGTTTTAGGGTTTTTAAAAGGCTTGAGGAATTGGGTTTTGGTGGATAAGGGTCAATTGGTTTTTGGGATAAGGCTCGAGGGTTTTTCTAGACTGAGGGTTTATATATTTTTGTGGGATGATGGTCTAGGATATTTTGAGGTTAACGGTATTGATTTTTTTTGGGCTTAGGGCCTTGGGTATTTAGGGGATGAGGGTACATCGGTTTTTGTGATGATGGTATATGGTTTTTTAGGTCTATGGGAATTGATGTTGTTCTCGGATGAGGGTTTATGTTATTTTGGGGAAGATCTTCGTGGGTTTTTTTGGTATTGGGGGTCTTGAGTATTTATGGGTTGAGGGTCTAGATCATTTTGGTATGGGGGTTCTATGGATTTTTCGGCTATGGGAAATGGATTTTTATTGGTAACTATTTAGTTTTATCAGGGGGAGGTTCTAGGGTTTTTTAGCTATTGTAATATAGTGTTTTTAGGGATCAGGTTCCAGTATCTTTTAGTGATGAGGATTAAGTATTTATTGGGACTGTGGGTATAGTAATTTTTAGGGTTGAGGGACTAGAGTTTTCTGGTGTAATGGGTCTTTGTAATTTTCTGATTAGGATCTAGGTTATTTTGGGTGGAGGGTTGAGGTTTAATGGGGGGATATGGGTTTATGGTTTTTTGGGGACGAGGGTTTGGGGTTTTTTGGGGGTTTTGGGTCTTGTATTTTTTTTCTTCAGTTTTTCATTTTGAGTATTTTTCGGGCTGACGGTATATGTTTTTTGTGTTTAAGGGTTTATGATTTTTTTCGTGTAAAGGGTTTAGGGTTTTTAGGGATTAGTTTTTAATGTTTTTTAAGAGGGGGTCTATGGTTTTTGGGGATGGGGAATTAGGGATTATTTTTATTAATTGTTTTGGGTTCATTGGGGTGTAGGATTTAGTGTTTTATTACTCTTCATTGATGTTTTTTGGTTTCAGGGTTTTAGAATTTTTTTGGGGAATGAGGGTTTATGGGTTTTTTTGTGATAAATGATTTGGGTTTTGGGTGTTGTTGGTTTAGTGGTTTTAGGGGATAATAGTTTATATTTTATGGGGGATGATGGTTTTGGGTTTTTGTGGGTGATGGTTTATATTTTTTTTAGATGAAGGGTTTATGGTATTAAGGGGCTGAGGGTTTATGGTTTTCTGGGTATAACGGTTTAGGATATTTTTAGACTTATGGTCGAGGGTTTTTTGGGGTTTATGGATGAAGGATTTATTTGGGATAAGGTTTTATGGTCTTAAGGGTGTGTGGGTTCATCTTTTCTTTGGAATAAGAGTTTATGGTTTCTAATGGATGATGATTATAGAGTTATTGACACTTAGTGATTTTTTGGATGGGGTTTCTGGGTTGTTTCAGGACTACGGGTTTTAGGGTTTTTGGTATGAGGGTTCCGGTTTTATTGTGGTTAAGGGATTAGGTTTTTTGTTGGATAAAGGTTTATTGTATATTAAATTTAAGGGTTTATGGTTTTTTGTGGATGAGGATTATGAGTTTTAGGGATGTAGTTTTATTGTCTTCTTGGCGTGTGAGTTTATATTTATTGGGGGTTTTAGGTTAAGGAATGTTTTGGGAAGTGGATATATGTTTTTTAGGAGGATGGTTTTGGTATTTTTGGGGCTATGTGTTTCTAGTTTCTTTGGATTGTGGGTATAGTGTTTTTTGGGGTGAATGTATAGTGATTTTTAGGGATGAGGTTATAGGGTTTTGCTGATGAGGTTTTATATTTTTATGGGTATGAGGGTTTAATTATTTTTTTGGATGTAGTTTTAGGGATTTTGGGAACTTAGTGTTTAGTGTTTTTTGGGGTAGTGTTTTCAAGTTTTTTTAGGGATGGGTTGATATGTTTTTTAGTGGTAGGTTTTTTGGGGGATAAGGGCTGAAGATTTATTGGGGATAATTATTGGGGGTTTTATATGATGAGGTTTGGGAATTTTTTTGGTTATGAGGGTTCAATACTTTTTCGAGATGAGGTTTGGGGAATTTTTAGTGAAGAGGGTTGGGGGGTTTTAGACTGAGGGTTGGGGTTTTTTGGGATGTGGGTTGGGGGTTTTTGGGATACGTTTTGGGGTGTTTTTTGGTGACGAGGGAGCATTTTTTTTGGTGTTGAGTACTTTGGTTTATTTATGGTTGATCATTTATGGAATTTGGGGGATGAGGTCATAGGGTATTTTGGGCCTAAGAGTTTTTTTTAGGGTCAAGGGTTTCATGTTTGTGGGCCCAATGGTTGGGGGTTTCGAGGTAATGGTTTTTGGGATTTTGGTGATGATGGTCATGGGTTTTATGGGGAATTGTGTTGTTTATTTGGGTCTATGGTTTGGTTTTTTTTTTGTTTGATGTTTGAGGGTACTTTTTGGATGGGAATTGTGGGTTTTTGGGGCTAGTGGTTGATGGTTTTTTTGTGCCTTGGGCCGATCATTTGATTGGGAAGACGATATTGGGTTTTTGGGGTTCCCTTATTATGGTTTTTTGGGTAATGTTTTTAGGGTTTTTTGGGGACGATTTTTATGGTTTTTTTGGGCTAAGAGAGTTCATTTTTTTGTGGTTGATGGATTTTTTTCATGAGGGTTTAGGGATTTTATTGGACAAGTATTTATTATTTTTTGGTTGTGGGGTTTATGGGTTTTAAGGGTTGAGGTTTTGGTTTTAATGGGAAGGGCAATAATTGAATATTTTGGATGAGGGTTGAGGGTTTTGGAGATGGAGGTTTTGAGTTTTTTGGGGATGAGGGTTGAGGCTTTTTTAGATATATTGTTTTATAGTTTTTTGTGGATGATGGTTTATGATTTTTTAGTGAGGAGGTTTTATGGATTTTGGGAGCTATGGGATGAGGGTTTTGGGTTTTTTTGGGAAGAGGGTTTACATTTTTTCAAATAATGGTTTAGGGTGTTTTAGGGATTAAGGATTAGGGTTTTTTATGGGTTTAAGGTTTTTGGTGGATATCAATTTAGGGTTTTTGTGGTATTGGGGTTTAGGGTTTTTGGAGAAGGGTGATTAATTTTTTGGGGATAAGGGTTTAGGATATTTTTGGGGCTGGTGGTTTAGTGTTTTGGGGATGATGGATTAGTCTTTTCTGGGATGGTGGGTATTGGGGTTTTGGGGGATTTAGGTTTATGGTTTTTTGGGCCATGTTTTTTGGGTCTTTTTGGTCCGAGGGTTTAGGGTTTTGGGTGACAAGGGTTTTGGGTTATTTGTGGGTGGGTGTTTATAGATTTTTGGGGAATTGGTTTTAGGGTTTTTTGGGGCAATGTTTCTGTGTTTTTTGGGGCTGATGGATGAGGGTTTTTTTGTAGAAAAGGGATCTGGGTTTTTTGTGGCATCAGGTTTAGGGTGTTTTTGGAGATAAGGGTTGACGATTTGTGGGGGATGAGGATTGAATATTTTAGGGTTGATGTTTTTTTGGGGTAGAGGGTCTATGGTTTTTTAAGGAAGATGATAGAGGGATTTGGGGATACGATGTACGGGTTTTTTATCCTATAGAGTTGAATGTTTTTTTTGGGGTTGAGGGTTGAGTGTGTTATAAGGAATGGGGATTTCTATAACTAAGGGTTTAGGGTGTCTAGGGGATGTGGGTGTAGGGTTTTCTAGGGATTATTATTTTGAGATTATTTTGGGGTTAATGGTTTATTGTTTTTGGGGGAAGATCATTTAGGGTGTTTTTGAAGAGATATTATGATTTTTTGGTTGATTATTTAGTATTTTTGGGGGGATTAGGTTTTAGGGTTATTTGTGATAGAGGGTTAAAAGCTATTAGGAACTATCATTTTATGGTTTCTTTCTGCCTATGGTTTTAATGTTTTTTGTGGAATGGATTTTAGGGGGTTCATGGGATTGGGATTTGTGGGTTTATAGGGCTTATGGTTTGGGGATTAATTGGGAATATGTTTTTTGAATTTTTGGGGATGCGTGTTTAGGGTTTTTTTTTAAAATAATGGTTTCATGTTTTTCTTGGTAGGGGTTTTCAGGTTTTTTGGGGATGAGGGATTTGTTATTTTTTACGAGGCTTTATGTTTTTTTGGTGATGTGTGGATATGTAAGAATTCGGTTTTTGGCCCTAAAAGACATTGGAATTTTCTTGATGTTATTCCAGAGCAGCTCCTTCAGACGGCGTGCGATTTCGAGCCCCGGTGTGGCCAAATTAAATTTTCAGTGCGTTCACACTAGGCACACCAAATAAATGATATAACTCCTAAACGGTAATTCGGATCCTAAATCTGAGAGTACAGATGGGTCCGAAATGGGGTGATTACCTTAGGAACAACATAAAACATGTCGGCGCGGGACGTTGGGACCCCTCCCCCATTACCGGAACGTTAAACGGATAAAAAGAATAATTAAATTTTTCATTTAATGGTTAAACTCAAGTATCTATTAGACGGTAGCTCAAATTGGAAAACAGAGGGCATCGTTGAGTCCAGAGTGTGTTGTTTACCCTAGAAGGGGTGTACTTTCGCGGGCACGAGCCTTCAGGGAAAAATGCCGCTAGGTGCATTTTCGTAATTTGGCAGCCTCAGGCGTTGAGTTTAGTAACATTTGAACGGGGCCTCAGATTAAATTTATGATACCACCATTGTGCTCGGGAGATGGTTTTTACCCTAGGGGAGGCTTAACCTCAACCCCACCGTGGGTTCAGGAATGGGCCTACCGTTTGATTAAAAAGAATTAATTAAAATTTCAATTAATTCTTTACTTAAGCCCAAACTCACCCCTCTCCTCATCACATTGCTTCTCCTGGCGGAAGAGATCTCAACCAAGGAGAGCCCTCACCATCCTTCCTCTCCATGTAAGAGGTAAATCCAGACTTTACGGATCTCCTGCGAAGCTTCGGGCTACGCCCACGAGGTAGGGTTCTTGCTTCGTATTTCAATGCATACATCCCTCTTAGAATGTATTTTTATGCATTGAATCTATTTTAAATTGTTGAGAGAAGACCATAATAACGTAGAATATGTTTTGTTCTTTCCAACGCCTATTTCAGTTTAAAAATCTGAGTCTCGAGGCGTTCTCGGTTGTTCGCCGAATGTCAGCTGGGTTTTGGAGTTTTTCCGGCAGGTATGGGTTCTCCGGCGAGCTGGGACGGCGGTTCGGAGAGGGTTCAAGGCGGCAGCGTAGCGTCCTTAGGAGGCGGTGGTGCAGGCTCAAGAGGCGGCCTTCGGTGGGGCTCCAGGTGGCGGCACCAGGCCGTGGGGGTCAAGGCCTTCGGCGTGAGGCGGCAACTCCAGGCGGCGAGGCCGAGCCGCCGGGGCGTGATGACCATGGAGTCACGGCGCGTGACCCCCCACGCGGGGATAGAGACCCGCATTCAGTGGGTCTCCGTAGAAGACAACGACAGACCTATGTGGTCGGTCGGCTCTAAGTGGACCCGGGGTCCACGGCCGAGTTCCGCAACAAAGTTGCGGCCCGACGCCGTGAGCCGGGCCGGCTGGTGCGAACCAGTCGGCCCAAGCCGGTCCAGCCCAAGGGGATTCGTCCCCTCTTCGGACACCCGTAATTTTCATTACGGGTGTCAGTTTTTTGTGCCATATGTGGAAATTCCTTCATGACATCAAGACAAAAAAATTTAGATGGTTTTAGGGGTTTTTAATTCCCAAAACGCGGAGCCTCGGAGGCGCGACATTCCTTTAAGTGAATTGGCGTTTTTTCGGGGGTTATTGTTTTGGTTGGAACAAACACATCTGATTTCCATTTTGAGCACCGTCAACGACATTGGGACCCTGACACTGAGGCTAATCTTTCCAGGGTGGTTTCAGCAGTTAATGTCGGAGTTGAGGTGTGGGCCCCATGACCTGTCTTTTGAGCTGTGAGCAGCATTTTGTAACTTTTTCATCGGATGTTCGTTCGGGGCATGCGAGTAGTAGTTTCGGGGTGTTTTTCAGAGGGCACTGCAATGGTGTAATCTGCCCACTTTAATTCAGCACAATGATGTGGGCCCCACGAGGGCCGTTTTGGGAGTTAGGGGTGATTTCTAACTTTATCACCGGGTGTTCATTTTGGATAAGTGAATAGTCCATCTTGTCTACTTTTCTGAGAGGATCGCAACGTTGTGATCCGTTGGCAGCGCTCTAGGTCCGGGATGTGGGTCCCACACAACACTACTCATGTTCGGTATGTCGGAACACATATTTTTCTCTGGATATCTGGTCCACTCAAGTGAGCAGTCCTTTTGACGTGTCTTTTCTAGGAGATCGCAATGGTGCGATGCTCCCGACTGTTTTCGGTGTTGAGGCTCAGGATCACCAGACGCCATTTGGGCATAAAGCGGTGTCAGCGACTTTTATGTCAGATATTCGTTGGAGGTGAGTAGATTGTATATCTCGCATGATTTTCCATGGGGATTACAATGGTACGAACCGTTTGGATATGAGGAGCCTCATTAGAGACCTCATTTAAATGTGGAAGCAAGTAAGGTGCTTCGGTGGTGGTTCATCCTACTGTGTTTGTAGAGAACCCTTGGCATGTGATCGCATGCACTCTTATGTCAGTGAAGTAATGCTTGAAGAGATGTAGTTGGTCGTTCCTGGGCCGATGGGGTGGCAAGTTGGAGTTGTTACGTTTACTCCCTTCATGTTGACGTTGGGTGTCATGCGCACGATAGCCTTTGGGTTGGAGTTGTGGTATACTCTGGGAGTATACAGGAACACTTAGAGGTAAATGGGGTTTTTTTTACCTAAGAATATTTGTGAGCTTGGTTGGAGTTGACTTGGGTCCACCCATCGTGTGGGCCCCATGTGTGTGTCGTGTTTTGCTTTACATACCCTTGACCTCTCGCGATGTAGAGAGTCCTTCTGTTCTCGTTTGTTTGATCAGTAGGGTTTAGTTTCCCCCTGGTTCCATTCTCATTTGTTTAACAAAGAGGGTTGAGTTTCCCCCTGGTACTGTTCTTGTTTTTTTGACTAGCAGGGTAGAGTTTCCCTATGGTTCTGTTCTCAGTTGTTTGACCAGCAGGGTTGAGTTTCCCCTGGTTCTGTTCTCGATGGTTTTCACCAGTAGGGTTGAGTGCTTTTCCCCTGGTTCTGTTCTCGATGGTTTGGCTGGAAGAGTTTCTTCGTGTTCCCTGGTAGAGTTCTTGTGGATTCGGTGTGACCAACACATTATGCGGGCACCGATCCACTACCCAGGAGGTTTTTTCCTATAGGGCTGGCCAGGAGGTTGTACCATCTAGCAGGGATGGCCAGTGCGGTACCATCCAGCAGAGATGGCTAGTGGGGTACCATCTAGTAGGGATGACCAGTGGGTTACCATCCATCAGGGATGAACAATAGGTTACCATCCAGTAGGGATGGCCAGCATTGTTCCATCCAGCTGGGATAGCCAGAGCGGTTCCTGTTTTACCTCCAGCATGGCTGGGATGTGGTCCTTGATGCTAGGTTTACCTCCAGTTGTGTTGGAAAGTGGTCCTGGATGATGGTCCCAAGCCTCCCTCCAGTGGAGTACCCTTTTACGGTACTGGGCATTGGGACTCGTCGACGACGTTTTCCAGGTCTCCCTCTAGTGGAGTACCCTTTTACGGGACTAGGAAGTGTGGCACACGTCTACTTTTGTCAGGTCTCCCTCTAGTAGGAACCCGTCGAATTCCAGGGATTAGCCTCTAGTGGGGCTAAACAGGGGGTCACCTGTCGACTTTGAGGAGACCTCTCGACAGCGGGGCAGTGATGAGGTGTGGTTTGACGTTCCTCAGAAATCTCAAGTATGAGGGTTTCTTTCCCCACCGAGACGCATCCTTAAGACGTGACCTAAAATCGTGCGGGCGATTCAGTGCCGCCCAAAGAGGATAGTGTCAAGGTGTGGTGATGTGAACCCCTTGACTTTTAGTTCGGGGCAGACGTGTGGGATGCTGGGCATCGATGGTGTTTTCTTCTGGGATTATTGGCTACTCACTTTCTTGGGGCTGAGCTACAAGATAGAGATCCCCTTACGAGCTTGTTCGGGTTTCTTGAGAGATCATATGAATATGTATAGACCTTGTTCCGGTACCCACTTCTTGGGCTTGGTTACTCTCCCTCCAAAATAGGCAAAGACACGCGGGGTATGCTACATGCTTTCCATTTCTAGATTCTCATGGTTGGAAAAGTCTACCCTCCTTCCATAGGTAGAGAAGACATGACAAGATGTTCATCTTCTAACCGCTTCTATCTCCTTGTGTTTGGAAGAGTCTACTTTCTTGCTCTTGTTGGGTTGAGTTGTACTATTTACTACACTCTTTGTTGTGCTCCTTTAATTTTCATTGTCTGATCTACTGCTCACTCTTCGATATCACCTTTGATGCTCACTCAAGCCTTAGGGTCATCCTAGTGAGTATTTTTATACTCAACCATGCTTGGGCTTTGGCCGCACTTGGTGTTCCCCTGCAGACGATGGACAAGTGGATCGTGACTTCAGCAGAGATTAGGAGATCAGGAGCTTGGACCACGTACGGTGGTTAGAGTCAAGTTCCAGGTGGGGGCCCCTTCCAGCTTTATTTCTTTTTTTACCTATTTCCGGGTTTTGGAACCCTTTCTAGTTGGGCACGTGTTTTCCCCTTTTCTTTTCTGTTTACCTTCAACACTTTCTTTGTACTATTAGAGGTATATGTACTTTTATGGTTTATATATAGCTATTGCACATTAATTTACTTGTCTTTTCTTTTACTCTACACTTTGGCATTGAGTGGGCTGTGTGTGTGTGTACAGGTACTCAGGAAAAGGACTCCCCGAGTTTTTTAGCCATTGGCGCTTGTCCCCAGCCCCTGGCCTATGGAGGCGGGCTTGGGGTAGTTGCGGCTCGAGCCCGGGTAGGGTCGGGTCATGAAAAAGTGGTATCAGAGGTGGTTCATTCCTTGGGACATTGTTCGGATGTCCCTAAAAAGGAATTGGTTTGTATTTAGGGCAATGGTGTCAACATGTCTCGAGAGTGGCTCTCAGGCCAGGGATCCACTGATGGTGCGACGACCAACATATCCATTCACCAGGACCCTGATAACCCACTTGTTGACTCGGCATATTGAGACACTCATTATAGGAAAATTGTTTTGTGCATCACATAGGATTGAGTCTTTGACTGTCCTTCTTGAGTTAGCTCCCCATTGTCGTTATTGATATATACACATATGCTCATCTGACCGCGACACTCCTTGATAATATTCAAGATGTCTCCGTGAAGACAACCAGCTAAGATACCAGCTTTGGTTCATGAAGACGACCCTGTGAGCTACGAGGCCATAGTCCAGGACCCATCATGAAAGACGCTTTCTCCGGGTGGGCCGGTAGCAGCACACCCACCTGGTGAGCATCAGACAACTCCAGAAGAGAAGACTGAGCATGAGCATAGGTTGAGTGTGCTCTGACCACTGAGGTTCAGTGGTGAGCCGGACCCCCGGGTAGCAGAGGTTTGGATTGGGACAATGTTTCGCCTTTTCAGGCCTATGTAGATGCCGACAGATCTTATGGTGGCTTTGGCTGCCAACCTTTTCTATAGAGTAACTTGGCATTGGTGGAGTCTAGTGACTCAATTTCATGATGAGTCGTCGCCTTCGTGGGGAGACTTTCAGTTGTTGTTTCGTGAGGAGTTTTTCCCCTTCTGCTTATGCTCCGTTCGGATTCAGGAGCTGCTGCAGTTTCATAGACTGTGCATGATTTTACCCAGACTTGGTCCATGACGGTAACTTCCAAGCGCAGAATTTTGAGCAGGGTCCCCATTGAGAGATTCATGCTATCATAGTACCTTTGGGAATTCCCAATTATGTCGAGGTTCTAGAGCAGGCACTGGTGACAGAAAGCTTCCTGTCATGCTTTACAGTTGGGGGTGGCAGCACGTGCACCACCACGGTAGAGGTAGCACTGTGATCGGAGTGGTACATAGAGAGGTGGTACTAGCAGAGGTGTAGGAGGATCTGGTAGTGGTGGAAGACATCACATGGTCTTTCCATCACCACTAGGCGATGCACGTCAGGCTCTGGGAGATGACGGTTGGGACCACAGACAACTGTGAGCTTTGGATGTCTATGATCCTGTAGAGCATGAAGTGATAAGAGGTGTTCTCTACAGTTCTTCTACATTTTGTAGTAGAATCATTAGACTTTGTGTTTGAAATTCTTTTCTCCCTGGTCTTTGTTTGAGTTGTTACCAGGGCGGCACGGGACGTCGGTGTAACCCTGTATTGGTAAGGTAAAAGGCATGGGACCTTTTTCTTTAGTTGATGGTGTTGACTCCTTCTCTCTCCGTGCATGTAAGAGAGTCTTGGTGGAGAGACATCGACTGTGAAATCTTGCATGATCAGATATCCTTGGGTGTTTCAGTATATGGATATTCTGAAGGAGGGAATCATCAGGCTTTGACCTAGGTCCAAACGGTGATTCCAGTCATGGCGTGCGATGTAGGGGTTCGGTCTGGGAGGTGAGCTACCCCCGAGGACCTTCGGGCCATTTGAGGTCGTGTGAAAGGATTGTGAGGTTCCCTACTTCCTTGCCCTAACCCCAAAGGCTAGTTTGGGTGCATAGCATCTCCTACGTGACTTACCTGAGGAGATGTGTGCGTGCTCTTATGCACGTCATCGGCAAGGGAAAACTTCATGTGAACAGATCAAATCCATTGGTTTGTGTGTGGTGGTGCAGAACTGTGCATGAGTTCTTCTGGGTATGGAAGTGCTAGGTGTGGTCTTGGTACCCTATGTCTTTTCTTGGTTTTTTTTGGGGGATGAAAATATTGAAGGAGGTAATGATGTAAGAACTAGGTTTTTTCCTCCAAAAAACTTTGGAATTTTCTTGATGTTATTCCAGAGCAGCTCCTTTAGATGGCATGCGATTCCGAGCCCCAGTGTGGCCAGAATTAATTTTTCAGTGTGTTCACACTGGGCACACAAAATAAATGGGATAACTCCTAAACGGTAATTTGGATCCTAAATCTGAGAGTACATATGGGTCCTAAATGGGGGTGTTTACCCTAGGAATGACATAAAACATGTCGGTGCTGGATGTTGGGGCCCCTCGCCCATTACCGAAACATTAAATGGATAAATAAAAAAATTAATTTATTTGTTTAATGGTTACACTCAAGTATCTCTTAAACTGTAGCTCGGATTGAAAAACTGAGGGCACCGTTGAGTCTGGAGAGTTCCGTTTACCCTATAAGGGGTATAACTTTCGTGGGCGCGAGCCTTCTGTGAAAAATGCCGCTAGGGGTGTTTTCATAATTTGGCGGCCTTGGGCATTGAGTCTAATATCTTTTGAACGGGGCCTCAGTTTAAAATTCTGAGACTGTTGTTGTACTCGGGAGATGGTGTTTACCCTAGGGGAGGCTTAACCTTGACCCCACTGTGGGTTCGGCAATGGGCCTATCGTTGGATTAAAAAGAATTAATTAAAATTTCATTTAATTCATTACATAAGCCTAGACTCACCCCTCTCCTCCTCAATTTGCTTCTCCTAGTATATGATCTCTCAACAAACGATATCCCTCACCAACCCTCCTCCAACTTTCCTCTCCAAGGCAGAGGTAAATCTGACAGAGACGGATCTCTTGCGAAGCTTCGTGCTACGCCCACCAGGTAGGGTTCTCGCTTCGTATTTCATTTCATACATCCCTCTTTGAATTTATTTTTATCCATCAAATCTCTTTTAAATTGTTTAGAGAATACCATAATCACATAACATATCTTCTATTCTTTCCAATGCCTATTTCTGTTTAAAAATATGAGTCTCGAGGCATTCTTGGTTGTCTGTCGAAGGTCAGCGGGTTTTTGGGGTTTTTTCGGCGGTTTTGGGTCTCTGGAGAGCTGGGACAGCTGTCCGATGAGGGTTCACGGTGGTGGTGTGGCGCCCTCAAAAGGTGGTGGCATGGCCTCAGGTGGCGGCCTCTGGCGGTGCTCCAGTCAGTAGCACCAGGCCGCAGGGGTCGAGGGCGTCGGCTCCAGGCAGCGAGGCCGTGCCCCCGGGGTGTGACGACCGCGGGGTCATGACGCACGACCCCCTGTGCGGGGACAAAGACCGGTATTCAGTGGGTCTTCGTAGAAGACAATGACCAGCTCGCGTGGCCGGTCGGCACTGAGTGGGTCCGGGGTCCACGATCTGGCCGCACGGCTGAGCCGCGGCCCGGCGCTGCGAGCCGGGCCTGTCCAGCCCAAGGGGATTCGTCCCCTCTTCGGACGCCCGTAATTTTCATTACGTATGTCTATTTTTTGAATCGTCTATGGTAGTGCCTTCCTGGAATCAAGAAGAACTTTTTGAGATGTTTTTTTGGATTTTTAATTCCAAAAATGAGGGGCCTCAGAGGTGCGACACGCCTTTATGTGAATTGGCATTTTCCCGGGTGTTCTTGTTTTGGATGGCGCGGACACATATGATATCTGTTTTAAGCGCCATCAGTGGCGTTGGGACCCTGTCACCGAGACGAAGCATTCCAGGGTGGTTTCAAGCATTAAATCTGGAGTTGATGTATGGGCCCCATGGCCTGTCTTTTGAGCTGCAAGCAGCATTTTGTAACTTTTTTATCAGACGTCCATTCGGGGCATGCAAGTAGTAGTTTCGGTATGTCGGAACACATATTTTTCTCTAGATATCCGGTCCAATCAAGTGAGAATTACTTTTTATGTGTCCTTCCGAGGAGATCACAATGGTGTGATGCGCCCGACTATTTTTAGGGTCGAGACTCGTGATCACGAGATGTCGTTCGGGCGTAAAGTGGTGTTGGAAACTTTTACGTCGGATATCCATTAGAGGTGATTAGATAGTCTATCTCGCATGTTTTTCTATGAGGATTACAACGGTATGAACCGTTTGGATGTGAGGAGCCTCATTTGAGACCTCAATTAAATGTGGATGAAATTAAGGAGCTCTGGTGGTGGTTTTTCCTACTGTGTTTGTAGCAGACCCTTGGCGTGTGATCGCATTCACTCCCATGTGAGTGAAGTAATTCTTGAAGAGATGTAGTTGGTCGTGCCTGGGTCGATTAGGTGGCAAGTTTGATTTGTTATGTTTACGCCCTTTGCGTTGACGTTGGGTGCTGTGTGTACGATATCATTGGAGTTGGAAACATGGTATACTCTGGGAGTATACGGAAATGCTTGGAGGTACATTTGGTTGTTTGTACCTGAGAACGTTTGTGCGCTTGGTTGGAGTTTTCTTGGGGCCACATGTCATGTGGGACCCATGTGCGTGTCGTGTTCTCCTTTGCGTACCCTTGAACTGTCACGATGTAGAGGTTCCTTCTGTTCTCATTTGTTTGACCAGCAGGGTTGAGTTTCCCCTGGTTCTATTACCGTTTGTTTAACCACCAGGGTTGAGTTTCTACCTTGTTCTATTCTCATTTGTTTGACCAGCAAGATTGAGTTTTCCCCTAGTTCTGTTCTCGTTTGTTTGACTAGAAGGGTTGAGTTTCCCCTGGTTCTGTTCTCAATGATTTTGACCAGCTGGGTTGAGTGGTTTTCCCCTAGTTCTATTCTCGATGGTTTGGATGACAGAGTTGCTTCATGTTCCTTGGTAGTGTTCTTGTGGATTCGGTGTGACCAACCCATTACGCGGGCACCGATCCTCTACCCAGGAGGTTGTTTCCAGTAGGGCTGGCCCAGAGGTTGTACCATACAACAAAAATTGGGGGTTATTTGGCTAATGGGTTCATGGGTTTTCTTGATTGTAAGAGTTTAATCTTTTTCGGAGTAAGGTTTTAGGGATTTGGGGGTCATATTATAGAGGATTTCTTGTGTTTTATGGTTTAGGGGTTTCTAAGGATAAGGGTAGTGGATTTTTTATAGATGAGGGATTAGGGGTTTTTTGAATGAGGTTTTATTATTTTATAGTGTTATGGGTTAAGGTCTATTTGGGTCTGATGATTTAGGGTTTTTTGATGTGGTTTAGTGTTTTCTAGGGTTTTCTATTAAGGGTTTTATGGGGATGAGGTATTTTTTATTTTATGGGATGATGGTTTTGATGGTTTTTAGGGATGAGTGTTTAAATTTTATTTGGGACATAGGTTATATGTTTGTTTAGGACTGAGGGGTTATATTTCATGAGGGATGAGGGTCTTGGGTCTATGTAGTCAAGAATTTACTATTTTTATGGGTTGAGGTTCTTGGTTTATTTGTGGGACTATGGGTCTAATATTTTTTGCGGATGAGGGTCTAGTGTTTATTTGGGCTAAGGGTATAGGGTTTTTTAGGAATGAGGGTCTAATATTTTTTTGGCCAGAGGGTCTGGTGTTTTTTGGGGTTAAGGGCTTAGAGTTTTTAGTGTTATAGTAGATAGAGTATTTTTAGGGATAAGGGTCTTTCATGTTTGGAGTCGGAGGTTTTGGAATTTTTTTGGGAAAGGGGTCAAGGGTTTTTTGGGGAGGGGGTGTAGGGTTTTCTGGGGTTTAGTATCTATAGTTTTTTGGCTGTGAGGTTTTGATGTTTTCTAGGGTGGGTGATCAATGGCTTTCTAAAGATGGGTGTTTAGGGTTTTGTGGTTCTGAGGGTCTCTATTTTTTTAGGGCTAAGGGTCTAACGGTTTTTGGGGATAATGGTATAGGGTTTTTTGGTGATGATGGTCTGGGATTTATTGGGGATTATAGTATAGGGTATTTTCAAGATGAGGTTATAGGGTTATTTGGGGCCAAGGGTCTAGAATTATTGTAGTTTAGGGTACTATGATATATGGGGTGTAGTATATTGATATTTTTAAGGGTGTGGGACATGGTATTTTAGGGATAAGATCTAAGGGAATTTGGGGATCGAGTTCTGCGATTTTTTAAGGATCATGGTCATGGGTTTTTTGTGGATCATAGTCTTTGTTTTTTGGGGATCACAAACAATGATTTTTTCTGGAATGAGGGACATGACTTTTAGGGGGGTTGAGGGTATATGGTTGTTAGGGAATATGGTCTAGGGTATTTTTGTGTTTATGGGCATGGGTGTTTTGAAGATAGGGTTTGGTGTTTTTAGGACTAGGGTTTTTGGGTTTCTGGGGATGAAGGTGTAGATTTTTTTGGATTAGGGGAACAGGTTTTTTAGGGGATGGCAGTTTATGGATTATTTAGGTTGAGAGTTTAGGGTTTCTTGGGGATGAGGGATTACTATTTTTTAGGTTGGGTGTTTATTGTTTTTTAGAAATATGGGTTTAGTTTTTTTGTACTACGGACATATGATTTTTTGGTGATGATTGTTCTGTGTTTTTTGGAAAACGTTTTAATGGTTTTTTGGGGATTAGGGGTTACAGTTTTTATGGATGAGGGTTTAGGATTTCATGGGTATGATGGTATAATTTTTTTTCTTAAAGGCCATATTTTTTCAAGTGAGGAGGTTTTAGGGTTTTTTGGGGATGACGGTTTAGGGTTTTGGGGGGCTGGAGGTTTATGTTTTTCTATGAAGGAGGGTTTATTGATTTATTTGGGTGATGTTTTAGGTTTTTATAGGGTTGTGTGTTTAGATTTTTTAGGGCTGATGGTTAAGGTATTTTGGGGGTGATTATTTTTAATGGATGAGGTTTTTATGTTTTTTGAGGAAAATGGATTATAAATTACTATGGATAAGGCTTTATGGTTTATCAGGAATGAGGGGTTTGGGTTTGTTAGGTTCTGAGGTTTTAGGGATTATTGGGGACCCGAAATTATTTTTTGGGTTGATTAATATTAATAATTTTTTCTAGTAGAGTGTATTTGGTTTTATTGGGATAATTGTTATGGGTTGTTTTTGGGTTGAGGGATTAGGGTTTTTTGGGGATCATGTTTAGGGTTTTTTTGGGGATTGAGGATTATGGTTTTTTGGATCTGGTTTTTAATTTTCCTAATGGTAGAGGGTTTAAGGATTTTTGGGGATACATGTTTAATGTTCCATGGGGATGAGTTTTTAGGGTTTTTTGGGATGTGAGTTTAAGGTTTTTAGGCCTGGGTTATATTTTTTTTTGTGTCTATAGGTTTAGGGGTTGGGGGGTTTTGGGTTTTGGGTTTTTTTAGAGAATGAGGGTTTAGTATTATTTGGGGTTGAGTGTTTAGGGTTTTTTTGGGTAGTGGTTTTTTTTTGTTTTTTTGGGATGAGGAGTTCGTGTTTTTTGGGATCCTCCTTGAATGGTTTTTTTATGATTGTTTTTTTATGAGTGGTTAGATTTTTTTTGTATAAGAATTAGTTTTTTGGGGATTTTTACTTGTTTTTTTTTGAGATTAAGGTATATGGGTATTTAGAGCTGGGGGTTTGGGGTTTCTTGGGGGATGGGGGTTTAGTGTATTTTGGGATGAGGTTATTTAGTTATTTATGGGAGAGGGTATTATATCATTTGGGGTTGAGGGATTAAAGTTTTCTAGGGATGAGGGTCCAGTGTAATGGAGCTGAGGGTATAGTGTTTTGGGGGATTGTGGTCTTGGTTTTTTCGGGCTGATGTTTTATATTTCATTAGGGATGTGGGTCTGCGAATTGTTGGTCATGGTGGTATAAGGTTGTTTGGATTTGAGGTTGTAGGTATTTTTGGGGTTTAGATTCTATGTTTTTTAGCAGATGAGGGCCTTGGGTTTTTTGTGGTATATGTATATTTTTTTGGCATAGGGCATTGGGTATTTTGGGGCTGAGGGCCAAGGTTTTTTTAGGGATCTGGGTATAGTGGTTTTTGGTGATAAGGGTCAAGGGTTTTTTTTATACTTGAGGGTTTGTGGTTTTCTTTTGGGGATGAAGGTAAACTGATTTTTGAGACTGAGGGTCTTGTATTTTTTATGTAAATAGGACAAGTGTTTTTAGGACTAAGTATTTAGGGGTGTTTGGGATGAGGGTCTATTGTTTTATGGGGATGAGGGTCTATGATTTTATGTTTTTGAGGTTTTTCAGTTACATAGGGATAAGGTTACATTATTTTCATGGGTGGAGTGTATAGGGTTTTATGGGGATATGGGTTTAGAATATATTGGGGATTAGGGTTGAATGTTTTCTCTGATTGGGGTTTATGGATTTTTCGGGAGTGAGATTCTACGATTTTTGGGGTCTGATGGTCTAGGGTGTTTTTTGGGAATGAGAGTCTTCAAATTTTTGAGGCCAAGGGTATATGGATTTTTGGGGATGATATTCTAGGGATATAAGGTATATTGGTCAAGTGGTTTTTTAGGGTTCAGGGTCTATGTTTTTTGTGGTCTGTGTGACTTTTACTTATTTGGCAGTGTGTCTTGGGTTTTATGGGCTTTAAGTTCATGGTTTTTTGGGTCGATGGTCAAGGCATTTTTTGGGTATATGGGTATATGGTTTTTTTGTACTGTGGTTATATGGTTATCTTGGGATGAAGGTTTTGGTTTTTTGTGTGTCATCATCTAAGTATTTTTTGGATTTTGATATTTTTTTAGGTCTCTGGGTCTAGGGTTTTTGGGTTTTTGGTATCATGTTTTTTAGATAAGGGTATATGATTTTTTGGGGGTTATGGGTACATGGTATTTTGGAGTAGAGAGAATTGGGATAAATATTGATCTGGGTCAAGGTATTTTTTTGGATGAGGGTTCAGTGTTTTCAGGGGCTATGAATTATGTTTTTTGGTGTGTAAGGGTTTATAATACATTAGGGATTATGGTTTAGGATTCTTTGGGGAAGATGGTTTAGGGTTATTTGACAGATGGGGTTTTAGTGATTTTATGGTTGTGGGATTTGGGTTTTTTACAGTGGTATGGGGTTTTTTGGGATGATGGATTAGGTTTTATCAAGGGTGAGGGTTTGTGTTTTTGGGTTCTATGGTTTCAAAACATTTTACTCTGATGCTTTGGGTTTTTTTGGCTATGGGTTTGGATTTTTTGGATGGGGTTTAGGATTTTTAGGGCTAGTTATTCGGGCTATTTAGGTATGTGAGTTTGTGGTTTTTTTGGATAATGATTTGGTAGTTTTGTGTTATTATTGATTGGTGTTTTCAGTAAATATATTTTGGAGATTTTTTGGTGCCGATGATATGAGGTTTTTTGTGCTATGGGATATGGGTTTCTCGGGACTGATAGTTTTTTGTTTTTTGTTTGGATGAGGGGTTATGGTTTTATGGGGATGATAGTTTCAGATTTTTTTGTAGAAGGGGGTTTTAGTTTTTGTGGGATAAGAGTTTGGGGTCATTTGGGTTTTTAGGTTTTATATTTTTTTCGTGATATGGGATTGAATCTTTTAGGACTAAGGGTTTGGTTTTTTAGGCATAAAATATTGGTGTTTTTTGGGGATGAGAGTCTGGGGTTTTTCATGGAGGATGATTTCTTCTTTTGGGGCTAAGAGCTTGTGTTTTTTTTTTGCGTTGAGGGTTTTTTGTTCTTTTGGGTTGAGTTTTTTCGTTTTTTGGGCAATATGGGTTGTGGTTTTTTGGGGATGAGGGTTTGGATTTTTTGGGGATAGTGGTTTTCGGTGTTTTGGGATTGAGGAATTGGGGGTTATTTTGGGCTGAGGGTTTCTTCTTTTTTGGAGATTAGGGTTTGATATTTTATTTGGATAATGGTCTAGTGTTTCTTAGGGTTGAGGGATTCGATTTTTTGTTGATGATAGATTTGGTTTTTTGGGCTCAGTTTTTGGTGTTTTGGGGTTATGTGTTTGGACATTTTTTGTATTGGGGGTTTTGGGATTTTGGGAATGAGGTTTTGAGGTATTTTTAGGATTATGGAATGCGGTTTATTGGGAATGAGGGATTGGGGTTTTTAGGGATAGTGGTTGGGGTTCTATTAGGTTTGAGGGTTTCGTGTTTTGAAGGGTGATTTCTTTTGGTTTTTTGGGGTTGGTATTTGGGGTTTTGTGGGATAAGTATTTAGGGTTATTTGAGTTTATTTTGTTTTTGTTTCATCAGGATGAGGGTTACTAGTTTTTTAGGGATGAGGATTAATGATTTTTTTGGAAGAGAATTTAGTTTTTTTATGTAGATTGATTTTGTATTTTGTGGTGATGAGGGTTTGGGGGTTTTTGATGAAGGTATTTTTTTTGGAGGATGGGGGTTCAAATTTACTTATGTAGGAGGGTTTTTGGTTGTGGGGTATGGGGTTTATTATTTTTTGGGGGATAAGTGATGAAGGATTTTTTGGGCTAAGGCTTTTGCTTTTTTAGGGATGAGGGTTTTGGTTTTTCTGGGGATGATGTTTTAGGTTTTTTTGCGGGTGATGGATTAACATTTTTTGGGTCATATGGTTTAGTGTTTTCTAGGGTTTAGGATTTATGGGTTTTTTTCTAAGAGATTATCATTTTTGGGATTGAGTACATTTGGTATTGTTGTGTTTTGGATTCGTTTTTTTTTGTTTTCAGGATTATGGGATTTTTGAGAATGAGGTTTTTGTGTTTTATGGTCATGAATGTTTAAGGATATTTGGGAGGGATGGTTTATGGTTTTCTTGGGCTCTGGGTAAAGGTTTGTGTGGGAATTGGGGGTTAGTGGTTTTTAGGGAAGAGGGTGTTTGGTTTTCTAGGGTTTTGGGTTTAGGGATTTCGTGGGATAAAGGATTATAGTTTTCTCATGAATATGTTTTAGGGATTTCTTTGGTTAAGGATTAGGGTTTTCTATGGATAAGGGTATAGGGTTTTCTTGGGCATTGGATTTAGGAATTTTTAGGTTTGTAGGTGTAGGGATTTATATGGATGATGATATTGGGTTTTCTGGGGATAAGGGTTTATGCTTTTTATGGAGAGGGGTTTTATGTTTTACAGGGTATAGGGTTTAGGTCATTCAAGGGATGATGGTATATGGTTTTTTTCAGGAAGAGGATTTAGGGTTTTTTGGGTCTATGGTTTTCTAGTTTTGTGGGGATAGAAGTTTAGGGTATTTTGAGGACATGGTCTTACAATTTTGTGGGTTATAGAACTCAGGGTATTCTATAGATGGGGGTTTAGGGTTTCATCGGGCAAAGGGATTAATGTTTTCTTCGGCTCAATGTTTAGGTTTTTCATGAGATGAGGGTTTAGTGTTTTCTATAGATATGAGTTTTTGGTTTTCTATGGGAGAGATTATGGGGTTTTTATGGGTTGGGGGTTTTGTGTTTTATAGGGATGATGGTTACTTGATTTCAAGTGATGTGGGTTTGTGATTTTCATGGAATGTGTTTTTTTTTGTTTTTTGGGGTTGAGGTTTTATGGTTGATGGGGGTTGAGGGATTATTGTTTTATCATGATGACTATTTACTTTTTTCTGGGTTTGATGGTTTGGGGATTAATGGGAATTATTGTTTTTAGTATTAAGAGTTGAGGGTTTGTGTTTTATGGGGTTTAGGGTTTTTGGTTTTCTATGAGTGAGGGTTTATATTTTTCTAGGGCTAAGTGCTTAGGGTTTTCTGTTTTATGAGTTTAGCATTATCTAGGTCTGCGTTTTGATGGTTTTCTAGTGTTCAATATTTATGGTTACCTTAGGGATCATATTTTAGGGTTTTCTAGGGGTGAGGATTTCCGATTTATATGGTTTTAGTGTTTTCATGGGCCTCAGGTTGTGGGTTTAGGGTTTGTCTGGAACGATGGATTTGTTTTTTCCAATATAAGTTTTTAAGGATATCATGGGTTGTAGTTATATAGATTTCTAAGACCAAGTGTTTTTTGTTTTATCAAGATAGGGATTTAGATATTTTGGGGGAAAACTGTTTCATCTTTTCTAGGAATAAGGGTTCACTGTTTCCTTATGATGGTTGTTTTTGGATTTCAATGGTTTGGGGTTTAGGTTTTCAATTTCATAGTGTTTGGATTTTATATATTTTATGGTGATGAGGGTTTTGGATTTCTATGGATTTTGTATTAGCGTATTGGGGATCATGGTTTATTTTTTGTGTGTTAAGGGTATAAAATTATTTGGAGATGGGGGTTTAATGTTTTCTATGGATATGGTTTTGGGGATTTATATGGTAGTGGGTTTGGGTTTTTTTATCGAATATGGTTTTCTGTATTAGTGGTCTAGGGGGTTGGGGGTTTCTAGGGATATGAGTTTGTGGTTTTATAAAGATGATTGTATAGGGTTTCATTGTTCTAATGGTTCATAGTTATCCCGAGATGAATTTTTGGGGTATTCTGGGGTAGAGGGTCTTGGGTTATCTTTGTATGAGGGTTTGTAATATTTTTGTCCCTTGGTTTGGTGATTTATGGGGCATAGGGTTTGTTGTTTTTTGGGGTTCTGTGATTAGGGTTTTTTGGAGAATATGGTATTCTATTTTCATTGGATAAGGGTTTTAGGTTTTTTTGGATGAGGGTTTAGGGTTTGGGTTTTCTATACATGAGGGTTTAATGGTTTTAGGGGATGATGGATTAGTGTTTCATGGATGTTTTCCTGAGGTTTTTTGGATCTGATTTTTTTTTGGTTTTTTTGGGGATGATTTTTGGGTGTTTTATAAGGCTTATTTTTTAGGGTTTTCATGGTATGGGAGTTTATTATTCTATGTATATCACTATTTATGTTTTTTTGGGATGAGGTATTAGGGTTTTTTGGGGAAGAGGGTTTAGTGATTTCAAGGGATTAGTTTTTATGATTTTTGTTGTTGAGGGTTGAGTATTTTTTCTGGGGTTTTGGGATTATGTTTTTAGACTAAATGTTTAGTTTTTTCATGGGGTGGGGTTTTTTGGTAGTTAAAGTATTAGGGTTTTTAGGGATGTTGGTATTGGATTTTTTGAGGGTTGATGGTAAATTGTTTTTGGACTGAGGGTTCAGAGTTTTCATGGGATGTGGGGTTTATATTTTTTAGGGAATAGAATTTTGGATTTTATTGTGCTGTCAGTTTTGGATTTTCTATTGATAATAATATATTATTTTGTGGTAATGAGGGATTTGGGTTTTCAATGGTTGAGTGTTTATGGCATTAGGGTATGAAAGTTTTTTTCTTGAGCTATGGGTTTTATTTTTTTCAGGGTTGAGGGTTAGGGTGTTTTTTGGGATAACATTTAAGGTTTTTCTTATGTTTATGAGATTATATTTCTCTAGGGAATTGTGTTTAGAGTTTTCCTGGAATTAGGGTTTATGGTTGGTTTGGGGGTGATATATTTTTTTGATCTTGAGGGTTCACGGTTTACGATATTCTGGGAAAATGGTTTGAGGTTTTTGAGGGAATAGGTTATATGGTTTTTTGTAGAAGGGGGTCTCATTTATTGTTGTTCTGTGGGTTTCTGATTTTCTAGGGATAGGGGTTTAGGGTTTTTTGTGTTTGGGGTTATAGTTCTTCGGAGATAAATAATTATGTGATTTTGGGGAAGTTGGTTTATGGTTTTTTTTATGGATGATGGTTAGGGGTTTTTAGGGATATGGATTTGTAGTTTTCATGGGATGAGGGTCTAGGGTTTGTTGGGGTTGAGGGTTTAGAGTTTTCCAGTGAAGAGGATTTTTGATATCACAGATGAGGGTTTAGGGTATTTTTGCATTGAATATTTTTGGATTTATATGGCTAAGAGTTTAGGGATCTACATGTCAGAGGGTATAGCATTATTTGGATGAGGGATTATGGATTACCGGGAAGGGGGTATAGTGTTATCTTTATATATTGGAATCTATTTTTCTAGGATGGGGATTGTGGGTTTCAATATACGAGTGTTAGTGGTTTTTTAGGGATGAGGGTTTGTGATTTTTTTGGGATGAGGGTTTATGGTTTCTTTGGGGATTAGAGTATGGGGATTTTGGTGTTTGAGATTTTATAATTTTATGGGGATGATGTTTTGGGATTTCAAGTGATGTGGATTTAGTGTTTTTTGGGAATAGGTGTTTAGGCCATTCTGTGGATGGGGGTTTTGGGTTTTCTAGGCATGAGGGTTGGGGTTTTCTATGGTTTAAGAGTTAGGGGTTTTCAAGGGATACGGTTTATGTGTTTTTTTTGACTAAAAATTTTGCGTTTAGGTAGATAAGGTCTTGGGTGTTTTGAGGAATGTGGGATTTGGGTGTTTTGAGGATAAGGGTCAACATATTACTGGGGCTGAGGGTATGGGGTTTTCAGGGGCTAGAGTTTTTTTCCATGAATTATGGTGTTTTTCTATGGATGAGGGTTTAACATTATCGAGGGATAAAGGTTTAGTTTTTTATGGGGCTTGCAGTTTGGTGGTTTTTTTGGGTGGAGGGTTTAGTATTTTTGTAGGTGACACAATGGGTTATCTGGGGATGAGGGTTTTGGGTTTTCTCAAGAAGAGTATTTACATTTTTCTTGGGATAAGGGATTATGATTCAATAGAAAGATGGTTTAGGGTTATTGAGGTCAAACTATTTATGTTTCTTTGGGAATATGTGTTTGAAGGTTTCTAGGGATGATGTTTTACTGTTTTCAATGGAAGTGGTTTTATGGGTTTTAAGGGATGATAGTTTATAGTTTTATTATTCTGAGTTTTTATGTTTTTCTATGGATGAGGGCATAGGGATTTGTGAGACTACTAGTTTGAGGTATTTTTGTAATGATGGTCTAGGATCATTAGTGGATGAGGGTCTTGAGTCAACTATGTCTAGTTGTCTAGGGGGTTTTTGGATATAAGTGTTTAAGAATATCTAGGGTTGACTGTTTTGGGTTTTTTGGTGCTGAGGGTTTTAGGTTTTTGGGAATGAGGGTTTATGATTTTATGGGTAGAAGGGTTTAGTGCTTTCTAAGAATGATGGTTTTGTTTTTTCTATAATTGATAATTTTGGGTTTTCTAAGGATGAGGGTCTATCATTTTCATGGTCTGATAGTTTATAGTTTTTTAGGAATGAGGTTCTTGGGTTTTTTTGTGTTGTGGATTTTGGGTTTTTGGGGGCTGAGTGTTTTTCATTTTCAATCGATGAAGGATTATGTTTTTTCGTGGCTAAGGGTCTAAATATTTCTAGGGATAGGGGTTTATGGATTTTAGGGGATGATGGTATATAGTTTTTGGGACTGAGTATTTTGGTTTTTCCATGGATTTATGGGTATGGATTTATGGGGATGAGGTTTTATGGTTTTGTTGGTTTGAGTGTTTATGATTTTATAGGGATAATTTTTTTGGTTTTCAAGGGAAGTGAGTTTAATATTTTCTAGGGATGAGTGTTTAGGTTTTCCTCAGGCTATGGGTTATTTGTTTTCATAGGCATAGGGATTTGGGTTTTATATTGATGAGGGTTTTGGTTTTTCTATGGATAATTTTTTGTGGTTTTCTAACGTAGAGGGTTTAGATATTTTTTGTGTTTGGGGGTTTTGGTTTTTTTCGGTCTGAGGATTTAGGTTTTGCTCAGGCTGTGGGTTTTCATTTTTCTAATGCAGGGAGTTTACAGGTTTTTGGTGATGATGGTTATTTTCTTGGGGGGAGGGGTTTAGGGTTTAGGGTTTCCATGGTTAAAGTGTATTGGGTTTTCAAGGAATGAGTTTTTTTAGTATCTTAGGGTTTTCGGGTTACAAGGGATTAAGGTTTATAATTTTATAGGGGTGAGGGTGTTAGTTTTTTGGTGCTAAGGTTTTACAACTTTTTGATTTAGGTTTTCTAATTTTCTAGGGCTAAGTGTTTATGGTTTTCTTGGTCTATGAGTATAAAGTGTTCCGAGGATGCAAGTTTTGGGTTATATTGGGTTGAGGATTTTGTCTTTCAAGAGCAGAGTAATTACTAATTTTTGGGGTTATGGGTTTAGTGTTGTCTAAGGATGAGGGTAAATTTTTTTGAGGATATGGGTTTAGGGTTTAAAAGGAGGGGGTGGTTATGTGTTTTATCAGGATGAGGGTTTTGAGTTTTCCGGGGCACAGTGTTTTTCATTTCCTATGGATGAGGGTTTAGTGGTTTCTAGGGGTAAGGAGTTGAGGGGTTAGGGTTTAGGGTTTTTTAGAGAATAAGGGTTTAGAATTATTTGGGGTTGAGTGTTTAGGGTTTTTTTGGGTAGTGTATTTTTTTTGGGATGAGGATTTACTGTTTTTGGGGATCCTCATTGAAGGTTTTTTTGGGATGATTTTTTTGATGAGGGGTTATGTTTTTTTGTGTATAAGAATTTGTTTTTTTTTTGTATTTTTGGTTTTTTATTTTTTTGGGATTAAGGTATAAGGATCTTTAGAGCTGGGGGTTTGGGGGTTTTGGGGGGATGGGGGTTTAGGGTATTTTGGGGATGAGGTTCTTGGGTTATTTATGGGAGAGTGTATTATGTCATTTTGGGTTGAGGGATTAGAGTTTTATGTGTTTGATGGTCTAGTGTAATGGAGCTGAGGGTATAGTGTTTTGGTGGATTATGGTCTTGGTTTTTTAGGGCTCATGTTTAATTTTTTATTAGGGATGTTGGTCTGGGAATTGTTGGTCTTGGTTGTCTAAGGATATTTGGAGTTGAAGTTATATTTATTTTTGGGGCTGGGAATCTATGATATTTTAGCAGATGAGGGCCTTGGGTTTTTTGTAGTACATGTATATTTTTTTGGCATAGAGCCTTGGGTATTTTGGGGCTGAGGATCAAGGTTTTTTACAGATCTAGTTATAGGGGTTTTGGGGGAAAAGGGTCAAGGGTTTTTTATAGTTGAGGTTCTATTGTTTTTGGGGGTATGAAGGTATACTGATTTTTGAGACCGAGGGTCTAGTATTTTTTAGGGAAATAGGAGAAGTGTTTTCAGGACTATGTTTTTAGGGGTGTTTTTGATGAGGGTCTATTGTTTAATGGGGATGAGGGTCCAGGATTTGATGTTCTTGAGGGTTTAATTTTACATTTTGCTAAGGATATATTATTTTCATGGGATGGAGTCTATAGGTTTTTATAGGGATATGGGTTTAGAATATTTTGGGGAATAGGGTTTAAAGTTTTCCTTGATTGGGGGTTATATATTTTTTGGGGGTGAGATTTTAGTATTTTTTGGGTCTGATGGTCTAGGGTTTTTTTTGGAATTGAGGGTCTTCCAATTTTTGAGGCCAAGAATATATGGATTCTTAGGGATGAGATTCTAGGGATTTTAGGTATACTGGTCAAGAGTTTTTTTTAGTGTTCAGGGTCTGTGTTTTCTGGGGTCTGTGTTTCTTTTATTTATTTTGCTGAATGTCTTGGTTTTTTTTGGGGTTGAAGATCATGGATTTTTGGGCCAATGGTCAAAGTATTTTTTGGTTATATGGGTCTATGATTTTATTTACTTTGGCTATATAGTTATATTTGGATGAAGGTTTTGGTTTTTTTGTGTCATCATCTAAGTATTTTTGGGTTTTTGATATTTTTTAGGTCTCTAGGTCTAGGGTTTTTGGGTTTTTGGTATCATGTTAATTAGATAAGGGTCTAGTTTTTTGGGGGGTAGAGGGTACATGGTATTTTGGAGTATAGAAAATAGGGATTCATATGGTTTTGGGTTGAGGTATTTTTTTGGATGATGGTACATTTTTTTAGGGGATGAGGATTATGTTTTTTGGTGTATAAGGGTTTATAATACTTTAGGGATTATGGTTTATGATTCTTTGGGGAAGATGGTTTAAGGTTATTTGACGGATGGGATTTTAGTGATGTTATGGTAGTGGGATTTGGGTTTTTTATGGAGGTATGGGGTTTATTGGGATGATGGATTAGGGTTTATCAAGGGTGAGGGTTTGTGTTTTTGAGTTCTATGGTTTCAGAATTTTTGGGTCTGATGGTTTGGGTTTTTTTTGGCTAAGGGTTTGTATTTTTTTGGATGGGGTTTAGGTTATTTAGGTTTAGTGATTTAGGCTTTTAGGGATGTGGGTTTGTGCTTTTTTTGGATAATGATTTGGTGGTTTTGTGGTTTTAGTGATTGGTGTGTTCATTACATATTTTTTGGAGTTTTTTTGGTGCTGACGATATGTTGTTTTTTTTGGGATAAGGGATTGGGGTTTTTGGGGACTGATAGTTTTTTTGTTTTCTATTTGTATGAGTGGTTATGGTTTTTTGGGGATAAGTGTTTTGGATTTTTTTGCAGAAGGGGTTTTAGTTTTTGTGGGATAACTGTTTGGGGTCATTTGGGTTTTTGGGTTTTAGGTTTTTTTGGTGATCTGGGCTTGCATCTTTTAGGACTAAGGGTTTGGTTTTTTTATCCATGAGAGATTGGTGTTTTTTGTGGATGATAGTATGGGGTTTTTCATAGAAGTTGATTTCTTCCTTTTGGGGCTGAGAGCTTGTGATTTTTTGGGATGGGGGTTTTTGGTTATTTTGGGATGAGTTTTTTCATTTTTTGGCCACTATGGGTTGTGGTTTTTTGGGGATGAGGGTTTGTGTATTTTGGGGATAATGCTTTTGTGTGTTTTGGGATTGAGAAATTGGGGTTGTTTTGGGAAGAGGGTTTCTTCTTTTTTAGGGATTAATGTTTGATATTTTATTTGGCTAATGGTCTAGGGTTTTTTAGTGATGAGGGATTCAGTTTTTTATGGATGAGAGATTTGGTTAATTTGGGCTTAGATTTCGGTGTTTTGGGGATATGTGTTTGGATATTTTTTGGATTGAGGGTTTTGGGTTTATGGGAATGAGGGTTTGAGGAATTTTTAGGATTATGGAATGCAGTTTATTGGGAATGCAGTATTGGGGTTTTTTTGGGATAGTGGTTGGGTTTCTATTAGGTATGAGGGTTTCAAGTTTTTATGGATGATTTGCTTTTGGTTTTTTGGGATCAGTTATTGGGGTTTGGTGGGATAAGTATTTTGGGTTATTTTGGCTTATGTTGTTGATGTTTTTTGGGATGAGGGTTATTGGGTTCTGATGGATGAGGATTTATGTTTTTTTTTGGAAGAGGTTTTAGTTTTTTTACATAGATTGTTTTTGGATTTTTTCAGGATGAGGGTTTGGGGTTTTTTTTTGATGAAGGTATTTGTATTTTTGAGGATGAGGGTTCAAATTTCCTTGGGTAAGAGGGTTTTTCATTGTGAGGTATGTGGGTTTATTATTTTTTTTGGTGATAAGTGATGAAGGTTTTTTGGGGCTGAGGCTTTTGGGATTCTAGGGATGAGGGATTTGGTTTTTCTGGGTTTGATGTTTTATGTTTTTTTGGGGATGATTGATTTAGGTTTTTTGGGTCATATGGTTTAGTGTTTTCTAGGGTTTAGGGTTTATGGGTTTTTTTCTAAGAGATTATCATTTTTTGGATTGAGTACATTTGGTATTATGGTGTTGTGGATTAGGTTTTTTTTTTCAGGATTATTGGAATTGTGAGGATGTGGTATTTGTGTTTTATGGTCATGAATGTTTAAGGATATTTGGGAGTGAGGGTTTATGGTTTTCTAGGGATAAGGTTATAGGTTTGTGTGGAAATTTTGGATTAGGGGTTTTTAAGGTAGATGGTTTTGGGGTTTTTAGGGTTTTGGGTTTAGGGATTACATGGGATAAGGGATTATAGTTTTCTAATGAATATGGTTTAGGGATTTCTTTTGTTAAAGATTAGGGTTTTCTATGGATAAGTGTATAGTGTTTCCTTAGGCATTGGCTTTATAAATTTTTAGGGATTCATGTGAAGGGATTTCTAGGGATGATGAGATTGGGTTTTCTAGGGATAAGGGTTTAGCTTCTTCTGAATATGGGTTTTATGTTTTTTGGGGAATAGGGTTTAGATCATTCTGGGGATGAGGGTTTATGGTTTTTTTTAGGATGAGGATTGGGGTTTTTTGGGTCTATGGTTTTCTATATTTGTGGGGATAGAAGTTTAGGGTATTTTGAGGACATGGTTTTACAATTTTGTGGGTCATAGAACTCAGAGTATTCTATGGATGGGGGTTTAGGGGTTCATCGGGCCAAGGGATTAGTGTTTTCTTCAGCTCAGGGTTTAGGTTTTTCATGCGATTAGGGTTTAGTGTTTTCTATGGATATGAGTATTTGGTTTTCTAGGGAAGAGGGTACAGGGTTTTTACGGGTTGGGGGTTTTGTGTTTTATAGGGATGATGGTTTCTGGATGTTAGAGGATGAGGGTTTGGGATTTTCATGGAATGTGTTTTTTTTGTTTTTTTGGGTTTAATGTTTTAGGGCTTTTGGGGGTTGAGGGATTATAGTTTTATCATGATGACTATTTAGTTTTTTCTGGGTTTGATGGTTTGGGGTTTTATGGGAATTATTGTTTTCGGTATTAAGGGTTGAGGTTTAGTGTTTAATGTGGTTTAGGGTTTCTAGTTTTCTATGACTGAGGGTGTAGTTGTTTCTAGGGCTAACTTCTTAGGGTTTTCTGTTTTATGAGTTAAGCATTTTCTGGTTCTTAGTGTTGATGGTTTTCTAGTGATCAATATTTATGGTTATCTTAGTGCTCATTTTTTAGGGTTTTCTAGGGGTGAGGATTTTCTAGTTCTATGGCTGTAGTGTTTTCATGGGCCTCGGGTTGTGGGTTTAGGGTTTGTTTGGAATGAGGGATTTGTTTTTTCCAATATAAGTGTTTAAGGATTTCATGGGTTGTAGTTTTATGGATTTCTAAGACCAAGGGTTTTGTGTTTTATCAATATGGGGCTTTAGAAATTTTTAGGTAAAAGTGTTTCATCTTTTCTAGGAATAAGGGTTAAGTATTTCATTATGGTTATGGTTTTTTGATTTCATGGGTTGGGGGTTTATGATTTTCTATTTCTGATTGTTTGGTTTTCTCTATATTTTATGGTGATGAGGGTTTTAAATTTCAATGGGTTTTGTATTTGGTGTATTGGGGATCATGGTTTATGTTTTTTTGCTGTTAAGGGTATAAAATTATTTGGAGATGAGATTTTAATGGTTTCTAAGGATATGGGTTTTGAGATTTATAAGGTAGTGGGTTTGGGGTTTTTTATGGATTATGGTTTGCTGTATTAGTGGTATGGGGGGTTGGGGGTTTCTAGGGATACGAGTTTGTGGTTTTATAAAGATTATTGTATAGGGTTTTGATGGTCTAAAGGTTCATGGTTATCTAGGGATGAAGGTGTGGGGTATTATGGGGTAGAGGGTCTTATGTTATCTATGTATGAGGGTTTCTGATATTTTTGTCCCATGGTTTGGTGTTTTATGGGGCACAGGTTTTATTGTTTTTTGGGGTTCTCTGATCAGGGTTTGTTGGGGAATATGGTATTCCATTATCATTGGATAATGGTTTTAGGTTTTTTTTATGAGGGTTTAGGGTATGGGTTTTCAATATAAGAGGGTTTAATGGTTTTTAGGGGATGATGGATTAGTGTTTCAGGGATGTTTTCATGGGGATTTTTGGGTCTTATTATTTTTTGTTTTTTTGGGAATGATTGTTGGGGGTTTTATAAGGCATATTTTTAGGGTTTTCAGGGGATGGGAGTTTAGGATTATATGGGGATGACTATTTTTTTTTGGGATGAGGTTTTAGGGTTTTTTGGGGAAGAGGGTTTAGTGATTTCAAGGGATTACTATTTACGATTTTTTTGGGTTTAGGTTTGACTGTTTTTTCTGGAGTTTTGGGTTTATAGTTTTTGACTAAAGATTTATTTTTTTCATTGGGTGGGGTTTTTTGGTAGTTAAAGGATTAGGGTTTTTAGGGCTGTAGGTATCAGTATTTTTGGGGGTTTAGGGTAAATTGTTTTGGGACTGAGGGTTCAAATTTTTCATGGAATGTGGGGTTTATATTTTTTGGGGCATAGAATTTTGGATTTTATTGTGCTGTCAGTTTTTGATTTTCTATTGTTAATGATATATTATTTTGTTGGTATGAGGGATTAGGGTTTTCAATGGTTCAGTGTTTATTGCATTAGGGTAAGAGGGTTTTTTTCTAGGGCAACGAGTTTTATTTTGTTCAGGGTTGAGGGTTATGGAGTTTTTTTGAGATAATAGTTAAGGTTTTTCATATTTTTATGAGATTAGATTTCGTTAGGGCATTGTGATTATATTTTTCTTGGAATGAGGGTTTATGGTTGGTTTGGTGGCATTTTTTTTTGATTTTTAGGGTTCGCAGTTTACGATATTGTGGGAAAAGGGTTTCAGGTTTTCGAGGGAATAAGTTATATGGTTTTTTGGAGAAGGAGGTCTCATTTATTGTTGTTATATGGGTTTTTGATTTTCTAGGGAAGGTGATTAGGGTTTTTTGTGTTTGGGGTTATTGTTTTTTGGAGATAAATAATTATGGGATTTTGGTGAAGTTGGGTTATGGTTTTTTATGGATGATGGTTATGGGTTTTTGGGGATATGGATTTAGAGTTTTCATGGGATGAGGGTCTAGGGTTTTTTGGGGTTGAGGGTTTATATTTTTCCAAGGATGAGGATTTAGGGATATCACATATGAGGGTTTAGAGTTTTTAGGGGTGATATTTTGCGGACATGTATGAGGATTTTATAGCATATATTATGGATGAGAGGTTGAGGTTTTCTTTGGTCAAGGATTGAGGGTCTTGTGGGGAGTAGATTTTGGGGTTTTATATGGATGAGGGGTCATGATTTTCTATAGTTTAGCATCTTTTTTAGATAATTGTTTTAAAGGGATATGGGTTTAGGGATTTTTAGGTATGAGGGTTTATGGTTTTATTGGGCCGAGGGTTTCAGTTTTTCTGTGTTTTTGGTTTTTAGGGTATTCTATCATTGAGGATTTTTGGTTTTATATGGCTAATAGTTTAGGGATCTACATATTAGAGGGTATAACATTATTTGTATGAGGGATTATGGATTACTAGGAAGGGCTTCTACTGTTTTCTTTGTATAAGGGTATCTATTTTTCTAGGCTGGGGATTATGGGTTTCAATAGATGAGGGTTAGTGGTTTTTTGGGGATGAGGGTTTGTGATTTTTTTTGGATGAGGGTTTATGGTTTTTTTGGGGATTAGAGTATGGTTTGTTTGGTGGTTGAGATTTTAGAATTTTATGGGGACAATGTTTTGGGTTTTCAAGGCATGTGGATTTAGGGTTTTTGGGAATAGGTGTTTAGGCCATTCAATGGACGGTGGTTTTGGGGTTTTTAGGGCTGAGGGTTGGAGTTTTCTATGTTTTAGGAGTTAGAGGTTTTCAAGGGATAAGGTTTATGTTTTATTTTTTGACTAATAGTTTAGGGTTTAAGTAGATAAGTTCTTGGGTTTTTCGAGGGATGTGGGATAGGGTTGTTCTGGGGATAAGGGTCAACAGATTTCTGGGGCTGAGGGTATGGGGTTTTCTGGGGTTGGAGGTTTTTTCCATGAGGTTTGGTGTTAGTATATGTATGAGGGTTTAGCATTATAATGGTATAAGGGTTTAGTGTTTTATGGGGCTTGCGGTTTAGTTTTTTTTTGGGTGGAGTGTTTAGTATTTTTGTAGGTGATGCACATGGTTATCTGGGGATAAGGGTTTTGGGTTTTCTTAAGAAGAATATTTATATTTTTATTGGGAAAAGGGATTAGGATTCTTTAGAACATTGGTTTAGGGTTATCGAGGTCAAACTATTTAAGGTTTATTGGGAATATGTGTTTGATTTTTTCTAGGGATGATGATTTAGTGTTTTCAATGGAAGTGGTTTTATGGGTTTTAAGGGATGATAGTTTGTAGTTTTATTATGTTGAGTTTTATTTTATTTTATTATGGATGAGGGCATAGATATTTTTGAGACTTCAAGTTTGATGTTTTTTTTTAATGATGGTCTAGGCTCATTAGTGGATGAGGGTCTAGTGTAAACTATGGCTAGTGGTCTAGGGTTTTTTTGGAGATAAGTGTTTAGGACTATCTTGGGTTGATTGTTTTGGGTTTTTTGGTGCTCAGGGTTTTAGTTTTTCTGGAAATGAGAGTTTAGGATTTTATGGGTAGAAGGTTTTAGGGAATGCTATGAATTATGGTTTTGTTTTTTCAAGAATTGAGGGTGTTGGGTTTTCTAAGGATGAGGGTATATCATTTTTATGGTTTGAGAGTTTATAGTTTTTTGGGAATGAGGTTCTTGGGTTTTTTTTGTATTATGGTTTTTGGGTTTTTTGGGGCTGAGTGTTTTTCATTTTTAATCGATGAAGGTTTATGTTTTTTTTCCGCTAAGGGTCTAAATTTTTCTAGGGATAAGGGTTAATGGTTTTTTGGGGATGATGATATATTGTGATTTGGGACTAAGTATTTATGTTTTTTGTGGCTTCAAGAGTATAGATTTATGGGGATGAGGTTTTATGCTTTTGTGGGTTTGAGTGTTTATGATTTTATGGGTATAATGATTTAGGGTTTTCAAGGGAAGTGGGTTTAATATTTTATAGGGATGAGGGTTTAGGTTTTCCTCAGGCTATGGGTTTTTTGTTTTTATAGTCATAGGGTTTTGGGTTTTATATGGATGCGGGTTTTGGTTTTTCTAGGGCTATGTTTTGTGGTTTTCTGATGTACAGGGTTTAATATTTTTTGGGTTTGAGGATTTTGGGTTTTTTTCAGTCTAAGGATTTAGGATTTTTTAGGGTAAATGTTTTTTTGGGATCTATGATGAATGATTTTTTGGATTTTAGGGTTTAGGGGTTTGGGGAAAGTGTGTTGAGAGGGTTTTTAGGCTGAGGGTTTAATATTTTTTTGGGTCTATGAGATTAGGGTTTTCAATGGATAAGGGTTTAGGGTTTTTTGGGACTATGTGCTTAGGAAAATTTTTTGTTTACTATTTAGTTTTTTTTGGAGATGATGTATAAGGGTTCTTTGGAGATGAGGGATGAGTGGTTTTTGGGGATGAGTGTTTTGGGAATTTTTTGGATGAAGAATGATTGTTTTTTTGGGATGATAATTAAGTATTGTTTTGGGAGATGGATTATGTTTTTATTTTTATTTGGATCAAGTTTTTTTTAGAAATGAGGTTTATTATTTTTGGTGGTTGAGGGTTGCAGGTTATTTGGTGATCTAGAATTAATGTTGTTTTAGTGGTTGATGATTTAGGGAATTTTTTGGAAGATGTTTTAGGATTTTGGGGGATGAGGGTTTATGGTTTATTGCAAATGAGTGTTTATAGTTTTTGGGGACTGAGGGTTTTGGGTTTTTTGGAAGGAAGTTTGATTGATTTTTTGGGAGCTCATGGATTAGTGTAATTGGGGTTGGGGGTTAAGGGTTTTTTAGAAATGTTTTTTAGGATTTTTGTGAGGTGGTATTATGGTTATTTTGTGTATGAGGGTTTATGATTGTTTGTGGATGAGGGTTTTGGGTTTTGGGGGGATGATGTTTTTTGGATTATTAGATAATAGGGTTTAATGTTTATTTTGGTTGACTGTTTATGGTTTTTTGGGTTAAGGTTTTATGTTATTTTGGTACTTAGTGTCATGGATTTTTTATGGATGAGGGTTTAGGGATTTTTTCGGTTGATTGTTATGGATTTTGTGGTATGAGTGTTGGGGTATTTTGGCACTGAGGGTTGAGGGCTATTTGGGAATGAGTGATGATGGTTTTTTGGGACAGAGGGTTGGGAGTTTTTTGGTTACATTGTATGGTTTTTAGGGTATATGAATAATGGTATTTTTGTGACCAGCCATTTAGGTTCATTTTAGCTAAGGGTTTATTGGTTTTTGGAGATGTGGTATTGTGTAATTTTTAGATAGTGGGTTTAGGTTATTTTAGGGATATGTTTTAGTGTTTTTAAGGCTATTGGTGTTTGGTTTTTTGGGGATGAGGATTTATGGGTTCTTTTGGAAAGACATTTTATTGTTTTTTGGAACTGAGGTTTTACAGTTTTTTCATTGATATGGGTTTATAAGTTTTCTGGGATGAGTGTATAGAGTATTTTAGGAATTAAGGATTAGGTTTTATTGGTGATTTGGGTTTGGTGTTTTTGGTGATATGTTTTCATGGTTAATTGGGGTAGTGGGTTTAGGTTAACATTGGGTTTTGGGTTTTGGGTTTTTTGTTGTTGTTGATTTTTGGAATTATGTGACGATGGATTAGGGTTATTTTGGATGTTGGTTTAGAGTTTTTTGGGGTAGAGTGACTAAGGTTATTTTGAATATTTTTTTATGTTTTGGGGATAGTAGTTTTAGGGGTCTTGTAGTGGCTGAGTGTTTTTGGAATTTTTTTTCAGCTAAGGGTTTTGATGATTTTCGACCTATTTTTTTTGTGTTTTTGTGGGAATCAGGTAATTTTTATTTTGGGGATGAGGATATAAGATTTTTTTTTTTGATTCATTTGGGTTTTCTGAGTTACATGGTTTAGGGTGTTGGATTGGGTCTAAGTATTTTGTTTTTTCTCTGGTTTTGTCTTTTTTGGAGCTGAAGGATTATGGTTTTCAATAGTTGAGGGTTTTGGGTTATTTTAGAATGATGGTTTGGGGTTTTGATGGGGCTGTGGGTTGTTAATTTTCTAGAAAGGAAGGTATTGGGTTTTATAGAGTTATGGATTTAGGGTTTTCTATGGCTAGGGATTTAGGGTTTTTGGGGCGGTTTTTTGGGATTTTGGGACTAATAGTTTATAGTTTTCTATGTAAGGGTATTTAGTGTTTTTTTGTGAAAATGTATTATTATAATATAGAGTGGATGGATTATGATTATTTTGGGATAAATGCATATGGGTTTATGTGTCTGAAAATTTTGGGATATCTAGGCTTTTGTTTTTCTAGTTTTCCAGTGTACAAGGGTGGGGGTTTCTGGGGAAGAGGGTTTATGGCTTTCTTGGGATGAGGGTATATGATATTTTAATATTGAGAGTTTATGGTTATTTTGTTCTAAATTTCATCATATATATTGGTATGGGGGTTTAGGATTTTATGGGAATTAGGTATTAAAGATCTCTAGGAAAGTAGGTATATGTTTGTATAGGTTTGAGGGTTTATGGATTTCTGTGCCGCAGTCTTAGGGATTTCGGGGGATGTGGTTTTATGGTTTTCTAGGGCTGAGGGTCTAATGTTTTTTTGGCCTAAAGAAATAATGTTTTCTGGGGATTTGAGATTAATTTTTTATATGGATAAGAGTTTTGGATTTTCTATTTTGGAGAGTTTAGGGTATTTTGGGGCTAACATTTTCAGGTTTTCTCCAGATGAGGGTTTTAGGTTTTCAATATCATATGAACTAAGGGTTTTTGTCATAGTGGGTTGAGGTTTTTCTAGGTCAGTGGTTTAAGGGTTTTCCCATGTTAAGTGTTTATGTATTTTTAGATATGAGGGTTTATGTTTTAATGGGGATGTTTGTTGGTACTTACTATAGTTAAGGGTTTGTTATTTTCATTGGATGAGGGTTTAATGATTTTTGGGGAGGAGGGTTTGACTTCTTTTGTGGATGATGGTTTATTCATTAATGGTTTAATGTTTTTAGGTATTTTTTGGGATGAGGGATTAGTTTTTTAGGGGATAAAGGTTTATGTACTTTTTGGGATGAAGGTTTTGTGTCCTATAGGGCTATTGATTTATGATTTTCTAGTGATAATTGTTCATATTGTTTTATGGATGGTTATTTAGAATTATGTGGGGCTGAGGGTGTAGTATTTTCAAGGGAGGTAGTTTTAGGGTTTTCTATTAATGAGTTATTAGGGCTTCATTAGGATGAGGATTTTGGATTTTATGGGGATTTAGTTTTAAAGTTTTCTATGGAAAGGGGGTTATGGATTTGTGGGGCTGTGTATTTAGTGATTTATAGTGAGAAGGGTTTAGAATTTTATATGGTGTGGGTTTTAGGTTTTTTGGGCCTTAGAGATTATGGATTTCTAGGGATAATGGTTTAGTTTTTTTTAGAGTTGAGGGTTAACAGTTTTCTATGGATATGGTTTTATGGTTTTCTATGGTGGAAGAATTAGGGTTTTCTAGGTATCTAGAATTAGGGTTTTCTAGGGCTCAGGGCATAGAGTTTTCTAGATAACAGGGTTTATTGATTTTAGTGGATGAGAGAAAAAGGTTTTCTATGGCTGAGATTTTAGTTTTCTTTAGGGATAGTTTTTTATATGGGATTGTGGTTCACATTTTTCTAGGGATGATGATCTAGGGTTATTTAGAGATGAGGGGTTATGGTTTTTTTTTGGAGAATAGGAATTAAGGTCTTATAGGATTGAGGGTTTAGGAAATTATGTGGATAAGATTTTATAATTTTTTGGGATTCAGGGTCTATTATCTTAAAGGGATGAAGGTTTTATTTTTTATGTCGTAAAGGGTATATGGTATTTTGAGGATGTTGTTTTAGGGTTTTCTTAGGATGAGGTTTTAAGGATTTATAAGGATGTGGAATTCGTTTTATCTGGGGAATCCAATTTATGTTTTTCTAGGGCTGAGGGTTTATAGTTCTTTATGGGTGATGGATTCAGATTTTCTAGGAATGAGGGTTTAGCGTATTATTGGGATGAGGGGTTATAGTTTTGGCTATGAAGGTTTACTATTTTCTGAGGATGAGGATATAGGTTTTCTTTGGACTGCAGTTTTGGGTATCATGGGGATGATGGATTCAGATTTTTTGGCCAAAGGTTTTAGGTTTATTGATCAATGAGGATTTTTGATTTTCTAGGGATAATGTTTTATGGTTTTTAGGGCTTAATTTATAGATTTTTCTAGTTCTAAGGGTTTACAGTTTATTGGGGAAGTTAATTTAGTGATTTCTAGGGATGTGGGTTTAGGGTTCTCTATGGATGAGGGTTAAGGTTCTTATGGGGTTGATTGATTAGAGTTTTATATGGATGAGGGTTTAGGGTTTTTTTAATAAGGGAGCATGATTTTCAATGGATGGGGGATTAGGTTTTTCATGGGATAATGGTTAAGGTATTTTTGTGGATAACAGTTTTTTGATATTAGGGGTTATGGTTTTAGGGTTTTCAAGTGGAAGAGGGTTTAGTGTTTTTGGGGGATAGGGGTTGGGGGTTTCATGGGGATAAGGGTTTAGGGTTTTCTCTTTATTAGTGTCAAGGTTTTTTATGGATAAGCTTTAGGGTTTTATTGAGGTGATGCATTAATGATTTTTGGGGCTCAGTGTATAGGTGCAAACGATGGTTTGGGGGTTACTAAGTATAGAGTTTAGGATTCTATGGAGATTAAGGATTAGGATTTTCAATGGAATAAAGTTTATGGTTATTTTGGTTTTTGGCTTTATGTTATTCTATGTATATTACATTAGTGTTTTCTAGGTCAATGGGATTAGGGTTTTTTATGATTAGGGTCTGGGGTTTTCTAGGGATATTGGTTTATGGTTTTCTAAGGCTCTTGGTTTAGAGTTTTCTAGGTCATTGGGTTTAGGGTATTCCAAGGAAAAGTGAAAAGGGTTTTTAGGGGTTGTGTGTTTATTATTTTCTAGGTATATAATGGTTAATGTTTCTATAGGGATGATTTTTTATGGTTGTCTAGGGTTGGGGGTTCAGGGATTTGTGGTGCCGAGAGGTTAGGGTTTTCGGGGAAGGGGATTTAGAGTATTTTGGTGATGTGGGTGAAGTTTTTTTTCGAGGATGATTATTTATTTTTTGTTTAGGTTTAGGGACTATTTTTTTATTAGAGTTATGTTAATTTTTTTTTTGCGTTTGAGGGTTTAGTGATATTTGTGGATGAGGGTTTATATTTTTCTAGGGGGGTTAGGGGTTTTTGGGATTTTGGGTTTAGAATCTTTTGAAGATTAATATTTAGGGGGAATTGGTGGTGATTAATTATGGTTTTTTTGAACTAAGGGATTTTGATTTTTTTGGTACCATGGTATTATGGATTTCATATGAATAAGGGTTTAGGGTTAATTTCGATGAGGTTTTAGGGTTTATTGGGATGGGGGT
Source organism: Viscum album (assembly GCA_963277665.1). Classification (NCBI taxonomy): domain Eukaryota; kingdom Viridiplantae; phylum Streptophyta; class Magnoliopsida; order Santalales; family Viscaceae; genus Viscum; species Viscum album. The sequence continues at coordinate 593,157,094 of OY728137.1, read as the reverse complement.
TTAATAATTTTTTGGGATGATGTTTTACAATTTTTTTGGGGCTATGGGTTTAGGGTTTTTTTAGAGTTTAATTTTTTTGGGTCAAAGGGATTAAGGTTTTTTTGGGTGTTGAGTTTATAGAATTTTTTTATGAGTTTTTATGTTTTACTGGCTGTGGGTTCGGGTTTTTTTGGGGGATATAGTTTTATGGTTTTTGGGGGTTTAGGATTTAGGTAATATATAGGGATGAGGGTTTAGGGTATATTTGGGTAGATGGTTTTGTGTTTGTTTTTTCTGGTGAGTGTTTTACTGTTATTTGTCTATGAGAGTTTATCATTTTCTAGGGATGAGGGGTTGTGGTTTTTTTAGGCTGAGGGTTTGTTGTATTTGGTGGATGAATGTATAGTGGTGTTAGGGAATGTGGTTATTGGGTTGCTATGGATGAGGATATACTCTTTTTAAGCTATGGATTTATGGTTGTTGGGAGCTTAAGTTTTAGGGGTATTTTGGAATAAGGCATTACGTTGTTTTGGGGATGAGGGAATAATGTTTTTTGAAGAAAAGGATTTAAGTTCATTGGGAATAAGTTTTTGAGGTTTTTTATAGATAATTTATTAGTTTTTTTAGAATAGGGGTTTAGGGTTTTTTGGGTCTAAGGAATTGGTGTTTTGGGTTTGATCATTTAGGTTTTTTTGGGGCTAAGGGTTTAAGGGTTTTTGGTTGAGGGTTTAGGGTTTTTTAAGTCTGGTTGATGATGGTTTTTTGGTGATGCGTGAAGAGGATATTTTGGGGATGATGAATTATTGTTCTATGTGATGTAGGGTTGAGGGTTTCTTGGGTTTTAGGGATGATGATTATTTTTAAGTGAATGTTGATGGTTTCAAGTGAAGATTGTTGAGAATTTTTAAGGATTAAGTGTTTTGTATTTTTTGTGGTGTTGAGTTCATGGTTTTCTAGGGTTGATGTATCAAGGATATTTAGGATTGATGGTATAGGGTTTCATGCGGATGAGGATTTAGGGTTTAAGGGGTCAGAGTTTAGGTTTTTTATGTCTGGATTGTGATTTTTAATTACATTGGTTTTACTGTTATTTGGGGATTAGGTTGTACTGTTTCTTTGGATGATGGGGTAGGGTTTTTGGGGCTTTAGGGATTTGTGTTTTTAGGGGCTGAGTGTATAGGGTTTTTTTGGTGACGCGAGATTATGTTCTTTTAGTGATATCTGTTTTTGTTTTATTAGGCTAAAGGTTTAGGTTTTTTTGGGGGTCAGAGTTTACAGATTGTTTGTGTTGAGGGTATAGAGTTTTTTTGGGCATAGGTTATTGTGTTTTTAGTACTATGTGTTTTCAGTTTTTGGGACCAATGGATTAGGGATTATTATAGATGGATTTTTTGGGAATTCTGGGGTTATTGGTTTAGTTTTTAGTGGGTAAACGGTTAAAAAAATTTAGGGATGAGAGTTAAGGATAATTTGGGGCTCTTATTGTAGGGTTTTTGGTGGATGATAGTTTAGGTTTGTTTGAGGCTATTAGTGTTTGGTTTCTTGGACAGAGGGTTGAGGTTTTTTTTGGGGATGATGGTTTATGGGTTTTAGAACAAATGGTTCAATGTTTTGGTGGGGTATGGTTTACTGTTTGTTGGGAGTGAGGATTAAGGGTATTTTGGTTGTGAGTAGTGAACATTTTTTAGGGATGAGGGATTATGGTTTTTTTGGGATAGAAGGTTGGGTGTCTATTGGGGCTGAGTGTGGAGTAAAATTTAGGGTTGATTCTTGAGGGTTTTTTTGGTGCTGATGGTTGTTGATTTATTGCAATTGGGGTTGGGGATATATATTTTATGAGGGTTGAGGATTATTTAGGGGTGTGTTATTAGGTTTTTTTTGTTTTCGGTGGTTTTGTGTTTTGAAGGAATACGGGTCGGTGTATTCTAGGGGTAATCATTGAGGTTTTTTTGTGGTAGAGCATTCCGAAATTCTAGTAGATGAGGGTTAAGGGTTTTTATGGATGAGAGTAAATAGGATTTTGGGTTGATTTCAAAGTTTTTATGGGGGATGAGGGCTTAAGGATTTTAGGGGATGATGGATTATATTTTTAGAGGATGGGTTTACAGTTTTTTAGGGCTGATGGTTTAGTTTTCTTTTATGACTGATGTTATACACTTTTCTGGGAATATGTGTTTCTGGATATTAGGGTAGAAGGGTTATGGGGTTTTGGGTATTTTGGGTAAGGTTTTGTTGTTGGTGAGGGTTTATGGTTTTATGTGGTGATGGATTAAGGTTTTTTTGGGAATATAATTAAGTTATATTTGGATTATATGACATGAGAAAATTTAGTGATGAAAAATTTGGGTTTTCTTGGGTTGGAGGTTTAGGATTTTTTGGGGTTTAAGGTTTTGTCTTTCTTCAAATGACTATTTAGTGTTTTTTGGGCTGAGCATTGAGGGTCTTATTAGATGAGGGTTGACAGTTTCTTAGTGATCTGGGTTAGTGGTTTCTTGGGGCTATGATTTTTGGGTTTCTTAGGTATAAGGGTTTTGGATTTTATGGGGATGCAGTTTTAGTGTCTTTTAGGTTTGAAGGTTTAGTGTATTTTGGTACTAGGGGGTGATCATTATTTTTGAGATTATGGTAGATTATTTTGGTGGATGAGGGTTGAGGGTTATTTGTGGGATGACAGTTGAAAAGTTTTAGGGGATGTGGTTTGATGTTTTTTGGGATACATGTTTTCATTTTTTGGGGGGAGGGTTGAGATTTTTTGGGGAATAAGATTGAGTGTTATTAGGGATAATATTTGAGGGTTTTTTGGGGCTGAGTTATGAGGTTTTTTTGTGCTTATTATTTAGGTTTTTTTGGGATGAGGGTTGAGTGTTTTTTTAGGATGCGAGATTAAGGTTTTTTGGTGTTGATGTTTGGGATTTTTTTGGAAGATAGGGGAGGGGTATTTGAGGATCAATGATGTGGGGTTTTGAGGGTTATAGTTGATGATTTTGGGGAATATTTTTTATGGTTTTTTGGGGATATGGGTTGACGGTTTTTTGAGGCAGAGTGATGAGTAATTTTTCGGGCTAATGGTTGTGTGTTTTTTGGGTCTTAGTGTCAAGTGGTATTTTTGGATGGAGGGTTTAGGGTTCATTGAATTTAATGGATGAAGGTTTTTTGGGGTTGACTGTGGAATAATTTTTTAGGGAGGCGGGTTGAGGTTTTTTGGGGCTGATGGATTAGGGGTTGTTGAGATAATGTTTTAGTATTTTTTAGGATGGAGGGTTTAATGTTTTTTGGACATGTGGGTTTAGTATTTTTTGGGGAACATTTATTAGTTTTTTTAACACAATTGTTTTAGGGTTTTTTGGGGCTGAGGATTTTGGGTATCCTGGTTTTGTGGGTTTATAGTTTGTGTGGATGCTGATTTATGGTTTTTTGGGGAAGACTATTTTAGGTTTTCATGGGTTGAGGGTTTATGGTTTTTTAGGTCCGAGGGTTTAGGACTTTTCGGAACAAGGCTTTAACATTTTTTATGGATGTGGGTTTACTATTTTTTTGGAGTTGAGGGTTTATAGTTTCTTGGGATGAGGCATTATTTATCGTAGGGGATAAGGGTTAATGGTTTTTCTGGGATGAGGGTTTAGGGTTTATTGATTTTGAAAGCTTAGGGTTTTCTGGGGACATGGGATTTTAGTTTATTGTAGCTGAGTGTTTATGATTTTTTGGGCTGAGGGATTATATTTTTTTGGATGAGGAATTAGTGAATTTTTAGGATGAGGTTTTGTGGTTTTCATGTTTGTGGGTTTGGGTTTTTTTGGCATTATGGTTGTTGGGTTTCTGGGTATAAGGGTTTAGGGTTTTTTGGGTATGCTGGTTTAGGATTTTTTGGGGATGGGGATTATAGTTTTTGGGGGATAAGGTTTTAGGGTTTTTTTGGGATGATTGTTTATGAATTTTTTCTATTAATTTAGTTATTTTTTTGGGGATTATTAGGGTTTTTTTATATTTAATGGATTATGTTGTTTTCGAGATAGGAGAATAGGGTTAGATGATATGTAGTTTTAGAGTTTTTTGGAATAAAGGGTTTGTTGATTTTGATTAGGGTTTTTGTTATTTTTTTATGAGTGTTTAGGGTTTTTGGGGATTAAGATATTTGGTTTTATTGGGGATTATGATTGATGATTTATTTGGGATATAGGTTAATGGTTTTTTATTGATGTTGTTTTGGGGTTTTTAAAGGATGAGTGTTTAGATTTTATGGGGTAGAGGGTTGGGTCTTTTTTGGGTCATAGGTTTGAAGGTTTTTTGAGAATATGGGTTTAGGATTTTTTGAGAGATAGTTTAGTGGCTCTTAAGTCTGATTATTATGGATTTTTTGTGGATGATGGATGTTGGGTTTTCATATCTGAGGACTGAGGATTTTTTTGTGTATGAATGTTGAGGGGTTTTTCCTGGATACATGTGTGAGGGTTTTTTTGGAACTGTTGTTTGATGGGTTTTTTCTACCCAAGGGTTGTGGATTCTCAAGTGCTGAAGGTTGAGGGTTTTCTAGGGACCAAAATTGAATGTTTTAGTGGCTGACGGTTGATGTTTTTTTTTGATTTGGGGTTGAGGGATTTTTGGGGATAAGGTTTGATGGTTTTTTGCGGATGATAGTTGATGGATTTTTGGGAATGTTGGTTGAGGGTTTTTCAAGGCTGTGTGTTCAAGGTTTTTAGGGGCTGGGCATTGGGGGAATTTTAAGGATGATGGTTTCTTATCATTAGGATCTAGTGATGAAGATATATTGGTGCTGAGTTTTTTAGTTTATTTAGGGCTCATATTTGAGGTTTTATAGGATGAGGGTTTAGGGTTTTATGGATAATTGTTATGTATTTTTTCAGTTAGGGTTTTTTTTGGGGGATAAGGGTTGAGGATTTTCAAGGGTAGGGGATTAGGGTTTTTTGGGGTAGGCAGTTGAGTGGTTTTTGGGACTTAGGATGAGGTTTTTAAAGGACTGGGGGAGGGGGGTTCAGTTTTTTGTTCATGGTGTTTAGGGTGATTATGGATGATGTATTATAGTTTTTTGAAATTAAGGTTAATGGTCTTCTTGGGATAGGGGTTTATTGAATATTGGGTACGCATGATAATTTTTGTTTGGGTCCTAGGATTTTGAATTTTTAGGGGTTTGTGAATGAGTGTTTTTGGGGAAGGGATTTTATGATTTTTAGTGATGTGGGTTTAGGGGTTTTATGGGGATGAGGGTTGATGGTTTTTTGGTATGTGGGTTCAATTTTTTTAATGGTTGAGGATTCAAGGTGTTTTGGGGATGAGGCTTCAATGTTTTTTGGGACTGGGGGTTCAAGGGTTTTCCAGGATGTTTGTTAAGGGTTTTCATTAAGAGTATGATTTGTCATTTTTGGGGCCTAATGGTTTTTGGTTTTGGGGGGATGAGAGATTTTTTGGGGGATGAGTGTTCAGGGATTTTGGGGATTGGGGTTCTTGGGTTTTTTTATGAGGGTTTACGGATTTTTCAGGATGAAAGATTAATATTTTTTGTTGATGCGATTTTAGGGTTTTCATTCCCCTATGAGATCAATGTTATTTGGGGATAAGGGTTTATGGTTTTTTTCTAATGAGTATTTATAATTTTTTGGGGTTCATAGTATAGATTTCGGGGTATGATCAGAGTGTTGAGTTTTGTCTTCATTGTTTGGTGGAGGTTTTGATAGGTGTACGGTTTTGGGTTTATTTGGTTGAGGGTTGAGGTTTTTTTGTTGTTGTGGGTTCATTGGGGATGATGGTATATGGTTGATGGTTTTGGGGGGATTTGGGATTTGTTTTTTTTGGGGGGTTGAGGTTTTATAGTTTTTTCATCTATTGATTTTGGGTTTTTTTGTTGATGAGAATTTTAAATTTTTAGTGTTCAAGGATTACGGTTTTTTGATATGAGGTTTTAGGGCTATTTGGAAATAATGGAATAGAGTTTTGTAGGGATAAAATTTTATGTTTTTTTGGGTCTAGGTTTTAGGGGTTATTAAGGATTTTGGATTAGGTATTTTTTTCGACTGCGAGTTTTGGGGTTTCGAGTGATGAGGGTTTAGGGTTTTGGGGGATGTGTTTTTAGGGTTTATTGGGATCGAGGGATTGTGGATTTTTTGGCTAAAGGGATTTTGGTTTTTTGGGCTGATAGGGTTTTGGATTTATTTCGCTATGGGTATAGGGTTTCATGGTCCTGAGTTATTTGGTTTTTAGAGCTGACATTTAATTTTTTAGATAATGGTTTTGGATATTTTGGAAATGAGGGTTTATGGTTTTTGGGGATGTGGGTTTAGTTTTTCTTTTTGTAGGTGATTTATAATTTTTAGGGGATTATTGTTTAGGATTTATTGGGTTTAGGGTTTTCTAAGGAAGAGGGTTTATGGTTTCTTTGGGCTGGGGTTTCAGGGTTTATGGGGTTGAGGGGTTAGGGTTTTTCAGGGATAATGGTTGAGTGTTTTTTTGTGGATGAGTGTTTAAGGCTTTTTTTGGAGGATGATAGTTTATGGATTTCTTGGACATGCAGCTTTAGATGATTTGGATTCTAAGGGGTTATGGTTTTTTGGGGTGAGGGTTTTGTTATTTTTATTTAATGGGTTAGGTTTTTTGGGACTACATGTTTAGGATTTTTTTGGATGGGGGTTCCAGTTTTTTATGGGCTATGAGTTTAGTGTTTTTCAGTACAAGGGTTGAAGGTTATTTGGGTGTGAAGGATGAATGTATTTTTATGTCCAGTGGTTAATATTTTTTTGGGATGTGGGATGAGTGATAGTTTTTTTTAATGAAGGATAATTATAATTTGTGGCTGATGGATTGTGGTTTTATATGGTAGATGGTTGAGAAAATTTTCAGGCTATGCGTGGAGAGTATTTTGTGAAAGAATGTTCAGAATTTTTTGGCATTTAGCATTGTATAATTTTTTCAAATAGTGGTTTGAGTGTTTTGGGGGTTGTGGGTTTAGTGTTTTGGGGGGAATAGGTGTAAGGATTTGCGAGGGATGTTGATTGACTATTTTTTGGGACTAATGGTTTTGTATTTTTAGGTTGAGGATTCATGGTTTTTTGGGGTTTGGTGTTATGGATTTTTTTTGTGTAATATGGAATATGATTTTTTAGGGATAATGGTTTAGTTTTTTTGGGATGTGGTTTTATGGTTTTGGGAGGTGAGGGTTTCCATTTTTTTGGACTTGGGTTTAGGTTTTTTGGGGTGAGGTTTTTAGGTAAAATATGGTTTAGTTTTCAAGGTTTTTTTATGATAGTAGTTTTGGGTTTTTGGGGATGGAAGGTTTATGGTGGTTTGGGGATGAGGGTTCAGGATTTTTTAGGGATAAGAGAATATTATTTCTTAGAGATAAGGGTTTTTATTTTTTTGGGATGACACTTTATAGTATTTTGGGGTTATGAGTTTAGGGTTTTTTGGAGATTATGGGTGAGGCATGTTTTGTGGATGATGGTTGGGGGGATTTTTGGTGATGAGTGTTGAGGATTGTTTTGGGTGAGGGTATAGGGTTTTTTGAGGGTGTGGGTTTAGTGAGGGTTTTTTAGGTCTGAGTGTTGAGGGTTTTTAGGTAAACAAATTATAGTATTTGGGATAAAAGGATGATATTTTTTTGTATGATGGTTGGTGTATTTTTTCTCTAGAGGGTTGAGCATTATTCGAGACATAGGTTAGAGGGTTTTGGGGTTCAGTTTTGAGTGTTTTTTAGAACCGAGTGTGGGTATATTTATAGGGTACATGGTTGATGAATTTTTGGGGCTGAGGCTATAGAGTTTTTTTAGAACGACTGTTTAGAGGCTTTTTGGGGATGAGGTTTGATGTTTTTTTGGGGATGAAGGTTGAGGGTATTTTTGGACTGATGGTTCAGGGTTTTTGGTTCGGCGATTATGGGTTTTTTCTAGACGATGGTATAGGGCCTTTTTAGATGAGGGTTTCTGGTTTTTTGGGGTGTTCTGTTTTAGGTTTTTTTGTTTTAGCTTTTAAGTGGTTGTGGGTTTTATTTTTTTAGGGGAAGAGAGTTTATGGTTTTTTAGGGATTAGGGTGTAGGATATTTTGCGGCTGAGTGGTGAGGGATTTTAGTAGATGTGGGTTGAGTGATTTTGGGGGATAAAGGTATATAGTTTTTTTGGGGATGAGATTTTAGGGTTTCTCCGGGATGATGGTTTAGGATTTTTTTTGTGGATGAGGTTTTAATATTTTGGGGGGATGAGGGTTTAGGTATTTTTAGTGATGAGGTATTATAATTTTTTGGGGATAGGAATTTTAGGTTTTGGGTATATGGGTTTTGATATTTTTATGTAGATGGTTTAGGTTTTTTTTATTCTTAGGGTTTAGTGTATTTTGGGGATGATGGTTTAGAATTTATTAGGACTGAGGTTTGATGTTTTTTGGGGGGTAAGGGGTTTTTGAGGTAATGTGTTAATTGATTATTTGTGATTTTGAATGATTTGTTTTTGGGAATGAGGATTGAGGGTTTTTTGCAGTTGAGGGATGAAGGTTATTTGGTTCGTTGGGATGAGTTCTTATTGGGGTTGAGTATTGATGGTTTTTAAGAGAGAGTTCTTATAGATTTATAGGGTAGAATGATTTTTTGTTATTTGGGTTGAGGGTTGAGGGTTTTTTGGGTCAAAGAGTTGAGGGTTTTTGGGGGTTAATGGTTTAGAGTTTTTTGGGATGAGGGTTTATTGACTAATAGGATGGGGGATTTTTCTTTATGTGGGTGGAAATTTAGGGTTTTTTTGTATATGTGGGTCTATGATATTTTGGGGATAAGGTTTTAGGGTATTTTTATGACGGCGTTTTATTGTTCATTGGGAATGAGGGGTTTTTCTATTTGGGGGTTGATGGATTTTTTTGGGGGTGAGGGTTGATTGTAATTTATAGATGAGGGTTTAGTATATCAATGGGATGAGGGGTGATGGTTTTCTAGTGCGGAGGGTTTATGTTATGAATGGGGAGTAGTTTTTAGTTTTTTGGGGCTAACGGATTATGGATTTAAGGGATAAGGGTTTTGGGTTTTGTGGCTGTGTGTTTAGGGTTGTCTACGACAGAGGGTTTAAGAATTTTTGTCAATGAGGTTTTTTGTTTAATTGTTTTTTGAGGATGATGATTAATTTTTTAGGGATAAAAGATTAATGGTTTTTTGGGAATGAGGTTTTAGTGTTTTTTGTGTGGCACGTTTAAGGTTTTTGGGGTGTGATGGATTATGGTTTTTTTGTGCTGACGGTTGATGGTTTTTTGAGGCTAAGGTTTTACGGTTTTCTGAGGTTGGTGGATTAAAATTTTTGGGGGTGGGGGTTTAGTTTTTTTTTTGGGGCTTAGGGGGTAGAGGTTTTTAGGGGTGAGGGTTTAGGTTTTTTTGTGCCGACATGTTTAATATTTTTTAGGCTTGAGGTTTTATAGTGTTTTTATGGTTAAGGTTTAGGGTTCAACGGGGATAAAGGATTATTGTTTTTTGGGGATGATGGTTTAGGTTTTATTATATCTTGTGATTATATTTTTTGGGTATAGGGGTGTATGATATTGTGGGATGAGAGTTATTTTTTTTGAGGGTGAGGGATTATTTTTTGGAGATAGGAATTTCTATTTTCTTAGGGCCGAGTTATGAGGTTTTTCTGTCAAATTGATTTTTTATTTTGGGGCCTGATATTTTAGGGTTTTTGGGAGATGAGGGTTTACAATTTCTTGGAGGTGGGTGTTTAGGGTTTCTTGGGGAAGCGTTTTTTAGGATTTTGGGGATTGAATGATTAGAGTTTTTTTGACCAAAGGGGTTATGGTTTTGTGGGGTTAGGGTCTATCATTTTTGTCCATCAGGGTTTAGAGTTTTTGGTGTTTCAAGTTCTTTATGTCTTAGGGATTAGTTATTTGTAGGGATTATGGTTTATTGTTTTTTCATGGTTGAGGGTTTTAAAGGTTTTGTGGTAGTGGTTTTAGGGTGTTCTAGTGTAATAATTTAGGGTATTTTGGGGTTAGGGATTTTGGGTTTTTTGGTGGATGAGATATTAGGGTTTTATAGGTTGATGGTTTAGAGATTTTCTTGCTGAGTGTTTAGGGTATTTTGGGGATTGAGGGTTGATTTTTATGGGATGAGTTTTGAGGGTTTTTTTAGGTGATGGATGAGTTTTTTGGGGTACGATGGATCATTTTTTATGAGTATGAGTGTTGATGTAGTTTTGTAACTACGGTTTGAGTGTATTTTTATGCTAAGGGTTTAGTTTTTATTGGGGTGATAGTAGAGGATTTTTTGGGGATGATGGTTGAGTGTTTATTTGGCACTGAGGGGAGAGGTTGTTTTGGGGTTTATGGTTGCAGGTTTTGAGGGATGATGGTTGATGGTTTTTTGGGGATGGTTTTTGATGATTTTTTGGGGATATGGGTTGAGTGGATTTTTAGGATGATGTATGAGGATATTTATGGGATGTGGGTAGGGGTATTATGGCTGATATATTTTGTTTTTTGGGGCTGAGGATTTATGGAATTTTTAAGACAAGCATTGAAGTTATTTGGGGCGTAAGGATTGAGGGTTATTGGGGGATGAGGGTTGAGGATTTTTTTGGGGTTGATGGTTGATTGTCTTTTTTAGTAGGTGGGTCACGTTTTATTTGTGTTTTTGGGAGTTTTTTTTTATGATATTTGTTGAGGTTTTTTTGAGGAAGGGGATGAAGGTATTTTAGGGATTAGGGTTGAGGGTTTTTTGGAAGATGGGGTTGAGGGTTTTCTTCTGACTGAGGGAATAGGTTTTTATGGGGCTTATGTGTTGATGGATTATTAGTGTGGAGGGTTGGGGTTTATCTGGGGCTAAATTATGTGTAAACTTGGGGTTTATGGTTTTTTGGGGCATTGCATTGATGTTTTTTTTGAGTTTTCGGTTGAGGGGTTTTTTTGGGACACTAGTTAATGGTTTTTAGGGGATGGGGTTGATGGTTTTTTAATATATGGATTAGGTTTATAAAGGATTGCGGTTGAGGGTTTTTTTTGGTTTTGTGGGTTTAGAATTATTTGGTGCGGGGTTTTTATGTTTTTTTGGGCTTGTGGTTTGGGTTTTTTTTTGGGCTACATGTTTTCGGTCATTAGGTTCTGGGGACATAGGAATTTTTGTGGGTGTGGGTGTAGGTTTTTTGGGATCAGGTGTTAAATGCTATTATAGGGTTGTGGGTTTATCTTTCTTTTTGTATTGGGTTTCATGGTTATTTTTGTATTAGAGATCATGGTTATTTTGGGGCAAAGGGATCAGTTTTTTTGAGACTAAGGGTTCATTGTTTTTTTGGATAAGGGTTAATGGTTATTTAGGGAATACGATTCAGGGTATTTTAGTGATGAGGGTTTTGGGATTTTTTTATGAGGTTTTAGGTGTTATGTGTACGATGATTCATGGATTATTGTGGCTAATAATTAAGGGATTTTGAGTTGAGGATTCAAGGTTCACAATTTTTTTGTGCTAATGGTTTAAGAATTTTTGAGGTTTATTATTTATGGGATTTAGGGATGTTGATTTAGGGATTTTTGGGGCAGAGGGTTCATGGTTTTCTGGGGCTGTAGGTTTATAATTTTATTAGGTTTATGGTTCTTGGTTTTTTTGGGTAGATGGTACTGGGTGTTTTGGTTTTGAAGGTATCTGCTTTTTGGGGATAAGGGTTTAGAGATTTCTGGGCCTAAGGTTTCAATTTTTTTTGGGCGTGGTAGTTTAGTGCAATTATGTTTTGGGGATTAAGGATTTTTTTAATGAGGTTTAAAGTTTTTTTGGGGTCAGGTTGTTTAGTTTTGTTAGGGTAAGGAATTTATCAATTTTGGGGATGTGGGATCATTGATTTTTATGGATTATGTATTAGAGTTTTCTTGGGGTTGAGGAATTAGGGTTTTTTGGATTATATGGATTAGGGTTTTTTATGGCCAGTGGTTCAGGGTTTTTGGTGCTATGGTTTTAGTGTTTATGCTGTTGTGGGTTCTTGGTTTTTGGGGCTTAGGGTTCAGTGTTTTTTTGGGATGAGGGTTCATCGTTTTTTGGGGATGGGAGAGGAGAGTTTTTTGGGGATACGAGATGAGTGGATTTGGGGTTGTGGGTGTAGGGTTATTTTTGGATGAGGGTTTAGGTTTTTTTTGGATATGGGTTTGGGTTTTTTTGGGGATGATGTTTTTTATGTTTTTAGTGATGAGGGTTCATGGTTTTAGAGGGATTAAAGATTAGGGTTCATATATGGTCCCAGCCTTAAACCTAACTTAATATTGAATTAAATGTATAATTCACATTGAGGATATTTTTAGGTTTAGAGTGTTAGAGAATTAGTACATAACTTTTACATCTCAAAAGATTACAATGTGGACACTTCTACATAGTTTCCATTTTTTTACAAAACTTGAACTCTTGAAAAAAAGAGTCATGTCTAGTTCCATGTTTAAGACAGCATGAATTTTCCTTGATCCCATCCTTGACCCTATTCCACATTATGTCCTATGAAAAACATTTAATAAACTTGGGATGAGTATAAAAATCTTAGTAAGGGATACACAAAGATGGAAAACTATTAGTTTTTTTCAAAAAAAAAAGTTAAACCATGAATACTTTATCATAAGTAATACTTTTTACCTTTATGAAGCATTAAATACTATTCACTAAAAAAGATCATTACTTACCCTTTGGTAAACAAAATATTACCATAAAACTCATATGAAGAAAACATAACATATAAAGGTATCTTGGGACATAGACATACTTAAATGTAATAACTATACGGTCGAATTTCACACATATCACTCAATGGATTATCCATACGGCCTACTTCCATACCAAATGCATTGGAGGTTATAATGTAACCACATGTCCTGGTATTCACGGCACCACCCGTCATTTGGTTTATCATGTAACCACCCATCAAATATCCAAATACCATTATAGAATCAATAGACATAAAACTAATATAAACGAAAGAAAACATTTCCATATTTCAATCAAAATATATCACTTAAATATATTGACTTAACAAATCCATTATCAAAACCATTTTCATTACCAAAATATATAAAAGAGTATATGGTATTTATTTTCTTTTAAAAAACATTACGACTTGTTGAGAAAGACAAAGATCAAATAATACTCCCAACGGAGGAAAAGGTCTTTATCACTGCTTAAGTTAAAAGAAAAATTCCTTTTTACAATTTAGTAAAATGATTTGTAGAAAAAGAATCCATTTGAAAGGTCAAGGGTGTTTATACAGCATATAAAATAAAGTCGTGTATTAAAAAAATATGCATCAATGAAATGAGATTGAGACGAAGTCCCTTACCTCATGTCTGACTAGCCTTGACCATTCTTTAATCTCCTGAATAATAAACTAAAGTAAATTTCTACTTGCTTAAGAACCTTTTCCAAGTTTATTATTCCTTTTATATCATTTATTATCATGTTATAAACATTATGTAATCATTTAAGTTAATAATGTTTGTTTTCTCGATATTTGGTACTTGAGTAAAAAATGAACACCTTATATTTACAAGTTGTCCATGTGGTCAATAGTCTATTATATCTGGAATGAAATTAATTATTTATATATAATATATATTATATATATCCATCATATACATGTATTTCTAAAAGTACATAACATTTAGAGGTAAGAAATGAAATGCACCATTCATGGAGACGGTAAGTCATACATACGCATGAACGCTACTTCCATTTCTATTTCATATTTAACGGTATTGAAACATAATAATACATAGTAGTATTATAATTCCAGTATTTTATCATATATAATATCATTAAATATATCCTTTATATGTTCCACATATGGTATGAATGAGTCATATCACTTTGAGGGAGCAGTAGTCCGCTCATCCTCGAATGCAATTATCGTGTTTACCCGTAATGGAAACCATAAAGGTATTCTATAAATGGAAATTACAGAAGTATAAATAAAACATAAAAACATATATCATATATAAATACAATTCCATCATAATGGCCACCATGAGAGGCGGTAAGAGGTAATTGAACAATCATCGTTTCGTGAGGCGTTAGTTTTCCATCCGCAGAAACATTATGTTTTTCACTAATTAGATGGAGGTCTGTGTATGTGTAGTTCGAATACTTCTCATAAAAACATCCTAGTATATTTAGGATACTGTTGTTGTTACAAAATAATGGAATAAAAAGATTTTAGGGGTTGTATAAGTAAAATAAAAGAAAACAATTAAGAGAAATTGTTACCTTTAATTTGGGTAACTCTATTTGGTTTGAACCAAAGGACTTCTTGAAGTGCCTTCTGCCAAAGGTAAGGCTTCTAGAAGAGGTATAGGGATGTAGGGAGATTAATAAGTCAGAGTTTGGATGATTCAAAAGGCTTGAGAGGTGTGAGGAATTGGTTATAAGTGGTCTTCTTTTATAAGGGAGAGGAGGGGCTCTTTAGGAAAGTGTGAAAACATTATTTTATTCTAAACATATCTTCGGTTTCAAAAGTTCCAAAAATCATTAAATAGAATATAATATGACTCATATTCTAAATAAATACATCCAATCATAATTGGACATGTTTTGGATAATATTTTAATCATTATAATAATATTTATTTAAATCATTTATTAATGAGGTAAACACTACATCATTATTGTGTCAAGCATAATTTAATTTATTTGATGACTAAAAATTATAAAAAACTACCATGATGTAGGAAATAATTTTATCTTTCCAATGAATATTAATAGTCCAAAATATGACTTATATAACACCATATAATAATTAATTTACTAAAATATTTTTCATTATGTTATTTTTGTCTTTACATTAAATTAAATAATCTAGTGTCATTTTCTTTCATAAGTGTCTCTATGGGGTCCAAAAATAGACCCAAATATGCCCATGGTCGGCCATTAATCATCCAATAATGTTAGGACAAGTGTTAAGTTAATTTTGAATTATTATAATATTCTTTTTACCATGAATTATGCTATTTACCTTTAACCGTGGTAAATAAAAGTCAAAAGATACTATTCACCAAAAATTATTTTCATCTTATTGAACCAGATTTTACTTCTTAATAACAACCATGTATGTCGGATTCTTGAAATTCAATTCACAAAAGTGCTTAAATTTCATTTAAAAGAAAAGTCAGTTTTTTAACCACTACTAAGTGGTTTCACTATTCATCAAAAATTGATGTTTTTCAGAAAAATACAAAAAATATAACCTAAGCTGCATTTTATATTCTGAAGTCAAAAATGATGTCTATTTTTCCAAATTCAAATCATAAAAGTGTCATTAATTAATTTTAAAATTAATTCCCGTTGTAAAAACAAATAGCTATTTTTTAGGAAACAATAACTATCAAAAGATTGACACTTGTTTATGTCCAATTTCAAAGTGAAATTAATTCCAATGACCAAAATTGGATTAAATGGTAAAAATATATTTTAATTAAACTTTAAACCCAATTAAAAATATAATCTAACCGTATAAATAAATTAGATTAAAACGTTGTTTTGAATTAAAATAGAATATTTTCACTATAAAAAATGAACTTTATCGAAAAAATTCGAAAAAATTACACAATGTAAATATTGATGTCACCATTATAATGATTGATTTTATTTGGTCATATAGAATGTATTAAAGTGATAAAAACTATATTTAAAGAGTTTTCGCGATTAAAAGGCAGTAAATCGGCCTTTTAATGTAAATTATGCTTAAAATTAGATTCATTCACATTTTAAGTATCTAACTTTTATTGGATAAATGTATATAAATTTAACAAACATGTATAATCATATTTTAGTTATTTCTATTCATTCCTTCCAATACAAATACTAGGTGTTAACTACCATTTAATATAATAATATTATATTATTAGTGTGCAATGTAAGATTTCAAAGAAACCCTTTGTTGCGTATTGAGTACTCTACCGAACATAGAAACCCCTATAAAGTAAAATTTTATTTAATTCACAAATTTTAATAAATATGAAATATCTCTTATTCATTATTTACCTGGGATGCTACATCCTTCCCCCCTTTTGGAAATTTCATCCTCGCAGTTTTTATTCACTTATCCAAATAAGTGAGGGTATTTATCCCTCTAGCATTTTCAGATTCCCATGTTTCCTCTTCAACCGTATGGGTTTTCCACAAAACCTTTACCTAATGATTTATCTTATTTCACAACACATGCTCTCTACGGTTAAGAATCTGGACTAGTTGTTCTTCATAAGAGAGATTCTCTTCCAACAGAACTACCTCTAGGCTCAAAACATGAGATGGATATGGTATATACTTTCTCAACATCGAATCATAAAAAACATTGTGTACATTGGATAAACTTGGAGGTAAAGACACTCTGTATGCAATTGATCCAACTTTCTCCAGAATTTCATAAGGTCCAATGAACCTCGGACTGAACTTTGTCTTCATACCAAAATGCTTCACACTTTTCCATGGAGAAACAATGAGAAAGATATGATCACCTACCTCAAAAGAAATATCCTTCCTCCAGTTATCTGCATAACTTTTCTGTCTTCTCTGAGCTGTTCACATGTGCTTATAAATCAAATAAACATTCTCTTCCATCTCTTCTACCAATTCTGTTCCCATCAGCTTCCTTTCACCTACTTCATCCAAAAAGCTGGAGTTCGACAATGCCTTCCATATAATGCCTAAAATGGAGCCATCTGTATACTAGAATGAAAACTATTATTATAAGAAAATTCATCCAAAGAAAGATGTTGGTCCCAACTTCCCTGATAATCTAGAGAAAAAGCACGTACCATATTCTCCATGGTCTGAATTGTTCATTCTGACTACCATTTGATTGAGGATGAAAAGCTGTACTAAAATTTAATTCAGTACCCAATGACTTCTAAAGGCCTTTCAAAAAGTTATAAGTAAACCTGGGATCATGATCAGATACAATAGAGAGGGGAACTCCATGCAACCTGACTATCTCTTTAACATACAACTGAGCAAATTGATCTAGAGACAAATTATCTCAAATAGGAAGGAAATGAGTAGATTTAGTCAATCAATCAACAATAACCCGGATTGCATTATTACATCAAGATATCTTCAGTAATCCCACAACAATGTCCATGGATATATTTTCCCATTTCCGCTCTGGCACCAGTAAAGGCTGAAGAATTCCTTTTCGTAACTGCCGCTCTACTTTAACATTCTAACAAGTCAAACACTTCATAGTAAAATAAGCAATATCTCTTTTCATTCCATCTCACCAATAATACTACTAAAGATATTTGTACATCTTAGTACTACCAAGATGAACTGAAAAAAGAGAACTTTGAGCTTCACACAACAACTCATTCTTCAACTGTGAATCACAAGGAACACATAATCTCTTTTAAATCCTCAAAACACAATCATTATCAATGTTAAATTCAAAAAAATTACCCTTTTAACCAAGTTTAACTTTTTCTATAACTCACTGTCTTATTTCTGCGCTTGCTTTATTCTTTCTGATAGAGATGATCTCCTTGACACCTGATAAAAAACAAAAGAATTTCCAGCACCAAAAACTTCTATTGCAAAGTTCATCAAATCAAAAACCAAAGGATCTTTTTCCAAAAGTAACATAGGTAATGAAGCATTACTTTTTCAACTCAAATCTTCATCCACTTTTTTTGGTTTTCCTATAAGGTAATGGATCGTGCAATCATAATCCTAGATTCATTATAGTAATAACATCTATCTCATGTTCAATTCTTTTTGAGTGAATATATACTTCATACTTTTGTGATCAGTATATATTTCACACTTCACTCCATAAAAATGATGCCTCCAAATTTTTCAATAAAAAACAATAGTATCTAATTCCAAATCATGTGTAGGGTAATTGATCTTATGGGGTTCCAACTGACGTGAAACATAAACAATTACTTGATCATTCTGTATAAGGACACATCAAAGTCCTTTCAATGAAGCATCACTGTAGATAACAAACTCACCATTTCTGGATGGCAGTGCCAAAACTAAATAATTCACCAATAATCTTTTCAATTCCAGAAAACCATCATCACATTATTTTTTCCAAATGAACTTAACACCTTTTTGAGTTAACTTAGTCATTGGACTAGATAACCATGAACAATTTTCAACAATCCTCCAGTAAAAACCTGGAAAACCAAGAAAACTATGAATCTCGGTTATATTTGGGGGTCTTGGACATTCTTCAACAACTTTTGTTTTTTTAGGATCAATAGTTATGCCATTTTTTGAAACAATGTGACCAAGGAATGAAATTTGTTGTAGCCAAAACTCACACTTTCTGAATTTCCCAAACAATTTATTTTATTTTAAGGTTTGAAAAACAACCCTTAAATAACTTTCATGATCATTTTAACTTTAATAATAAACAAAAATATCACCAATAAACACAACCACCATTTATCACTTGATTCAAATAATCCATAACTACAGTAAACTACTCAATTCTGATTTCAACCATCTCCGGTTGGTGATTCAGAAGGTCATTCTCCTCTATATGCCTTCCCAGAAAAGCTGCTCTATTTCCTTTATGAAAAATCATTCTTAACACAGAGATATCTTAAATGAAGCAACATGGTAATCTGTAAATGCTATATTATTTCAATATTAACATAAATTACTTTATGGATATTAATTTAACAATACCCTAACTCCTAAAATTGTCTAAACTGACCTCTGATACCAACTATAAGGACCTGGCCTTAAACTATACTTAAAATTGAATTAAATGAATAATTCATATTGAGTTTCTTTTTAGGTTTAGTGTTTTAGAGAATTAGGACAAAACTATTACATCCCAAAAGATTAAAAAGTAGACACTTCTATACAATTTCCATTTTTTTACAAAACATGAACTCTTGAAAAAAAGTGTCATGACTAGTTCCATGTTTACGACAATATGACTTTTCCTTGATCCCATCCTTGACCCTATTCCACATAATGTCCTATGAAAAACATTTCAAAAACATGGGATGAGCATCAAAATCTCAGTAAGGGATACAAAAAGAAGTAAAACTATTAGTTTTTTTTCAAAATAACAGGTAAACCATGAATACTTTATCATATGTAATACTTTTCACCTTTATGAAGTAGTAAATACTCTTCACTAAAAAAAGATAATTACTTACCATTTTGTAACAAAAATATTACAATAATACCCATATGAAGAACACATAACATATAAAGGTAACATGGGACATAAAAAACATAAATTGAATAACCATACGGTCGACTTCCACACATATCACCAAATGGATTAGCCATACGGCCGACTTCCATACCCAATGCATTGAAAGTTAAAATGTAACCACCCATCTAGGTATTCATGACACCACCCATAATTTGGTTTATCACGTAACCACCCATCAAATGTCCAAGTTCCAATATAAAATCATAAGACATAAAACAAATATAAAGAACGAAAACATTTCCACATTTCAATCACAATATATCACATAAATATATTGACATACAAAATCCATTATCAAAACCATTTTAAATAACAAAATATATAAAAGAGTATATGGTATTTATTTTCTTTTAAAAAACATTACTGGTTGTTGAGGAAGCCAAAGGTCAAATAATACTCACGGCGGCAGAAAATGTCATTGTCACCGCTTATGTTAAAAGAAACATTCATTTTGGTTGTTTAGTAAAACACTTCGTAGAAAAATATTCCCTTTGAAATTCAAGGGTGTTTATACAGCATATAAAATAAATTTGTGTATTAAAATAATATATGCGTCAATGAAAGGAGATTGAGATGAATTCCCTTACCTCGTGTCCGAATTGACTCAATGGTTCTTTAATCTTATGAATAATAAAATAAAGTTAATTTCTACTTGATTAAGAATATTTTTATGTTTATTATTCGTTTTATATCACTTATTACCATGTTATAAACATTATGTAATCATTTAAGTTAATAACGTGTGTTTTGTCGATATTTGGTACTTGAGTAAAAAATGAACACCTTATATTTACAAGTTGCCCATGTGGTCAATAGTCCATTATATCTTGAATGACATTCATTATTTAGATATCATATATATCATATATACCCACATATACATGTATTTATTATATTACATAACATTTTGTGGTAAGAAATGAAATTCACCGTTCATGGAGACGATAAGTCGTACGTGCACATGAATGCTACATCCATTTCTATTTCTTATTTAATGGAATTAAAACAGAATAATACATAGTAGTATTATAATTACAGTATTGTGTCATATATAATATCAATAAATCTATCCTTTATACATACCACATATGGTATGAATGAGTCATATCACTTTGAGGGGGCGGTAGTCCGCACTTTCTCAAATGCAATTATCACATTTACACATAATGGAAACCGTAAAGTTATGATATAAATGGAAATTAAAGATGTATAAAGAAATCATAAAAATAATATATATCATATATAAATATAGTTCCATCATAATGGACACCATTAGAGGAGGTAAGAGGTAATTGAACAGTCATCATTTCGTGGGGCGTTAGTTTGCCATCCACAGAAACATTAAGCTTCTCACCCATTAGATGGAGGTTTGTGTATGTGTAGTTAGAATCATTCTCATAACAATATCCTAGTATATTTCGGATACTGGTGTTGTTACAAAAGAAAGTAATAAAAATATTTTAGGCGTTGGAGAAGTAAAATAAATGAAAAAAATTAAGAGAAATTGTTACCTTTAATTTGGGTAACTCCCTTTGATTTGAACCAAGGGACTTCTTGAAGTGCCTTATGCCTAAGGTATGGATTCTAGGAGAGAGAGAGGGATGTATGGAGCTTAATTTGGAAGAGTTTGGATGAGACAAAAGGCTTGAGTTGTGTGAGGAATTGGTTAGAATTGGTCTCCTTTTATAAGGGAGAGGAGGGGCTCTTTAGGAAAGTGTGAAAACATTATTTTATTATAAACATGTCTTCAGTTTCAAAAGAACAAAATATCATTAAAGTATAATATAAGATGACTCATATTCTAAATAAAATCATCCAATCATAATTGGACATGTTTTGGATAATATTTTAATAATTATAATCTTATTTATTTAAATCATTTATTAATGAGGTAAACACTGCATCATTATTGTGTCATACATAATTTAATTTATTTGATGTATAAAAATTATAAAAAAATAACATGATGTAGGAAATATTTTTATATATCAAATGAATATTTATAGTAAAAATTTTGACATATATAACACCATTTAAAAATTAAAATACTAAAATATTTTTCTATATTTTATTTTTTCCTTTACGTTAAATTAATTAATCTAAAGTGTCATTTTCATTCATAAGTTGATCCACGGGGTCCCAAAATAGACCCAAATATGACCATAGTCTGACATTACTCATCAAATAAGTTTAGGACAACTGTTATGGAAATTTTAAATTATTATAATATTCTTTTTACATTGAATTACCTAATTTACCTTTAACCGCCGTACATAAAAGTCAAAAGTTAATATTCACCAAAAAATATTTTCATCTTATTGAACCACATTTTACTTCCTGATAAAAAAAATGTATGCTGTAATTTATAAATTCAATTAACAGAAGTGGTAAAATTTAATTTAAATAAAAATGTCATTTTTAACTACTACTAAGTGGTTTCACTATTCCTTAAAAATTGAAGTTTTTCAGAAAAATTCCAAAAATTCAGCCTAAGATATATTTGATATTAAGAATTCAAAAATTATGTCTATTTTTCCAAATTAAAAACATAGAATTGGGATCAATTAATTTTAAAATTAATTCCCATTGTTAAAACAAATAACGTGTTTTTAAGAAACAATAACTATCAAATGATTGACACTTGTTTACGTCCAATTTCAAAGTGAAATTAATTCCAATGACCAACATTATATTAAATGGTAAAAATATATTTTAATTACAATTTAAAACCAAATAAAATGATAATCTAATCATATAAATAAATTAGATTAAACCGTTGCTTTGAATTAAAATACAATATTTTTACTATTCATTAAAAAAATGAACTTTATCGGAAAAATTCCAAAAATTTCACAATGTAAAATTTGATGTCACCATTCTTATTAATGATTTTATTTGGTCAAATATAATGTATTAAAGTTACAAAAAACTATATTTAAAGAGTGTTCTCCATTAAAAGTCAGTAAATCGGCCTTTTAATTTAATTATGCTTAAAATTAGATTCACTCACATTTTAATCCTCTATCTTTTATTGGATAAATGTAAATACATTTAAAAAACATGTATAAACATATTTTATTTATCTTTATTCATTCCTTGAAATATAAATACTAGGTGTTAACTACCATTTAAAATAATAATATTATATTATTAGTGTGCAATGTAAGATTTCAAAGAAACTCGTTGTTGCGTATCAGGTATGCTATCAAACATAGAGACCCCATTAAAGTAAAATTAATATTTAATTCACAAATTTTAAAAAATATTCAATATGTATTATTCTTTATTTACCTTGGATTTTATAGTTCATTGGAGCTAGGGTGAATGGTTTTCATGACATGGGTGGATGGGGTTTTTTGGGATTGGGGTTCAAGATTTTTTTCTTGAGTCTTGGGGTTTATGAGATTTTGGGGATAGAGTATTGTTTTTAGGGATTTGTAGTTAGTTTTTTTACAGGTTGTAAGTTATGGTATTATTTGGGAATGGGGTTTTTTAGGGATATGGGTTTAGGGTTATTTTCATCATGGAGGTTAAGGTTTTATGTGGAAAGTGGATCAGGATTTTTGGGGTTGGGTGTTCTAGCGTTTTTTTGTGTTGGGGATTTGGGGTGTGTTATGGGGATTGTGGATTAGGGTTTTTCGGGTTTGTAGGATCAGGTTTTTGTATGTTTAAGGGTTCATGGTGTTTGGGGATTAGGGTTCAGTGTTTTCCGGTGATTTTCATTCACTGATGTTTGGGATGACTATTCATAGTATATTGGGGACGGTTCATGTTTTTTTGGGATTTCAAGATTTTTAGATTTTGGGGTCTATGGTGGTGGGGTTCATTTTGGCCGATTGTTATAGGTTTTTTATATATGAGTATTTTTCATTTTCATGTGATATGGATTTGTATTTTTTGAGAAAATGGTTTCATTTTTTTGGAAATGAGGGTTTGGGTTTTTCATGGACACATGTTTTATGGGTTTTTTAGGGAAAATGGTTTTGTTTTTTTTGGTTTGGTTTTTTAGGATTTATAGGGGTATATGATTAGTGTTTTCTAGGGTTGATGGTTTTTTTATTCAATAGATAAGGGATTATAGTTTTTTTGGGATGAGGGTTTATTGTTTTCTAGGGCTGAGGTCATATCTTTTTTGAGGATGGTGGTTTATAATTTTTTGTAGATGATGGTTTAAGATATTATAGAGATAAGGGTTTAGTGTTTTTTGGGTATGATGGTTAGAGTTCTATTGGGATGAAGTGTTTTGATTTTTTTGGGTGAGGGGTTAGGGTTTTTTGAGGTTTAGGTATTAGGGTTTTTTGGGGATGAGGGTTTATTGTTTCCTAGGGAAAAGGGTTTAGGGTTTTCTATGGATGAGTGTTTAGGGTAATCTGGGGATGAAGGTTTAACATTTTCTGGGGATTTGTGTTTACGAATATTGGGATATTAACATTAAAGGTCATGTGGTGATGATGCTTTAAGGATTTCCAAGGTTAGGTGTTTATTGTTTTTACGATTGAGTGTTTTGTGTATTAGTAGATGAGGGTTTAGTGTTCACTGGTGTTCGAGGTTTAAGGTTATCTATGTGTGACAGTTTATGGTTTTATGGGGATAGGGGTCAAAGGATTTTCAGTTCGAAGAGGTTAGGGTTTTATCGGGCCAAGGTTTTGTGTTTTCAAGGACTAAGAGAATAGGGTTTTCTTTGGATGAGGGAAATTGGGTTTCAAAGGTTACTGTTTTGGGTTTTTTGTGTTATGGGGTTTATGGAACATAAAGGCATTAGGGTTTAGGGTTTTCTATGGTGGAATGTTTAGGGTTTTCTATTGATGAGGATTTATATTTTTCTCTGGTGGATGGTTTTTACAGGGGGGGTTTATGGATTTCAAGGGCTATGGATTTTGGGTTTCATGGGGCTGAGTGTTTAGGGGTTTATATGGATAATGGTTTAGTGTTTTCTATGATTAGGTTTTAGGGTTTTATAAGACTGGTTGTTTAGTGTGTTTTGGTGATAATTGGTTAGTGTTTTTTGGGGAGAGTGGTTTAGGTATTTCTGGGGATGCGGGTTTTGGTTTTTCATGTGTGGTGGATTTATGATATTTTTGGAATGAAGGTTTAGGGTTTTTTATGGATGGAAATATAGGTTATTCTGGGGTTTGGTGTTTATGGATTTCTTGGGCTGGGGTTTATGGTTATCAGGGGATAATAGTTTTGGGTTTTTAGGGGTGTGGGTTTAGGTTTTTCTAGGGCTGATGGTTTTGGGTTTTCTTGGGATGAGGATTTTTGTTTTCCTTTGTCAAAAGGTTTTGGGATTTAATGGGATTAGGTTTTTTGGTTTCTTGGTGATGAGGTAATAGGGTTTTATTGGGATGAGTGTTTATACATTTATATGAAAGTGGGGTTTGGTTTTTATTGAGGAAGGGGTTTAGGTGTTTTTGTGTTTCTGGTTTATGGGATGTTTGGGTATAGGGTGTTAAGGTTTTTTGGGACTTTGGGTTTATGATTTTAAGGGGATAAGGGTTTAGGGTTTTCTAGGGTTGAGTTTTTATGTTTTTCTTATGATGTGGGTCTAGGGTTTTCTAGGGAATATGGTTTTTGGTTTTCTGGGAATGAGGGTTTACTATTTTCTTGGTAAAAAAGTAACGTGTTTACTAGGGATGAGGGTTTATTGATATCTATTTATGAGCATTTTTTAATTTCTAGGGATGATGGTTTATGATTTTCAAGGGATGAAAATTTAGGATTTTTGAGGGGTGATGGATTTTGGTTTCCTATTTTTGAGGGTTTGGTGTTTTCAGGGGATGAGGTTTTGGAGTTTTTTAGTAATTAGATATTGGGGGTTTTGGGGATGTTTTTTTTGTTTTATGGGGAAAAGAGTTTTTAGATTTCTTAAGCAATGGAATTTAGATTTTATGGGTCTATGGTTTTTAGGATTTATAGTGATGAGGTTTTATGGTTTTATAGTGATCATGGATTAAGGTCATCTAGGGATGGGGGTTTGGTGTTTTCTTTGCCTTAGGGGTTGGGTTTAAAGTGGGTTAATGTTTTGGAGTTTTCTATGGTTGAATGTTTGGGGTTTTATGGTAATAAGAGTTTAGAATTTTCATTGAAATATGGATTATAAATTTTTAGGGTAGAGGTTTTAGTGTTTTATGGGTCTGTGCATTTAGGATTTTCTGTATATGATGATTTAGGATTTTATATAGATGAATTTTTGGGGTTTTTATGTGCTGAGAGTTTGTGGTTTTCTAGGGGTGGGGTTTGGGGTTTCATAGGGGTAAGGGTATGGTGTTTTCAAGTGAGGTGATTTTTGGTTTTCTAAGGATGATAGTATGTGTTCTCTAGGGTTGATTGGTTTTGGATTTTTTGGGTATTATTGTTTTTTGATTCATGGTATAGAGGGTTTCTGTTTTCTGGGTGAGGATTTAGGGTTTTCTTGCATTGAGAGTTTGTTTCTAGGGGGTTTCATTTAGTATTTTAATGAGATGATGAGTTAAGTTTTTTGGGTGATGAGGGGTTGGGTGTTTCTTGGGCTGATGGTTTTGGTTTTTCTAGTTCTGAGGGTTTTGGGTATTCAATGTTAAGTGTTTAGAGTTTTATAGTGTGGAGGGTTGAAGGATTTTTAGTGATAAGGGTATAGGGTTTTCCAAGGATGAGCATTTTTATTTTTCTATAGATGTCAGATTACATGTTTCTGGGTTTGAGGGTTTATGATTTTTTATTGATGAGTGTTTTGAGTTTTCTTGGGATAAGAGTTTTGGTTTTTTGGGGAAGAGAGTTTAGGGTTTTTCAGGTATGAGGGAGTATGGTATTCTCAGGATGATGGTTTGTGGTATTCTTGGGATCTTGGTTGTGGATTTTTGGGGCTAACGGTTTTGGTTTCTCTAGATATTTGGGACCAAGTTTTCTAGGGGATGAGAATTTAGTGGTTTTTAGTGATGAGGGTTTAGTGTTTTTTATGATAAATTCTTTTTTGTTTTTTGTGAAGAGGGTTTAGGTTTTATTGAGACCGAGGAATTGTTTTTTCTATAGATGATAGTTTAGGGTAAATGTGGATGATTGTTTGGAGACTTCTAGGGAAGAGGGATTTTGGATTTGTGTGTATATGTTGTTTTGGTCTATAGGGGTTGATAGTTTCTTGTTTTCTGTGGCTAAGGATTGTAGGTTTTCTGGGGATTTTGTTAAGGAATTTTCTAGTGCCATGGGTTAGTAGTTGTCTATGGATGATGATTTTAATTTTTCTAGGGTTTAGGGTTTAGGGTGTTTGTGGTTGTGGGTTTAGGGTTTTTTGGGAATATGTGTTAGTTTTTTCTAGTGTTTTGGATTTAGGTTTTGAATTGAATTAGGGTTTACAATTTTCTTTTTCTGAGGAATTGATTTTTAATGGGTTGAGTGTTTGGGATTTTCATGGGATTAGGGTATACGGTTTTCCAATTCATATTATTTTCTATTTTCTGGTGTTAAGGGTTTAGTTTTTTCTAAGGTTGAGAGATTAGGGAAATTTTAGGATTAGTGTTAGGGGTTTTTAGTGATAAATTTTTATGGTTTTATATGTATCATGGTTTTAGGTTTTCTAATGATGAGTGTTTAAGGTTTTCTGGGGAAAAGTATATAGGATTTTATGGGTCTGAGGGTTTGGGGTTTTCTGGAACTGAGGGTTTTGTATTTTCTAGTTATATATGTTTGGTGTTTTTTGTGATTATGGGTGTAGGGTTTTTTAGGGATAATGTTAAATAGTTATCATGGAATAAGGGTATGGGTTTTCCATAGATTAATGTTTTTGGTTTTCTAGGGATGAAAGATTTGTTTTTCTGATGTATAAGTTTTTTGGGTTTTTTTATAAAGAGGTTTTGTGGTTTCCTATGGATGACTGTATACATTTTATAGGGATTATGTTTTGGGGGTTTCTGGAGATGAAGGTTTAGGATTTTCCAGGTCCAAGTGTGTAGGTTTTTATTGGTCTAAAGTTTAGGGTTTTTTAGGGAGGATCAATTTTTGTTTTCTAGGCCTGAGGGATATGAGTTTTCTGGTGCTGAATTTTTTGTAATTTTAAGGGATGAGGTTTTTGTATTTTCAGGGGATGAGGATTTATGGTTTTATGGGGTTGATGATATATGGTTTTCTAGTGCTAAGGGGTTAGGAGTTTTATAGGTCTAAGGATTTTTGGTATTCTATGGTTGATGGTTTTGGGCTTTCTAGTGCTGAGGGCCTGGATTTTTCTAGGGATGAATGTATAAGGTTTTCTATGATATAGGGTTTAGGGTTTTCTGATGTTGAGTGATTTGGATTTTTTTGGATGGGGTTTTAGGGTTTTCTAGAAGAAAGGATTTCAGTTTTTCTAGTGATTAGGGTTTATGTTCTATGGAGGGTGATGGTTTTTGTGCTTCTTGGGTGTTGGGAAAAAAATCCCTCAATGGGTCCTTAAATTATTTTTTGTGTGTGATTGTGATTGTTGCCACAAGACATATGACTGCACAAGATTACCATTTTCATTTTATGAAAATAGGTTACTAAGAACATAATGATGTGAAGAACAAAGAACAAAATTGGAAAATGGGGTCTTAAACCTCGAAACATGGTTCACGTACCATGTCCAGGAAATGTCCACGGCTACGTACGAGGCAGCAAGAATAGTACACAGAGTGATGGAAATGGTTCGCAAGATTTATTTTTGGAAAAGTTCATGTGGTATTCAGAAGTAATAATGATTTTCTAGATGGAAGAAGATAATGGCTCCATGTAAGACCAAAGATTATATGTGGACTATGTTTGTAAAATTGTTCACTAGAAGGTTTGTGGTTCATTATGGCAGAAGAGGTATGCAACGAAGGCGGTGCTGAATCAATGATTTGGTAAATCTATATTTTGAGGATTACGTAGATATCATTTCCTATATAAGGAGACATAATACCACCAATTATAATATAGATTCAATGTCATTAGAGAACATATCAATTTTTTTTGGAATTCCTTGATATCTAAAAGTGGTTTGGGAGGATGATTTCCACGGGGAAAAGTTGTTTGTGTGGATGCAATTCCACAAATGGATTTTGTTGGAAAATCAAACCTTCAGTGGAAGGAGTATGTAATGGTGTATGTCCAATAGGAGGATAAGGATGTTTCATTTGCAGAGTAGAGATAATTTTCAGATGTGAGGGTCATCCATGAAGAGAGAGTTGTTCATAGACAGTGGGTTATTAGCAATAGAGGTTCACGGAGTCGGTACATTCCAGTGAAGGAATAGGGGTCTGTGGACAAATGGATGTTTGTGGAAGCTGAAATGGTATGCAGAGGAGGTTTTCCACATTCCAAACCTGGTACTCAGTATGTGAGAGGAGAATGTGGTTCATGGTTTTCTCATGAAGGATTTTGAATGCTTCATATCAATTTGAAAAATTATTTTTCAGTATGTAGCTGAACCCAAGAAGGGATATTTCATCTGTGTGTGAAAAATGGAATTTAAAAGAGAATCTACCTAATGCTGAGGAGGCATGAATTCATGAAATTTATGGGACCAACATGTCCATAAACATTGTTTGATCTACAAGTCATTAAACTCTGTGTGGATTCCTTTCGATGAGTAGTGAGTGAAAGAAGAAGAAGACAATGTCCCCTTCCATGGGAAAAGAGATAGAGAAAGAACCATAGGGAGTGATCCAAAGGAATTCATTAAGGATTACCAAATCCTTATAATGATAGTAACCCTTGGAATGAAATATATTTCCCAAACATTATACTTATAATTGGCAGTGATCCTTAGTGAATTTGGTACATCGGCACATCACTGTTGTATGCTCCTTGTACGTAGCCCAGTGTGGGTGAACCAAGTAAAAACACCTATATCACTTGCAAGATTTAAATTCTATTTATATTTTTTTTAATGAGAATGACAATGAATAGGGATTTTTTTTAAATTTAAAAAAATCCAAATGGGAATAATATTTAATCTATCATACCCTGATTCACCGCACTCAGGGTATTAGACCTAGTGGACCTAAAAATATGTTTCAGAGAGAATGTTTGGAAGTCAGTGAATCTCTCTCAGAAGAAAAATGGAGGTAGTCAATCATAAATAAACATTGATCATCG
Organism: Viscum album; assembly: GCA_963277665.1. Lineage (NCBI taxonomy): Eukaryota > Viridiplantae > Streptophyta > Magnoliopsida > Santalales > Viscaceae > Viscum > Viscum album. Next base: position 593,127,887 of record OY728137.1, on the reverse strand, counting down.
ATGGAACTAATTTTCAACTATGGATGAATCATATGTAGCACAACATCCGATCAACAGGAATGGATGTCCTCACAGCTTTAATGCATGGAATATCAGTTGACATAAGTAGTGTTGCATTGTTTGATGATGAAAGAAGGGAATCAGACAATGATGATAATGGTATCAATTCTTTAGGAGGATCCATATCAAATAAAATTTATACATATTTAATGTACTCTATTAAATAACATATTATGTGGAAAAAATGTTTAACATTTATGTGGGTGACACAAAAGTCCAAGATACAAAGATGCAAGATTTGTGGAACAAGTATGAGGATCTGAGAATGAACCCCAATGATATTGTTGATGCATTTATTAATATGGTAAATTTTATTTTAGAAGACATTTTGGGCCTTTGATAAGTTATTATAGGTATAATTATTTTGAAACGTATCATGAGGAAACTTCCATCGTGGTTTAAATTGAATGCTTCTATGATGGAAGATAATGTCCTCAAAGGGATGACACAAGATAACGTAGATGATAATCTTTTACCTTATTTAATGGGAAATAATAATAATGATTCAGTGGAAAAGGGGATATCCATTTAAGTGGCATTCAAGTCCATAATTAATCTCTCTAATAAAGAAAGCCCTGGGGAAGAAAATTTGGTTAATGTCATTTCTCTCCTAAAATATGCATAGGGGAAAAGGGATGTTCAAAGGTAAACATTCATTTTCATGATTTAAATGTGCAAATATTAGGAATTTTCAGTTTAATTTCCTATTTTTTTTATTACAATGAAGATAATGATGAAATTCCCCAAAAGAATCATTAATCATGTCTAAAATGTATATGAAGTATAAAGAGAATGTTCTTAAAAAAGAATAATCCAATTTCAAATGAATATGAATGTTTAGAAGAATTTGAGATAGAAGAGTTGGAGGACTACAAGGATCATGGGTAGATGATTAGGTGACAGTTTTTGTAAATTCATTAACAAGATAAGAAGGTTACAAGGAAAATTAGATATTGAAAGAAGAATTGATCTTCAGGAAGAACTAGTAGCTTCCCATGTAGAGGTAGATATTTTGAGATAAAAAAAAATGAAATATAATAGTGTTGTTCATGATTCCAAAATCAATATGTAGTAGCAAGAAGAAGAGAATACTATGTTGAATGAAGAAATTGAAATTCTAAGGACATTGGTGACAGAAATCTCAGAATAGGTCATTGAGTACAAACACAAAATTGATGAACTAAGAATATAAATCAACGGTTTAACTAGATCATGAAAAGATTTTATCAAAAATATCAGAAAATCTATGTTAAAGATCAAGAGAAATAGTTTACACTCAGTTTTACATATGGAAAGTTGATCATACAGGTAATAGAGAAGATGATATTTCAGCAAAATGGTCCAGTAGAACATAAGAAACAACCAACATTAAATAATATGACTGGTATACAGATTGATCTATAATAAAAATTAGATATGGTTCAAGTAAAACTACTAGAACCCACTCCAAGATTGAGGATTGATTTGGGTACAAAGCATAATCAGAATATTTAGAGAACCCAAGGAAAAAGATGGTGATGTTCTGTTGCATGGAAATCATACAAAAGGGAATACCTACCTCATGAGTAGGGAATATATGTTCCTTTTGTCCAAGGATGTAAAATACCAGATACAACATATGTGTCTAGGCACATAATTTAATCATCAATGGAAGATTTAGTGAAATATAATGTTACTCAAAATCTCCTTAGATATCACGTGATTGTACTCATATGTGTGATGCCTTCTAATGGGGAAGATCATTTGATAGACATATATTCCAAAGGAGAAAAATTCAATAATATAGCTTGAGTTGTGGCATATTGATGTGTGTAGGATAATTTCTCCATGGGTTATTGATGGGAGGATTTATTATATTCTCATCATTGATAACTATAACATAATGGAAAGAGTATCAATAATCACCCACAAATCTGACGTTTTTAGTTTCATTACATGATATCAACATGAGTGTTAAAATACTCTTTGTCAAAAAATCCAATGATTCAAACATACATTTTAACATAGTTCACAAAAATCCATGTTGAAGATTATCTCTAGAAACAAGGTATATGGAATTCTATTTCAGTAGAAAGTACTCCACAGTAGAATGGAGTTGTTGAGAGAATAAATTATACTGTCAACAAGATGTCCAGAACATTGCTCATTGAGAATGGCCTTCCGCATAAATTTTTGAATGAAGTAGTGATGAATGAATTCTACACTTCAAATATAGCATTACATTTTCTGAAAGAAGAGAAGACAAAAAATGAGTTATGGTATAGAAATAAGTCATCAATGAAGTACATTATAGTCTTTAGAAGTGAATGTTTCATTCTAAATAAAAAGAGACATATGATGTTTGAACCACACAGAGACGAAGGGATATTTCTTGTCTACTCAAAATAATCAAACCTTATAAATGTTTCCACAAGATTTTAGGAATGATATTTAAAATTCATGATGTTAATATAGTGGAAAACTAATTGAATCACCAGGAAATACATGATCATACTCAAGAGGATAGTTATGAGGAGATGAAAAAGTCAAGAGATGACCTAGCTTCATAGGTTTATTTAGATGAAGACTTATATGATGAGAAGATACCAGTGTCTTCCCAAAGACCTGTGTGAAGAGCTAAAATTGATAGGAAAAACATAATTGGTGATCAGGCATCCCCATTGTAGAGAAAGAGGATGAAGTCTCTACACCTAGAATCATACTTTTCACAAGTGAATCCTGAAGGCTTTAATGAAGCTTTGGGATATGATAATTGGGTTCATGCAATTGATGAATAACATGACCAAATTGAGATGAATCGGTCATGGGAAATTTTTTCAAGACCAATCGACTAGATTTTCATCAGGAAAAATTGGTCTTTCCCAATAAAATCAATGAATATGGTGTTGTGATTCAAAAAAATCATGAAATCTATAAAAAGGGTACTCCCAGATAGATAGTATTGATGTTGATGAGATAATTCGACATATACCAAGGTTGGAGTCAATCAGATTATTCTTGTTTGTAGGAGTGCAAAGAATGTATATGGTTTCCTAGATGGACGTCAAGGAAACATTTCATAATGGTGTACTAGAAGAATAAGTATAAATTGATCTACAAGATGGTTTTATCATTCATGAATATAATAAATGATATTCTCAGTAGAAAAACGATTTATATGGTTTGAATAAAGAACTATAATCATGGTATTCAAGTATTGATCAGTTTCTAAAGAAGCATAGTTTATAGTTAGGTGCAGTTTATTACATTATATTTTACAACTATTGTAGTATTCACTGGATGATGGTGCAGGTTTATGTCAATAAAATAATAATTGGTGGATCAGATGAAGCACAATGCAGATAGTATTTTGAATGCATGAAAATTGAGTTCAAAATGTCAATGATGGGTGAGAAAACAATTTTTCATTTATTATGGGTGATGCGAGGATGGAATGGAAAATGTATTTCTCAATATAAATATTCCAATGATATTTTGAGAATAACTGTAATGGATAATTTCAAATATATGAATAATATGGTTACAACCTGACTGAAACTATCACAAGATGATAAATTCTAGTTAGTTAATATTATATGATATATGAAAATCATTGGAAGTGTGTTATACCTGACAATAACATGTCCTGATATTGTATTTTCCACATTCCATGTATAGAGATATCAATGAAATCCCATGGAAATTAATATTCTTGTAGTGAAAATAACAATTTATTATATCAAGGAAACTATAGATTTTTACTTAATATATTATGAAAACTATCATAAAAAATTATTGGGATATATAGAAGCAGATTGGTCTGGATCGTTAGATGATAGGAAATCAACATTTGGAGGTGATTGTCATCTTGGATGATTTTTGAATTTCATAATTTATAAAGAAACAATATTTCAATTCATTGAGCACTATATAATAAGAATATGATGCAACTACTCATGATTTCACACAACTATTTGGGATGAAGCATCATCTTGAAGATATGGGAGTTGCAGTGAAATCTATGTTCTGAATTTATTGTGATAATTCTAGTTCTATAAATATAAAAAAAATCCAATCCCTATCTCAAGGAGAAATCACATGTTTTAAGTAATGAGAAAGTGGAGCAAGGGATTGTGAAGTGGGAGTATGTGCCAATAGAACAACCAATTGTAGATATTTTTACAAAGGCCATACCCAAGGAAGAATTTTAAAGGAATTGAATAGCTATGGGAGTGTAGTTGACTCCATGCACTTGAAAAGTGAGGATGTTGGACCCCCTCTCCCAGAGGTATGGTGTATTTTTCCTTATGTAATTATATGTGTTCTTTACCCTGCTAAAAAAATCCTTGAAGTGCCCTTGGGGTTTTTTGAAAAAGGGTGAGAAAGTGGGACTATTACAAGTGTAGAAAAGTCATGGGGAGAATCTCAGATGTGGAGCAGTGAGATAGGGGGAGTTGAAGCTATGTTGAATCTATTTGGAGGTGATATAACCTTGGGGTAGTATTAAAACTGATGATACTATATGTGATCGATCAAATAATACATATCACAGCATCTGAGGTTCATAATGATATCATGTGATTTGTTTGAAGATTTTGTGTCAAGAATGAGGTGATTCATTAATGAAATTTTCATTATACTCCTATTTCACATGTTGTTCATGGATATAGTGGGATTAGGTTATTCATTGAGTAAATCCTTAATCCTTATCTTACAAGGATGAAGAAAATAGTAGTTTAATATTGAAGGTATTACAATGAGGTATCACAATATGAATAATTGTTATAAGAAGAGTTTTCAACAAACCAAAAGGGGGAGATTTGTTGTGAAAGAATCCCTAAATGTGTCCTTTCAGTATGTTTTGGGTGTGATTGTGTTTGTTGATAGAGCCAACTGACCTAGCATGAGTATGGTTGGTGTTTTCTAATGACATGTTTTTATGGACTGAATGATGTGAATAAGATCAAATGAAATAAGAAAAGTAAGGGAACCACATACCTTAGAACATGGATTGGATACCATGTTGAAGAATGGTTCATGGCTGCATACGAGGAAGTGGGATTGGTACATAGAGTCGTATGAAATGATCGCAATAATGGTTTGCGGCCAAGGGAGTGTGGTATGAAGAAGGTGTAATGGATTACAGGATGGAGGAAGAGAATGGCCTTGTATAGGACCAAAGACAGTATGAGGGCTGTGTATGTAAAATGTTTCTCTAGAAGGCCTGTAGTTTGTGGTGACAGAAGAATTAAGTAGTGAAGGTGGTGCTGAATCATAGAATTGGTAAATCTTGATTGAGTGGATTATACATATATCTTTGACTATATAAGGAGATCTAATCCCACTGATTATAAGATTGGATGAATATAATTAGTGAACATCTTATTACTTTTGGAATTTGGTGAATTCCAAAATATGTTTGCGAGGAGGATTTTTATAGGGAAATCTAGTTCGTGGAGAAACTATTCCACTGATGGTTTTTACAGGGAACTCAAACATTCCAAAGAATGCGTATGCAGAGGAGAAATCCCGGTATACAGAGAAGGATGTCTAGTATACGAAGGACAGACAGTCTACAAAAGTGAATGAAGTCTGTGAAAAAATAACAGTTCACAGACAAAGGGTGATTCTCAAAGGAGGTTCATAGAGTCGGTACACAATGATGGTATGTGAAAGTGAAGGAAGGTGAGTCTGCAGATGAAGGTGGTTCATAGAAGTGATAGTGTTACACAGAGGAGGTGTTCCACATACCAAACCTGATACTCAGTACGCTGGAGAAGAAGGTGGTTCATATTTTTTCTCATGGAGGATTTTGAAAACATAAAACAAGTTTTTGAAAGTATATTCTGATACCTAGTAATACCATAGAAGGTAGATTTAAATTTTGGGTGAAAAAGGTACATCAACAGACCATCTATATATTGTTGAGGATGTCATAATTCATGAAAATGAAAGGACCTACATGTCTATAAACTTAGTTTGACCTATAACTATTAAACTATGTGTGTATTATTTTCTAAGAGCAGTCAGTGAAGAAAGAAGAACATGATGACCCCTTGCACCGATAGTGTACCAGAGAAAGAGGCATCGATAGTGACCCCTGGTAACATAGAGAGCATACCCTAAACCATGTAAACAAAGGTAGCTTGGGCATTGATGATCTTGCTCAATAATTGTACTCATTATTGGTAGTGATCCTTATTGAATTTGGTACATTTTCCCACCGCTGTTGTATGCTCCTTGGATGTATCCTAGTGAGGGTGAACCAAGTAAAAAATGCATTGTCACAAGCATGATTTCAATTATGTTCATATTTTCAATGAGAATGGGTGAAAATTGATATTTTTTATGACAAAAAAGATCTAAAAGGGAAGGATTTTTAATCTATCATACCTAGATTCTCCCCCACCCCCATGGGTGTTCCTCCTAGTGGACCTACAATTGTTTATTGAGGATTCATGTTTTAAAGGGTTTATGGTTTGGATTTTTCAATCGATGAAAGTTTGGGGAATTCTCATAACGATGTTTTTTATTTTGTGGGATAGGGTATAAGGTTTTCTATGCTGATTGTTTTGGGTATTCTAGGGCTTAATGTTTTTGTATTTCTAAGTATAAAGGGTTATTTTTTTTCTAGTGATGAGGTTTTATCATTTTTTGGTGATGAGGGTTTTGGGTTTTCTTATGCTAGTATTTTGGGGATGAGGGGCTATGTCCTTATTAGGATAAGGGTTAAGGTTTTTTTTGTAGATGAGTGTTTGGGTTTCTCGAGATGATGTTTAAGGGTTTTATGAGGATTAAGGTTTAGTGTTTTCCAGGGATGAGGGTATGGGGTTTTCTAAGGATGGGTGTTTAGTGTTTTTTTTGGGGATGTGGTATCATAGTTTTCTATAGATGAGGGTTTAGTGTTTTGGGGTTGATATTTTACTGTTTTCTAGTATTTAGGGTTTTGTGGTTTTGGGGGATGGGGATTTAGGTTTCTCTGAGGATGAGGGTTTTGTATTTCATTGGAAAATATATTAGGTTTTATATGGATTAGGTATTTGGGTTTTTCGATGATGTGAGTTTAGGGTTATCTTGGGTTGATGTTTTAGGGTTCTGTAGGTCTAAGGGTTTAGGGTATATAGGGATGCGGGTTTAGGATTTTCTAGGGGTGAGGGTTTATGGTGTTCTATGGATGAGCGTTAAGGGTTTTGTAGGAATGTGGGTTTAGGTATTTCTTGGGATGAAGGTTTTATGTTTTTTGGGACTTCGGGTTTGGGGTATTATTTCTATATGTGTTTAGGTTTTTCATGGGATGAGGGTTCTGTGTTTATGGGGATGATAGTTATTTTTTTCTAGGCCTAAGATTTTAGAGTTTTTTTGGTTAATTAATTAGGGTTTTATGGGGATAATGTTTTAGGGATTTTATTTGTGAGTGTTTTGGGGTTTCTAGGAATAAGGGTTTTGTGTTTTCTGTGCAAGGGGATTTAGGGTTTTACAGGGTTGATGGGTTAGGGTTTTTAGGCTGAGAGATTGTGGTTTTCATGTTATGATGCTTTGGGATTTTCAGGATATTAGTGTTTTGTGTTTTCTGGGTCTATGCATTTGGGATTTTTTTGGTGCAGAGGGTTTATGTTTTTTGAGGGATAGTGGTTTTCAGTTTCCTAGGGTAGAGGGCATGGGGATTTCTTCGGATGAGGGTTTTTTGATTTCTAGGTAAGTGGGTTTTTACTTTTTTTGGGTTGATTTAATGGAGTTTTCTAGGGTAGATTTTTTTGGGTTTTCATGGTATAAGGGTTTGGGATATTCTCTGGTTGAGTGTATATAGTTTTCTAGGGTTGTGGGTTCTGGATTCTCTTGGGATCATATTTTGGGTTTTTTTAGGTTTGTGGGATATGGGATTTCTAGAGAAAAAGTAATGGTGTTTTGGGGGGCTAAGAGGATCGGGTTTTTTGGTTTTGAGGATTTTATTTTTTATGTGGTAGAGAGTTTGGATTTTTATATGGTTGAGGATCTGGGTTTTTCTGTGGTTGTGGATATAAATTTTTGGGGGGATAATGGATTGTAGTTCTCTGGTCATGGGAATTTTTGGGTTTCTATGGATGAGGTTTTCATCTTTTTTGGTGCTAAGGGTATCGGGTGATCTAGGGATATGGAATTGAAGTTTTATTAGGTGGAGGTATTGGGGTTTTCAAGGGATGAAGTTATGGTGATTTTTCAAAATTAGGGATCAGGGTTTTTTAAGGGTTGAGATTTTTTTCATGGGATGGTAGAGTGGTGTTTTAATGAGTTATAGGTTTGGGTATTTTGGGATGAGGATTTATAGTTTTCTAGAATAAGGTCATAGGGTTTTCATGGGATGAAAGTGTAGAGTTATATAAGGATGAGGGTTTGGTGTTTTGTGGGTATCAGAGTTTAGTGTTTAGTGGGGATAAGGTTATGGTGTATTTTGGGGATAAGGGTTTAGGGATTTATTGGGATGATGTTTTGTGGTTTCATTGGATGAAAGTTTGTTTTTTTATGGGTTGGGTGTTAGGTTTTTCATTGGGATGAGTGTTTGGTGTTTTTTGGGGCTAAGGGTTTGGATTTATTTTGGGATTGTCGGTCAGAAGAATGATTGAGAAGAGAGTTTCGGGTATTGTGGTAATGAGGGTTACAATTTTTTTGGGTAAGAGGGTTTAGAGATCTTTTTGGATGAGGTTTCAGTGTTTTTTTTTGTGTCTAAGGGTTTGGGGTTCTCTAGTGATGAGGGTTTGGGGACTCTTGGAGATGTTGGTTTGGGTTTTTTTGGAGGAGTGTTTGTGGTTTCTGGGAATAAATATTTGAGGATTCTAGAGAATATGTTTTGGTTTGTTGTGGGAATGAGGTATTAGGGTGTTCTATATCTAGGGGTTTAGGGTTTTTTGGGGGATGAGGGTATGGGGATTTTTGGTGAGGAGGGATTGGTGTTTTTTAGGGATATGGTTTTGGGCCTTTGGGGGTTATGGGTTTGAAATATTATTGGGAATGTGGTTTGGGGTTTTTTTGGGAAGAGGGTTTAGGGTTTTTTGGGGCAATCAGTTTAAGGGTTTTTTAGGACTAATGGAATAATGTTTTTTTGGGATGAGGTTTCAAGTTTTTCTAGGGAATTTGTTTTGTGTTTTCTGAGTCTATGGATTTTGGATTTTCTAGGGGTTTGGGTTTTGGATTTTCTAAGGATTGTGGATTTGTTTTATAAGGAAGATGGTTTATGATTTTGTGTAAGTGATGATTTATTGTTTTATATTGATTAGGTTTTAGGTTTTTCTGGGGATGAGGGTTTACAGTTTTTTGGGAAAGTGGGTTTAGGGTTTTATGGGGTTTGTATTTTAGGTTATTTGGGGGATTATAGTTTTTAATTTTTTGGGTAGATGGATTAGGGTCTTTGGGGCTGAGTGTTTAAATTTTTTTTGTGGAAAATGGATTAGGGTTTTCTAGGGATAGAATTTTAGGATTTTAAGAGGATTTTTGTTTCTGGTTTTTCAGGGATATGGTTTTTTATTTCTCTAGGACTATATATTAATTGTTCTATAGGGATAATGGTTAATGGTTTTCTAGGGTAGATGGTTCAGGGTTTTCCAAGGCTAAGGATTTATGTCTTCCGGGGCATATGATTTAAGGTTTTCTAGTTAACAAGAATTAGTTTATTATGGGGTTGTGAGTTTAAGGATTTCATAGGTTGAGTGTTTAGAGTTATTTGGGACTTAGGGATTATATTTTTATAGGTCTATTTTTTTTAGATTCTTTTTTGGAAATGTATTTTGGGATTCTTGATTTTAGGGAGTATGTTTTTCTTGGAATGGTGGTTTAGGGTTTTATTGGTGTGAGGATTTATAATATATTGGACTGAGAGTTTAGTGTTTTCTGGGGCTTAGGTTTTATAGTTTTATGTGGCTGGGTGATTATGATTTAATGTGATAGAGTGTTTATGTTTTCAAGGGATGAGTGTTTAATGTTTTATGGGGATGAGGTTTTTGGGTTTTATTGGTAGTAAGGATTAGGTTTTTCTATGGTAGATCTTTCATAGTTTTTTGGGGTGTTTAGTTTTGGGTATTTTGTCAATTTGGATTTAGTGTTTAATGGGGCATATGGTTTATGGTTTCCATTGGATATAGGGTTAGGGGTTTCTATGGGTGAGGGTTTAATGTTATTTGGGATGAAGGTTTATGGTTTTATGGGTTGATTGTTTAGTGTTTTTTAATGGATGAATGTATAAGGTTTTATAGGGATGATGGTTTTGGGTTTTAATGGGATGATGGTTTATGGTTTACTATGGATGATTGTTTAGGGATTTTCAGGCCTAAGCGTTTAGGGTTTTATTATGATGATGTTTTATGGTTTTATAAGGTGGATGGTTTTGAATTTTCTATGTTTGATGGTTTAAGATTTTATAGGATTGAAGGTTTAGGGTTTTTTTGTGGATGAGGGTTTAGTGTGCTTTTGGACTAAGAGATTAGAATTTTCTAGTAATATGGATTTATATTTTTTGGGGGATGAGAGTTAGGGTTTTCCTGAGTGGTGGATTTAGGATATTCTATGTTTTAGGGTTTTTGTTTCTCTAGGGATACAATTTTAGTGATATTAAGTGATGAGGTTTTGGGTTTTTCAGGTGCTCGAGGTTTATGTTTTTCTATGGTTGTTTTTTCAGGTTTTATGGGTCTGAGGGATTATTTTTTTCTGGGGATGAGGAATTATGGTTTTCTATGGTAGAGGGTTTTGGTTTTCTCAAGTTAGGGGAATATTTTTTTCATGGGTTTGGGGTTTTTATTTTTATTGGGATGACGTTTTTATGGTGTTATAGGGATGATGTTTTTGGGCATTATGGGGATGAGGATTTAGGGTATTTTGGTGATGAGTATTTTTGGTTTTATGAAGTTTAGGGTGTAGTGTCCTATATTGTGGAATATGTAAGGTTTTATGGTTCTAAGGGATTAGTGTTTTCTGGGATGAGGGTTTAGGATATTCTATGGATGAATTTTTAGGGTTTAATGGGGATGATGTTATTGTGTTTTATTGGGCTGATCATATATGGTTTTAGGTGTATTAGGGTGGAGGGTTCTCTTAGGATGAGGATTACAAGATTCCTTGGACTGAGGGTTTTGGTTTCTCACTTGACAAGGATTTATTGTTTTTAGGAGCTAATGGTTTTGATTTTCATGGGGTTGAGAGTTTAGGTTTTTTTGGATTAATGGTGTTGGGTTTTTTGGGATAGGTGGTTTAGGTTTATTAGGGATTAACATTTATGGGTTTTTGGGTATGACGGTTTAAGGAAGTTCTAGGCTCATGGTTTATTGTTTTCTTCAATGATGGTTGTGGTTTTTTTGGTGATGATGGTTATGGTTTTTTTTGTCTAAGTGTTTAGGGAAAGGGGAATAAGGTTTTATGTTTTTTGGGGCTAAGGGTTTAGTGATTTTTTCTTCTATGTGATTATGGGTTTTGGGGAATGATATAATTTAGTTTTTGGGGCTATAGGATTTGGGTTTTATTGGGTTTTTTGGTTTTTTTTGTGTCTGTGGGTTTAGGGTTTTCTAGTTCTTAGTGTTTTGGGGTTTTGGGGATGCGGTTTTTGAGTTTTTGGGTTTTGGGATTCTAGGGTTTCATGTTTTAAGGGTTTATGGGATAGGTTATTTGTGTATTATTTGGATGTGGGGTTTATTTATTTTTGGGTTATATGTATAGGGGTATTTAAGGATAATGGTTTAATGGTTTTTGGGGATGAGGGTTTTTGAGCTCGGGGGTGATGGTTTAGGGTTTTTGGAGTTGAGGGTTTTGGGTATTTTGGGGATGAGAGTGTAGATGTTTTTGGGCTAACAGTTTTGATTTTTAGGGATGTGTGTTTAGTGTATGTTTGGAGGTGAGTATTTCTGGATTTTTTTGGGGTTAAGGGTTTAGTGTTTCTGGGGGTTGAGGACTTTGGGTTGAGGGTTTGGTTTTTTTTAGGTTGAGGGTTTTTCATTTTTTGGGGTTGAGAGTTTTGGTCTTTTGGGGCTGAGGGTTCATGGGTTTTTTGGGGATGAGGGTTCATTGGATTTTCTAGCTAAGGGTTCAAGGGGTTTTTGGTATGTGCATTTTTGAATTTTTGGACATGACATTTATGGGGTTTTGTGGTTTCCAGTTTAGGGTTTCTATTTCTAAGGGATAAGGGTTTTTTAGGTGGGAATGTTTAGTGTTATCTGGGTCAGAGGGTTTTGGGTTTTTTATATCTCTGGGTTTAATTTTTTTAGTATTTTGGGATAGGTTTCCTTAGGTATTAGAGTTTTGTTTTTTTCTAGGGTGATAGATTAGGGTTTTGTGGGGATAAGGGTTTAGGATTCTCGGTGGATAAGGGTTTATAGATTTTAACTGTTGATTGTATAGGGTTCTTTGGGGATTAGTGTTTAGGGTATTGTGGGGATAAGTGTCTAGGGTTTTTCTGAGGAATAGGGTTTAATGTTTTTTGTGGATGCGGTTTTATGTTATCATGGGGATTAGATTTTATGGATTTTTAGTGATGTGGGTTTTTTTTGGTATAATGGTTCATGTTTTTTTGGGTATGACTGTTTAGTGGTTTATGGGGATATAGGTTGGGGGTTTAATGGGATGATTGTATATATTTTTTTGGGGCTGAGATTTTATGGTTTTTTGGGTCATGTGTTTATATTCATTTGGGATGAAAGATTAGGGTTTTAGTGGGTGTGGGTTTTAGGTTTTCTATGGATTCCATTTATGGATTTATAGGGTACATGTTTTAGGGTATTCTTGTTCTCAGGGTTTATGATTTTCTAAGGATGTGGGTTTAGTGTATTCTAGGGATGAGGGTTTATGGTTTTCAATTGATGAGGGTTTTGGGTTTTCTGGTGTAGTGGGTATAGTGTTTTGAGGATGATTGTTTAGGGTTTTCCCTGGTTGAGGGCTTAGCTTTTTCTATGTGTGAAGGTTTTGGTTTTTCTAGGTAGAAGGGTATAATGGTTTCTAGGGATGTGGCCTGGTGGTTTTCTAGGACTAAGGGTTTGAGGTTTTATGGGGATGAGGATTTGGTGTGTTTTTGCGGCTGAGTTTTTAGGGTATTCCAGAGAAAATGGATTAGTTTTTTCTATGTTATTATTTTTTTGGTTTGTGAGTATTTATTTTTAAGTTATTCTTGGGAATGAGGATTTATGGATTTTTTGGAATGAAGTTTTAGGGATTTGTGTGGAATAGGGATTAAGATTTTATGTGGATGAGGGTTTTGGGTTTTCAAGGAAAATGGGTTTATGGTTTTTTAGAACTTCACAGTTAGTATTTTATAGGACAAAGGGTTTTATGTTTTCTTGGGCTAATGTATTTTTTTGGGGATGGTGGTTTAGAGACTTCTAGTCTTGAGGGTTTAGGGTATTTTGGGGAGGAGATATTAGGTTATTCTATTAATACATTTTTCATGTTTTCTATTGCTAAAGGTTTAGATCATTTTGGGGACTAGGTTTTCACATTTTCTATGGGTGTGAGTATATGGTTTTTGAGTGTTTAGTGATAAGTGTTTTCTTGGGATAATGGAGTATATATTTCTAGGGATTCTTGTTTAGTTTTTTAAAGTGAATATGGTAGATGGTTTTCTATGAATTAGGGTTTAATGTCATTTATAGATGTGGGTTAGTGTAATTTTGGGATGAGGGTAATGGTTTTTATATTAAAGTGGGAATAGTTTTCTCTTGGGAAAGAGGCTTAGGGTTCTCTATGGGTGGGGGTTTTGGATTTTCTGCAGATATGGTTTCTTTTAATATTCATGGGATATGAGATTAAGATTTTCTTGGGATGGTGTCTATGAATTTCGGGAGTAGTGGGTTTAGGTTCTTTTTGGGGATGAGGATTTATAGTTTTTTTGGACTAAGGGTTCGATTTTTTCTAGTGATGAATGTTTATGATTTTCTAGGGTAGTAATATTCTCTCAGGTTATGGGATAATGTATTTTTCGAGATGTGGTTTTATGTTATTCTAGGGTTTATGTTTAAGGATTTTCATGGGCATCAATTTTAGGGTTTCCTTGAACCAAGAGTTTAGAATTTTCTATGGACGAGGGGTTATGATTTTATGGGGATGAATGTTATAGGTTTTATAGATATGAGGGTTTAAAATTATCTAGAGGTGAGATTATAGAGATTTTGGGTGACAAATGGATATGGTGTATTTGTAATGAGTGTTTAGAATTTTTTGGGCTGAGGGTTTAGTGTTTTCTAGGCCAGAGGGATTTTGTTTTTCTAATGATAACGATTTTGATTTTCTAGTATCTAGGATTTCAGTTTTTCTAAGGTAATGGTTTTGGGTATTCCAAGGTAGAGTATTTTGTGTTTTCTTGTCATGGGGGTATATTGTTTTTTAGGTATGTATGTTTTGGGTTTTCTAGGGATGAGGGAATAAGGTTCAACATGGATGAGGGTTTAGGGATTTATATGGATTAGGGTTTAGAGTTTTTGGGGGACCAGGGATTATAGGTTTTTTGGGGTTGAGGGTTTAGTGTTTTCTAGGGATGGGGGATTAGGATTCTCTAGAAATGAATTATTTGGGTTTTCTAGAGATGACGATATATGTTTTTCTAGGGATAAGGGGTTATTGTTTTATAAGGCAATGTTTTAGGGTTTTCTAGTACTCAGTGTTTAGGGATTTCTAGGAATGAATTTTTAGGATATTTGGGGGGAATAGGGTTTTGGGTTTTCTAGGGTAGAGGGTTTAGGGTATTCTAGGAATGAGGGTTTAGGGTTTTGTGCGGTATTTTGTTTTCTAGGCTTGAGTGTTTACGAACTTTTTGAAATTAGTTTTATGGTATTTATGAGGCTGTAGGTTTTGGTTTTTCTATGGATGAGGGTTCAGGGTTTTCTATGGATGAGGGTTTAATGTATTGTAGTGTTTAGTGTGTAGTGTTTTATATGGATAAGCTTATAGGGTTTTCTAGGGTTGATAATTTGATGCTCTATATGTCTATGTGGTTATAGTTTTTGGTGCTGAGGGTGTAGGTTTTCTATGGGTAAGGGTTTATTGTTTTGTAGTTCCACGGGTTTAGGGATTACAAAGGCATTGATTTTAGGGATTTCTAGAGATGTTGGTCTATGGTTTTTTGGGGATGATTATTTTGGATTTTCTAGGGATGCATGTTTTTTTTGGATGAGGGTTTATGGTTTTGTATTATTGAGGGTTTAGGAAATTCTAAGGATAAGGGTACAGAGATTTTGGTGGATGATGGGTTACCTTTTTCAATGGAAAATGGATTATGGATTTTTGGGAATGGTGAATTCATGTTTTTCAAGGCTGATGGTTTATTTTTTTTTATGATGAGAGATTAGTGTTTTATATGAATTTTAGATTCATGTTTTCCGTGGTAATGTGTTTAGAGTGTTTTGGGGATTAGGTATTATGGTTTTCTATGGTTGGGTGTTCAATGTTTTCTGTGTATGAGGAAATAGGGTTTTCTAGGGAAGATGGTTTATGTTATTCCAACATTGAGTGTCTCGGGTATTTTGGGGATAATGGTGTTGGGTTTTCTAGGGATGAATGTTTTGGGTTTTGTAGGGGATATGGTTTAGGGTTTTATTAGTATTTTGGTTTATGATTTTTAGGGGCTATGTGTTTTGAGGTATCTATGTTTTATGGTTTTTATTTTTCATGGGTTGAGGGATTAGAGTTTTACAGTGTTGAGTGTTTAGTGTTTTCTGAGAATGAGGGTTTATGGGTTTCTAGGGATGAGGGGTTAGGGTTTTCTATGTATGAGGGTTTTGGGATATATGGGGCTGAATTTTTTATATTTTTCATGTGTAGGATTTTTGAGGTTGTATAGGGAAGATGGTTTATGGAATTCTAGGCATAAGGGTTTAGGTATTTATGGGGATCGTGGTTTAGGGTTTTATGGGGAAGAGGATTTTGTGTTTTATGGACCTAAGGATGTTGGGCTTTCTATGGATGAGTGTTCAGGGTTATCTTGGGATTATGGTTTATAGTATTACTGGTCCTAGGTGTTTATAGAGTTATATTGTTGTGGGATTAGGTTTTTCTAGACATAAGGGTTTAGATTTTTTTAAAGCTGATAGTTTAGGGTTTTCTGAGGGTAATTGTTTATTGTTTTCTTGGGATCAGGCATTAGTATTTTTTTGGGGATGAGGGTTTAGTTTGGTCTAGAGGAGAGGGTTTAGGGTTTTCTTTAGTTGAGTGTATTAATTTTTCTGGGGAAGAAGGATTAGGTTATTCTATTCATGAGGTTTTAGGCTCATCTAGGGAGAAAGGATTAGAGTTTTTTGGGTATAAGGGATTAGGGTTTTCTTGGTATGAGGGTTTTGGATTCTCTTAGGATGAGGGTTTTAGTTTTTCTAGGGATGAGGGTTTAATATTTTATGAGGCTATGGTATTAGGGCTTTATAGGTATGGGGGTTTACATATTTATAGGGATAAGAGTTTAGGGTTTTCTTGGGATAAGGTTTTATGGTTTTCTGAGGTTTTGGAATTATGCATTATTGGGAATATGGGATTATGGTATTCTAGGAATGGGGATTTAGGTTTTTTCTTTTATAAGGGTTTATCATTTTTTAGTCTTATTATTTATGGTTTTATGGGGATGTGAGTTTAATGCTTTCTAAGGTAGAGGGGTTAGGGTTTTCTAGAGATGGGGGTTAAGGGTTTTCTAGGGCTCAGGGTGTATGTTTTTCCGGGGATAATCATTTAGGTTTTTCTAGAGGAGGGGGTTTATGGTTTTATGGGAATTAGTGTTTAGGGACTTCTTGGGGTAAGGTTTTAGGGTTTTATAGGACATAGTGTTTAGTGATTATGGGGATTAGGGTTTGGGGTTTTCTAAGGAATAATGTTTAGGTTTTTATAGTGCATATGGTTTATGTTTTTCTGGGGATGATGGTTTAGGGTCATTCTGAGAATGATGTTTTTTTTAAGGAATTGAGTTTAGGGATACCTATGGATAGAAGTTTAGGTTTAGTTGGGGATGATAATTTTGGATTTTTGGGGATAATGGTTTATCCTTTTATGAGGATCAGGTTTTATAGTTTTATATGGTTGAGGGTTTATGGTTTTATTAGTATGAGGGTTTGTGGTCTTCTGGGGATTTGGTTTCATGGATTTCTAGTGTATATTTTTATGGGGATTCTAGTGTTTAGGGTATAGGATTTTTAAGGGATGAGGGTTTAAGTGTTTTCAAGATAAGGGTTTGGGGTTTTACTGCTAATTGTTTTCAAATTTTTTGGGGTATGAGGGTTTAGTATATTTTTGGGATGAGGGTTTAGGGATTTTTTGTGTTAAGGTATTATGGTTTTTTAGGGATGAGTGTTTAGGGTTTTCGAGTGTGTGGGTTTATTTTGGGGTGTCACTATCAGGTTATTTAGGGATGAGGGATTAGGGTTTTTGTGGGATGGAAGATTATGGTTTTTAGAGGGTGAGAGTTTACTGTTGGGGTTTAGGGTGTTTGACACATTCTTTTTATTATTTTTTTGTGATTGAGGGCTATCTCTTTTTTGGGGGTCATTTTTTAGGGGTTTTGGGGTTTGATCCATTATAAATATATAGGGGTTAGGGTTTGGGATATTTGGGGATAAGGGTTTAGAGGTTTATTCAGGTATACTACACTTAGTTTTTAGGGTTCTTTTGGGGATTAGGGTATATGGTTTTTTAGGGAAATGGTTTAGGTTTTTTTGGAAGGATGATCTAGGGTTTTTTATGGCCAAGTGTTTGGGATTTCTTTTGGGGATGGTGGTTTAATAGTTTATATGGATGACTATATAAGGTTTTATTGGTGATGGTACATGGTTCATTTGGGCTAAGTGTATATAGAATTTCAGGATATGGTTTTTGGGGTATAGGGTGGTGATGATTTATGGGTTCTGGGGATGAGGGTTTAGGTTTTTTTGGGGATGATTGTTTAGGATTAATTTGGGGCTAAGGGGTTAGGGTTTTTTATGCTAGGGGTTTTTTGTTTTTTGGGATTGAGGGTTTAGGGTTTTTTAGTGATGTGGGTGTAGGGTCTTTTGTGGATCTGGGATTACGGTTTATTAGGGTATATGGTTTAGGTTATTTTGGGGATATAGTTTTTGGGTTTTGTGGGGCTAGGGGTATAGGTTTTTTGGTGATGAGGGTTTATGTTTTTTTTGATATGTGGGTTTAGGGAATTCTTGGGATGTGTATTAAGGGTCTTGGGGTTTAGGGTTATTGTTTTTTTGGGCTTAGTTGATTTTTTTTGGTTGAGGTATAGGGATTTTATGGGGATGATGTCTTATGGTTTTTTGGAGAAAAGATTTCTTATTTACATAGGGATGATGATTTAGGGTTTTTAGGGGATGATGTTTTGTGGATTATTTTGGATGTGGGTTAAGGGTTCTTAGGGGATGATGGTTTATAGATTTTTGGTGTTGAGGGTTTATGTTCTTCTGGTTTGGTTGTTTTATGGTTTTCTGAGGGTGGGTGTTTATGGTTTTCTAGGTCTGACTATTTAGGGTTTTCATGGGATGAGAGATTAGGGTTTTGTGGGGATAAGGGCTTTGGGATTTATGGGGAGGATGATTTAGTGGTTTTTATGTTATGGAGATTAGTAATTTTTTTAATTGAGTGTTTACTGTATTTTGGGGGTTAGGGATTAGGGTTATTTGGAGATGATGATTTTTGTTTATTGGGGTTAAAGGTTTAGGGTATTTTGGGGCTGAAAGGTTATTGTTTTTCAGGTTAATGGGATTTAGGTATTTTGTGGATAAGGGATTAGGGTATTTTGGGGATGAGGTTTTAGGGTTTTTCATTGCATAATGTTTAGGGTCATGTGACAATGAGGGATTATGGTTTTTTCGGTCTAAGGAATTAGGATTTTATAGGTATGATGGTACACTATTTTTAATTATAATTGTTTAATGTTTTCAGTATTTATGGTTTAATATTTTTTTGGGGATTAGGATTTGGGTTTTTTTGGTATTGGAGTTTAGTATTTATTGTTGGTGAGGGATTTGAGTTTTTTTGGGGATAAGGGTTTAGGGAGTTTAAGTGTTGTGGGTGTAGGGATTTTTTTGCGATTAGGGGTTATGTTTTTTTAGGCTCTGGGTTTAGGGTTTTTTGGGGATGAGGTTTATGGTTTTTTGGGATTTGGGTCTATGGGTTTTTGGAATGATTTTAATGGTTTTTTTGAGGCATAAAGTGTAGGGGTTTTTGGGGACGAGGGTTTACAGTTTTTTGGTGGTCTGTTTTTTGGGTTTTATGGGGATGAGGGATTGTGGTTTTTCTGTGCATGTGGTTTTAGAGAGTTTTAGGATGAGGTTTCATGGTTTTTTAGGGATGGGGTTTTGCATTTTTTTGAGATTAGGGATTAATTTTTTTTGGTGGAGTGGGTTTAAGGATTTTGGGGGTTGATGGTTGAGGGTTTTTTGGGGTTATAGATTTAGTTTTTTAAGGGACATAGGGATTAGGGTTTATTTGGGATGAGGGGATTCAGGTTTTCGGGGTGTGGGTTTTGTGTTTTTTGGGAAGATTGTTTGGGCTTTTTGTGATTGTTTAGATTCTTTTATGGATGAGGTTTTATAGTTTTTTAGCGATGTGGGTTTAGAGGTTTGGGTGGTTGAGTGTTTCATTATTTTTGTGGATGATGGATTAGTGTTTTTTTAGAATGAGGGTTTTGGATTATTTGTGATTATGTTATAGTTTTTTTTGGTTCTGGGGGTTTATGGTTTATGGTTTTTTATTGATTAGGGTATTTTATGGGATGAAGGTTTAGGGATTCTGTGGGATGAGTGTTTAGGGTTTTTTTGGGATGAGGGTATAGGATTTCATGGTGTAGAGGGATTTCAGGTTTTTATGGATGAGGTTTTACAATTTTTTGGTACTCTAGGATTAGATTATTTTCTGTCTGAGTATTGATGGTTTTTTGTGGATTAGGGTTTTAGAGTTTTTTGTGGATGAGCTTTTATGGGTTTTAATGGATGAGGTTTTATGGGTTTTTAAGTCTAAGGGTTTAGTGTTTCTGGGGTTTGAGGGTTTAGGGTTATTCCGGGCTGAGGGTATATGAGTTTTGGTGGCTAGGGTTTTTGGGTTTTTAGTTATGAGTTTTTAGGTTTTTTTATAGTGATTAATTCATTTTGGTTGCAAAGGGTTTAAGGTTTTTTTGGAGATTGTGGAATACGGTTTTTTTGGGGGTTGAAATATGAGGGTTTTTTCGGGGATTATGGTTTGGGGTTTGGGGGTTGAGGGTTTATTTTTTTAGTGTTAAGGGTTTAGGGTTTTTCCGCACATAGTTTTTATGGTTGTTTGAGGCTGTGCGGTTAGGTTTTTTGGGGGATGTTGGTTTAGGGTTTTATAGATATGAGGTTTTATGGTTTTGGTGGAATAGGGTCTATGTGTTTTTTGTTCTGAAGGTTAATTATTTTTGGGATTGAGAGAATAGGGGGGGGGTTTGCAATTTGGTTTTTATATTTGTGGGGAGGATGGTTTTGGAATGATGGTGTAGAATGTTCAGTTATTTTGGGAATGAAGGATTACATGTTTTTGGGGACGAGGGTTTATAGGTATTTATGGTTTAGTGTTTTGTGTTTTTTTGGCTTAAGGATTATGTTTTTTGGCGAAATCCAGTTTATGGTTTTTAGGGGATGAGGTTTTAAGGGTTTTTTGGGATGATGGTTATGGGTTTTTAGGAATATGGGAATATGTTTTTTTGCGGTGAGGTATTAGGATATTTTGGGGTTGTGGGTTTTGTGTTTTTTTCATGGAGAATTTATGGATTTTTTTGGGATAATGGTTTATGGTTTTAGATGTTAATGGTTTAGGGGTTTGTGTTTAGAATTATTTAGTTTTTTTTAGTGATTTCAGGTTTAGGGTTTTCTAGGTTCAAGAGTTCAGGTTTTTTGGTTATGTGGGATTAGAGATTTTTTAAGATGAGGGATTAGGGGATTAGTGGAGTGGTTTATGGGTTTCTAGGAATGAGGGTTTAGGGTATTTTTGTGGGGATTAGGTTTTAAATGTTTTGGTGGATGCATGTTTAGGGATTTTTTCAATTTAGAATATATGGTTTTTTCAGGAACTCATTTAGGTTTTTTTGGAAAGTGTGTTTATGTGTTTTTGGGGTTGAGGATTTAGGAGTTTTTTTATGAGTGTTAATAGAATTTGGTTGATGTAGGTTTAGGGATTTTTAGGCATGATAATTTACATATTATTGGGGTTAATGGATTAAGGTGTTTTGGGTATGATGGTTTATGTTTTTTTGGGTTTGACTGATTACGGTTTCTAGGGAATAGGATTTATTATTTTTTGGGGTTGAGGTTTTATGATTTTTTTCGGATAGAATTTTATGGTGTTTTGGGGTAGGGTTATTATGTATTTTTGGGGATGGAGGGTTTAGGGGGTTTAGGGATGAGGGATTATTATTTTTTGGGGATGAGGGTTTAATGATATTTGGGATGTGGGTTTAGGTTTTTTTGGGGCATAGGGTTTATGATTTTTTAGGGTTGGGGGTTTAGTGTTTTATGGGATGAGTGTTTACAGTTTTTGTAGAGACCCGAAGCTTGACGTACATGAACATTACATTACTTTCGCGGAATACTTAGTACATAACAAAAACACACACACAAGGATCGTAATAGTTTAGTGTCTTTGGAAACTCGGAATAAAATCTTCTAATTGTGGTGAAAGATCTTCAACATCTCCCATAAAGATCTTCCTTTTTTTACCTAAAACCTTTCTTTATATCCTGGGGAAAAGAAAACATAAAAGGGTGAGCTCAAATGCTCAGTAAGGGTAAACAAAAGAAATATCAATCACATCGTATTCATAAGAACATAACATTTTGGAAATCATAACCTGAAAAGAGAGCATAATATCATAACATGGGATAAATCATGGTAGTGAAATGTAATCACAATAATCATAACTTAAAACATGAAACTTTGTGGCATTCACACATAATCATAGAGAATCTTTTCTTGTTAGTCAAGACTCATTGCCAAGACTATCTTAGTGGACAAAGTCCCTTTCTGAATCGAGTAACCCTCGTTTCAGTCCTGTTTCACTGAACCGGTATAACCTACCATTCCAGCCATGTCTATCTCATGAGATATAAAATCTTTACCCAATGCATTGGAGGGAGATATAGGTCCCACCCATCTCATAATGATACCATTCTTATGTGTGCCACAAAATCATAAACCATACATCATAGCGTAACCCATGTAATAAAAATGGTATTCTTAAACAACATGACATCATAAAAAAAATTCATATAAGATAAAGGAATTCATAAAAATATTTCCATCACAACATAATCAAATCCATATAATAATAGGGATAAAAAAAGAACCCTTTTGTTATCTTAGATGGAAAATAATTTTGATAAAATACTTGAACTTCATTCTTGAGGAAAATATCCTTTCTACTTCAAAAACACTTATCCTTTCTTAACATGTCATACAATTTTAAACTAAAATAAGTTGATTAAAAATAAACTTGAATACTTGTAAAGGAATCTTCTTGGAAATAATGTTTTAGAAATCCATTCATGCCATATAAGTTAAAAAAACATTCTTCGTACTTTTGTCGGAAAAGTCAAAAAGTACCTCGTACGAAAAAATGACAAAAGATTCCTTTCATATTCTTTACAAAAAACTCACCGAAGGGTAAAATTGGATTTAAACTAGTGTAAGTGGATGGAAAAAATATTACATATTGAGGGAACATGGATGTGGATGATAAAATACACCCCAATAAATACTTACGAATAAACAATCTCGGATAAAAATGAGATTGTGATATTTCCCTTACCTTAGGTCCGACTTGCTTTGTAAGTTTCCTAACCTCTTGTATAATGATTTAAATCATGTTATTGACTTATTCCAGAATCATATTCATTGTTATTATATCATATATGGTCCACTTATGACTTTATATTACCCGTTCTTTTGTAAATTCATGTTAAAGTAGCGTTTTGGATAGAATCGTCTCATTTGTCGTTCGTGTTTTTAACTTGTAATTATTCATATGATTACTTAGATCATGATTACTTAATTCCAGAATATAAAACATGATTTATATATATATATTCATAATATACATATATAATAAATCAGTATGTGGAAAGAAATACACCGTTCATGGAGACGGTAGTCCGTACGTACGCATGAACGTTGTTTTCGTTTCCTTATTGAATTGAATGGAATTAAGTAGATGACATACATATAAATAAATCCAGATTCATTATTATGTCATATATTCCATTAGTACTTATTATATATACTTTATAATCATTCATGAATGGTTAATCATTGAGAATGAATCTCATCGCGTCGTGGAGACGGTAGTCCGTACGTACGCACGAGCGATGATATCGTTCCCATGGTCGTGGAATTGTGTTGAAGTGTATGTATAATATTTCAGTATCAATATAAATTTATAATAATCATATATAGTTACTAATTAAACCATTATACCCATCCAATTAAGGTGGTGGCGGAAAATAGATTACACCACGTCTTGGAGACGGTATTCCGTACGTACGCACACGCGGTGATTTCCTTTTTCCGTAGGATGGATAGAAGGTTAATTAGAGTTGTTTCATATTTATAATAACATATCAGTATTTAAGTAATACTGATGTTATTACTTTACCATGAAACAACTAAAGAAGAAGAAGTTGAAGAAGAAAGAAATTGAAAAGATCGGTAATGGATATTACCTCTTCTTTGGAACGCCTCTTTGAATCCTCCACTTATGGAACTAAGATTGGTCTTTGAAGAAGCCAGGACCTCTAGGATTATTCTAGGGAAGTGGAGAATGGATTTTGTCAGGTATTGGCCGCGCTTGAGTGCTCAAATTGGTGTGAGGAGGGGGGGAGGAGGTATCCTTTTATAAGGGAGGAGAGGGGCACCTTAGGAATATCTCAAAATATTATTTTATATTAAAGTAAAAATCGGTTTATAATGGTTCCAAAGGGTCTTATTTCGAAGCTAAAGTGGGGATGGGTCGAAATCCTATCAACCAATAGGATTTAGACAAGTTTAGGTTATTATTTTAACCTTATCAATTAGATTTAACTCTAAGTTAAATAATTTAACTTTTACCGTGTCTTTTTGTTTTCTTACACTATATGGTTAATACACATACAATAACATGCCAAACGAACCCAAAATTGTTTATTATTAATATATATATCCTTATCTAAGTCATTTGGCCGAACCATAGATTTTTAGGAATAAAATAACAATTAATAATATAATATTAGATTTAAAAACTATATAGTGTCAATTTTGACACTATTTGATATATGATTTTTGTGAAAGTCATAACAGAATTATATGTTCGAACCAAGTTGATTAAATAAATAATAATATATCATAGTAACCTATAAAATTATTGGAATTCATAAAAAGTCTCAAATTACATTCATTTGAGCATTTATAACATCAATTATGTTAATATTTCTTTAAAAAGGGTAATTACTGCATCATCGTTGTGTCATAAATAAATTAATTTATTTAAAGTCTAAAAATTCTAAATAAAATATCATTATGTAGGAAATCATTTTATCTTTCTAATGAATATTTATAGTCGAATTTATCTTATGTATAACCCCATATTAAAAATGTTTTAGTTATTAAACTTTGATTTTAACTATTTTAACTATTCATTAAATAAAATAATACTAAATGTCATAATCTAATCCAAGTGGACCTAAATGGTCATATTATATTCATAAGGTTGTTTTTGGTCGAATTACACTTATACAATAGAATTAGGACATGTGTTAGGGTAATAGTAATATCATATTTACCCTTAGTTACCCTATTTACTATTAACCGTGGTAAAAAAAGTAAAAAGTTACTATTCACCAAAAATTATTTTCATCTCATTGAACCACATTTTAGTCCTTGATATTAACCGTGTCTATCGGATTTTTGAAATTCCATTCACAGAAGCGGTCAGATTAAGTTTTATGCAAAATTCAGTTTTTAACCTACCACTTAGTGGTTTCACTATTCATCAAAAATTGAAAGTTTTCAGAAAAATGGCAAAATTTCATCCTATGCTATATTTCATATTCCGAATTCAAAAATGAAGTCTATTTTACCAAATTCATAACATTGAAATTGCATTAATTAATTTTATAATTAAATCCCGCTGTTAAAACAAATAGAGTGTTTTTAAGAAACAATATCTATCAAAAGATTGACACTTGATTATATCTGGTTTAAATGTGAAATTAAATCCAATGACCAATATTGTATTAAATTGTAAAAATATATTCTAAATATACTTTAAAACAACTCAAATTAATAATTTATCACTATTAATTATTTTTATTAAAAAAGTTGTTTTTAATTATAATTTAATAATTTTCACTATTCATCAGAATATGAAAGTTATCCGAAAAGTACCAAAATTTCACCTTAGGCTAAATTCGATACTCCGAATCCAAAAATGAAGTCCATTTTGAGAGTTAAAATTTCTAAAATTTTAAAAGGTGGTTATTACTATTCATAACGGCTAGTTATAATAATATTTTAATAGAATATCGTTGTTTAGTGAAACTCAGTATTGCGTGCTACACACGCTATCGAGGAAGGTCGCGATTGCGTGTAATGCAAGGAAAGTCAAGGATGCGTGTTGTGCAAGCTCCTTTTGGTGTAGCGTACAACACAAGACATTAATAAAATTAAAAAGAATAGTTTTCATAAAATCTAGGGTTGTTACATTCTACCCCCCTTAAAATGAATTTCGCCCTTGAAATTCGTCGGGGTTATAAATAGTTTACTATTCAAAAGTTTCTTTAATAGAAACCCACATCGTAAAAAGGAATACCATAACTTGGCTTTAAAAAACTAAAGTATGAAATGTAATGATTACCCAAATAAACTAATCACTGGGTTCCACATAGGTGAAAATATGGATATGGAAGAGTAATCTAACCATCATGTTCTGATGGAGAGTGGTAGAGAACATGGCTATGGAAAAGCCAGCAATCACAAAGCCATAAATTTGTGACGATCTAAGGTACCATCTGATTCATCAGATATAAGATCACTAGGACAACTTTTTTGGTTTTCAAGATCATTTCCCTAAAGTTAAAGAATTTGAATTAGAGTAAATACTTACTTTATTTTGGTACAATCTCACTGTTTTTCGTGCCTTTAACAATTTCAACTTCATCTATTAAATAAATCAAGTTGAATTTGTTATTCGTGAAGTGTTAGCAGATCATGTGATAGAATGACGGGTCATTCCATCTGTCTCAAACAAAAGGTTAGCAAAAAATTATATACATAAGTCGATCTATAGTGAGATTAATCATATATTTTTCCTAAAATGGACTTATACTTCATATATCATACTGCTTAATATAGTAAAACTAGTTTCTACTAAACAGGGACTTCATGTAGGCCAGTGGTAGGCGATAAAGGCCAGTCGCACGTCGGTTGTGGGTTCGATTCCAATAGCCTTGTCCGACGCGATGGGCTGTCGCCCGTCCTGCAGGTTGTCCTTTTTCTAAAACTATAATACTATAACATCCCATCAATAATATCGAAAAAAAACTTCTGTCCTTAAACAATACTAACTTATGTCCAACATAATCCATTCCAATCTTTAGGCTTATCCATAATACTGCAGCCCACTCTCATAACATAGTGAAAACGATTACCAGAAATTTAACACCATCGTCGATCCCCATATATCATAAGATATGTTTTTTTGGTCACATTCCTAACATTCAATGTCCTTAATCATGTATTATCTTGAATACCTTAGTGAAAACATGAATGCAGTTTAAAGTTAACACTTTCCACATACCAAAATCCTCAAAATTCTATATACTCAAACCATGATATCACTTAGTCCTTATATCAATCATGAGCTCATGAATACTGTCAAATATTTCATTTTCTCATTTTCCCTTCATTATGCGCATATCATCTTTTTTCCAAAAATACCTCAATCACTTCGAATACCACATTATACCAATACATAAATATTCCAATACATCATAAAAGTACCTCAACAACATTATTCTTGAATACCAATACATAAACACTTCAGTCCATCCAATTCAATGATTGTCCTGGAAGAAGTCCTTCCTTGATTTAGAAGTAACTTTTTAGGTCAGGGCATTGAGTTGGGTAATGCCCATGTTCTCCACAAATAAGACATTGAACTCCATAACAGTCTGTCACTCTATGACCCTTTTCTCCACATAGATAACATCGGTCCCTCCATTTGAGGTATTCCTCAAGGTTCTTCTTCCCTTCTTTAGAAATCTCAATCTTCCTTTCTTTATGCTCCTCAACATGCGAACATGCATAATAGTTTATCTTCCTCTTCTTTGATGAATTAGTCATACCAATAAATTTCACCTTGTTAATCATATATCGCGATGACTGATTTGGCATAATCACAATATATTTATCTCTAGGCATTACACAATTTTGTTGCTCATAGTCACCAATTTGTCCATTGGATTCAATGTTAACCGAATTCCTTCTGGTTCCCTCCATTAACTAAAACACAAAATGAATCTTGTGAGAGTCAAAAATCATGCTAGGGAAAACAACATAGTAAAGGGGGAGTACCCTTAATATCTAACATCTTAGGTTAAATTCTAAGATCGTTACCGTAGTTCTAGGACTGTATCTTATACATATACTTATCCTTAGGGACATCCCTAGACATACCTTAGAAATATATCTAGTGATCTCACCAGTGCTTTCGCATCCTAGTTTCCAAAGGTTGACTAAACCTTTCCTCTGATACCAACTATAGAGACTCGAATCTTGACGTACAAGAACATTACATTACTTTCGCGGAATACTTAGTACATAACAAAAACACACACACAAGGATCGTAATAGTTTAGTGTCTTTGGAAACTCGGAATAAAATCTTCTAACTGTGGTGAAATATCTTCATCATCTCCCATAAAGATCTTCCTTTTTTTTACCTAAAACCTTTCTTTATATCCTGGGGAAAAGAAAACATAAAAGGTTGAGCTCAAATGCTCAGTAAGGGTAAACAAAAGAAATATCAATCACATCGTATTCATAAGAACATAACATTTTGGAAATCATAACCTGAAAAGAGAGCATAATTTCATAACATGGGATAAATCATGGTAGTGAAATGTAATCACAATAATCATAACATAAAACATGAAACTTTGTGGCATTCACAAATAATCATAGAGAATCATTTCTTGTTAGTCAAGACTCATTGCCAAGACTATCTTAGTGGACAAAGTCCCTTTCTGAATCGAGTAACCCTCGTTTCAGTCCTGTTTCACTAAACCGGTATAACCTACCATTCCAGCCATGTCTATCTCATGAGATATAAAATATTTACCCAATGCATTGGAGGGAGATATAGGTCCCACCCATCTCATAATGATACCATTCTTATGTGTGCCACAAAATCATAAGCCATACATCATGGCGTAACCCATGTAATAAAAATGGTATTCTTAAACAACATGACATCATAAAAAAATTCATATAAGATAAAGGAATTCATATAAATATTTCCATCACAACATAATCAAATCCATTTAATAATAGGGATAAAAACAGAACCCTTTTATTATCTTAGATGGAAAATAATTTTGATAAAATACTTGAACTTCATTCTTGAGGAAAATATCCTTTCTACTTCAAAAACACTTTTCCTTTCTTAACATGTCATAAAATTTTAAACTAAAATAAGTTGATTAAAAATAAACTTGAATACTTGTAAAGGAAGCTTCTTGGAAATAATGTTTTAGAAATCCATTCATGCCGTATAAGTTAAAAAAAACATTCTTGGTACTTTTGTCGGAAAAGTCAAAAAGTACCTCGTATGAAAAAAAGACAAAATATTCCTTTCATATTCTTTACTAAAAACTCACTGAAGGGTAAAATTGGATTTAAACTACTGTAAGTGGATGGAAACAATATTACATATTGAGGGAAAATGGATGTGGACGATAAAATACACCCCAATAAATACTTACGAATAAACAATCTCGGATAAAAATGAGATTGTGATATTTCCCTTACCTTAGGTCCGACTTGCTTTGTAAGTTTCCGAACCTCATGTATAATGATTTAAATCATGTTATTGACTTATTCCAGAATCATATTCATTGTTATTATATCATATATGGTCCACTTATGACTTTATATGTCCCGTTCTTTTGTAAATTCATGTTAAAGTAGCGTTTTGGATAGAATCGTCTCATTTGTCGTTCGTGTTTTTAACTTGTAATTATTCATATGATTACTTAGATCATGATTACATAATTCCAGAATATAAAACATGATTTATATATATATATTCCGAATATACATATATAATAAATCAGTAAGTGGAAAGAAATACACCGTTCATGGAGACGGTAGTCCGTACTTACGCATGAACGTTGTTTTTGTTTCCTTATTGAATTGAATGGAATTAAGTAGATGACATACATATAAATAAATCCAGATTCATTATTATGTCATATATTCCATTAGTACTTATTATATATACTTTATAATCATTCATGAATGGTTAATCATTGAGAATGAATCTCATCGCGTCGTGGAGACGGTAGTCCGTACGTACACACGAGCGATGATATCGTTCCCATGGTCGTGGAATTGTGTTGAAGTGTATGTATACTATTTCAGTATCAATATCACTTTATAATAATCATATATAGTTACTCATTAAACCATTATTCCCATCCAATTAAGGTGGTGGCGGAAAATAGATTACACCACGGCGTGGAGACGGTATTCCGTACGTACGCACGCGCAGTGATTTCCTTTTTCCGTAGGATGGATAGAAGGTTAATTAGAGTTGTTTAATATTTATAATAACATATCAGTATTTAAGTAATACTGATGTTATTACTTTATCATGAAACAACTAAATAAGAAGAAGTTGAAGAAGAAAGAAATTGAAAAGATCGGTAATGGATATTACCTCTTCTTTGACACGCCTCTTTGAATCCTCCACTTAGGGAACTAAGATTGGTCATTTAAGAAGACCAGGACCTCTAGTATTATTCTAGGGAAGTGGAGAAGGGATTTTGGCAGGGATTGGCCGAGCTTGAGTGCTCAAATTGGTGTGAGGATGAGGAGGAGGAGGTATCCTTTTATAAGGGAGGAGAGGGGCACCTTAGGAATATCTCAAAATATTATTTTATATTAAAGTCAAAATCGGTTTATAATGGTTCCAAAGGGTCTTATTTCGGAGCTATAGTGGGGATGGGTCGAAATCCTATCATCCAATAGGATTTAGACAAGTTTAGGTTATTATTTTAACCTTATCAATTAGATTTAACTCTAAGTTAAATAATTTAACTTTTACCGTGTCTTTTTGTTTTCTTACACTATATGGTTAATACACTTACTATAACATGCCAAACGAACCCCAAATTTTTTATTATTAATATATATATCCTTATCTAAGTCATTTGGCCGAACCATAGATTTTTAGAAATAAAATAACAATTAATAATATAATATTAGATTTAAAAACTATTTTGTGTCAATTTTGACACTATTTGATATATGATTTTTGTGAAAGTCATAACAGAATTATATGTTCGAACCAAGTTGATTAAATCAATAATAATATATCATAGTAACCTATAAAATTATTGTAATTCATAAAAAGTCTCAATTTACATTCATTTGAGCATTTATAACATCAATTATGTTAATATTTCCTTAAAAAGGGTAATTACTGCATCATCGTTGTGTCATAAATAAATTAATTTATTTAAAGTCTAAAAATTATAAATAAAATATAATTATGTAGGAAATCATTTTAGCTTTCTAATGAATATTTATAGTCGAATTTATCTTATGTATAAGCCCATATTAAAAATGTTTTATTTATTAAATATTGATTTTAACTATTTTAACTATTCATTAAATAAAATAATATTAAATGTCATAATCTAATCCAAGTGGACATAAATGGTCATATTATATTCATAAGGTTGTTTTTGGTCGAATTACACTTATCCAATAGAATTAGGACATGTGTTAGGGTAATAGTAATATCATATTTACCCTTAGTTACCCTATTTACTATTAACCGTGGTAAAAAAAAGTAAAAAGTTACTATTCACCAAAAATTATTTTCATCTCATTGAACCACATTTTAGTCCTTGATATTAATCGTGTCTGTCGGATTTTTGAAATTCCATTCACGGAAGCGGTAAAATTAAGTTTTATACAAAATTCAGTTTTTAACCTACCACTTAGTGGTTTCACTATTTAATCAAAAATTGAAAGTTTTCAGAAAAATGCCAAAATTTCATCTTAAGCTATATTTCATATTCCGAATTCAAAAATTAAGTCTATTTTACCAAATTCATAACATAGAAATTTCATTAATTAATTTTATAATTAAATCCCGTTGTTAAAACAAATAGAGTGTTTTTCAGAAACAATATCTATCAAAAGATTGACACTTGATTACGTCTGGTTTAAATGTGAAATTAAATCCAATGACCAATATTGTATTAAATTGTAAACATATATTCTAAATATACTTTAAAACAACTAAAATAATAATTTATCACTATTAATTATTTTGATTAAAAAAGTTGTTTTTAATTATAATTTAGTAATTTTCACTATTCATCAGAATATGAAAGTTATCTGAAAAGTACCAAAATTTCACCTTAGGCTAAATTCGATACTCCGAATCCAAAAATGAAGTCGATTTTGAGAGCTAAAATTTCTAAAATTTTAAAAGGTGGTTATTACTATTCATAACGGCTAGTTATAATAATATTTTAATAGCATATTGTTGTTTAGTGAAACTCAGTATTGCGTACTACACACGCTATCGAGGAAGGTCGCGATTGCGTGTAATGTAAGGAAAGTCAAGGATGCGTGTTGTGTATGCTCCTTTTGGTGTAGCGTACAGCACAAGACATTAATAAAATTAAAAAGAATAGTTTTCATAAAATCTAGGGCTATTACAGTTTTTATGGGTGTTCAGTGTTTTGGAGGTAAGTGTTTTGGGTTTATTGAGTTAATTATTTATATTTATTGGGGATAAAGGCCTATAATTTTATATAGATTAAGGTTTATGTGTTTTGGGAATGAGGATTTACAGTTTTTTTGGGAATTGCGATTTGGGTTTTTAGGGAAGAGGTTATTTGAGGCATTTGTACTTCAGTTTTAGGGTTTTTGGGGGTTGATGATTTTGGTGTTTTGTGGGATGTGGGTTTTTGGATTTTTTGGATGAGGGTATAGTGTTATTTGTTAATGGGGATTAATTATTTATGGTGGATAAGGGTTTATGGTTATTTGGGGTGGAGGATAAATGTTTTTTGGGGAAAATGGTTAGTGGTTCTCTGGGAATAGTGATTAGGGTTTTCGATGCTGAGGGTTTGATTACTTTTGTAGATTAGAGTTTAGGTTTTTTGGGGGTTGATGTATAAGAGTTTTTTTGTCATTGATTCTTTTTTATTCTAGTGATTAGGTTTTAGGTAGTTTTTTTGGTGAGTGATTATGTTTTTTCGGACTGAGGGTTTAGGGTATTTTGGACTTAGGCCTTAGGGTTTCTTAGGGATGATGGTTTAAGGTTTTTTTTCTGATGGGTTTATTTTATTATTGGGATTATGGTTAGGGATATTTGTGATATAGGTTTTAGTTTTTTGGGGGATGATCATTTTGTGTATTTTGGGTTGGGGTTTTACGTATTTTTGGGTTTGGGGTGTTATGGTTTTTTTGGATTGGGGTTTTGGTTTTACTGTTCTATGGGGTTAGGGGTTATAGTGGATGAGGTTTAATGGTTTTTTTCAATGAGGGATTACATTATTTTTGTGGCTGATGGTTTATTTTTTGGGGGGATGAGGATTTTGGATATATTTGGGACGGTGATTTTTTGTTTATTAGTGCTGACGATATAGTGATTTTTGGGGATGAGAGTTTATGATTATTTTGGGGTGACGGTTTAGGGTGTTTTTGGATGGTGGGTATATATATTTTTTTGAATGAAGGTTTAGGGATTTTTAGCACATAGGTTTTAGTATTTTTGGGGTTGAGGGTCCATTTTTGGGTTTTAGGTTTTAGGGTTTTTTTACTGAGGTTTCCTCATTCTTTGGAACTGAGGGATTCAGAATTTTTGGGATTAAGATTTATGTTTTCTAAGGATATGGGTTTATATATATTTTGGTTTAAGTTTTTAGTGTCTTATTGATATCACGTTTTTGGGGGTTTGAGCTATGGTTTAATGGTTTTATAGGTATAAGGGTTTATCTTTTTGGGGGTGTAGGGAATAGAGTACTTTGATCTGAGGGATTTGGGTTTTAGAGGGATGTGGGTTGTGTGTTTTGGGGTTCTGTTGGTTTTGGAATTTTTAGGGATGAGGTCTTAGTGTTTTTAGGGGCTGGGGGTTAATAGTTTTTTTGGGGATTAGAGGATAGGATATTTTTTGTCATAATTTTTAGGGTTTTTCAAGAATGTGTGTTTAGGGTTTTTTGGGTAAAAGGATTAGATTTTTTCAGGACTGAGGGTTTAGGGTTTTGGGGGTTATTTTTTAGGTTTTTATAGGGATTAGTGTTATGTTTTTTTGGGCTAAGGGTTTTGGGTTTTCTAGTGATGATGGTTTAAGAGTTTTCAGGGATGAATTTTTTTTGAATATTGTGGCCTAGGATCTAGAGTTTATTTGTGAAGAGTGTTTTGGATTTTCTAGGGAAGGAGAAATTGGATTTTTTGAGTTATGCGGTTATAGTTAATAGGGTTTAGGTTTTAGGTTTTTTTTGGGTCTGAGTGATCAGGATTTTTTTAAACTCATTTTTTAGAGTTTTTTGTGGATGAGGGTATAGGGTATTTAAAGGATGAGGCTTTAATTTCTTTTAGGACTATGGGATTATGGATTTTCGAGGATGTGGGTGTAGTTATTTTTTTGGGATCATGATTTAACGTGTTTTGGGGCTATGTGTTTTTGCGTGTTTTGGTGCTGAGGGATTTGGGTGTTTAGGGAGTTTTTGGGATGAGGGTTTATAGATATTGGGGATCAGAATTTATTTCTTTTTTAGACGAGTTTTTAGGATTTTCATGGAGATAAGGGATTAGTTATTTTTTCTAATAAAAGGGATAAATGTTTGTTGTTTTTTGGGATGAGGATTTTTTAATTCTAGGGTAGAGGGTTTGGGTTTTTTAGGGCTGAGTTTTTTGTGTTTCTTCGGGCTAAAGGTTTTGTATTGATCTGAATGTTGGGTATATTTTTTTTCAGGGATATGGTTTTGTGATTTTTGTGTCATGTTGTTTAGGTTTTTTTATAGATGAGATATTAGTATTCTTAAAACTAAAAGACTTGTGTTTTTTGGGCATTAGGGTTTGTGTTTTTCTTTTGTGTTTAGGGTACATAGATGTTTAGCGTTATGGGATTTTTTTGGGTCTAAGGTTTTTGGGTTTTTTGGGGATCAGAATTTACAAACTTCTAGGTTGGAGGGTTTATACTTTCAAGGGGCATAGCGGTTAGGGTTTTTTTGGGGATGATGTTTTATTGTTTTGATAAATAACGGTTTAAGTTTTTTTTGATCGAGGTTTAGGGCTATATTGTTCTATGGGGTTATGGTTTTTATACGATGAGTGTTTTTTGTTTTTTAGTGTTGAGGGTATATGGTTTTTTGGGGGTTAGGGGTTAGATTTTTTTTGGAATGAGGGTATAGGGTAATTTTTGAAATGGAGTTGGAATTTTTTTTTGGTTTATTGTTTATTACTTTTTTGGGAAGAGTATTTGGGTTTTTTCAGTGATATGGATTTTGGGGATTTTCAGGATAAGGGATTAGAATTTTCTGGGGCATTGTGACTAGGGTTTTTTTCTAGATGAGGTTTTAGGATTTTTGGGAATGAGGATTTAGGATATTCATGGTCTGAAGTTTTATGGTTTATTTGTACTAGGGGGTTAGTGGTTCATTAAGTGAAGTTTTTTTATCTTTGTTGTAGGTTATAGTTTGTTTTCTTTTTCAAGGATGATGGTTCATGGATTTATATAGTTGATGATTTAAGTTGTCTAGGTTTGAGCATTATGGTTTTCAGATATGAGGATTCTGGGTTATTTTGAGATGAGCATTTATGGTTTGTGGGTGGTTGATTTAGTGTTTCTGGGGCCTGGGATTTTATTGTATTTTGGGCCAAAAGGTTTATGTTTTTTTAGTGTTGAGGGTTTACTATTTTTTGGGACTGATGGATTACTATTTTTTGGGGATACGTATTAGTGGTTTTTTTAGTATTGATGGTTTAGTTATTTTAAGGGATTAGGATTTTGGGGTTTTTTATTGAGATTTTAGGGGTTTGAGGCTAAGTGTTTAGATATTTAGGGATGACCCTTTAGAGTTTTTGGAGATGATGTTTTATGTTTTCATTAGGATAAGGGTTTTGGGGTTTTGGGGCTGAGGGTTTAAGGGTTTGGGGGTACTAGGTGGTGATTTTTCTGATTTTTATGGGATATGATTTTTTGGGATAAGGGTTTAGGTTATTATGGGGATGAGGGTTTATGGTAATTCGTGGATGATGGTTTTGGGTTTTTAGGGTATATGGTTTATTGTTTTTTGGGGGTGGGGTTTTTGGTTTTCTCATCAATGAGTTTTGGGTGTTTTTTGAGGGGAGGGTTTAGGTTTTTTTGGGGTAGCGAGTTTAGTGTTATTTTTGGATGGAGTGTTAGTGTTTTCAAGGCATAGAGTTTAGTGTTTTTTGTAGTTTTTTTGTTTTTCTGGGATAAGTGATTAAGGATTCTTTGGGATGAGGGTTTAGTGATATTAGGGGATGAGGGTTTAGTGTTAATTGAGGTTAATGGTTTATAAATTTCTATGGAATTGGGTCTATGTATATTTAGGGATAGTGATTTAGTTTTTTTAGAGATGAGGGTTTAGGGGTTTCTGGTGTGAATGTTTTATCATTTAATATTTTTGTGGTTGAAGGGTTCATTTTTTAATAGTGTTTAGGGTTTTTAGGGATAATTGTTTACGGAGTTTCGGGGGGGATGTGTTTCTTGGAATCTAGGGATAAGGGTTTGAATTTTTTTGGGCTGTGGGTTGAGGGATTTTTGGGGATGTGGGTTTTGGGTTTTTTGGGGCTCAAGGTTTAGTATATTTGGGGAAGATGGTTTCGGGTTCGGGGGGGTAATTGATTTAGGGATTTATGGGGATGGTGGTTTATAATTTTTGGGGATGAGGGATTACTATTTTTTGGGGATAATGGTTTATGGTTTTATAGGGATAATGAGTAATGTTTTTTGGGATTATTGTTTAGAATTTTTGGGGGTTAGAGTGTTTAGGGATTATTAGGGTTGAGGGTTTTTGTTTTTTTGGGTCTAGGTGTTTAGTGTATTTTGCGGCTATCTGATTAATGTGGTTTTGGTATTAGAGATTTAGGGTTATTATAGATGATGATATATAGACTTTTTGGGTAGAGGGTGTAAGGTTTTTTGGGGATGAGTGTTTAGGGTTTTTTTGGGATGTTGGTCTAG
This sequence comes from Viscum album, assembly GCA_963277665.1. Taxonomy (NCBI): domain Eukaryota; kingdom Viridiplantae; phylum Streptophyta; class Magnoliopsida; order Santalales; family Viscaceae; genus Viscum; species Viscum album. The sequence continues at coordinate 593,091,447 of OY728137.1, read as the reverse complement.
GTTTTTTTGGAGCTAATTGTTCAAAGTGGTTTACGGATTTGAGTTTTGGTGTGTTTGGGGCTACGGGATTAGGATTTTTGGGGGATGAGGGTTTAGTAATTACTACGAATGATGGTGTATGGAGTCTTGGGGATCATAGATTATTTCCTTATGGGGAAGTGGTTTAGAGTTTTTTTGGGATAACTTTTTAGGTCTTTTTAGGATAAGGGTTTAGGTGGCTCTACAATTGAGGGTTTTGGGTTTTTAGGGATGAGAGAGTGGGGGAGGTGTTTTAAGGGTTTTCGTGTCTGATTGTTTAGGTAATTTGGGAAAACAGCTTTAGGGTATTTTTGGGATGAGGTTTTAGGTTTTTTGGGGGATGAGTGTTTGGGGTTGAGAGTATATGGTTTTTATGTTGGTGAGGGACTTGGGTTTGTTGGATGAGGGACTACTGTTTTTTGAGGTTGAGGGTCATGGTTTTTCAGGGTTAAGGGTCTATGTTTTTCTAGGATAGAGGGTTTTTAGTTCATTGGGTATGAGTGTCTGGGGTATTGTGGGTATGAGGGTCAAAGGTTAGTTTGGGCCAATGGGGATATGTTTTTTTGGGGGCAATGTGTCTAATGTTTTTTTGGGATAAGGGTATAGGTTTTTTTGGGATGAGGGTCAAGGGTTTTCTAAATCTATGGTTATAGTGGTTTTTGGTCTATAGGAATGGGGTTTCATGTGTTAAGGGTCTATGGTTTTCATGGATCAGGGTATTGAGTTTTATGGGGATGGTTTTCTACTGTTATTTTGGGCTGAGGGTCTAGGGTTTTGGGCTCATTGTCCTGGGTTCTTTGGGAAAGAAGGTCTAGGACACTAAATAATTTTATTGAAAAAATTAATGATTATTAATTCATAAGTATAAATTCTGGATGATGTGGATACTCCACATGATATGTATTTGAAAGAAGAATTGAAAGAATGCTTGAGAATAATCAGAAGGATAAAAAAGGAAAATAGAAAGCTGGAAGATTAATATTCATCAACACGAAAACATTGATATTTTTTTCAAGAGAATGAGAATTTGGAGAATGATATAGAAGATTTGAAGAAATATCATGAAGATGAAATGAATTGTAATGATTATATGGAAGTGAAAATAAGAAGAGTTGGGACTTGTCTAACAAAAGTTATCTAAAGCTGAATTGAGAAATAAAAGTTTCCAAAACTCTAACTAAAATAGGTGGATGTTCTCGGAATGAGGAACATAAGAAGGGAAAATAAATGTTACCCTAAATGTGTGATAAGAATAATGGAATTATGTTGGAAAAGTGGAATTATGGGAATGTTATATATGTGTCCAAGACCAACAGGGTTGCAATTTCAGACATCTCATGGAACCCTAAGTGAAAAATGTTTTAAGACATTCTGTAACTGGAAATGTTTCCAATACATCGGTTTACGTGATTATTGAAAAGAAAAGGATGATTCTGATTGACAACACAAATGTTGCTGGATTGGAAAATAAATTGAAGAAGGTGGCTGAGAAATACATTCACAATTATGAATAGTATGGGTGTTTCAGAGGAAAAATACTCCTTTTATTGATATTGTTGTTATTGCGGTGGATTTAGACATACAAAGAATATGTGTTGGTTTAAACAACTAAACTACAATTATTACACAGGTTATAGAAGGCATTGATTGAGGGGGAGAGTCAATTCTATAAAAATAAGAAGTCTGACAAGGTTGTGTGGAATAAATATGAGAATAATGATGTGATGATTGAAAATATGTTTCAACCATTGGAAACTATTTGAGAAATGAGTAAGAAACCTGAACACCTTTGGAATGTATGTCTTGTCATTTTACCTGCAAAACAAAGGATTCATTACAATTATCAGATGCTAGATGTTTTGGGTGTCAAGAAAGACATATCTTCTAGATTTCAAAAGAATGATTGATTAGTTGTTTGGAAAGAATACATTGACCTGTTTAGGAAATTGGAGGAATCAAAAAAGAAATTAAGTAAAGAGAGAAAGAAGAGGACTTTTTTAGATATGAAAAATTATAACAATAAGGAATTAATAGATGGAAAATAAAACCAACAATGGAATTATATCAATACATGATCAACTATATTTACAGAGAAAAAGATAGGAATAGACAACATGTAATAAACAAGTTGTAAAAAGTATGTTCTGAAAAGTGAAGACAATTTTTCATCCTAATAAAAAGATTCAATCTATAAGAATAAAGATGTTATAAAACTTGATAAGGATAAATATATGAAAGAAATCACATCCAATGAAAATTCAAGAAGATGCATAAGAATGAAAGACTTAGAGCGGATTCCAACTCCAATTGTTGTTTCTAAAAAATAATTGGGGTTCCTCTTTATTCTCAGTATCTTTGTATACTTGTAATAACATTTAGGTAATTGAAGAAGTATAAACAAGCTAGATGTAATTGATGAGTCTATTACTTTTCTGGAAAAATAAATAAATTAAGAAACAAAAAGTTTTTTTTAAAACTATGTGTTTATAAACATATGAACATTCTGATGTGTTTGGGGATATGCGTGCTGGTTACATTTGACATAGAGAAATTCATTCATGGTTTTCCCCATATCATGAGAATGTTGAAATTTGTATGAAAAATGGTATTACATTAAAGTTGTGTTAAGTGAAAAATTGATCACCATGATTTTACATTCTTGTTTTCTACACCGGGTTCCCCCATGTAGACTTAGATTTGTTTAGTTAATAGTTCTTTGTTTAGAAAATAATGTGATACCTTTTTTATGAAAATTTACAACCTCTAGAAATGGAGATCATTTGTGAATAAGGGAATAAAATTTCATGATGGCCCCATTGCTTTTGGTTTTCAATAAGGGCTACATAAAAGAGATTGGGGGGAGACACAAAATAAATAGAGGGAGAAAGAAAGGATACAATACCACTCTTTGTTTTTATTAAAGTGTATGAAGTGGGTATTGAAAATAAATACAAAGGTGAATATTGTTAGTCCCAAGTTGCCTTTTGGTTGAATTTGTAGTCTATCGATAGGTATGCTAATGATATAAATGATGTCGATGAATTTGAATTTGGAATAAAAGATATTAAATGAAGAGTGTGTTATGTGGGTGATAGGATTTTCATGGAAAAAATAAATATATTCAAATTCAATTTGTTTATAGAAACAATTGTACTACTATTGGTATTTATAGAAATATAAATCACTGTGAATGCCCATTATTATGAGAAGAATCGGCATTGAAAGTGAAAACAACTTACTCGAAGTATATGGTCATCAAATTCACTCTGAATATAATGAGAATGATGTGTTTGTTTAGCTAGTAAATTAGACTCATTATGACTATGATCGAATTAAATGTGACTATTCTTTTCGCTTTTGTAATTTATATAAATAATGAGTTGAAGTGAGAAGTTGTTATGCAAGCTTGACAGACAAAAGGGGGTGTGAAAGAGATGTTTCCAATTGGAAAAGAATTGTATTAAAATATATCATATCTGGATGGTAGAGAGAACAAAGTGGAATCGATTGTTTTTCGAAAAAATCATATTCATATTAAAGAGGTGGCGCCATTGGAAGAAGCCATGCGAAAATGATTATAAAGATATTGTGTCGATTTTTTTTTCAAAAAAATGGATTCCGGGTGGAATTAAAAGATGTGTTGTGGTTTTTACTATAGCATGAGGTTATGATGTTACTCTAGAAGCTGATTACAATTCCACTATTCTAGGTGATCAAGTGTTCACAATAGTAGGTGATTACGATTTCACTATAGAAGATAATTCACTATATCAGGTAGTTACAATTTCCCTGTAATAGGTGATTATGATTTCAATATAGTAGGTGATTGCAATTTCATTGTAGCTAGTGCAGATGATTTTACTGTAGCAGGTGGTTAGTATTTCACTCTAGCAGGTGAATAAAATTTCATAGTAGAAGGTGATAAAGATTTCACTTTAGCTTGTGGTTATGATTTCACTATAGTAGGTGTTTTCAATTCCACTAAAGAAGGTGATTACAGTATTAGTGTAGAATATATGGCCATTTTTTTAAAATAATCATATCTAGATTATTCATATTTGTGTGGAAGAGTGAATGAATTAGAATAAATTTTTTTTCAAAACAATTGTATCTAGGAGAATGTAATCTAAATGAGTTGGTGTTTTGAAATATGGTGTTTTTATAAAACATAGAATAATTTTAAAACAAGGTGTTGTATTAAAATGATGATATATTTTAAATGAGGGTGTGGTTTTAAAACATGGAGCTATAATAATATATGTGGCCGATAAATGTTTTTCCAATGGAATGTGGTGCGGATGAATGGTGGTGTCGATGAAGGGTGATGTCGATGAATGGTGGCACCGAAGAAAAAGAGGTTTCGATTGAAAATGATGTGTTGATAATAGTGTAAGAGATAATGCCAATTGTTTTCAAGAATTATTGTAACTAGAATGGTCGTAATTAGAATACCTTTAACCAGAAATGATTGTATCAAGAATGATCATATCCTGAATTATCGTAACCATAATGATCGTATACAGAATGACCATAACTAGAATGACCATAAAAAAGGATTGTATCTAGAATGACCATATATAGAATGATTGTAACAATAATGATCATATTAAGGATGACCATATCCAGAACATTTGTATTCAAAAGAGATCATTCTTGGGTTCATATGCACCGAAATAAGGAGAAATTAATGGAAAGTTACAATATATTTCAATTGAAGTATAGTGATGCTAAAGCTGATCTTTAATGAATTCAAAGTCATGAATGTAGTAATGATTCAATAAATTTTTTTGTATTAATTATTGTTTCTAAATATGTGTAAGTAAAAAATAAATGAGAAGAATATTGATGCATGATTTTCCAAGGGGGTGTTGAACATTCATCTAAAAGTTTTTTATTCAAATCGATTCAGAGAATCATATTCATAAATTTGTGTGAGGAATCAGACTCAGTTGATCAGACCCATGTTTTCCTAAAATCAAAAATCAGTCTCAGTTATTGAAATGGGAGTTTGAATAAGAAGAGGTGAAGATTGTGGATGTTTCGAGAAGAATCAAGATGTTTTGATGAAGTCAAAATTACATTGATATTTTAGGAGAAATTCGGATTTGGGTGAATTTAAGTGAATGAGATTGTGTTTTGAGATTCTCTTCTAAACATGTATTGGGTCACCTATATATAGGAGACAGGTACATTTTACTTTTGAATGAGGTTTACTATTCACTGCAAAAGAGAGATATACTCTATGTTTTCAGTGAGAGAAAGTGATACCACATTGTTTTGTATTGAATACTTTTCCATGGGGATTGTATTCAAATTGGTTTGGTATCTGGTTAAATTAATCCCAACATGATTTTCCATACTGGGTGTCACTGTATTTTTGATTTATGAACTGGGGAATTATAATATTGAGTATCATCATACTCAGGGATTGAGGTGGTTTTGATTAATTTTCATTGGATCCTGTCAGATAATCGGACTGTGAGTATTGTTTTTTATGAATCAGACATGATGGAATTCGACCATGAAAAGATATGACTTAATGTTTCTTATAGAAATCCTTGGGGTTATTACCTTTCTTATGAGTATGGAATTTTTGGATTGAAATAAGCACTGGTAACATGATTTGTTACTAATCAATTGTATTACCCTATTGTTCTAATAGGGCGCACATGCATTAGTTGGATTTTATAATAGTGATACACGAGTGTAAGAGTATATCCTACTCATGGTAATCCTAGGATTGTTTTAATAGTTTATTTTATGGTATTGGATCATTTCCAAAACTTAGCAAGGGCATATGTATTTTTAAAGAATAGTGACCCTTGTAAATAATTGTGTTCTTGTTGATATGTGTTGATATTTTTTTTCAACAGGGAGTTTAAATCAATAATAAGAGGTGAATGTTTTTTCAATTCAAAATAACCATAAAAAATTAGTATCCATGATTCACCCCCCTTCCCTCAGTGAAACAATACATTGACTGGCCACTTTCAATGTGTATAATGTTTTCAATGGTAGAGGGTTTATAGTTTTTTAGGTCTGAGGGTTTAGTGTTTTCTGGGGATGAAGGATTATGAATTAATTTGGTTGAGGGTTCATGGTTTTCTTTGGATTATGGCTAAGTGTTCATGATTTTCTAGGGATAAGGAATATTGGTTTTCGGGATGTGATTGTTTGGAGTTTTCAAAGGTTGATTGTTCATGGTTTTTTGGGGATGAAGGTTTAGGGTTTTTTTGGGAGAATCATTTATGTTTGTCAGGGTATGAGAGGTTAGGCTTTTATAGGCATTGGGGGTTTTTCTAGGATAGACTGTTTATGGTTTTATGGAGTTAATGGTCTAGAAATTTTTTGAATGAGGGATTACGTTTTCCTAGGATTGAGTGTTCTTGGTCTTTTGGGGTAGATGGTTTAGGGTTTTCTGAGGATAAGGGTTTATATTTTTTTAAGGATGAGCGTTAAGGGTTACCTAGTGATGGGGGTATAGGGTTTTTAGGGTTTAGGTTTTTTGTTTTTCTAGGGATAATGGGTTAGGGTATTCTTGGGCCTAGGGATTATGATATTTAGGGCTGTTTTTTTAGCAATTTTTTTGACAATTGTTTAGGATGTTATTGGGATGACGATATTAGGTTTAATGGGGATGAAATTTTATTGAATCATGGACACTTGTGATAAGGGTTTTTTAATGTGTATTTATTGTTAAATAGGATTTCGGGTTTATTGTTTTCTCGGGATAAGGTTTTAGTGTTTTTTGGGGATAAGCATTTAGAGTTTATTTGTAACACCCCAAGCTTTCACGGTACGTTTCTCTTTGAATAATACAGTAGCGTGTGTTGTACGCAACTTCGAGTTCTAACACACACCACAACCAATCAAACTTGCTGTTGTGAATAGTAATACCTACTTTTTGAAATTTTATAAATTTTATCTCTCAAAATGGACTTCATTTTTGGATTCGGGATATCGAATTTAGCCTAGGGTGAAAGTTTGGTTCTTTTCGGATAACTTTTATATTTTGATGAATAGTGAAAATTACTAAATTTTAATTAAAAACAACTTTTTTAATCGAAATAATTAATAGTGATAAATTATTAATTTGAGTGGTTTTAATGTATATTTAGAATATATTTTTACCATTTAATACAATGTTTGTCATTGTACATAATTTCCTATTTAAACCGGACATAAACAAGTGTCAATCTTTTGATAGTTATTATCTCTTAAAAACACGCTTTTTGTTTTAACAACAGGGATTAATTTTAAATAAATTAATTCCACTTATATGATTTTAATATGGTAAAATAGACTTCATTTTTGAAATCGGAGTATCAGAATTAGCTTAGGATGAATTTTTGGTATTTTTCTGAAAACTTTCAATTTTTGATGAATAGTGAAAAACACTGAGTTATTTGTTAAAACTGACTTTTTATTTAAATAATTATTTATTTAAATTTATTTTAGGTTAAAATAGATACATAATACCTATATAAGTTCAATGTAATTCATTGGAGTCAATTTATATTAATTTTAGATATATAAAAATTTTATTGAACTTTTCACCGTCTTTTACCAACCTCCTAGGAGAATTTGAAAATTCACTTAAAACATAATTTTTACCACTTCTGTGAGTGGAATTTCAAAAATCCAAGAGAAACGGTTGATATCAGAAAGTAAAATGTGGTTCAATTAGATGAAAATAATTTTTGGTGAATAGTAACTTTTGACTTTTATTTACCACGGTTAAAGGTAAATAGGGTAATTCAAGGTTAAAAGAATATTATAATAATTCCAAATTACCTTAACACTTGTCCAGACCTTATTGGTTGAGTCATGGCCGACCATTGGCATCTTTAGGTCGATTTTGGGACCCCATGGAGCCAATTATAAATGATAATGACACTTTAGATTAATTAATTTAATGTAAGGGAAAAAATGACAAAAACAAAACTCTTTTAGTAATTCTTTTTTATATGGTGTTATATAGAGAATATTTTTGACTATAAATATTCATTGGAAATATAAAAATATTTCCTACATTATCTTATTTTTTTATAATTTTTAGACAATGAATAATATAAATTATATATGACACAATAATGATGCAGTATTTACCTCATTAATAAAACATTTAAATATATAAGTTTATAATGATTAAAATATTATCCAAGACCTGTCCAATTACCATTGGATGAATATATTTCGACCATGAGTCATCTTATATTCTACTATAATGATTTTTGCACCATTAGAAACCGAATATCATTATATTATAAAATAATTTTTTCACTCTTTCCTAAAGAGCCCCTCCTCTCCCTTATAAAAGGAGTCTACTTCTAACCATTTCCTCACACCTCTCAAGACTTTTTGCTCATGCAAACTCTGAACAATTAAGCTCCCTACATCCCTATACTCCTCCTAGAATCCCCGCCTTAAGAATAAGGCACTTCAAGAAGTGCTTTGGTTCAAACCAAAGTGAGTTACCCAAATTAAAGGTAATGATTTCTATTAAATTGTTTTCTTTTATTTTTCTTCTACAACCCCTAAACTCTTTTTATTTATTTTCTTTTGTAACAAAAATAGTATCATAAATATACTAGGATGTTGTTACAAGAAGGATTCGAACTACACTTACACACACCTCCATCTAATAGATGAAGAACATAATGTTTCTGTGGATGGAAAACTAAAGCCTCACAAAACGATTATTGTTCAATTACATCTTACCGCCTCTTATGGTGGACATTATGATGGAACTGTAATTAAATATGATATTAATGATATTTATTTTATATATAAGCTTCTGTAATTCCATTTTATATCATACCATTATTCGTTTCATGTTGTGTATACATACAATAATTTTATTTGAGGAAGTGCGGACTACCGCCCCCTCAAAGTGATATGACTCGTTCATACCATACATGGAACATATAAAGGATGGTTTTAACGAACTTAAGTAACATATATAAAATATTATATTATACTGTAATAATAATATACCTATGTATCATTTTATTTTGATTCTTTTAAAATGAAAAATGAAATGGAAGTAGCGTTCGTGCGTACGTACGGACTACCATCTCCACGAACGCGATGAGATTCATTCTCCATCGTATCCATTCAAGTATTATTCTCATTTTATGGTTAAAAATAATTTTTATAGACTTAATATCATTCTAAATATGAATAAGATACAACCCATCCATTTCAAACATGTCTTACGTAACCAAACATATAAGGAGAAAGAATCGGTTATCACCCAAAACGATGATAATACTAAAATTTTATTAACAAAGCAATGTTAAAAGATCATATATGATCTAATATTAAAATATATGATTATTGTATAATTTAATAACAATTATTTCACCATTATAAAGGTGGTTAACCTACCATCAACCAAGGTAAAGTACAAGGTAAGGGTTTACTCCACAATCTCTTATTTATCTGAGGTTGTTTATATGTATTTATCTACTGGGACACGTTATCATCCACATCCATGTTTCTTAAAAATGTACTTCAAAACATTCTTACTATTTTACATAATATGGGTTAAAGTCATTTATACCCTTGTCTGACTTTTTATAAGAAGTTTATAATGGAATCTTTCTGTCATTTTCCAAACAAGGTCTTCTTGACCTTTTCGACAAAATTAAGGTAAGAATGTATTTTTTTAACTTATACGGTGGATGCGGCTATTTTACGCCGTTATAAAATCTTCATAGCTTCCCTTACTAGATTATGATAATATTTTCAATGTAAATGTTTTATTTTAAAATTATTGGACTTTTAAATATTTTCAAAAAGATATTTCTCTCAAATAGTTTTGATTTCATCTATGTCAGCATCCTTTGATGGTTTTTAAGTTTAATTGAAGTTGATTTATGATAAAAAACATCCATTGAAGGTTTTGTGAAATATTTGACTGTGGATGTGTTATTTTTATACCATTCATGGTTTATGGAGAAATTATTTACATTTTGTATGCTAGTTTTAATACGAATGTTTATGTTATGTTTAAACCTATTCATATGAGGAATGAATTGGACTTAATAAGTGACCGGTGGAGCCCGTTATAGCTCCTAGATGCATCGGTAGGTCTCATGAGACAAACTAGTGTCTTGGCATGAGGCCTTAACAAAATCTTATTTGTAGACTTGGCATGAGGCCTTGGCTACATGGTTTTGCTACTCTGGCATTATGCATTCCATCATTATGAAAGTTGTTATTGATATTGCATGTGGTTATTCGATTAGTAGAATATCCATGTGAGTAAGTAAATGGAATTATTTCATTTTATATTTTCCATATTATGATGAAGTTCAAGTTTAAAAGGATTTTGTTTTTGTTATACATCTCCTTAAATGATTATTCTTATTTATGAAATTTTCTGCTATATTGTATCCTTACAGAGCATCTGAGCTCACCCCTTTCAATGTTTTATTTTTCCCAGGATGTGAAGAAGTATATTATAAATGACTTGCAGGAATAGTCTAAGGGGATGAGAAGAAAAGTTTTTGTTGTAATTTTATTCAATTTATGATGTAATGTAAGACATATGAATATATCTAGAGTTTACGAGGCTACTAAACCAATCGATCTTTCATGATTTGATCCTTTGTGATCATTCCAATTATGTAATAATGCACCGACTCTGGGTAACTGGGGTCGGGGTGTTACATTATTTGGGATGAGAGTTTTGGTATTTATGTGGTTGAGTGTTTCAGGTTTTCTTGGGATGATGTGTTAGGGTTATCATAGGATGGAGTATTAGGGTTTTCTAGGGGTGAGGGTAAATGGTTTTCTAGGGATGAGTGTTTAGTGTTATATGGAACTAATGGTTTAGGGTTTTCTAGTGATGAGGTTCTACCAGTTGATAGGTCTAATGATATAGGAATTTCATGTGCTTACGTTTTACACATTATTTTTTATAATGGTTCAAAGGTTTATAAGGCTAATAGATTTGGGTAATCTTAGACTAATGGTTTAGGGTAGTTTTGAGGCTGAGGGTGTTGTGTTTTCTAGAGCTGACGGTGTAGGGTTTTAGGGGATAAGGGCTTAGGGTTTCCTAGGGATGAAGGTATATGGTTTTCTAGGGAAGACAATATTGGTTTTTCATGGTATGAAAGTTTAGTGGTTTCTTGGATAAAAGAATTGTGGGTTTCGGTGGGGAGGGGCTGAGTGTATTGGGGTATTTTTTCATGATTATTTTTGGGGTTTTGGGTTTAGAGAATTTTGGATTTAGGGTTTGGTGTTTTATGGATTTGGGTATAGTGGATTTTGGTCATTACAGGTTAGGGTTTTTAGTCAATAATGGTTTAGTGTTTTTTGGGGTTGAGGTTTTAGGTTTTTGGGGGATTAATAATTACTGCTTTATTGGGATGAGGTTTTAGGGTTTTATGGGGCTTAAGGATTTCGATTTTTTGGAACTAGAGGATTAGATTTTTGTGGGATAAGGGTTTAGGTATTTATGGCTTGAAGGATTAAGGGTTTTTTATGACATTTTTTTTGGGGATGAGGGCTTAGGGGTTTTTTGTTTAAAAGTTAATGGTTTTTTAGGGATAAGGATTCAGTGTTTTTGTTGAAGAGTGTTTAGGGTTTTTTGGGGGTAGTAGATTTAGTGGTTTTTGGGGGCTGAGGGTTTATGGTTTTTAGTGTGGGGGTTCTCGGGGTTTTAGTGCTAAGGGTTTTGGCTTTCTGGGATGACAATTTATTTGTTTTTAGAACTAGTGGTGGTGGATTTTTATTGTTGATGGTTTATGTGTTTTTTGGGATGTATTTTTTTTGTTTAATGGGGGTAAAGGAATATGGTTTTTGGGGGATAATGGTTTAAATCAGTTTAGGGCTGAGGTTTTAGGGTTTGTGTGGAAGAAGATTTAGGGGTAATGGGGTAGGGGTTGTTTGATTTTTTATGGGATGAGGGTTTTTGGTTTTTGGGGCTTTATGTTTAGTGGTTTTAGGGTTGAGGGTTTAATGGTTTTTTGGGGATAAGGTTTTATGGTTTTTTGGGCTTTATGGTTTACCATTTTTTAGGAATGAGGTTTTTTTTGGGGGGGGGGGAGGATATTGGGGTTTGGGGGAGTGGGGTTAGTGATTATTTGGGTTAAGAATTTTTGGGATTTTGGGGTTGCAGGTTTAGGGGTATTGGAGATCATGTTTTATGTGTTTTTGCGGTTTTATGGTTTAGTGTTATTTTTGTTTGATGGTTTATGGGTTTTAGGGCTTTGGGGATAGGGGTTTCTGAGGTTCAGGGTTTTTTTATATTTTTGTATTGAGCATTTACGTTTTTATGGGCTGATGGATTAGGGTATTTTGGAAATGTGTGAATAGGATTTTTTAGGGCAGAGATTTGTGGTTTTTTCTGGTGAGGTTTTATCTCATTCGTAGGGGGTGTGTATATTCATTTTTAGGGATGGGGGTTATGGGTTTTCTCTTATAGAAGGTTTTATGGATTTGGGGATTGAGGGATTAGGGGTGAGTTGGAAGAGTGTTTAGAGGTTTTGGGGATGAATATTTTAGGGTTATTGGTCATGAGGGTTTGGGTTTTTGGGATAGGGATTACGTTTTTATTTGGAATGAGGGTGTAGGGTTGTTGTGATATAGGGTTTATTGTTTTTTTGGTTAAGAGGGTTTAAGGTTTTTTGATGAGTGTGTTGGTTTTTTATGGGGATGAGGTTGTATATTTTTTAGGGGATGGGTGTTTAGGAGTTTTTAATGAAATGGATTTAGGGTTTTTTTGGGACTAGGGCTCGGTAGTTTTTTGGATGCATGTTCGATGGTTTTATGGGGACGAGGGTTTATTTTATGAGATTTGGTTTTTTGGTTCTATGGGTCTAGGGGTATTGGGGACTTGGAGTTTAGGGATTTTTTGGACTAAGGTATTACTATTTTTTGTCGCAAAGAGATTATGTTTTTTAGGGGATGAGGGTTGAGGTGTAAATAGGGATGAGGGTTTAGGGTTTTTTGGGGCTGAGGGTTTTTTTGGGATGAAGGAATATGTTTTTTGTCGATAGAGGTTTTTGTTTAATGCAGATTGGGGTTTTGGATTTTTTGAGGAAAATCATTTGGGATTTTTGTCATGAGTGTTTAGGGATTTTTGAGAGATCAGTGATTCTGGGGATTGAGGGATTTGGAATTTTAGGGGATAGGGTTATTGATTTTTGTGTTAATGTGGATTGGGTTTTTTGAGGTAGAAGGATTAGGGGGTTTTGGGGATGACTGTTTTGAGTTTTCTTGGTTGATGGATTCAGTGTTGAAGGCCATAGGGTTTTCAGGTCTAATGGTTTTGGGAATTTTTGGCTGAGGGTTTATGGTTTATTGAGTATAAGGGACTAATGAATTTTGGGCTGTTGGTTTAGAGTTGTTTTTGGTGAAGTGTTTTCTGTTTTTTGGGTTGAGTGTTTATGGTTTTTTGGGTATGATTGTTTGGTGAATTTTGGGGATAATGGTTTAGTGATTTTCCATTAACGTGTTTAGTGTTTATTAGGAAATAGGGGTTTGGATTTTTGGGTGGAGGGTTTAGGGGATTGTGGGGATAAAGATTTTTGCTTTTTTGTGGCCAATGGTTTAGGGATTGTAGGGGCTAAGGGATTTTGGGATTTTATGACTAAGTGGTTTAGTTTTTTTCACTATGTGTTTATTGTATTATTGGGTAGTGAATTTAGATTTATTTTGGTCTAGGGGTTAAGTGTTTTTCAATAGATGATGGTTTTTTGTATTTTGGTGATGAGTATTATGTGTTTTCTAGGGTATTGGTATTATACTTTTTTAGGGCATGGTTTTTCAGGTACTTTGGGAAAGAACGTGCAGGGTATTGGGGTTTTTTGGGGATGAGGGTGTATTGTTTTTTCCAACGTATGGTATTTGGTGTTATGGGGATGAGAGTTTATGAATGTTCAGGGTTGAGGTTTTAGTGTTTTTTTAGGCTTAGGGATAATGATTTTTGTGGATGAGTGTTTAGGGTTTTTTGGTATATAGGATTTTGGTTTAAGAGTTTGGGGGATAAGGTATTAGAATTCATTACAATTGAGGTTTTAGGGGGTTTGGGGATGTGGTTTTGGGAATTTTATGAAAGTGTGTTTATGTGTTTTGGGGTTGAGGGTTAGGGGGTTTTTGGAAATAGTGATTTGGGTTTTTTTACCAATGAGGAGTTATGGATTTTTATGGATAAGATGTTAGTGTTTTTTGGATGTTGGTGTTATAGTTTTTGGGGGATAAGGGATTAGGTATTGGGGGGTAATGATTTAACGTCATTTTTTTCTGTGGGTTTATGAATTTTGGGGTTGAGGGTTTATGGTTTTTTTGTGCTATGGGTTTAGGGTTTCTTGGGGCAGAAGGTTTGGAGTTTTTCAGTTTTAACAGATTTGGGATTTTTTTTGACTGTGTGTTTAGGAATTTTTTGGAGAGGTATTGGTGTTTTCTATTACATAGGATTTTGGTTTTTTGGTGAGGGTGGTTTATAATTTAGTGGGGTTGAGTGTTGAGGGGGTTTTAGGTATGACAATATTTGGACTTTTGGGGGTGGGTGTTTTGGGTTTTTTTAGAAATGTGATTTAGTTTTTTAGGGGATAAAGTTTTAGGGGGGTTTTGGTTTTTAGGGTTTAGGGTTTCTTATGTATGAGGGTTTATTTAATTTTTAGGTTTACGATTTACGTTTTTTGGGACTGAGTGATTAAGATATATTGGAATGACAGTTTGGGGTTCTGGGGAGAGTTTCTAATGGATTTGGAGATTTGGGTTTAGAATTTTTTTTTCTGGTGAGGGATTTTGGTTTTTGGGGTCAAGGGTTTAGGGTTTTTTGCTGATGAGGAATTATGGGTTTTGTGAATGCATGTTTTAGGTTTTTGTGGAGTAATGGTTTATGTTTTTTGGGGGTGATGATTCAGTGTATTTTGGGGATGAGGGATTAGGGGTATTTGGGACTGGGGTTTTAGGGATTTTGGGGTACGGGTTATGGATTTTTGTTGTTGATTATTTATAATTTCATAGGTCTATTTGGTTAGTTTTTTTTGGGGATTACGGATATGATATTTATAGGGAAAAATCACTAGGGATCTTTTAGGGATAGAGGTTTTTGGTTTTGGGGGGCTATGGTTTAAGGGAATAGGGGAATAATGTTTTTAATCATTTGGGGATGATGGTATATTGATTTTAGACATTTGGTATTTTGGCGATAAGGTGGTAGGGTTTTTTAGAATAAATGTTTAGTTTTTTTGGAATAGAGGGTTATGGTTTTGGGTGATTTGGGTTTAGGGTTTTTTTAGGATGAAGGATTTTGATTATGGGGGGTTGAGGGTTTAAGGTTTTTGGGAGGACAAGTTAGTTTTTTTGTGATGATATTTTATAATTTTCTAGAGATAAATGTTTAGGGGTTTCTAGGGATGACGTTTTATGATTTTAGGGGGTTGGGGTTTAAGGATTAATGGGGATATTGTATTCAGGGACATTAGGGAAGACATTGTAGGGATATATAGGTATGAGTGTTTGGGAATTATTTTGTATGGATAGGGTTTCCAGTGAATATTTTTTATATATTTTTGGGAGGAGGGTTTATGGTTTCTAGGGGTAAATGATTATGGTTTTTTTGGTATAAGGGTTTTAGGTTTTTTGGGAATTTGGGTTTAGATATTTTAGGGTAAGAAAATTCTGTGTTATCTGGGATATAAGGTTTGGGGTATCTTGGTGAAGACATGTATTAGGTTTTTCATGGACGGAGGGTTTTGGGTTTTTTTGGTGGAGGGTTTATGATTTTTTTTCTTGTAGGATAGGTTTTTTGGATGGGGGTTTATGTTTTTAGGGGATTAGAGTTTAGGGGTATTTAGTGATGATTGCGTAGTTTTTTTTTCTTGTATTTAGTTTTATGGGTTCTTGTTGATGAATGTTCATGGGTTTTGGGGTTTAGGGCTTAGGGATTTTTAGTGATGAGGGTGTTGTGTTTTTTTGGGGAATTATTTAGGGTTTTTAAGGTTGATTGTATTGGGGTTTTGAGGATGAGTGATTTGATATTTGTGGAGTATAGAGATTAGGTTTCCATTGTGAAAAATTCTTAGGGTTATTTAGGGTAAAAGGTTAATGGTTTTTTGGGGTAGAGAGTTTAGGGTTTTTTGGGTCTGAGCGAGTATAATTTTTTGTGGCTGACGGTTTATGCTTTTTTGGTTATGTGGGTTTACGATTTTTGGTGAATGGAGAATTATGGGTTTCTGGGTTCTGGTTTTTGGGGGTTTTGGGGATTAGTGTTTATATGATTTGGGGATGAGGTTTTAGAATTTTTTGGATGAGGGATCAGGGCTTTTTTTGGGTGCGAGTTTATGGGGTTTGGGGATGCAGGATTAGGGATTTTTGAGCTGAGAGTTTAGGGGGTTTGAGGGAAGACGTTTACGGGATTTTGGGGAAGAGGTTTTTGTAATTTTTGGTAAGAGGGTATAAGTAATGAGGTTTATATTGTTCTAGTGATTATGGTATCCCTGTTTGTTGTGATAAGTGTTTACTATTTTTTTGGAATAATAGATTGGTTATTTTGAGGCTTGGGGTTTAGGGAATATTAGGGTAGAGGGACTATGGTATTTTGGAGACAATTTATTAAAATTTTATGTGGTTATATGTTTTGGGGTTTTTACGGATGATGGATTAAGGATTTTTGGGAATGAAAGATTGTGGGTTTTGGGGATAAGGGAAATGAAAATTTAGAGTATGTGGTTATATGGTTTTTTGATGATGAGGGTTTCTGGAAAATTGGGGATGACCGTATATGGTATTTGGGGATGAGGGTTTGTGGATAATTTGGGATGAAGGTTTAGGATATTTTGTGGATAGAGTTTCAGGTATTTTGGGGTAGAGGGGTTTTCGGTTTCATGGGATGATGGATTTGGTTTTTTATGGAAAATGATTTAGTTATTTTTAGTGAAGAGTGTTTAGGTTATTTTTGGGGCTATGAGTTTTGGTTTTTTAGGGATACAGGATTAGTGTTTCATGGGGTTATGACTTTAGAGTTTTCATTGATGACATTTTTATATTCTTTATGAAGTGTGTTTCGGGGTATTGGAAGATGGGGGTTTAGTTTTGTTTGGATGGGGGTTTTAATATTTTTTGGGGATGAGGGTTTAGGGTTTTCTACAAATGTGGGTTTATGGTTTCTAGAGTTGAGTGTTTGTATTTTTTTGGGGTAAGTGATATTTGTTTTTTAGGGGTGACTTTTTTTGGGGTTAAGGGTTTAGAGTTTTTTTGAGGTTGGGTGTTTTGGGTTTTTTTGGGTTGTTGGTTTAGGGTTTTTAGGGGATTAATTATTTCAAAGTGTTGGGGATAAGTGTTTTGAGTTTTTTTGGATATGAGGTTTTTTGATTTATAGGTATAAAGGATTAGTATTTTTGAGGCCGAGTATTTTGGTCTTTTAGGGATATAGTTTAGGGTTTTTTAGGGATGAGGGTTTAGGGTTTCTTGGTGCTATGAAATTTTGATATTGGAGGATGAGGGTTTAGGGTTTTTTGGGAAGAGGGTTTAGTTTATTTGGAGGATGATTGTTTACAATTTGTTTGAGTTTAGGGTTTTATGTTTTTTGTTGAAGAGTTTTTAGGATTCATTAAAGCTGAGGGTTTAGGTTTTTTGTGTTTGAGTGTTTAGGGTATTAATGTTTGAGGGTTTATTGTATGTTAGGGATGAGGGTTAAGGTATTTTTGAAGCTGAAAGTGTAGGGTATTGTGGGTATGAGGGTTTAGTGTTTTTTTGGGATGATGGTTTAGGGTTTATAGTGATGTGGATTTTTGGATTTTTGGGGATTAGTGATTAAGGTTTCTCGGGGATGAGGTTTTAAGGTTTTTTTTGGTGATGAGGGTTGTGTATTTTTTGAAGATGAGGGATTAGGGTTTTTTTGGGATGATGATTGCATGTTTCCGGGGATAAGGTTTTACTGTTTTTAGGGGCTGATGGTTTAGGGTTTTGTGGGGATGAGGCTATAACATTTGGTGAGATTAGTGATAATTATTTCTTTGAGAAGTGGTTTTAGGGTTTTTTGGGATAAGGGATTACATTTTTTGGGCATATTTGTTCAGGATTACTCTGGTGATGCAGTTTATCATTTTTTTAGGGCTGTTGATTTATGTTTTTTATTGGGTTGAGGGTGTAGGTTCTTTTGGGGATGACAGTCCTTGTTATTTTTGAGGTCTAAGGGTCAGTGATTTTTCTAAATGAGGATATTGGTTTTTTTGGGCAAAGAGTTTGAGTTTTGGTGGTAAAGGATTTGTGGTTTTTGGGGATGATGGTTTTGGGGATTTTGGAGTTGAGTTTTTTTTGGGTTTTCTAAGGATAAGGGAGAAGAATAATTTGGAGAAGATGGATTACAATACTTTAAAGATGAGGAATCAGGGTTTTTGGGCTTTGATATTAGGGTTTTTTAGGATGAGGGTTTAGTGTTTATTGGGGGCTGAGGGGGTATGATTTTTTAGTGCTGATAGTTTCATGTTTTTAGTGGCTGAGGGTTTTGATTTTTTTTGCAGGTTGTGGGTTTAGGGTTATTTGGGGTAGAATTTTTATGTATTATTTGAGTTAATTTTTTTTGGAGTTTATTGTTTTTTAGGGTTTCTGGTTTTGAGAGAAGGGATGATTTTAGGGTTTTTTGAGGATGAGGTTTTAAGGTTTAGGGGGGCTTTGGGTTTTGCGATTTTTATTTGAGTATGAGTGTTTAGGGTTTTTTTGGAGGCCAAGAGATTAGGGTTTTTTTGGATTAGGGATTAGGGATTCCCTTTGGCAGATGATTTAGAATTTTTTGGGATTAGGGTTTATGTTCTTTATGGAATTAATGTTGATCAAATTGCGATTAACTATTAATTTCAACCTTTACAACACTATTTTATACAGGGTTTGTACTGAAAATTACAAATATAAAAAATACACTTCATGTTAGATTCAATGATATAATGTTTGTAACTATTATGTAGTAAAATTTTACTTATTTCCGTTTTTACATTGTAGGAGGATCTGATTTGGTGATCCTAGGATTGAATTCAAGTTGTAATATAAAAACTACACGAGTGATTGTGCACACTTGTGTAGATAGATATATACATTAGATAATATGTGCATCCAATTGGGCTATGAATTGGAGTAAATGTGATGTAAAACTATTGTATACATTTTGATTTAATATCATGGATCCCAATACAACCATTTAGGGTCCCAAAAGATGTCCACATTGTGAAGAAATTCATTGCAAGCCAGATTGGACCACCCTTTGTTATTTAGGACATAACTTTGGAATTTAAACCCCAATTGTGTAGATTCCACTTCCATTGGAGAGAGATCTCAATGACCAACATCTCCACTATATTTTAAATAATTTTCATGAATTTGGTCAGTCATCCATCTTGATAAATAAGGAGTAAGAAGTATCGCATGAATAGTCTCATAGTCCCTTAGACACTTGAGTTATTTTATGGAATTTCTGATGTATTTTTCCATTAAATCACCCCTGAAACTCATTCAATCATGATTCACAAACAATGGTATGGGTGATTAGGACTTGAGATATCTCTTAATCCATTTTATTCTGCATCTCCATCTTGTGCTTTTAAATTTCATTGTGATCAATTTGTGGGGTGTTATTTTTTGTAATCAACAGCTCCACTCTTGTAATCATTATATGGTAAATGAAATTTCTGGTTTGTTATAATATTTATTCATTTATTCCTTATAAATTTGTTTTTTATCTGCTATAATCAAATACAAATCAAATGAAAAATAATCCTCTTGTGTTCATGTGTAACTGGTATCTTGTAATGATTTGAGCATGTTCATCTCTTTTCTCACACCTTCCCATTCTTAAGTATGTGGATGGGTCACATCGTTTGATAAAATCCAGAATCAAAACCCATGAATATACATGTTCTTTTAAAGTGTTATATTTTATCATTAACACAAATTTATTCATCTCATCATGTTGTTGATTTATTGCCTTGATGGAAATTAATTTCTACATCGATTTCACGTTTGTTGATTTTGAGCAGTCATTAGTAATCAATATTGTTCATCAATCAAATCCTAGGTGGTAGACTAGTAAGAACCAACATACCATACTAGTTTGTGTATCTATAAATTCAAGGAATCAATGATTCTTCCAATTCCCTTGAGAGTGATGACTGCTTGAGAATCAAGGGACACTTAACGAGATTGATCATGATTTCTCCAAATTATTTCTCTCCCTTTGTGATATAGTTTAAATTTATGCTACTAAATCATAAACCGCAAAATATTTCCAAAATCTTAATCCCCGTTAATTTTCAAAATCAAAATCATCTATTAGAATTAATGATCTAATTATCCGTTAAGAGATGACCTTGGGTCCTTGGTATACAGCATAAATTCTACTAAAAACTAAAGACCCATTTTGATAAGCTCGACAACACAATTAAATTTGGGAACCATTTTTTGAGAGAGAATATCATTTTAATTATTTAATTCATTTTATTTATTTATTTTACTTCATAATTATTACTCATTTCAATAACACCCATTCATTTTTGGTGTCTTGGGTTTGTTTTGTTTTTGTTTTTTTGTGTGTTTCTCTCTCTCACTATATATCTCTCTCTGCTTCTCCATATTTCTCTCCCTATCCAACAATATTTTATATAATTAAATTTTCTTATCTCCATTCATTATTATTAATTATTTTAATTTTATTCATATTCCATAAAAAAATTAAAAAAAACAACCATCAAACTATCAAACAATTATAGTTGAAATCATTGTTGCGTGACACGATCTAGAAAATAAACACTACATAAAATTGAACATGAAGTTTAAAAGTCACTTCACAAAAAAATTAGTCCATCAAGAGTTGTAAATTCAAGTAACACTACTGAAACTATTATAGAGGCTCATGTAGTGCAAAACTAGTCAATAACTGAACCAAATAAAACCCAAGAAAACATGGATGCAAATAACCAGACAATAAATGAACAGACCACCACATATTTGGAGTACCAACCTCCATAGATACAATATCCTAAGGTATCAGATAATATTGAGATAAGATCAGGCCTCATATTCCTCCTTACCAAATTCAATGATCTTCTTGGTAAGTACCCTCACAAACATCTCAAGAAGTTTCACATTGTGTGCTCCACCATGAAACACCAAAATGTGTCTGAGAACCACATTATGATTAGGGTCTTCCCTCTTTATCATGATGGTGTATCAAAAGACTAGATATATTTTCTTCCTTACATAATTGAGGGATGGAATTACCTTATATGACTCTTTCTATAGAATTTATTCCCTGCAACCCAAAATGTATAAATTAGAAAATAAATCTCTGGGATTAGGAATTCATTAAAAGAGACCATTCATGAATACTAGGATAGATTCAAAATCCAATTTTCGAGATTCCTCCCCCCCCCCCACCATATTAGTGGAGTATTTATAATCCAGTAATTCAATGAGGGACCTATTCCCATGGATCTAAGAATGATTGATGTTGTTCCTTATGGTCCCCAATAGGTAAATCTCCATAAACATCTTGTGAATTGATAGCCATCATGGATAAACATGCACATCAATTTTCTACATGATTAGTTTCACTCACTATATGAGTTCATGATATAATTCATTCATTCATAGAGTAAAAGGTAGAAAAATAAACATTATGAAATGCATACCCTTCTAAGTATACTAGCTCTAGAAAAAGGTAACTCACACTTTTTTTAAGTTCCATTACATTGTGTTATTTGTTCTAACAATACTACATTTTTATGACTAGTTCCCACAACATTAGGATTCACCTACATCTTGTGCAGTAGTATTTTAAGGGAATCCATTCCACAAAGTACCTCCCTTAATGCAAGAACCATTTAGGACAAATCCAAACCCTGAGTTGCAAGCACAACCACAGTACCAAAAAAGGATGAATCTTAAGCTACGCCCAGAACAATTGCTATAAACATGGCCATGGTATGAAACCTTATTATACATCACCTTCTCAATACAATACTTATCCTACTCCTCCTCCAAAATATGTACCCACTACTGGAAATCCCTTTTTTTATTTTTATAAAACCAGTTTAGGGAAACCGGAATCCTCACATCCAAACATCCATCCACCGGAATCGCAAAAACCATCCATCCAAAAGCAAAATCATCTCAAAATTTCAAATTACAAAATCAGCTCGGCACACGTGTCCACCATGAACCGCACAACCACCTCGAGGAGAGTGTCTATTCAATGTCGTTTCCCATTAGACTGCCGGTGAGAAAACCAGAGTAATATGCGCCACCCTTGACCGGGGAAAGTGGATGAGCCGTTGCCGAAACAACCGCAGCCCCACGAGAAGAGTCGTCGAGAACTCCAGAGAGAGTTCCGACCCCTACACCGGCTTCACAAACCACCGTCACCACCTCCGTTGAAGAAAAAATAAGCATGAACAGAAAACAACCATATTCAAGACCCATAAACCCATCCCTTTCCATCCGTGAAACCAAAAAACACTCGCATAGCAGATTGCGAGAGGAGAACATCACCAGAAACCCAGAAATCACCCAAAAGAGAAAATCAAAACGAACAAACAGCACAGAACATCACCCAATTCAAGAAAAAAACAGCCTCATATGAACACACTCCAAACTCCAAGAAAAGAGTTTGTCCGACAAACCTCCCGATGTCATCCTCATCAGATCGAAACAAAACGATCTCCTAACGGTACCATCCGAGGAAACCAGAGATGCAACGCTCGAACTCAAAACACCCAGATCGATGGCCAAAGTAATGATTTCAAACCGTCAAACCAGGGACTCAGGTACAGAATCAACACCGAGTTGTGAAGACCCCGGTGCGTGCAAGACGAGCCAATATAAGGTTGCGGTAGTATAGAAAACACATCTTCAAACCTCCGAACCAGGGAAGAAGGAGCACAAATCTGGGATGAGGGAGGCAGCGTGAGACAAACCCTAGCCAGCCGCATTTCCCCTTACGGGCTCATCCCCAAATAGGAACCCGAACAAGAATATATAGTGAAGAAAATAGAACCCAAGACCTATTGTTCCAACTGATTACACAATATTCTATTCCAGACATATGAACTCATGCAGGACAATTAGTGAACACCACTAGGGAGATAAAGATGAAAGGTTTTGGATAATTACCTACCCAAGATGATTCCAATCAAAAATATAAAGTAAATGTTTGTTCAATCACCCTTTATACTGGTATTGGAGTTTTATTTTCTCTTTATTCTACCAAACAGGTATGTAACCCTCTTGAAAACACTCTTTCCCCACAAATAATAAAATAAAATGAATAAAAAAATTGTATAATAATTATCATTGAGGATTCCCGTGAACAATAAATTCATCTTCATTTCCATAATAGACTCAATAAATATAAAAATAATTTTGATAATTACATTTATAAATAAATAATGGATACTTTTAAAATTGTTCATCTCAACACTGAATTATTGGATTCAATTTAAAAAATCCATCTATATGGAATTTTTTATAATGAGATTTGTACCAATAGATGAATGTTTAAGGGGAATATGAGATTCATCCTCAGAAGGAATGTGTTAGCCTTGTTACAAAAATTAATCCAACTAAATGAAGGTATCCTTGCACATTCATGAAACCTTGTATCATAGAGAGACATATTTCCATATGATATGTCAGATTTAGGTGCATCCATTAATGTAATGTATCACTCTATGTATTCTTCAATATTGGTTGGAGATAATCAATTGACATGACTTGTCATGAAACATTACAATAGGAGCACTATGCACATAACAAGAGTGATCGAGGAAATCCTTGTTAGAGTGAAGAATCTCATCATCCCCACCGATTTATAGATTCCGTATATAGAAGATTCCTTAACCCGAAGACATGATCTTCTCATACATGGGAGGCCACTACATAAAATATACATGATGATCATCAATGTTTCTAATAGTATGTTTCCATGGTATATGGTGGAGAAAAGTTACTTATTAGTATCCATGATGAAAGGAACCAACCCATTGATGTTCACTCCTTTTTTCAAATCTATTCGATGTAAGTTCATTCTACTGACCCACACACACAAAATTCACTCCTTATCCGATGCTTTGATACATTTTTCTCTTCTTCACCCATGAATGATTTTATTTTTTATTCATGTAATGTGTGTTGAGTGGGTTCAAAAAAATTTATATTTTCTTATTTAATTAATGAGTGTTTTCATTTTGTGGTACCCATGACCATTGAGGATTATGAAAAAATAATTTCATAATATTATATTTCCTTATAGAATAAACACAGGCAAATGGACAGTTTCATGTACATCACTCCCTCTATATGATCTCCATAAATAAAAAAACCACTGGTTCTCAAATTAAAACCACTTCATTATAATTTGAAGTATGCATACATTAAGGGTATTTACCAATTTCCCATCATTATATCTAGTAACCTCTCTCTATAATAGGAATCATAATTTATCTACCTTTTCAGATAGTGTAAAAATGTGATAGGATGGACATTGGAAGATATTCCCTATATTATCCCAAATATTTTTATACACCAAATACATTTGGATGATGATGATAATCATGTAATTAAATCTCAACGCATGTTGAATCCCACTCTCCTTGAAGTGGTAAAATTAGAAGTCAGTAAAATAATTGTTGATTCAATCATTTCTCCTATATCTTATAGTAAATGGGTTAAACAGGTAATAATTGAGCATAAAAAAGCTAAAATAATGATATCATCAAATGGATGGAATGAACTACTTTCAATACATACACATTACAGTTGGTGAGTCAATATTGGCGACTATTCACTGAATCAATCCATGCGGGAGGACCAATTTCTTCTACCACTCATTGACCAAATGTTTGAAGGATTGGCTAGTAAGTCCCATTATTGTTTCCGTAATCCATATTTAGGTTATTTTCAAATCCATATAGTCCGTAGGGATTAAAAAAAGACAACATTTATCTATCTATTTAGTACATTTTTATAAAGAAGGATGTCTTTAGGTCTATGTAATTCTCAGACTACATTTCAGTACTATATGTTGAGTTTTATTTTGAGTACCTTGATAATTTAATGGAAGCCTTTATTTATGATTTTAAAATATATATCTCTTCCTTTGAGAATTGTTTACCACACCATGGTTCTGTTCTATGACGTTTCATAGAAAAAGATCTCATATTAAATTATGAGAAATTCCATTTCATCATTGAGAGAGGGGTAGACCTTGGGCATGTAATTTTAAAATAGTGAATTCAAATGGATAAATAAAAAATTTAATTAATTTAAACCCTTAAATATCCAAAATTTGATAGTGAGGTGCGATAATTCTTGAGTCATGGCTGTTTTTACCACTGATTCATTGAAGACTTTTCTAAGACCGCACTACCCTTGTCTCAATTAAGGCACAAGGATTCTGAATTTTTGTTATATAAAAATATATAGGTTGAATTAAAACCACTAAAAAGGAGTCTCATGTCACTTCTAATTATATATCAACCATGGTTGGATTTTCACATTAATGTTATTTGTGATACCTCTAAATTTGTAGTCTAGGAAGTTTTTCACAAAAGGCTGAGAAGGCTCCTCATGTCATTATGTATGCCTCTCATACCTTGGACCATACCAAGGTAATCAACATAAAAATTTTAAAATAACTCCATTATTTAGTTTTTTCCATAGAAAAATTTCATTTCATGGTTCATAAGTCATTGTGATTTCTGACAATGATGCCCTTGGATTTCTAATATAGAAACCAGATGTTAAGCCCTACCTTATATGGTGGATTCTCCACCTCCAGGGGTTTGACCATGTGGTTAAAGATAAAATGGGAGTGGAAAATGTTTTATATAACCACATTAGTAGGATTTTCAAACCACTAGACTAACATTTTGACTTGTCCCTCCCCATTGGAGAATTATTTCATCATGAGAACCTTTGTGATATTTTGGACCCTACACCTTGGTATCCAGACATTGAGAATTTTTTAGAAACATCAAGGTTCCCCATTGATTTCATCCCTTCCCAATCCTAGATACATATAAGGATTTGTGAAGGTATAGTTGGGATGACACATATTTGCGGAGAATTTATAGTGACCATGTTGTTCTTAGGTGTGTCCCTCACCAAGAGTCCATCTCTATTTTGAGCTTCTTTCACACATTGGCATGTGGTTCGACGTTGGATCTAAACATATAGATTGAATGGGACTCAACGTAGAACATTATTATCCAATATAGTATATAGATTCCTATCAGTTTATATGTCTTGTACTTGATGTGCATTCACATGGAATATCTCCAAGATTAATTAAATTCCCTAACAACCCATGTTTTTCTGTGATATTTTCAATGAATGGGGAATTGACATTATGAGGCCTTTTCCAAGATTATTTTTTCTAGCATACTTCATACTATCTATTAAATTCATCTCTAAATAGGTGGATTAAAAGGATAAAATTAACAATGAATCTTGAGTGTTTTTTGATATTGTGAGGTCCTCGATTTTCAGTCGGTTTGGATTCCCAATATTTATCATTAGTTATCAAGGCTCACATTTTTCAATCGTAACATGAACAACATGATCCGTATGATGGGTTTTCCATGATTTCTCCCCTTTATATCCCCCAAAACTAATGGACAACCTCAAATATAAAATTGGGAAGTTAAGAAAAAATTAGAAAAAATAGTACAACCCAATAGGAATGATTGGAGTTTTCACTTGGATTATAAACTATTAGAACACCATACAGTTTTTTAAACCTCGATAAGAATGTCAACATACGTGATTGTGTTTGGAATAGATTTTAATATCTTTTGAGAGATAGTTAAATTTCTATATTGGGTTGTTAAACAATGTAATAATAATCTCTCAGATGAATGTGAGCATAAGAAGTTGGAGATTGAGGAGTTCTAAGAAGTTAGGAGTGATGCCTTTGAGAACAAACATAATCTATAAAGATAATAAAAATGATATCCATGAGTAGGTGATTAAGAAGAAGAAATTCCATATTGGTGAGAAGGTACTCATATACAATTCTAGTATAATGATCCACCCATGAATGATTTTTTCCTAATGGATTGGTCCTTATAAATTTACTAATGTTTATCCTTTTGGTTCAATATAAGTTTTGAATTAGCAGAGATGATGAAGTATTACCTTGAATGGGAAACGATGTAAACACTTCTATAAGGATTTTACAAAGAATTTGGTGGATGAAATCCACCTTCTAGAGGAAACATACTAGTGAACCACACAAGGATTTATCCATCAAATAATATAATTTGTTATAGTTAGGACACATGAAATTCGGGGTGGGTGGGGGGTGGCACATTCCTAAGTTAGTTTTTATTTTTTGGTATTTTGTATATCTCTTTTTCTCATTTTTCATGTTATTTTACTTATATATATATATTTTAGTTCATTATTATTTTAATTACAATTATTATTTATTCTATTTTTCACTTTATTTATGTTATTTTTACCTTCTCCTTATTGTCACCAAATCATGGAACATATAGGAAATGAATGTTAATATTTTTTATTCAATGTTATTTAATATTTGATAAAAACATGTCTCCATTATGGAATGAATATTTTTATGAATTTATAAATTGGGATTGTTTTTATTAAATTGATTTTCTATCAATGATATAAATCTTCATATCTCTATGACACCATTGAGATGATTGATACCCCTTGTCTGAGTAGATTTTTGGAAAACTATTTCACTAATATATCCATTGATTTTTTCACCAAACATCAAATTTTGAATATTACATACACAATATAAGGAAAATATATGTTAGGTAAATATTTATTAGTTCCCTTAAATTATTTTTTCATATGTTTATTCCTTGTCTGATATGTTTTGTTACTGTATTAGATTAATTAATGTGGGAGTACATATTATCCAATTGTTGTACACATATAAATAATAATAATAATAATAATAATAATAATAATATTTGGGTTTGGTCTTGGGTAGGACAAAAACCTCTCATCCTTTACCTTTTAACTTGATATATCTAATATAATTAGTGTCATGAGGAGACCAATATTTTTTTGAGAGATGAGGGTGATATTTGATCCAAATTATCATTTGAAATAAAAAAAATTAATAAATTTGGTGATTCATTAAATGCAGAACATTTGGGTATATCAATGATAGGAGATTAAGTTTTGACTTTATAATATGATAATGTGAGTGGGTTTTGAAATATAATTGTAAAGGATGTAGGGTATGTTCGGCGGAAAAAATATTTTAATTAGAAAAATGTTAAAATAACCTATATTTGCTACATAGAAAGTTTGAAGAATAGCAAGGAATGGTTTTCACACACAAACAACGACCGAGATTTAGTGATGCAGTTGATCTCTTAATTCCATTATTAGGTCATTATCTTGAATCTCTTTGATTTTAATTGTGATATAATTTATGAGATAACTTTTTCCATTTTCCCAAGAATAACTCATTGCAATGGTTTTTTTCTTTCATGAAATTACATCAATGAATTATAATATCCATTAATTTTATTTCATCATGAAGCTGTGAATATCTAAAATCATTATTTTTTGAATTTATGGATTCACCCAGGGGGGAAAAGTTTAGGTGTTTGGGTGTGATCATGTAGTGATTCACTATTCATTTCCACCCTTACACCACAACATTAATTTTTTTTATTGTAAATGAAAAATATAATAAAAAATATAACTTCATGATATATTGAATGATTTAAATTTTATCACTTCTAAATAGGTAGGTTTTACATGTTTCAGTGTATACAATGTAGGTGGAGATTATTTGGAGAGCCCATGATAGAATTCAAGCAAAACGGTCCAAACTGCGTGAGATCATGAGTACACTTGTTGATATAAATTTATAATGTGGATAATATAGCAGATCCTATTAAGCTAGGAATTAGTGTATAAGTTAAAATATGTCTTCAGTACCTTCATTAGGAAGACAATGGATCCAAATTAGTCTATTTGGGGGCCCAAAAGCGATGTACATTCTGATGAAATTCTGGGTGGGTCATACTGTTACACCCTTATATATTTGGGACATAACTCAGGCCTCATAACTCTTATTGGGCTGATAAAACACCCATCAGATAGATAACTCTATGGACCACCACTACACCAATGATGATGCCATTTTCAAGCATTTTGGTCTGTCAACCTACTGGATAAATAGGTGGGAAAAGTATTCCATGAAAAGTGACCTAGGACCATAGGTACTCAACTAATTTTGTAGAACTCCTGCTTTATTAGTCTATAAAATCATCCCTTACTCTAATTCAATCATGTTTCCTGACTAGGGTTAAGGTTCAACCAAACATTAGAGCTCTCTTCAAAAAATTTATTCCTCTTCTCCATCATGTGGCACTAAATTTCATACTACATGATTTAAGGGGTGTTCATTGTTATAATTTTGTGATCCATTATTATTATATTTTTATTGTAATTTAATTTAATATATTTTTGTCAATTTTTCATCATTTATACCCTCTAATTATTTTGTATTCTGGTGCGCTAAAATAAAAATCAAAGGAATAATAATCCTCATGCTTTCATGCATAACTGGAATCTTGTGATGATTGGATTGATTTCATCTCTTTTCAAACCCCTTTCCTTTCATGAGTATGTAGATGGATCAAATCATTTTATAAAATTAGGAAGAAATAACTAATGAATATGATTGATCGTTCCTTGTGGAAAATTTTATCTTTGATAAAAATATGCTCATCTCATCACCTTATTGATTTGATTCATTGATTTACATTATTTTTTACATCAATCCTCATTTCATGAATTTGATCGGTTTCCGGTGATCAATATCCTTGATCGATAAAATCCATTGTGGTAACCTAGAATGAATTTGTGTACCATACTACTTTTAGTATGTATAAAATCATGGAATCAATTATCCTTTTGATTCTCATATGATTGATGATGGATTGAGCATCAAGGGACACTTACCCAGGTTGATCATGATTTCTACAACATATTTGTGACACTTATTGATATAGATTCTATTTATTCTGTTAAATAATAAACCCTCCATGATTTCCAAAATCCCATTCCCCTTTTATTTTCAAAATCATAACATTTTCTTGAAATTAATGATCTAAGGATTTGTTGAGAGACGGCATTGGATTCCTAATATACTGCATAATCTATCGTAAAAACCAAACAACTAATTTGAAGTCCTTGAAAACGTGATCAATGACCAATGTTTTTTGGGGATGTGGTTTAGATTATATGGGGGTTGAGGTTTTAGGGTTTTTTTGGTAGTGGGGTTAGGTTTTTTGGGAGATTATAGTTTTGGGGTTTTGGGGGTTTATGATTTAAGATATTTTAGGTCTGAGTATCTTGGATTTTTTTAGTATGAGGGTCTTGGGGTTATAAGGTATGAGGGGATTGGGTATTTGGGAGAGGAAGGATTCATGTTTTTTGGGTGATAGATTATGGTTTTTTTTAGGATGGTTGAGGATTTTTTTTAAGATTTGAGATTTTGGTTTTTTGGTTTTGAGGGTTGAGGTTTTTTTGTGGATGAGGGTTTATGGTTTTTTTGGGCAGAGGTTTAAATATTTTTTTCATAAATAAGTTTTATTGTTTTTTTCGGTTGATGGATTATGGTTTTCTCAGACTATGGGTTTATGGTTTCTTTGATAAGAGGGTATAAAGTTGATTGGGATGATGGTTTGGGGTTTTTTGGGGTTATGGTTTATGGTTATTTGGGGATGAGGGTTTATGGTTTCGGTGGATGAGGGGTTAGGGTTTCTTTAGAGATGAGGTATTCCAATTTTTGGTGGAAGAGGGTTTAGGGTTTTTTTGGTTGAGCATTTGTGGTCTCTTGGGGATTCAGTTTTACTATATATTGGGGATAAGTTTGTATGGATTTTTTAGCGGTTGGTCTCAGTGATATTGTATGATGATAGTTTATTCTTTTATGGGGATGAGTGTTTAGTGTTTTTTTATACTGATAGATTAGTGTTTTGTGGGAAAAGGGGATAGGGATATTTGGGTCTGAGGGTTAGAGTGTCTTGGGGTTGAGGTTTTAAGTATTTTTGGGATGGAGGGGTATGGGTTTTTTGGGATCTAATGGTTTATGATTTTTCAAGGATGAGGGTTTGGGATTTATTGGGATTTTGGTTCGGTGTATTTTGAGGTTATGGGATTAGGGTTTTTCTAGGCAAGTGTTTAGGGTTTCTTGTGTTAATGGTACTGGGATTTTTGTTGTTTCAGCATTCTATTTTGTTAGGATGGGGATTTATGTTTTTTTTGGGATAAGGGTTTAGGGTTTTCCAAACCTAGAATATTTACAATTTTTGGGGATGAGGGATTGGATTTTTTAGTGATAAGGGTCTAGGTTTAATTAGGATATGTTTTTATATTTTTTTGGGAGATGAAGAAATTTTTCCATAGGATAATTTGTTTTTATTTTTTGGGGATAGAGGTTTAGGGGTTTTTGAGGTGATTTTTAGAGTATTTGTGAAAATCGGTTTAGGATTTTTGGTGGATAATGGTGTAGTTTTTTTTGGGGAAGAGGGTTTGTGGATATTTTGTCTAAGGTTTTAAGGATTTTTAGTGATGAGGGGTAAGGAGATTTTGTGGATGAGGATTTAAGTTTTTTAGGAGGTTTTGTGATTTCAAGGCTATGGATTTTTTGGGATTTTAATGTAGATGGTTTCATATTATTTTTGGAGAAAGTATTTAGGATTTTTGTGGTGATGGGTTATCTTTTTAGGGTGAGGGTTTAGGGTTTTTTGAGATGATGGTTTTCAGTTTGGGGGGGTGATTATTTAGGAATTTGGGGTCCGAGGGTATAAAATATCTTAGAGATGAGGTTTTTGGATTTTTTTGCCTAATTTTTTAGGGTTTTTTTGAAAATAATGGTCCAATGTTCTTATTGGAATGAGGGTTTGAGGTTTTTTATGGTTGTGGTTTTAGTGTTTTTTTGGATGATAGATTAGGGTTATTAGGGTATGATTTTTTTTTGGTATTTTGGTATGAGGTTTTTATTTGGAATAGGGATGAGTTTTTAATGTTTTATAGGGATGAGGGTTTATAATTTTTTTTGGTTGTGGTATTATTTTTTTTTGGGATGAGGGTTTATGTTTTTTTGAAGTGTTTTTTTAGGGTCGTATGTTTTTTTTGTTTTTTTGGGGAAAAGGGTGTAGTTTATTTTGGGATGGAATATTTGGTTTATTTGGGGATGTATGTTTGATGTTTATTTTGGAATGGGGGTTTAATGATGATGGGTGAGGGTTTTTATGGGCTATTGGTTGGGTGTATTTTGATACTAAGGGTGGAGTGTTTTTCTCATAAGGGTTGGAATTTTTTGGGATTGAGGTTAGGGGGTTGCACAAAAATGGTGTGATTTTTGGGTTTTTAGGGAATAGATTATTGTTTTTAAGGGATGAGGTTTTGGGGAATTTGGAGAATATTTTTGGGTGTTTTTTATGGATGAAAGATTATGGGTTTTTAGGGTTGAGGGTTTCGAGTTTTATTAGAGGAGGGTTTAGTGTTTTATGGGTTTGAGGCACTGGGGGGTTTTTGGGGCTGGGGGTTTAGGATTTTTTTGGTCCACATGTTTTGGGTTTTTTAATGCTGACGGTTTTGAGTTTTTAGGGGATAAGGGTTTAGGGTTTTTTAGGGATGAGGGGTTAGTGTGTTTTGGGTCTCCATGTATTGGGTTTTTTTGGGGAGAGGGCCTTGAATTTTTTATGAATGGGGGTTTAGCATTTTTCAGGGCCGATTGTTTTGTGTTTTCTACGGCCTGTGGTTCGGGGTTTTTTGGGGATATGTGTTTTTTGATAGCTGGGGATGAAATTTTATGGTTTCTATCAATAACATATTTGTTTTTTTTTCTAGATGAGGGTTTTGGTTTTTTTGGGTTGTGTGTTTAGGGTTTTTTATTCTTTGGTTTTATGATTTTATAAGGATGGGTGTTTATGGGTTTTCAAAGCTGACGGTTTATGGTTTTTTAGGGAAAGTGAATAGAAAATATTTGGACATAGGTTTTAGGGTTTTTGGAGCATGAGGATTTTTTTTCTGGTATGAGGATTTAGGGTTTTTTGGGGCATTGGGTTTATGGTTTTTTGGGTCTTAGGGCATAGGGTTTTTTTGTTTTAGAGGGTTTATGGTTTTTTCGGGATGTGGTTTTATGGTTTGTTATGGTTGAGGGTTTTTCATATTTTGTGTACGAGGGAATATTACTTTTGGGGGTTGGTAATTTATGGATTTTTTTAGCTAAGGTTGATATTGACCATATTAAAACAAAGGAGACTAATTTTGGGCTTGATAATAATTTTATGTCCAATTGTTATTCAAATTTAACCATCCTTCACTTTTGGGAATCCAAAACAATAGTGGCCAAAAGAAACTAATTTTCCCCAAAATTTTATATCCACATAGTAGAAAGAGGAAATTCATAGATAAACTTTAATGGGGAGGGATAACATGAAGAAAATCCTCATTGGTATTAAATATCACTAATTTACATAGTGGGGTCATTAATTTTCATAAGAAGGTTGTTTTTGTTTTTTTATGTGGACTTTGAGTCCCACATGCCTTTTAATACTATTTGGGACCTTAATATCACATCATATTTAAGTTATAATTAATTTTTACTCCTATTTAATGGATACAATTTAATTCTACCAATTTGGTACCATTCTGCACAGCGTTCTATGATTAGCTTCATCCATTTCCCCAGAATTGGTAGTGTATCACTATTCCTAATGATATAGTAATAAAACATAGAGAATCCATAGAGGCTGGTGTTGCCTCCATACCATGGTAATTCAACTGAATTTTTATATTCCATTTTGATTTACTCATTTCATGACTCTGGTGGTGCATCGGATTGGTATCAAAGATACAATACATATGAGTATGTTCATACAAATTATAATTATTAATCTCTAAAAAAGAACAAAACTTCCCCATCATGTCACAAAAAATTATTAATTCTAATCCTCCCACCAATGGAAAATATCTAATGTCAGACTATAATAATAAATTACACTGATTATTGATAAGCATCTTCATATATTGAAAGCCCAAATATTGGATTTCCCTTCACTATTTTATCACCCCCGAATTCTGTCTCCACATAATAGGTAAAATCCAGCACTAGTTTAGATAGATCATACATATAGGGATGATTCCAATGATTTATAGGTGGATATGTGAATAATAAGAGAAGATGAAGATATTTAAATTGGATTTAGGATTCACAATCAATATTTTAATTGGGGAAAGAATCCAGATGTTTTTCAAGATTGACTAAAAGAAATCGTATGATTGATTAAATTTATGAATTTGTACTATTGAGGTGAAATAAAAGGTATAACATATGAAATTTAATGATTATGAATCCATTTTATGGGAAAATATAATCAAACAATATTAAAATTATAGTAATGACAAAATATTCTTATGGGGAATGTTGAAAAGGATTTTGAAATGATCATTTTTACCCATGAATTAAAAGCTCGAGTTTTATTTCTAAAAAAAGTATTTTGATAAAGAGATAAATCTATTGAATAGTGAATTCAATGGTTGATATTTTATATATCTGATTTGATTTTTATGAATATAAGGTGAAATTTATTCCAAGGGTTTTTGGTGGATTAAACAGAGAAATTTCGCATTCTGTAGAGTTAAAACCATTTTGTTCACTTGATGATGTTTAATGAATAACAATCAAGGTGAAAAATTTAAAGAACAATTCAAAGGGACTGATTCTAATTAAATATAATATAGGTGAATTATTTTATAATGTTATATATTCATATAAACATGATGATGGTTCTATGAAAATTGGAAGGAACAAGATGGGGGGTTATGGGAAAGAGAATATTATGGAATAAATAAAATGAAAATCTAACTCTTATGATTGTGGGAATATAATGTGCATTAAATGTCTTGGGTGTGGTCATTTTTAGGAAAATTTCTCAAACAATCAATTTATTTCTATAAAATAGAACAATGATGTTGAAAATTAAATCAGTGCGGATGAATATGGTTGTGAATAATATTAAAATTAAGATCATTTTATGGAAGAATCAATTGTTGGTAACATGCTTTTACTATTATGTTTTTTTCATGATCAAGTCATATATCAAGAATATAAATGTGAGAAAAATTTAACAATAAATAAGTTAGTTTTAGTGGATATTATTTTTGATGACATTTATAAAAATGTTGATTTAAAAACACTAGTAGAGAAATTTATTCATCAAAATGAGTATGATCCTCAATCATAGAAACTAAAATTGTTGAATAATGGGTTAAAAAATCATGTCTAAAAAATGTTTCTTATTTAATTTTCCAATTTTATGAACTTTTTTTATTAGGTATTTTTTTGATGTTATACTTTTGGATTATTTTCACCTTTTTTGGGATGGCCATGGTAGATTTATAGGTAATTAAAACATTATGGGATGATGAACATATATTCATTACAATTCAGGAAAAATAATTTTACACTCACTCATTTGAATGAATCATATATTCTTCAAAATATTTTTTCTAAAAGGGCATATAGGTACACTCTTTATAAAATTATCTCTTGTAGGAAAATGAACCAAGAAAATCCTATTTTTTTAATAATGATAGTGATGTCATTCAATGAAGAGAAGATTCTTCCATATTCATTAGCTCACTTTTTTATTGAAACATATCAAGATGTTTTTAATAATTATATTTAAAGCGGGATACCACTATTTAAAGACATTGAAAACAAGAATGATCATGTAGTAGGTGTGAAATTTCATAACAATCTTGTATATTAGTTTATCAATGAGGAATCAATGGAATTACAGAAGCAAGTGGATGAACCGATGGATCGAGACTTATAAGGAAAAGAATTATAATGTGTTATTTTGAAGTATTATTGGTTTCGATGAATTATATGGGTCATCAATCATTTTGAAGATTTATCTTCATAGTAGAAACCACAATATTTGAATTAATGGAGGGTATGAGTGGGAAACCAAATTCAAAAAAAATAGTGGATTGTTTTAGTGGTTGGCTAGGTATTTGTCCCCTAAAATGATCCTATTACATAGATTGAACACATTAATGAATTTCCAAAAACATTTATTGTTAATGTTGATATTTTTATCAAGATGATAATTTGACAAATAATAAGGATGTAGAGATCCATGTGGGAATCTTCGTTAGATAATTTGTATTTTTAGGGACACAATTCATATATAAACATAGAAATGTGCACATTATTTTCTATGAAAGTGTAGTTTTTTAATATATGTGGTATCCAAATAATGAATTATGATAGATAAATCAATGTTTGAAGCATTCATGTCATGTGGAAAATCAAAATCCATCATAGAAGTAAGATGTTTTACTGTCGTAGAATCCTTTTATTATTACATTTTTTGAAATTTCAGCACATTCAAGGAAACCATCACCAAATTATTGAAAAATGAAAAATTTGAGAGTTCAAAGGATGTAAATGAAGAATTAGAAATCATTAATAAATGGTTCTATGATGCACCGGTTTTTGAGTTACTTGATTTTGATCATGATTTTTATTTGTCGAGAGATGAAAGTGAAGTTATGATCAATAGTATTATCATCCAATGAAAGAAACTATGTGCATATTTTAGTGATAAGTTTAATGATTCAAAGAGGAATTAAAATACATAGGAAAATGAATTATAATTGATTATGAGAGACCATGATCATTGCTCTCTATATTTGTTAAAAAACCATTTTTTCTATATTTTGACCAATAGAAATTTTGTTTTATCCATGGTCAACACATGATGAATTTGAGGCGTGAAAATTGTGTTGAATTCTTGAAATCATTTAAATTTTTGTCAAAAATTTTAGAATATGAATTATATCCTTTTGGAAGATACATTATCTTCAAGTTATACATTACATATCATACTAGATTCTTGAATTCATAGTTTTAAGCCTATGAAAAGATGTTTGTCAAAATGATACAGAGTTATTGCCTATTTTAATCCAATTTCAAAATGGAATTTTAAATAATTATTCTCTGATTAATGTGTTTATCTTCAAGAGATTCACGTTGTGTGTTCCAAAAGGTAATTATAGGGACATTCTCATCGGGGATCCATGTGATGGTGTGATTCTAGGATAATTCCAAACTCAAAAACCCTTAAAGATTGTAGGGGGAATTTCTAATGGCCAAATATTCAAGAAGATGTTTTGTAAATTCTATTGAGATGTGGGACATGTCAAAGTGAAATGAGTCATTTAAATAATATTTTATTGACCCCATCACCAATTACTAAGAATATACGGGAATAAATATGTATGGATTTAATTATATATTTAAAAAATACAAAAATATATTTCTTTCCAATGATATTTTTCACATTTATGGAATTCCTTGACGTATTTTATTGGATAGAGACACTATATTTATTTTCCATTTTTAGAGGAAATTATGGAGGAGGTTTGGTTTGAAGCATCTTTTTAGAACATCTGATTATCCTTAAATAGATGTGAAAACATAAGTTTAAAATCATACATTGGGAAGTATTCTGAGAATAATAAATAAGATGACAATGAGAGATTATTATTTACATCATTCACAAGATGAATTTCCATTCAATAGATCACCAAGTCCTTCCACATGAATTTTTCCTTTTTATGATTTTTATGGAACCTTTCCAATCACTCCTATTGAATTGTGTTATATTATACATTCTTTTTAGGTGAATATTGATGCAGAGCAGAATAAAAATTAGATGAATAATATTCATGAATATATTTGATCTCATTTATAGATGTCTAATTGAGATTATAAGATGATAGCTAACAAGAATCATAATATTTTCTTCTCCAACATGGAGATGAAGTATGGATTCACTTTCACAAGGAGATATTTCATACCAAAAGTAGAAGAAATATAGAACCATGAGAAAATGGTATTTTCAAGGTACTTGAATGAGTGGGAAATAATTCCTACAATATTGATTTGACTGAGGATTTAGTAGTGTTTCTAAAATGTTAAAAATTGGGGATTTATCTAAGCACATTGATGAATATAATTCCATGTATTTGTGGTAAACTTCTCTCTGACCCAATGGGAATTCAACAGAATACTGTAATCCAAATGAGAATAAATTTTTACCTAATATGAATTTGATTACTAATTGTTATTCAACATGGACCGGCCCACACATTTTGAATCTATCATAGTGGTGGGACCCAACACTCTTAACAGGGGACCAAAATGACATATCCATAAGGAAGAGGAAGTAAATTCTCTGAAACAGATTAAATAGCAGAGATAAAATAGGTCAAATTATCATTAAGAAACTATTTCTCCACATTAGTTATTTGTGGAATTAATTATAAATGGAAAAAGGTTTTTGGATTATTTTATTTTTTCTTTGAGTGAAAATATTCCTTATAACTCATTTTAGGTAATTAATTTATCATTTATTTCTTTTTATAATGTATTAAGACTCATTTTTAATTGTTTCACATGAATTATTTGAATTTTTAAGCTTCATGTGCAAAATTTTTACATTATTATATCCCCTATATTAGATTTTTTTAGAGTTACTCTATTTAATGGGAATTAGTATTTTTGTTTCGCGAGACACGGATGGGTGTTTTAACCATTAAAAAAATTTCATTTGATACATTTCATAGTTATATATTCACATACATTAATTATGCTTCATGGGATGCATCAATGGTTTTAGGGTTTCCTTGGGATGATGGTTTATGGTATTTGGGGATGAGGGCCTATTTTTTTAGGGTTTAGGGTTTATGTTTATTTTGGTAATATGGTACATTGTTTTTTAGAGTTGATGTTTTATTAATTTTTTAGCCTTAGTGTTTAGGTTTTTTTGCTAAGGGATTAGTGATTTTAAGGGCTTAGGATTTAAATATTGTCTGAGCTAAGGGATTAGGATTTATTGTGGATGACAGTTTTGGTTTTTTTGTGAATGTGGGTTTCTTGGTTTTTGGGGAATATTGTTTTCGATTTATTTATGTCTATAATTTCTGTTTTTTGTGTTTGAGTGTTTATTTCTTTTTAGGGATGTTGGTTTTGGGTTTAGGTGGGCGGGTGTATTGGGATTTTGGGGGATGAGTTTGTTAAGGCCAGGGGTTCTAGTTTTTAGGGGATGTGTTGTGTTTTTTTGGTGATGAGGGTTTATTTTTTTTGGGAAATGTGTGATTATGTTTTTTTGGGACTAAATTTTTATGTTTTTTTTGGAATCAATGCTTAGGCTTCATGGGGAAAATATTTTAGGTCTTTTTTGGGTCTGATGGATTACATTATTAGATATGATGATTTTGGGTTATTAGGGACTGAGGTTTTTGGGATTTTTTGGGGATTTTCATTTAGGATTTTCTATGGCTGAGAATATAGATTTTTATGGGGTTATGGGTTTAGTGATTTTTGGGGCTATGGGATTGGGGTTTTCTAGGGATCAGGGTTATGGGGTTTGTTTAAGTTGAGGGTTTATAGTTGTTTGGATCACATTGTTTAGGGTATTCATGTTGATGGTTTAGGTTTTATTATGGATCATGGTTTAGGGTTTATTAGGGATTTGTGTTTTGGGTTTTCTAGGTTTGGGGATTTTTAAATTCTTTGGGAAGAGTTTGTAGTTTTTTTGGAATGAGTTTAATGTTTTTAGGGATGCAGATTGAGGGTTTTTTCAGGTTATATATTTCATGGGCCTATGGGTTTATGGTTTATTAGGGCTGATTGTTTATGGTTTTCTGGGTTTGATCGTATTGGGGTTTATAGGGATATGAGAATATTTTTTTATGTGATTGGATATCGGGTTTTCTGGGTCTGGGGATTTAGGGTTTTGGGGGGATTCTCATCTATGATTTTTATAGGAAAGGGTATAGTGTTTTTTGGATCTGAGGTTCTACAGTATTTTAGTTCTATAATTATAAGGTTTTTGGGGAATGAGGGAATATGGTTTTTTTAGATTATGGGTCTATGATTTTTTATAGATGAGGTACAAGGGTTTTTTGGCCACTAAGTTTAATAATATTACGGGGCTAAGGGTATAGGGTTTTTTTGGGTAGGGAGTCTTTTGGTTTTTTAGGGATTGGGGTATAATGTTTGTTAGGGTTAAGGGTATAGTGTTTCTGGTATCCAAGGGTCATTGGTTTTTAAGAGATCAGGGTCATATAATTTTTAGGGAATTTGGTTTCAGATTTTTTAGGGATGATAGTTTGTGGTTTTCTAGGGCATAATGTTTAGGATTTTATAGTGATGGTGGTTTTTATTTTTCTATTGTATTGGGTTTTGGTTTTTCTATGCATATGGTATTAGGTTCTTCTCAAGCAGTGAGATTATGATTTTCTACATATGATTGTTTAGTGTTATTTGGGGATGACAGTTTAGGTTTTTCTGGGGCTGAGGGTTTTGGGTTTATTGGGGAAGAGGGTTTAGGGTATTCAAGGAATGAGGGTTAGGGTTATCTACATATGGGGGTCTGGGGTTTTCTAGAGATGATGGTTTAGTGATTTATGAGGATGAGGGTTTATGGTTTCATTGGGATGAGCATTTATGATGGTTTTTATTTTTCTATTGTATTGGGTTTTGGTTTTTCTATGCATATGGTATTAGGTTCTTCTCAAGCAGTGAGATTACGATTTTCTACATATGAATGTTTAGTGTTATTTGGGGATGAAGGTTTAGGTTTTTCTTGGGCTGAGGGTTTTGGGTTTATTGGGGAAGAGGGTTTAGGGTGTTCAAGGAATGAGGGTTAGGGTTATCTACATGTGGGGGTCTGGGGTTTTCTAGAGATGATGGTTTAGTGATTTAGGGGGATGAGGGTTTATGGTTTCATTGGGATGAGCATTTATGATTTTATGGGGGTTAGGGTAATGGGTTTTTTGGGGTATGGTTTTTTGGTTTTTTGGGTTTTTGGTCTTGATGGTTTTGTGTTTTTTTAGCTGAGGGTTATGGATTTCTATGGCTTGTAGTTTATATCTTTATGGGGATAGGATTTTATGGTTTTTTTTGGGAAGATAATTAATTATATTTTTGGATAAGGGTTTATGGATTACTCGGGATTAGGGTTTAGGATTTTCAATGGATGAGGGTTTAGTATTTTCTATAACTGAGGGTTTTATGTTTTTTGTAGTTGAGTTGACAATATTTTCTTAGGATAAAGGTTTAAGGTTTTATATGTATTTAGGTGTAGGGTTTTTTGGGGTTGAGGGTTTAGGGTTGTCTTGGTATGAGTGTTTAGGGTTTTCATGTGATGATAGTTTAGGTTTCTCTAGCAATACAGGTTTAGGGTTTTCAATGGATATGGGTTCATATTTTTCTTGGTACAAGCTTATGGTTTTTTCTTCTTGAGGTTTTATGATTTTTGGGGATTAGGGTATAGGTTTTCTTTGGGATGCATGTATGGGATTTTTAAGGGATGATTTTTTATGTTTTTTTTGTGAAGACGGTTTAAGGATATTTAAGGCTGAGTGTTTTGGGTAATTTTGGGATGAGGGATCAATGACTTTTTGGGGTTTAGGATTTACTGTTTTCTTGGGATGACGGTTTTTTGGTTTTTTGGGATGACGGTTAAGGATTATTTTTGGATTTGGGTTACTATTTATTTGGGCCTGTTGTTTTCATTATTTTTGGGGATGAAGATTTACGTATTGTTAGGTTTGAGGGGTTATGATTATTTTTGTTGATTGGTTTATTTGTTTTTGAGATGAAGGGTTAGAAATTTATGGGGTTTTAGGGAAGGTTTTTTATTAGAGTTTATTGTTTTTTGGGGTTGAGTGTTTTTATTTTTTTCATCCTAGAGTCTAGTTTTTTAGGGATGCTTTTTAGGGTATTTTGGTACTGAGGGTTTGGAAAATATTTGGAGGTGTGGATTTTGGGGTTTTGGGATTGAGATATTAGAGGTTTTGGGGTATGAGTGGTTAGAGTATTTTTGTTCTTTGAGATTGGGGTTTTTGTGGATGAGGATTTGGGGACTATTTGGTCTTATGGTTTAGGGTTTTTTGGGTCTTTGGGTTTAGGGGGTTTTTTGGTCTATTATCTTAGGGTTTTTTGTGGCCGCGGTTTTTGGTTTTTTGTGGAAATATGTTTGTTATTTTTTGGGATTAAGGATTTTGGAATTTTTAGGGATGGGGTTTTGGTGTTTTTGGGGGCTGAGGGTTTTGGATTTTCGGGGGCATAGTATATCGGTTTTTTTGGATGTGGTATTAGGTATTTTTGGGGATGGGG
This sequence comes from Viscum album, assembly GCA_963277665.1. Lineage (NCBI taxonomy): Eukaryota > Viridiplantae > Streptophyta > Magnoliopsida > Santalales > Viscaceae > Viscum > Viscum album. Next base: position 593,049,212 of record OY728137.1, on the reverse strand, counting down.
GCTTTTATTTTTATGGGGTTGTGGGTTTAGGATATTATGGAGATGGTGTATTATGGTTTTTTTTGGATGAGGGTTTTTTTATTTTTGGGTATGAGGGTTTACAGTTTTTTTGGGAGTAGTGGTTTTGTTTTTTTGTGATGGATTAGGGTTTTTCTTGATGATTGTTTATTATTTTTTAGGAGTGATGGATTAATATTTTTTTGGATTCAGGATTTACATTTTTTGGGGATGAGTGTTTAGGGTTTTGGGATGTTTAGGGTTTAGAGTTTTTTAGGGATAAGGTATCTTGGGTTATGGGGATGAGGGTTTAAGTTTTCTTGGGGATGGGGGTTAGAGTTTTTGTGGCTAAGGGTTTAGAGTTTTTTTGGGTTGAGGGTCTAGGGATTTTTAGGGATGATGGTTTATGTTTTTTTGGGGATTGGGTTGATGGGAACTTTAGTTATGATGGCTTAGGGTTGGGGGGGGGGGTATAAGACTTTTGCAGATAAGGGTTTACGGTTAATTTTGGGAATGTGGGTTTAGGGTTTTGCTGGTATGAGTGTGAATGTATATAAGGTGATAACGGTTTAGGTTTTTTTGGGGATGATGTTTTCAATTCTTTTAAGGATGACAGTTCAATGTATTTTGGGGATGAGGGATTATCGTTTTTATATATGATAGACTAGGGTTTTTAGGGGAAAATTATTCATGATTTATAGAGGGTGAGGGTTTTGATTTTTTTGGTCTGATGGTTTGGGGTTGTTTTGAGGAATATGGTTCAAGGGTTTTTAGGATTGCGGTTTTTATATATTAAGAAATTTTTGTTCAATGTTTTTTTTCCATAGTGTCCAGGATTTTTTGAGATGAGGTTGAGGGATTTTTGAGGCTAAGGGTTTAGGGTTTTTGTTTTGGGGTTTTTAGTGTTTCTTAGATAAATGTTGTTTGGGTTTTTGTATGTTGAGGGTTTTTGGTTTTTTGGGCCTATGCGTTTAGTGTTTTATTGGGGTAGAGTGTTTAAGATTTTTTGGGGTTGATGGGCTGGGTTTCATGGGGATGATTTTTTATGGTTTTTTGTATAATGGTTTTTGGTTTTTTAATGATCGGGGTTTATGGTTCTCCAAGGATGAGGTTTTAGGAAATTTATTTTGTTCAGATATTAGGGGATTTTGGGAATAAGGGTTTTGTGTTTGCGGGTTTGATGTTATACGGTTTTTTTGGGGTTGTGGGTTTAGTATTTTTTGGGGCTAAGGGATTAAATATTTTTGTTTTTGAGGGTTTAGGGTTCTTTGGGGAAGGGGGTTCATTGTTTTTTGAGCTCATGATTTTGTTTTTTTAAGAGGGTTAAATTTCTATAATCTATGAGTGTTTTGGGATATTCTTTAGGCATTTTTGGTTTTTTAGGTATCATGGTTCTCTTTATTTTACACTAATATATTATGATTTTTAGGGATGATTATTTAGGGATGTTTGGGGATATAGGTTTAGGATTTTCTGAAGCTTAGGGGTTATAGTTTTTTTGGATGTTGTTTTAATGTTTTTATAGTCATGGGTTTAGTATTTTTGAGTGATGAATGTTTAGGGTTTTCCTGGGATGTAGGATTATGGATTTATAGTGTTTATGGTTTAGGGTTTTATTAGGGATAAGGTTTTAGGGTTTTTTGGGCTATGGGATGAGTGTTTTTATGGGGCTGATGGTTTATTGTTTTTTTTTGGAATGAAGGGTTAATATTTTTTTGGGAATTATCAATTTTTATTTTATGGGGTTTACGGTTTACGGTTTTCTAGTTGTGGGAGATTAGTTTTTTAGGGATGGGAATTTTTTTTTATTTTTGGATTCATTTTTTAGGGTTTTTTGAGGATGAGGTTTTAGCAATTTATGGGTTTGATGGTTTTCGGATTACTACGTTTGGGTATTTAGGGTTTTTTGGTGTCAAGGGTTATGGTATTATTAAGAATGTGGGATAAGTGTTTTCTAAGGAATAAGGTATATGGTAATATGGGTTTTCCTAGGAACCATGAATAATGTTCGTGCATTGACCACCTAGATCGCCCCAAGAAAAAAAGTGAATGTGGTGGGCAGATAGGGAAAATTAGAATGAAGGGGGAAATGGTCAATGTAGTACCCAGATAGATCTTGTATCAAAGAAACATAACCACAAGATGCCACAAATGACGATTAATCCTTTGATAAATCATGAATTAAGAAAAAACACTAAGGTTGAAATCAAAACTCACTATAATAACATTACCTACATTCATGATGTTTCAAGATTTCAAGGGGATACTATTTATAGCCAAAAAGAGAAAGAAATTCAAATCACACCATGGGGTGGATTTTATATTAGTCTAACATCTAGTTTTCATATGTTAAAAAAATATTAAATTATGACATTGACAACATTGGCACATTCCCATGAATTTAGGAGACAAATAGAACACCCTTTTGGTAAATGTATAGACAAGTAGCCCACCCCCTTTTGACATTGAATATTCCATTATGGGGTGGGCTTGAAAATTCATGGCACCATTTAGGATTGATTTTTAAAAGCATGTTTTGGCCTTACTTAATGTAATTATAGGCCTAGATTCATCCCCCAAGAAATGGTGTTGGGACATCTCTTGGAATTCCATGATTAATTCATTTAAGGCCTCCTTCATTCTCTTGGTCTGCTCCCATGCCATTGGGTATCCAATTTCATGCAATGGGTCTTGTACTCTTCTATTCATTCCTCCCTCCCCATAAAATCCACATACAACCCCATGATTCCCATGTGTTCTAGGATCATCATCATCTCCTCCCTCCTTAGAAGGATTCATCCTCAAATCTAAAAAATCAAAGGGAGAAGGATCATAAGAATTAAAGGTGGCAATAACATTCCTATTCCTATTTGGTAACTCAATATTGGAGGCATTATCATTAATATTATATATGATGTGGAATGGACCATATCCTCATGGATTAAGTTTTTATTTTTGTTTCACTAGGAACCTCTTTATCCTTAAGTGTACCCACACCCATTCTTCAGGTTGAAACAACATTTTCTACTGACCTTTGTTGGCATGATTCTCCACAAGTTCATTCTTCCACTCAATATTGGAATTTACCTTGCATGAAACTCATGTACAAACTTTTCCCTTTTTCAACTTCATGATTATAAAATTGATTATTTGGAAATGGTAAAATATCAATTGGCGTTAATGGGTTAAAACCATATAACGACCCATACTTTACATAAATTTTTAATACTTCAAAATTGATGCACACTTATTACAACATATAACAAAACCACAAAGGACCGTATAGGTATAGTGCCTTTAGAAACTGGGAAACATAAACAACTGGTTCATAAATCTTCTACAATGTCTCCCATTTATTTCATCATATCTAGGGTCCCTTTTTTCATATTCTACTTAATATCCATCTTCCTGACCTGGGGAAAAGAAAACATAAAAGGGTGAGCTCAAATGCTCAGCAAGGGTAAATAAAGGAAATAAAAATCATATCATATCTTTTTGAAAATCATAACCTGCAAAAGAGATCATAATATCGTAACATGGAATAAATCATAGAAGTGAAAATGAGATCCCCATAATCATAACATGAAACTTTAAACTTTGTGGCATGCACACATAATCATGGAAAATCATTTCTTGTTAGTCATGACTTATTGCCAAGACTATCTTAGTGGAAAAAGTCCCTTTCTGAATCGAGTAACCCTCGTTTCAGTCCTGTTTCACTGAACCGTTATAACCTTCCGTTCCAGCCATGTCTATCTCATGAGATATAAAATTTTTACCCAATGCATTGGAGGGAGATATAGGTCCCACCCATCTTATAATGAATCCTTTCTTATGTGTGCCACATAATCATAAATCATACATCATTGCATAACCCATGTAATCCAAATTGGAATCATAAACATCATGAAATCATAAAACAATTCATACAAGATAAAGGAATTCATAAGAATAATTCAATCACAACATGATCAAATCAATGTAATAATAGGGATAAAAACAGAACCCTTTATTATCTTAGATGGAAAATAATTTTGATAAAACACTTGAACTCCATTCTTGAGGAAAATATTCTTTCTTCTTCAAAAAAACATTTTTCCTTTCATAACATGTCATACGACTTTAAAATAAAAGAAGTTGATAAAAAATAAACTTGAAAACTTGTAAAGGAATCTTCTTGGAAATAATGTTTTAAAAATCCATACATGCCGTATAAGTTAAAAAAACCTTCTTCTTACCTTTGTCGGAAAAGTCAAAAAGTACCTCGTACGAAAAACGACAAAAGATTCCTTTCATACATATTACTAAAAACTCACCGAAGGGTAAAAATTGATTTAAACAATTGTAGGTGGATGGAAATAATATTACATATTGATGAAACATGGATGTGGATGATAAAATACACCCCAGTAAATACTTACGAATAAACAATCTCGGATAAAAAGGAGATTGTGATATTTCCCTTACCTTAGGTCCGATTTGCTTTGTATGTGTCCAAAGCTCCTTTATAATGGTTTAAATAATTTTATTGACTTATTCCAGAGTCATAAATATTGATATTATATCATATATGGTCATATTCTTAGCTTTTTGTTAGTAATATTTCATTGTTACTTGTTACTCAGGTCTTTATTGCCTTTTGTTCTTATGCGTGTTTTGCCGAATAAATTCTTATTCTTCTTTTAAGGTTATAGATACCTTATATCCAGAATGTAATTAGTGTAACATATATGATATTTATTCATTCAATCCATTTATATAATTATTATGTAATGATGATCATGTAGAACGAGTCGCTTCACATCGTGGAGACTGTATTCCGTACGTATGCACGAGTGATGATATCGTTCCTATGATCATGGAATTGTATTGGAGTATATATATATATTATTTCAGTATCAATATTACTTTATAATAATCATAAATATTTACTCATTACACCATTATACCCATCCTTGTAATGTGATGGTGGAAAATAGATTACACCCCGGCGTGGAGACGGTATTCCGTACGTACACACGCGCGGTGATTTCATTTTTCCGTAGGATGGATAGAAGGTGAATTAGGGTTGTTTCATATTTATAATAACATATCAGTATGTATGTAATACTGATGTTATTACTTTATCATGAAACAACTAAAGGAGAAGAAGTTGAAGAAGAACGAAATTGAAAAGATCGGTAATGGATATTACCTCTTCTTTGGAACACTTCTTTGAATCCTCCACTTAGGGAGCTACGATTGGTCTTTGAAGAAGACCAGGACCTCTAGGATTATTCTAGGGAAGTGGAGAGGATAAAATGGCAGGGGTTGGCCGAGCTTGAGTGCTCAAATTGGTGTGAGGAGAAGGGGGAGGAGGTGCCCTTTTATAAGGGAGGAGAGGGGCACCTTAGGAATATCTCAAAATATTATGTTATATTAAAGTCAAAATCGGTTTATAATTGTTCCAAAGGGTCTTATTTAGAAGATAAGGTGGGGATGGGTCGAAATCCTATCAAACAATAAAATTTAGACAAGTTTAGGGTATTATTTTAACCTTATAAATTAGATTTAACTCTAAGTTAAATAATTTAACGTTTACCGTGTTTTTTTGTTTTCTTTCACTATATGGTTAATACACTTACTATAACATTCCAAACGAACCCCAAATTGTTTATTATTAATATATATATCCTTATCTATGTCATTTGGCCGAAACTTAAATTTTTAGGAATAAAATAAAAATTAATAATATAATATTTGATTTAAAAACTATTTTGTGTCAATTTTGACACTATTTGATATATGATTTTTGTGAAAGTCATAACAGAATTATATGTTAGAAACAAGTTAATTAAATCAACAATAATATATCATAGTAACCTAGAAAATTAGTGGAATTCATAAAAAATCTCAAATAACATTTATTTTGGTTTTTATAACATCAATTATGTCAATATTTCATTAATAAGATAATTACTGCATCATCATTGTGTCATAAATAAATTAAATTATTTAATGTCTAAAAATTACAAATACAATACCATAATGTAGGAAATCTATTTATCTTTCTAATGAATATTTACAATCGAATTTATCTTATGTATAACCCCATATTAAAAATTATTTACTTATTAAACTTTGATTTTAACTATTTTAACCCTTCTTTAAATAAATTAATAATAAATGTCCTAATCTAATCCAAGTGGGCCTGAATGGTCATATTTTATTCCTAAGTTTGTTTTTGGTCGAATTATACTTGACCAATAGAATTAGGACATGTGTTAGGGTAATAGTAATATCATATTTACCCTTAGTTACCCTATTTACTATTAACCGCGGTAAAAAAAGTAAAAAGTTACTATTCACCAAAAAATTATTTTTATCTCATTGAACCACATTTTACTTACTGATATCAACCATTTCTGTCTAAGTTTTGAAATTCCATTCACAGAAGCGGTAAAATTAAATTTTATGCAAAAATTCAGTTTTTAACCTACCACTTAGTGGTTTCACTATTCATCAAAAATTGAAAGTTTTCAGAAAAATACCAATATTTCACCCTAGGCTAATTTCGGTATTCCGAATCCAAAAATGAAGTCCATTTTAAAAAATAAAATTTATAAAATTTCAAAAAGTGGTTATTACTATTCATAACGGCTAGTTTTAATAATATTTTAATAGCATATCGTTGTTTAGTGAATCTCAGTATTGCGTACAACACAAGCTATCGAGGAAGGTCGCGATTGCGTGTAAAGTAAGCCAAGCTAGTATGTAGTGAAATATTCCTTTGATGATATATAAAAACAAAATATTACTCATAAAAATCTCGGGTGTTACATTCTACCCCCCTTAAAATGAATTTCGCCCTCGAAATTCGTCACTTTGTAACAAATAGATGAGGATACTTCTCCCTCATCATATCCTCAAGCTCCCATGTAGCTTCTTCAAGTTGGTGGTTCCTCCATAAAACTTTCACCAATCGAGTGGTCTTGTTTCGTAGGACTTTTTTGCTACGATCCAGAATCTCTATCGGTTGTTATTCATAAGAAAGATCTTGCTCTAGCGGTACAACTTCTGAGCTGAGTACATGTGAAGGATCAGGTATGTACTTTCTCAGGAGAGATACATGGAACACATCGTGAACTTGAGAGAGATTCGGTGGAAGCGCCTATCGGTAAGATACCTTTCCAACACGATCCAGAATTTTGAAAGGACCGATATATCTAGGGCTCAACTTCCCCTTCTTTCCAAATCTCATAACCCTCTTCCAGGGAGATATTCGTAAGAACACTTTATCACCCACTTCAAACTCTAGGTCTTTTCTTTGGTTGTCGGCATAACTTTTCTGTCGAATCTGAGCTGCTCTTATGTGTTGTTGAATAGATCTGACCTTTTATGCCATTTCATCAACGAGATCAGGTCCTAATAGCTTTCTTTCCCCAACATCATCCCAGCAAGTTGGAGTCCTGCATTTCTTTCTATAGAGAGCTTCATAAGGAGCCATCTGAATACTGGAGTGAAAGCTATTATTATAAGAAAATTCCACCAAAGGTAGGTGTTGAACCCAACCTCCTTTGAAATCCATAGAGCAAGCTCTCAACATATCTTCTTGGGTTTGAATTGTTCTCTCAGACTGACCGTCTGTCTGGGGATGATAAGCAGTGCTGAAACTCAACTCTGTATCCAGAGTATGCTGAAGACTTCGCCAGAACTTCAAGGTAAATCTCGGATCCCGATCAGATATAATAGAAAGTGGTACTCCATGCAATCTTACCACTTCCTTTACATATATCCTGGCAAGCTGATCTAGAGAGAAATCCTCTCTAATAGCAATGAAGTGTGCAGACTTTGTAAGACGATCAACTATGACCCAAATAGCATTATTGCCTTTGGATGTTTTAGGAAGTCCCGTGACAAAGTCCATAGTGATGTTTCCCCATTTCCATTCGGGTATGGGTAATGGTTGTAACATCCCCTTAGACTTCTGTCTCTCAGCTTTAACTTTTTGACAAACCAAGCATCGAGAGACATATTCAGCAACATATCTTTTCATGCCATCCCACTAGAAGTACTCTTTCAGGTCCCTATACATCTTCGTGCTTCCAGGATGAATAGAGAATGAAGAACTATGAGCCCCATCCAGTATCTCCTTCTTTAATTCGGGGATGGGAGGAACAGAAACCCGATTCCTGAACTTTATTATCCCATCACAATCAAGGTTGAACTTAGGAACAATTCTCACCTTCTTTTGTAACTCTACATCTTCTTTCTGTGCCTCCTTAATCTTCGCATGTATAGATGGTTGAACATTCATTTGAGAAAGATAATATTTTTCCCCTTCCATTATAATTCCAAGATCCATCCTTTGTAAATCCATAAATATTGGATCCTTTGTGATCCTCATCATGGATAAACTAGCATGGTCTTGTCGACTTAATGCATCTGCCACCTTGTTTGCTTTCCCAGGGTGGTAATGGATTGAGCAGTCCTAATCCTTAATCATCTCCAACCATCTTCTTAGATGCATATTCAACTCCTTTTGTGTGAAAATATACTTTAAACATTTATGATCAGTATAAATATCACACCTTTCACCATAAAGGTAATGCCTCCAAATCTTTAATGCAAAGATTACCACAGCCATCTCCAAATCATGTGTTGGGTAATTTTGCTCATGGATTTTCAACTGTCGTGAGGCATAAGCTATCACCATATCATTTTGCATAAGAACACACCCCAATACCTTCTTGGATGCATCACTGTAGATCACAAACCTTTCTCCACTACAAGGCAGTGTGAGCACAGGTGCACTGGATAACCTTCTTTTCAACTCCTTGAAATTCCCTTCACATTACTCTGTCCAAACAAACTTAACTCCTTTCCGAGTCAACTTGGTGAGTGGATTAGATAATCGTGAAAAATCCTTTACAAAACGTCGATAATATCCAGCCAAACCAAGAAAACTTCGGATCTCACTTACTGTTGTTGGTCTCGACCATCTTTCGATAACCTCTGTTTTTGCTGGATCCACAGATATCCCCTCTTTTGAGATTATGTGACCCAAAAATTCAACTTTTTGATGCCAAAATTCACACTTGGTAAATTTGGAATAAAGCTTCTCCTTTCTCAGGGTCTTCAATATAATTCTCAAGTGATCTTCATGCTCTTCCTTGCTCTTTGAATAGACAAGAATATCGTCTATAAAGACTACCACAAATTGATCAAGATAGTATCTAAAGACTCTATTCATTAGATCCATGAAGATAGAAGGGGCATTAGTAAGACCAAATGGCATCACTATAAATTCATAGTGTCCATACCTTGTACGGAAAGCCGTCTTTGGTATATCCTCCCTTTTGACCCTTAATTGATGATACCCTGAACGAAGATCAATCTTGGAAAAGTATTGAGCTCCGCGTAGTTGGTCAAATAAGTCATCAATGCGTGGGAGAGGATATTTGTTCTTGATAGTGATCTTGTTAAGTTCTCGATAATCAATGCAGAGTCTCATTGATCCATCTTTCTTCTTAACAAATAGAACAGGTGCTCCCCACGGTGATGCACTAGGGCGTATGAATCCCTTATCAAGATTCTCTTGGAGTTGCTTCTTCAATTCCTACAACTCAGTTGGGGCCATTCTATATGGTGTCTTTGAAATAGGCAAAGCACCTGGTACGAGTTCTATTGAAAACTCAACTTCACGATTTGGTGGAAGACCTGGTAATTCCTCCGGAAAGACATCATCAAACTCCCGTACAATGGGAATATTCTTAATCGTGAGTTTCTCACCAACCATTTGAGAAAATAACCTTCATTTAGTGGAATCAATACCCATAAGATGGAAGAAATTTCCACTGGAAGGTTATGTTCATCCTTGCATTGATAGAAGATTGTAGATTGATCTGGAATATGAAATGTGACTTCCCTTCTTTGGCAATTGATATGAGCTCCATGTAGAGAAATCCAATCCATGCCAAGAATCACATCAAATTCCACAAAAGGAAGTATCACAAGATTTGCGGGAAGCACTTTCCCACAAACTTCGATCGGAGAAGAATTATAAACTTTTGATGCGACTGTTGTGCCATTAGGTGTTGTCACAGCTAACTCAACATCTAATTGTTGAGGTAATACGGTGATACCCTTAGAAAATTTTTCAGAAATAAAAGAGTGGGCGGATCCAGAATCAAATAAAACATTTTCTACTTTAGAGTGGATGGTAAGTGTACCTTTCACCACTTCGTTATCGTACTCCACATCGCTGATAGAAATTGCATGTGACTTTCCTTTGTCTTTAGCCTTAAGATTTTGTTGATGTCGACCACCATCATCAACCCTTGGATTTGGGCATTGATTGTCATAATACACCATCTCATTGCACTTGAAACATTGAAGTGTAGTAGGTTCATTCTATGTATCCCTTCCTTTGTTTGCATCATTAGACATCTTCTTCCCATTATCGCGGCATTCAAATGCCTGATGACCTTCCTTTCCACATTTAAAACATTTACTTGTCCCTTTAAGACAGCTCCCTCCATGTTTCTTTCCACACTTTGAGCATAAGGGAAAGTTCATCTTCTTTTCAGTGTGCTCTTTAGAGTTTCCTTTGAATTCCATCTTCCTCTTCTTATCAAACCCATATGACTGATGGGTTACTCCAATCTCCATCTCGACTTTGAGAGCACATCGAACGATTTCCTCGTAGCTATTGAAGTCCCTTAGGGCTAACGCCCTTCGAAGACTTGGTTTTAAGCCACTAAAGAATCGATCGATCTTACTCTCAGGTTGGATAATAATACCAGAAGCGTACCTTGCATGTCTTGTAAAATTTGCTTCATAGGTACCAACAGATTCATCATCCCTTTGCTTCAGTTCAAGAAACACTTTCTCCATCTTTGTTTGGAGAATACGAGGGAGGTACTTATTGAAAAATAAGTTCTTGAACTCATCCCATTCCATAGACTAAATTTCATCCCTTTGACTCGTATTCTTAATAAGATTCCACCATTGATCAGCATCTCCTTCCAAACGATACACTGCTAGGATGACTTTATCATGTTCAGAACATTGAAGAACTGAAAATATCTTTTCAGTAGTACTAATCCATTGTTCATTGACTAATGGATCAGTAGACCCACTGAAAGAAGGTGGACGCTGCCTCATGAAGGATTCAACAGAATGTTGCTCCTTCCTTTGCTCGTTTGGAAGTCCTGCATGATTCATAGTTTGAGAAAGTTGTGTGAGCATGGCTACAAGATTTTTCATTCCAGCTCCCATATCATTTGGTTGCTCAGGGGGACAATCATCGCATTGCCCATCTCATTCCGCATTAACACGGTTCCTTCGGGTTCTAGCCATTGACTAAAACCAAGAATAATAGTGTGAGCAACACTAATTATAATAGGAAAACCACATAATCAAGGAAAAAATTTCACACTTAAGGTTTTATCCTAGGGTATTCATGGCCATTTCTAAAACACTAAGATTGTGTTCTATGCTTAGACTTATCCTTAGGGTTCTTACTAAGGCTTTCACATTCTAGTTTCCAAAGGTTGACTATACCTTTCCTCTGATACCAACTATAATGACCCATACTTTAGATACATTTTTAATACTTCAAAATTGAAGCACACTTATTACAACATATAACAAAACCACAAAGGACCGTATATGTATAGTGCCTTTAGAAACTGGGAAACATAAACAACTGGTTCATAAATCTTCTACAGTGTCTCCCATTTATTTCATCATATCTAGGGTCCCTTTTTGCATATTCTACTTAATATCCATCTTCCTGACCTGGGGAAAAGAAAACATAAAAGGGTGAGCTCAAATGCTCAGCAAGGGAAAATAAAGCAAAATAAAAATCATATCATATCTTTTTGAAAATCATAACCTGCAAAAGAGATCATAATATCTTAACATGGAATAAATAATAGAAGTGAAAATGAGATCCCCATAATCATAACATGAAACTTTAAACTTTGTGGCATGCACACATAATCATGTAAAATCATTTCTTTTTAGTCATGACTTATTTCCAAGACTATCTTAGTGGACAAAGTCCCTTTCTGAATCGAGTAACCCTCGTTTCAGTCCTGTTTCACTAAACCGGTATAACCTTCCGTTCCAGCCATGTCTATCTCATGAGATATAAAATATTTACCCAATGCATTGGAGGGAGATATAGGTCCCACCCATCTTATAATGAATCCTTTATTAAGTGTGCCACATAATCATAAATCATACATCGTTGCATAACCCATGTAATACAAATTGGAATCATAAACATCATGACATCATAAAACAATTCATACAAGATAAAGGAATTCATAAGAATAATTCAATCACAACATGATAAAATCAATGTAATAATAGGGATAAAAACAGAACCCTTTATTATCTTAGATGGAAAATAATTTTGATAAAACACTTGAACTCCATTCTTGAAGAAAATATCCTTTCTTCTTCAAAAAAACATTTTTCCTTTCATAACATGTCATACGACTTTAAAATAAAAGAAGTTGATTAAAAATAAACTTGAAAACTTGTAAAGGAATCTTCTTGGAAATAATGTTTTAAAAATCCATACATGTCGTATAAGTTAAAAAAAACATTCTTCGTACCTTTCTCGGAAAAGTCAAAAAGTACCTCGTACGAAAAACGACAAAAGATTCCTTTCATACATATTACTAAAAACTCACCGAAGGGTAAAAATTGATTTAAACAATTGTAGGTGGATGGAAATAATATTACATATTGATGAAACATGGATGTGGATGATAAAATACACCACAGTAAATACTTACGAATAAACAATCTCGGATAAAAAGGAGATTGTGATATTTCCCTTACCTTAGGTCCGATTTTCATTGTATGTGTCCAAAGCTCCTGTATAATGGTTTAAATAATGTTATTGACTTATTCCAGAATCATACATATTGATATGATATCATATATGCTCATATTCTTAGCTTCTTGTTAGTAATATTTCATTGTTATTTGTTACTCGGGTCTTTATTGCCTTTTGTTCCTATGCGTGTTTTGCCGAATAAATTCTTATTCTTCTTTTAAGGTTATAGATAACTTATATCCAGAATGGTATTAGTGTAACATATATCATATTTATTCATTCAATTCATTTATATAATTATTATGTAATGATGATCATGTAGAACGAGTCGCTTCACATCGTGGAGACGGTATTCCGTAAGTACGCACGAGTGATGATATTGTTCCTATGATCGTGGAATTGTATTGGAGTATATATATATATTATTTCAGTATCAATATTACTTCATAATAATCATAAATATTTACTCATTACACCATTATACCCATCCTTGTAAAGTGATGGTGGAAAATAGATTACACCACGGCGTGGAGATGGTATTCCGTACGTACGCACGCGCGGTGATTTCATTTTTCCGTAGGATGGATAGAAGGTGAATTAGGGTTGTTTCATATTTATAATAACATATAAGTATGTAAGTAATACTGATGTTATTACTTTATCATGAAACAACTAAAGGAGAAGAAGTTGATGAAGAAAGAAATTGAAAAGATCGGTAATGGATATTACCTCTTCATTGGAACGCTTCTTTGAATCCTCCACTTAGGGAACTATGATTGGTCTTTGAAGAAGACCAGGACCTCTAGGATTATTCTAGGGAAGTGGAGAGGAGAAAATGGCAGGGTTTGGCCGAGATTGAGTGCTCAAATTGGTGTGAGGAGGTGGGGGAGGAGGTGCCCTTTTATAAGGGAGGAGAGGGGCACCTTAGGAATATCTCAAAATATTATTTTATATTAAAGTCAAAATCGGTTTATAATGGTTCCAAAGGGTCTTATTTCGAAGATAAGGTGGGGATGGGTCGAAATCCTATCAACCAATAAGATTTAGACAAGTTTAGGGTATTATTGTAACCTTATCAATTAGATTTAACTCTAAGTTAAATAATTTAACGTTTACCGTGTTTTTTTGTTTTCTTTCACTATATGGTTAATACACTTACTATAACATTCCAAACGAACCCCAAATTGTTTATTATTAATATATATATCCTTATATATGTCATTTGGCCGAACCTTATATTTTTAGGAATAAAATAACAATTAATAATATAATATTTGATTTAAAAGCTATTTTGTGTCAATTTTGACACTATTTGATATATGATTTTTGTGAAAGTCATAACAGAATTATATGTTCAAACCAAGTTGATTAAATCAACACTAATATATCATAGTAACCTATAAAATTAGTTTAATTCATAAAAAGTCTCAAATTACATTTATTTGGGTGTTTATAACATCAATTATGTCAATATTTCATTAATAAGATAATTACTACATCATCATTGTGTCATAAATAAATTAAATTATTTAATGTCTAAAAATTACAACTAAAATACCATCATGTAGGAAATCGTTTTAGCATTCTAATGAATATTTAAAATCGAAGTTATCTTATGTATAACCCCATATTAAAAATGATTTACTTATTAAACATTGATTTTAACTATTTTAACCCTTCTTTAAATAAATTAATAATAAATGTCCTAATCTAATCCAAGTGGGCCTAAATGGTCATATTTTATTCCTAAGTTTGTTTTTGGTCTAATTACACTTGTCCAATAGAATTAGGACATGTGTTAGCGTAATAGTAATATCATATTTACCTTTAGTTACCCTATTTACTATTAACCGCGGTAAAAAAAGTAAAAAGTTACTATCCACCAAAAAATTGTTTTTATCTCATTGAACCCCATTTTACTTACTGATATCAACCGTTTCTGTCTGAGTTTTGCAATTCCATTCACAGAAGCGGTAAAATTATGTTTTATGCAAAAATTCAGTTTTTAACCTACCACTTAGTGGTTTCACTATTCATCAAAAATTGAAAGTTTTCAGAAAAATACCAAAATTTCTCCCTGGGCTAATTTCGGTATTCTGAATCCAAAAATGAAGTCCATTTTAAAAAATAAAATTTATAAAATTTCAAAAAGTGGTTATTACTATTCATAACGGCTAGTTTTAATAATATTTTAATAGCATATCGTTGTTTAGTGAAACTCGGTATTGTATACAACGTAAGCTATCGAGGAAGGTCGCGATTGCGTGTAAAGTAAGCCAAGCTAGTATGTAGTGAATGATTCCTTTGATGATATATGAAAACAAAATATTACTCATAAAAATCTCGGGGGTTACAAACCATACACATCTTCTAACGGTGAAGTATTAGTAATGGATTGAACCACTTGATTATAATAAAATTAAATGTGAGGAAAGCATCTTTACCAAGGATTAAAATTCATTAAAAGGATGGAACATTACAATGTGGATAGTGTACTATTTACCACCATAGTTTGCCTATCTATTTGGGGGTGTGCAGTGGTGGAGAAAAAAAGTTTGGTTCCAAGTTTGTTCCACAATGTGCTCCAGAAGTGACTAAGGAATTTGACATCCATATCCCTCACAATGCTCTTGGGTAAGCCATGAAACCTAAGAATTTTCCTGAAAAACAAATCAGAGATATGAGTTGCATCATTTGTTTCAGAACTAGTAATAAAATGATCTATTTTACTAAACCTATCCACCAACACAAAGATGCTATCCTTACTTGATTGCAATTTTGGAGATCCGAGCACCAAATCCATTGAAATTTCAACCCAAGAATGATAAAAAACTAGAAAATGGGTGTATATTCCATGTGGAAGAACATTTAACTTTTCAGGATTACATATATTACAATTTCAACTGACATGAACCACTTCCGTATGAATGTGAGGCCAATTAAAATGTTCATTCAATAAAGAGAAAGTTTTATCAACCCCAAAATGCCCCATTAATCCACCAACATGAGTTTCTCTAACATGAAATTCACGCATGGAAAAAGACGGAACACAAAATTTATTTTTCCAAAAATGAAACCCATCATGTTATTAAAAATCAGATTTCCCATGTTTTTCACAAATCTTCCAAATTTCCAAAAAATAAACATCATTCTCATACATGCTTTTCAACATTTCAAAACCAAGTATTCTGGAATGCATAAAAGTGATAAGAGAGTATATCCAAGACAAATAATCAATGAAAACATTTTCTTTTCCTTGTTTATGATTAATTATGTAAGGAAATGTTTCAATTAATTCATGCCATCTTGCAAGCTGCCTATTCAAATATCCTTATAACTTAAAAAAAATTAGGCTTTCGTGATCTGAATGAATCACAAATTCCCTTGGCCACAAGTAATGTTGCCAATTTTTTAAATATCTTTTGAGACCATACAATTCTTTTTCATAGGTTGAGTAGTTCAATGCATCCCCATTAAGCTTCTCACTAAAGTAGGTGATATTCTTATAGTATTGAGTTAAAACAGCCCCAATTCCTATTACAGAGGCAACACATCCAACCTTAAAAACTTTTGAAAAGTCGGGCATAATTAGGAGAGGTGAATTGGTCAACTTAACTTTTAGTGTGGATAAGGCATCTTCCAGATATTTTTTCCACTTAAATATCTCCCCTTTCTTGACCGACTCATTCAATGGTTCCACAATGGTAGAAAATTCCATCACGAACCTTCAATAATAACTGGCAAGTAAATGGAAGCTCCTCACCTTGAAGATGATGTCATCAAAATACACAACAAAAAATTTCCAATAAATAGGCAGAAAACATGATTTATTATGATTATGAATGTTCAAGGGGAATTAGTTAGCCCAGAAGGCGTAACTAAAAATTCATATAATTGAAACATAGTTTTAAATGTTGTTTTCCATTCATCCACCTCTTTCATTCTAATTTTATGGTATCCACTCCTCAGTCAATTTTAGTAAACAAGCATGACGCATGGATTTCATCAAGAATATCATCCAGGCGAGGTATGGGATAGAGATAATTTACTATGATTTTGTTGGTAGCTCAAAAAAAATAACACATTCTCCAATTACATTTTTTTTGGGACAAGAATTACAGGTACCGCACCCGAACTCAAACTCTTCCATATAAATTTTTCCACTTTTCGTTGGATTTATTGAGTTTTCCCCGAGTTAGGCCGATAATCCGGTCAATTGGGAAGCATTTCTCGAGGAATGAAGTTGATTTGGTTCTCAATACCCCGTAAGGGAGCTAATCCATTAAAAATTTCCTCTGTAAACACATCCCCAAATTCCCGCGAAAGGGACATAACACTAGAAGGCATTGAAGGTTTAGGAGAGTTAGTGGTAAAAATATTCCCCTTACATAGAAGCATGAGAGTGTCCTTCCCCTCTAAAGCTTTGTCTATCTCTCCTTTTTTGGAAAATAAGATCTATTTAACCTCAACACTCTTGTTTTCACTCAGCACTCCTTTTCACTCTTGTTTTTTCCACTCTTCTCATTCCCTTTATTGTTTCTCTAATTTTATTTTCTCTCTTCTCACAATCTATCTCAATCATCACTTTTCCATCATAAGCTTGCAAAATCCTTCATGGTGTAAGAATAATTATCCTCCCCTTGTACTCAAATAAATAGCGGCTTGTCTATCCATCATGTGTGACCCTCTTATAAAATTTCCAAAGACTTCCCAACAAAATTTGGCTGGAATGCATGGAAAAAACATCACATCATTAATTATCTTCATACATCCCAACAAAAATGGAACTTGTGTTATCTTAGTCACATTGACATCCCCACTATTATTTAACCAATGAAGTATATAAGGCCTAGGATGTCTCGTCCTAGCCAATCCCAATTTATCAACCATCAAACCACTTTCTATGTATGTTCAACTACCCCCACCAATAATCATACTACATACCTTATCATTGACGAGGAATATAGTATGAAAAATGTGCTCCCTTTTCCCATGATCATGTTGTCTTTCACGTTGAGCACTCAAAAAACCCTTGCCCCAAGAATTTCTCCTTGTATAGGGCCCTATACTTCCACATATAAATCATCTTCATGTAATGGCATTTCATCTTCTCTTGAGCTAGAACTAAGAACATCTCCATCATCCAAAATAATCATTTTCCTATTGTTTGGGAGTTATGAGGAAATTTGTATAAATCCTTGACAATTAAAATAGTTGATATCTTGTGATTTTGAAACGACCTTACCCACTATTTTACAATTGAATTATGGAAGAAATGGTTTTTGTTAGGGAAACTCCTTTGAATCAGTTTTGTGTTCACTTACATGCACTTGTGGTTTGGAATCATTAAATGTTGCAGAAGGTCTAGAATCCTTACCATAAGATGTAGGGTGCATCCTTCTTTCCTTTACATGCCTGTCCGCTTCGGTAGCCATGTGAAGTAGATCCTCTATGTCCATGTAGTGTTGCATGTCCACTCTATCATAATTGTCAGGGTTGAGGCCATTCACTAACCTTGCAATGGTGGCCTCTCACTTCTTATAAATATTTTCCATGATGATCTCCATCTCTTTTTGATACTCCTCAATAATCATGGCCCCTTATTTCAAACCCTGATACTTGAAAAACAATTCACAATAATATGGGATGGAAATGAACCTCTAATGTATTACAACTTTCATCTCCTCCCATGTGTGGACGGGTCTTTGTCCACTTCGTTGTCGACTCACTTGTAGTTGGTCCCACTAAATACTAGCATAGTCGATGAATTCTATGGCTACCAACTTCACTTTTTTTTCCTATGAATATGTGTGACAACAAAAAACTTGTTAAAATTTTATTACCCATTGCAAGTATGTTTTAGGATTATTCTTTCCTGGGAATCATGGGATCCCCAACTTTACTCCTCCTAGATCATTGTCTTTCCTTCATGGTGGTTGATTTATCTGAATTGGTGACTCGTGAAAATTAGATAACTCCTCCTATTCTTCAACAAACCACCTCTTTTGTGGTTCTCTATAATTGGAAGGGGATTAATGTTTATCCATTCTACCATTCAACCTTGGAATAGTTCTTATACGACCATCAGGAACTACATAATGTCCTCTTCATTGGTTTTACTTGACTTCACCATTTACGGATCCTCTGATAAAAACTAAAAACAAAGGAAAATATACCCCAACACACTCTCTCACGTGCTTACACTCAAAAATAATATGTTCTCTCATGTTTAACTTGTTTTTGGATTTTATCAAAATGTAACACTCTTGCCTTTTACAACTCAACTTGATTCCTATAGTGTTCTTAATGAATCTCAACAAATCGAGAGGATCGTTGAAAAGTGGAAATCCCAAACTATAAATGAAAGGTAAAATTCAAAATGGATTCAAGATGAAAAATGTGGGAAGGGGAATAAAATGGACGAAGAAGATTGAAAAATGGATGTAGAATTCGAAATGTTGCAATTTTTTTAGCCTTTAATTAATATTTTTGATTTTTTATGATTTTTGGGATCTTTTTTAGAAAATGAAGCAGCAACAATATTATTTTTTGAATATTTAAATGCAAGATAAGAAATAATTTTTAACAGCAAATGGAATCAATGTTAGATTTTCATTGTTTTAAAATTTCTGAATATGTTGCAAAATTTGAAATCATTATGTCTCGCTATTAATTTCTTTTATTTTGATGATTCCAACTGGAGAAGAAATATGATCATCTCAACTAAAATTTTATATATTGTACATCCAGAAAGATGAAGAAATGATATATGTAGGGGATGAAGAAAATAGACCAGAATATATTTCAGCCCAATTTGGCATAGAAATGAAAATGGGACGAAGGATAAGAAAGAAAGAACATGATTTCAAGGAAATGGGCTCTGATACCAAATGATACGCGATGAATGACCCTCTTGTAAGTGTCCTATTAAACTTGTATAATGTTTTCCCATTGAACACCTGGATATCCACAATAAAACATGTGAATATGGTGTGTAGATAGTGAAAATGAGAAGGAAGGGGAAATAGTCAAGGTAGAACCCCAAGAGCACTTGTCAATAAGAACTCTAGACACAAGATGCCATAAAGGATGACCAATACTTTGGTAAGTTATGAATTAATCATGAACACAATGGTTTAAAGAAAAACTCTCCATAATTATGTTACCTTCGTTCATGATATTTCAAGTGTACGTGACGTTTTTATTTATAGCCAGAGAGAGAAATTAAAATCACACCTTGGGTGGCCTTTACATTAGTCTAACACCTATTTTACATAAGTCAAAAATCCTAAATGATGACTTTTAATACATTAGAACATGCCCAGGACATTAGGAGACTAGTATCACACCAATTTGGAAAAGTAAAGGCAATTAGCCCACCACCTATTGATGTTGAGGATTCCATGGTGGGGTGGGCTTAATGATATATAGCACCACTTTGGTTGGATTTTAAAAATCATATTTGGTCATTAATTAATATAATTATAGTTCTGGATGCTTCCCCCAAGAAAGGGTGTTAGGCCTCCTATTGGAATTCAATGATTAATCCATTTAAGGCCTCCTTCATTCTCTTGGTCTGCTCCCTTGTCATTGGGATCCAATTCAATGCAATGGGTCTTGTCCACTTGTGTTCATTCCTCCCCCCAAATCAAATCCACCTCCAACCCCATGATACCTTTGTGTTACATGATACACATCAAAATGTTTATGGTTTTTTGGGATATAGATAATTTACCATGATTTTTTTGGTAGCTAGAAAATCATAACACATTCTCGACATACAATCTTTTTTTGGTACAAGAATTTTCAGTACCGCACCCGAACTCAAACTCTCTTGAACAAATCACTTCCATCGAAATTTTATCACTTGTCATTGGATTTGTCAAGTTTCCTATAGGTTAGGCTGATAATCCAGTCAATTGGGAAGAATTTCTCTATGAAGGAAGTTGATGTGGGGCTCAATACCCCGTAAGGGAGCTAAGCCATTAGAAATTTCCTCCATAAACACATCCCCAAATTCCTGAAAAAGTGACATTAAACTAGAAGGCATTGAAGGTTTATGAGATTTAGTGGTAAAAATATTCCCCTTACATAGAAGAACGAGAGTATCCTTCCCCTCTAAAGATCTGTCTATCTCTCTTTTTTTGGAAAATAAGATCAATTTAACCTCAACACTCTTGTTTTCACTCAACAATCCTTTTCACTCTTGTTTTTTCCACTCTTCTCATTCCCTATATTGTTTCTCTATTTTCATTTTCTCTCTTCTCTCAATCTCTATAAATCCTCATGTGGTTTTCATAAGATTGCAAAATTCTCAATGGTGAAAGAATAATTGTCCTCCCCTTGTACTCAAATGAATAACGGCATGTGTATCCATCTTGCATGACCCTCCTATCAAATTTCCAAGGACTTCCCAACAAAATGTGGCTGGAATGCATGGAAAAAACAACACATAATTATATATCCTGACACTTCCCAATAAAAAATGGAACTTGTGTTTTCATAGTCACTTTGACATCCCCACTATTATTTAACCATTGAAGTCTATAAGGCCTAGGATAGCACGTCATAGCCAATCCCAATTTATCAACCATCAAAACACTTTCTATGTTTGTACAACTACCCCCACCAATAATCATACTACATACCTTATCATTGATGAGGCATATAGTATGACAAATGTGCTCCCTTTTCCTATGTTCATGTTCTCCTTCATGTTGTGCACTCAAAGAACCCTTTCCCCAAGAATTTCTCCTTGTACGAGGCTATCTACTTCCACATACAAATCATCCTAAAGTAATGGCATTTTATCTTCACTGGAGATAGAACTAAGAACATCTCCATCATCCAAATTATTTTTTTTCCTCTTGTTTCGGCATTGTGAGGCAATATGTACAAATCCATGACATTTAAAACAGTTGATATCTTGTTATTTTGAAACAACCTTACCCTCTATTTTACCATTTCATTCTGGAAGGAACGGTTTTGGTTAGGGAAACTTCTTTGAATCAGTTTTGCATTCCCTTACATGCACTTGTTGTTTGGAATCCTTAAACGTGGAAGAAGGTCTAGAATCCTTACCATAAGATGTAGGGAACATCCTTCTTTCCTTTACATGCCTCCCCGCTTTGGTTTCCATGTGAAGTATATCCTCTATGTCCAAGTAGTGGTTCATGTCCACTATGTCCTAATTGTCATAGTTTAGGTGATTCACTGACCTTTCCATGGTGGCCTCTCACTTCTTATCAATATTTTCCATGATGATCTCCTTCTCATTGTTATACTCCTCAACACTCATGGCCCTTTATTTCAATCCCTAAAAATTGAGAAAGAAATCATTATAACAGTGGCTTGAAATGAACCTCTTACGCATTACAACATTCATCTCCTCCCATGTGTGGATGGGTCTTTATCCACATCGTGGTCGACTCAGTTGTAGTTGGTCCCACCAAATACTAGCATTGTTGATGAATTCTACGATTGCCAACATCACTTTGTTTTCCTCTGAATATATGTGACAACCAAAAACTTGTCCAAATTATATTACCCATTCCAAGTATGTTTCAGGATCATTCTTACCTAGGAATCATGGGATCCTCAACTTTACTCTTCCTAGATTGTTGTCTTGCCTCCATTGTGGTTGAATTCTCTGAATTATTGACTCGTGAAAATCGGATAATTCCTCATATTCTTCAATAAACCGCCTCCTTGGTGGTTCTCAATAATTGTAATGGGATTAATGTTCATCCATCCTACCATTCAACCTTAGGAATAGTTATTGTACAGCCATCAGGAACAACATAATGTCCTCTTCATTAGTTTTACTCACCTTCACCATTTAGGAATCCTCTGATAAAAACTGAAAACAAAGGAAAATATACCCCCACACACTCTCTCACATTCTTACACTCAAAAATAATATGTTCTCTCATGTTTCACTGATTTTTGGATTTTATCAAAATGTAACACTCTTGCCTTTTACAACTCAACTTGATTCCTATAGCGTTCTTAATGAATCTCAAAAAATCGATAGGATTGTTGAAAAGTGGAAATAACAAACTATAAATCAAAGGTAAAATTCAAAATGGATTCAAGATGAAAAATGTGGGAAAGGGAAGAAAATGGATTAAGAAGAATGAAAAATGGACGTAGAATTATAAATGTTGCAATTTTTTGAGCCTTTAATTAATATTTTTAATTTTTTTATGAATTTTGGGCTCTTTTTTAGTAAATGAAGCAGTAAAATGATTATGTTTTGAATATTTAAATTTCATAGAATAAATAATATGTAACAACAAATGGAATCAATGTGAGATTTTCATGGTTTTAAAATTTCCGAATATGTTGCAAAATTTGAAATCATTGTGTCTCACTATTAATTAATTTTATTTTGATGATTTCAAATGGAGAAGAAATATGATAATCTCATCTAAAAATTGATATATTTTATGTCGAGAAAGATGAAGATCTAATATATGTAGGGGAAGAAGAAAATAGACCAGAATAGATTTCAGCCCAATTGGAATAGAAATGAAAATGGAAGACAAGATAAGAAATAAAGAACCTGATTTCACGAAAATGGGCTCTGATACAAAATGATACGTGATACAAGACCGGCTTGGAAGTGTCCTAGGAAACTTGTATAATGTTCTCTGGTTGAGCACATCGATCTCCACAATAAAATAAGTGAATGTGGTGTGCGGATATGGAAAATGAGAAGGAAGGGGGAAATAGTCAAGGTAGAACCCCAAGAGTAGTTTTCACTAAGAAATCGAGACTCAAGACGCCATAAAAGGATGACCAATCCTTTGGTAAGTTATGAATAAAGAATGAACAAAATGGTTTCATCAAAAACTCACCATAATTATGTCACCTTCATTCATGATATTTCATGTGTATAAAGAGTTTCTATTTATAGCCAAAGATATAGAGAAATTATAATCACGACATGGGACTTTACATTATTCTAACACCTATGTTCCATAAGTCAAAAATCCTAAATTATGACTTTGACTACTTTGGCACTTTCCCAGGACTTTAAAAGACTAGTAGCATGACATTTTGGAAAAGTAAAGACAATTAGCCCACCACCTATTGATGTTGAGGATTCCATGGTGGGGTGGGCTTAAATATTTGTAGCACCACTTGGGTTGGATTTTTAAAATCATGTTTGGTCATTAATTAATGTAATTATTGTTCTGGATTCTTTCCCTAAGAAAGGGTGTTGGGCCTCCTATTGAAATTCCATGATTAATCCATTTA
The DNA here is from genome assembly GCA_963277665.1 of Viscum album. Classification (NCBI taxonomy): domain Eukaryota; kingdom Viridiplantae; phylum Streptophyta; class Magnoliopsida; order Santalales; family Viscaceae; genus Viscum; species Viscum album. The sequence goes on along the minus strand of OY728137.1, from coordinate 593,025,118 downwards.
TGGACTCCTTCATTCTCTTGGTCCGCTCCCCTGTCATTGGGATCCAATTCAATGTAATGGTTCTTGTACACTTATGTTCATTCCCCCATCCCAATCAAATCCTCCTCCAACCCCATGATTCCCATGTGTTTCATGATACTCATCAAAGGGGCTAAGGTTTTATGGGATGATGGTTTAGTTTTTTTGGGGGCTAAGGATTATGTGTATTTTGGATATGAGGGATTTTTGTTTTATGGGGATTGGGGATTAGGATTTTTTAGGGATGATATTATGTTATATTGGTTCTGAGGTGTTAGGTATTTTGGGGCATGTGGTTTATGGTTACTTGGGACCGAGGGTTTAATGTTTTTTGGTGCTGATAATTTATGGTTTTTTGTAAAGGTTTTTAGGGATTTTTGTGGATGAGGATTTTGGGAATCGTGGGGAAGAGGGTTATATTTTTTTTGTGGTTGAGGGTTTAGTGTTTTTTTGTGTGTGATGGTTTAAGATTTTTTTGGGCCTACGGTTTTTGAGTTTTGTTGTCATAAAGGTTTAGGGATTTTTTGGCTTAGGGTTTTTTGATTTTTGGGGAGAATGGTTCAGATTTTTTTGGGGATGAGGTTTGAGGGTTTTGTATGGATGCGAATTTTGGGATTTTCAAGGCTAACAATCATGGTTTTTTCAGGTATAGGGTTTTGGGTTTTTTGGTTCTGGTGGTTTTGAGTTTTTTTTCAGGATAATGGTTAGGGTTTTTTTGGGTTAATTGTGTATAGTTTTGTGGGGTTGAGTGTGGAGGAATTTCTATTTTTGGTGGCTTATGGTTTTCTAGGAATAATGGATTTGGGGTTTTTGGTGATAAGGGGTATATGTTTTTTATCTTATAGTTTAGGGTTTTCTAGGTCAGTGAATTTATTTTTTTTATGGATTAGGGATTATGGTTTTCTAGGACTGAGGGTTTACAGTGTTTTGGGGATGAGTGTTTATGGATTTTTAAAGCCAGGGTTTTATTTATTTCTTAATGTTAGGGATTCTGTTGTTCTAGGTATTAGGTTTTTTGTTTTTTTATTTATATGGGTTTACTATTTTCCTAGATGACAATTTAGTGTTCTCCAAGGTTGAGTGAGTATGTTTATTTAGGGGTGATGGTTTATGGTTTTCTAGGGATGATAGTTTAGAGTTTTTTTTTGGATAGTTCAAGAGTTTTGGGAGTAATGGGTTAAGGGTTTTCTATTATTGAGTTTTTAAGGAATTCTTTGACTAATGGTTAAGGGGTTTCTAGGGCTAAGGCATTGGGTTTTAAGGGGATGAGTATTTTGGGTTCTCTAGGGAAAAGTGTTTAGGTTCTTCTATGGTTGATGGTTAGGAAAATCTGGAGATTATGAGATATGGTTTTCTAGGACTTAGGGTTTATGGTTTTCTAGGATTTTGGGTTTATGGATCTCTATGATGAGGTTTTAGGGTTCTCTGTCACTTAGGGTTTATAATTTTTTGTGGATTATGTTTTAGGGTTTTTTCAAGTTGATTCATTGTGGTTTTATTTTAATAAGGATTTAGGTTTTTCAAGGGTTGTGTGATTATGTTTTTTTATGAGTGTTTACATTATTCTAGGTTTGATATTTTAAATTTCTCTAGGGATGAGGGCTTAGTTTTTTCCTAGAGTGAGGGTTTATGGTTTTATAGGGCTACGGTTTAGTGTCTCCTTAGGTTGAGTGTAAAAGGTTTCAAGCGGATATGGTATTTGTGTTTTATGGGGATGAGTTTTTTGGGTTTTACTAGATGAGGGTTTATTTTTTTAGGGGGTTAGGGATTATAGATTTCTAAGAATGTTGGTTTAGTGCATTCTAGGGTAGATGGTTTAGGGGTTTCTATGGTTGTGGGTTTATGTCCTTTATGGTAGGGGTTTATGGTTTTCTTGGGATTGGGGGTTTAGGGATGATTGAGGATGAGGGTTTGGGGTTTATTGAGGCTGAGTTTCTAGGGTTTTTAGTGGTAAAATTTTAGGTTTATATAGAGATTAGGGTTTAGGTTTTTCTAGGGTTGAGGTATTAGGGGTTTTTTATACACGTTCAGGACTTTATGGTACACTAGGTTTAAGGTTTTATGTGACCGTGGGTTCTGGGATTCTTTGGGATGATTGTTTTTTGTTTTGTGTGGATTACGGTTTTGGGTTTTCTATAGATGAGGGTTTAATTATTTATAAGGAAATAGTTTTAGGATTTTATTTGGCTAGGGGTTAATTGTTCAATATAGATGAGGGTTCGATTTTTCTTAGCCAATGGTTTAGGGTTCTATAAGGAATAGTGTTTCTCATTCTTTAGGGATTAGAGTTCAGGGTTTTCTATGGATGAGGGTTCATGTTTTTTTGGGGATGATGTTTTTGGGTTCACTAGGAATGAGTGTTGTGGTTTATCTAGGGATGAGTGTTTTTGTCTTATTTGGTAGGGATTTTTTGTTTTTCTAGGAATGGGTGTTGACAGTTTTAGAGGTTTAGTTATAAGGATTTTCTTTGGTTGAAGGTTTAATATTTTTTATGAATTAGGTTTCACGGTATTCTAGGGATGTGGCTTCAAGGATTTCTAGGGATGTCGTTTCAAGGATTTTTGTGAATTTGGGTGTAGTTTTTTCTTGGGCATATGGGTTTATGGTTTTCTAGGAAAAAGGGTTTAGGTTTTTTGGGGATGAGGGATTAGGTGTTTATAGTGATTTGGATTTTGGGTTTTTTAGGGAAAAGAGTTTTGGGTTTTCTAGGGATGAGGGGTAACAATTTATTGGGCATGAGGGGTTTGGGATTTCTAGGGTATAGTTTCGGTAGTTTTTCATTGGAATTGGGTTTTGATTTTATCTAGGCTAATGGTATATTGTTTTCTAGGGATGCCAATTTAGGGGTTTTTTGGGCAAGGGGATTTGAGTTTTCTAGTGATGATGGATTAGGGTTTTCTTAGGATAAGCATCTAGGGATTATTGTGGTTTTTGTGCAGAGGATTTTTGGTTTTAGTGGGTTAGGATTTGGGATTTTTGTGGTTTAGGGATTGGGTTTTATATGGATGGAGATCTAGGATTTCAGGGACAATGGGTTTACTGATTTTGGGGGATTATAGTTTACAATTCTCCCTGGATGAGTGTTTATGGATTTATATGGAAGAGTGTTTAGTTTTTTCTAGGTCTGTGGGTTTTATGATATTTGGGTCTAATGGTTTTGGGTTTCTCTAAGGATGAGGGTTTTTTAGGGATTGAAGATTAGGGTTTTGTAGGGCTATGTGGTTAGGATTATATAGGTATGATGGTTTATTATTTTCTTGAGATGGAGGTTTTGGTATTTATTGTTCTTGTGGTTTAGGGTTTATTGTGCTGAGGGTTTAGGGATTTCATTGGATGACAGTTTATGGTTTAATAGAAATATGGGTTTAGGAATTTCATAGGACGAGGAATGAGGAATTTTTGGGGAAAATGTTTTAAGGTTTTTGGGGGATGAGGTTTAGGTTTTTCTAGGTATTAGGTTATTGGGTTTTATATGGATGGGGGTTTATGGTTTTCTAAGGATCAAGGTATAAGGAATTTTATGGATGAGGGTTTAGGGTTTTTAGGGATAGATATTTTCGGTATATAAGGATTGACGGTTTAGGATTATCAATGAATGGGTGTTTAGGGTTTTCTGGGTAAAGTGATTTAGAGTTTACTAGGGCTTAAGGTTTAGGGTTTTCCGTTGATGATGGTTTTTCATTTTCTACTGTTATGCGTTATGGTTTTTCTAAAGATGAGGGTTCAGTGTTTTATAGGGCTGAGGTTTTTTCTTTTCAAGGGTGGGAGTCTAATGTTTTCTGGGATTTTGGGTTTATGTAATTTCATAGATGAGGGATTAGTGTTTTTTGTGGATGGGGTTTTAGGGTTCTTGGTGGATATAGGTATTGGGGTCTTTTTTTGGACTAATAGTATTTAGGTAAATCATACTGAGGGTTTACTATTTTTTGGTTTTCAGGGTTTATAGTATTTTTGGACTTAGGGTTTAGGGTTTTTTGTTGTTGGGGGTTTATGATTATTGGGGTATAGGGTTTTTAGTTTTTTTCAGTTCAGGGATAGTGTTTTTTTTTAGATAATGAATTTAGGGTTTTTTTTGGGTCTATAGGTTTAATATATATTAGGGATTGCGAATTTTGGGTCATTGGGGGATGCGGATTTATGGTTTAGGGGATGTTGGATTGATCCTTTTTTGGATCATGTTTTATGATTTTTAGTTATAATGTTTAAGTTTAACTTATTTCTAGGAGTATATGGGTCTTTGTGGCATAGGGTTTTGGGTTTTTTGGGATTGTGGGTTTAAGGGTCTCGTGGGATGAGGGTATAGGGTTTTTTTGGAGGTGATGATTTATATTTTTTATGGGGAACATGGTATATGCTTTTTTATGGAATATGTTTTATTGTTTTTTGGGGATGAGGTTTTTGGGTTTTTTGAGACTAATGTATCAATGTTCTCTAGGGATAAGGGTTCAGGATATTTTGGGGATTAGGGTCTATGTTTTTTCATGGATGAAGATTTAGGGTTTTTTGGATCTGAGGGTTGAGAGTATTTTTGTGAAAAAGGTTTAGTTTTTTTAGGTATATGGAATTAGGGTTCATTGGCACTGAGGAATTAGGGTTATTTGGGGTTGAGAGATTTGGGGTTTTGGGGGGTGAGGGTTTAGGTTTTTCACTGGATGATGTTTTAGGGTTTATTGGGATAAGGGTTCAATTTTTTTTGCAAACATTTTTCTTTTTTGGTGGATTAGGTTTTAAGGTTCATTAGGGCCAAGGGTTAAGGGGTTTTGGTCACAGAGGGTTTAGAGTTGTTTAGGGATGATAGTGTTTGATTTATTAGGTCAGAGGGATTATTTTTCTTTTGGGATTAGGGTTTATGGTCTTATTGGGGTGTGGTGTTAGGGGTTTAGGGAAATGAGGTTTTTTCTTTTTTTTTGGGGTGGAGTGTTTATGTTGTCGGGGGGATGATTAGGTGTTTGGGTTTTCTAAGTGGAGGGTTTTGGGATGTTTTGGGGTTGGGGTTTATGGTTTTTTGGGGTTGAGGGTTTACGGTATTTTGGGGATAGAGATTTAGGGTCTTGGGGTTGTAGAATTAGGGTTTATATGTATATTGTCTTGGGGTTTTTTGTTTGTGTGATTGTGGTTTATTTAGGGACAAGGGATTATGGGCTTTCGGAAAAAATGTTTAGTGTTTTTTGGTTGAGAAATTTTTATTTTCTGGGTTTGTGGGATTAGTAATTTCTGAGGGAAATGGTTTAGGTTTTGTTGGGGATATGCGTTTTGAGTATTTTTTGGACATAGGGTTTAAGGTTTTTTGGGATAATGGTTTTTGGTTTTTTGTGTTCAGGTTTGAGTTTTTGGGAGATTTATGATTTATCGTTTTCTAGGACAGAAGGTTTTGGTATTTTTTTTGGAAGAGGGTTGTTTTTTTAGGGATGAGGGTACAGATTATTTTGGGGTTTGAGATTTTGATTTTGATTTTGCATTTTATTGTTTACAGTTTATTTCAATAGAAAGGTTGAAGGTATTTTTGTGGGGAGGGATTTGGTGTTTTTAAGGGCATAGTGTTTAAAGTTTTTTTGGGGTGATCATTTAATAGTTTTTGGAAAAATTATTTATCATTTTATGTGTGTTGAAGGTAAATGGGTTTTGGGGGGCAAGGGATTATGATTTTCTTGGGACATAGGGATTACAAATTTTTGGGGAAGAGGGTTTAGGGTTTTTTTGGAGCTAGGGGTGGATGAGGGTTTAGTGATTTTTGGGGCCGAATGTTTTTTTCTAGGGTTGATGGTTTAGGATTTTCTAGGGATGAGGTTTTAGCATTTTTTTAGGGTAGATGTTTCTTGGTTTTCATGGTCATATAGTTTATGGTTTATTGGGAATGCGGGTTATGGGGTTTATTTGGAGGAGGGATTAAACGTTTCATAGGATCAGTGAGTTCAGTTTTCTAGGGATGATGGTTTATGAATTTCAAGAATTATGGGTTTTATGATTTTCTGGGGATGGGTTTTTTGGGGTTTCCATGGATGATGGTTAAAGGATATGAAGGGAAACCGATTTATTTTTTTTATACTAAGGGTTTATGGTTTTTTGGGGATGTGATTTCAGGGTTTTTAGGGTTATTGTTTTAGAATTTTTTGGGTTGTGGGTTGCTAAATTTTTGGGATGAGAGTTTAGAGATTTGGGGGATGAGGGTTTTTGGTTTTCTTGGTTTAAGGGTATAGGGGTTTTTGGGAATGTGGAATTAGGGAAATTTTTATCAATGTTTTTGGGGATTTGTGTATTTTGGGGAAAAAGGTTAAAGATTTTTTTGGGTTTGCAGTTTATGGTTTTTGAGGCTGATGGTTTTGGGTATTTTTTAGCAATGGGGTTAGGGTTTTGGGGGGATAAGGGTTTTCAATTTTGGTGTGATGGGGTTTTATATCTCTGAGGGTCTATCGTTTTGGGGAATTAGGGTTGTTGGTTTTTCTAGGATTTATGGGTTTTGTTTATTTTCTATGCCGAGGGTTTATGAATATGGGAGGGATGAGGTTTTATGGTTTCTTGGTATGGGGATTTTGTATTTTTGGGGGTTGCGGGTCTAGGATTGTTGGGATTTATGGTTTAGGGATTTTTTGGGGACAAGGGTTTATGGTTTGTTGGGACTAAGGTTTTCGGATTTTTTGACTGAAAATTACATTTTCTATTATATAATAAACCCATTTTAATGGGTAAGATGGAACCATCAGGGCTTCAAATACATAAGGACATTAACTGTGCTGCAGTAATCAAAAATCCATCATCAACTAGAAAAAGCCATCAAAGAAAATCTCCTCCCCAGCATAAAAATCATTATGTCCAGCATCAACCATCTCTTCACTTCCGGAAAGCTGTCTCATGCAATTGTGCGGGCCTAGTATCAATGAAAAGAGTCACACCCTCTCAAACATTCAAATCCTAATAGTAATGATCATGTAAAAACATCCTTCTTTGAACCTCATCTAAAGCACCTCCTTGAATAAGGTTTGGTTCACAATACCCTAGAGCACGGGCCATAGGTCACCACATCATTGATCACAAATCCACCACAAAATACATTCATAAAAACATAATGAAAGACAAATTTAAATGAATCAATGAAAAAAACTTCATCTCGAACTCCAGAGCTACCACCTAAAGACTTCCTCGCTATAAAGAACCCATTAGACTCCCTTCTAAACTATAGACACAGATGAGAAACTCGATGAGGATAGACACTTCAAGTTGTAGAAATACAAAACAATGCCACCTAGGGCTAGAAGATCCAACAACCACATCATATGAGCATGACCAATGAGGGGGACCATGCTGATTAGGTTTAGAAGTGCCTATCTCAGGTTTTGGGTGCATAAGGGTTTCTTTTTTTTTATGCAATGGGTTTTGGTTTTTTTTGTATAAGATTTTAGGGATTTTGTGAATCCAAATTTAGAGTTTGTTTTGTGTGAAAATTTACGGTTTTTAGGGAACATGGATTAGGCTTTTTGGGGATGAAGGTCTAGATTTATTTAGTGTTGATGGTTTAGTGATTTTGTTGAGCTAACGTTCAAGGGGTTTCGTGGATGAGTGTTTATGATTTTTTTTACTAATGAGGGATTTATATTTTATAATGACAAGGGTTTATGGATATATCATGTGGATGATTTAAGGATAATCTCGGAAAATGGTTTTTCATTTTTTATTTCATATGGTTTATGTTTTTTGGTGTTGAGGTTTTAGAGTTTTTTTGGTTGAGGGACTTCAATTTTTCGAGGTTGTGGGATTATGTTTTTTGGGATTGATGGTTTAGGGTTTTCATGGGCTGACGGTTAAGTGTTTTTTGGGATGTGGTTTATGTATTTTTTCTTCTGATGGTATATGGTTTCATGGGATGTGGTTTTTGTGTTTTTTAGTTATGAGGATTCATTTTTTTGGGTTGTGAGATAAACGTTATTTGTGGCTGAAGGTTTAAGGGTTTTTTTGCTGAGGTTATTGGTTTTTTAGGGTCCTAGGTATTAGGTTTTTTGGGGAAGTGGATTTCATTTTTTCTAGTGCTATGTGTTTTGGAAGTTTTGTGGCATAATTTTACGCTTTTATAGGGATTGTGTTTTATGGTTTTTTGGGGATGATGTTTAAGGATTTTTTAGGGATGGGAATTTATTATTTTCTTCATAGGAAGTTTTTGGGTTTTTATGGAGTATGTATTTAGTGTTTTTAGGGGATTAGGGTTTATGGTTTTACTAGATGAGGGTTTATGTGTTTTGGGAATGAGGTTTGGGGCATATTATAGATTATATTCTTGGAGTTTTAGGAGATAAGGATTTCGGGTCCTTTAGTATTGTGGGTTTTGTGTTTTTCAGGATAACAATTTTTGTTTTTTTGTATGAGGTTTCTGTTATTTCTGGGGTGAGGGTGTAGGTTTTTCATGGATGAGGGTTTGAGGGTTATTTGGTTCTGGGATATTTTGGTGTTTTAGTGATGATGGTTTATGTTTTTTTTTGGAAATAAGTGTTTAGTGTTTTTTATATGTAATGAATTAGGGTTTTTTGGGGCGGGATAATGATTTTTTGGAGATTATGGGATATAGTCCAGATTCCTCCCATGGATAATTATAATGTGATTAACAATAATTTTTATCCCAATTGTAATTTAAATTGGTGTTTCCCACACTTTTTGGAATCCAACACAATGGTGGTCCAAAAAACTATTTTTTGGGACCCAAAATTACATATCCAGATTATAATGAAAGGATTTTTATGTAACCACATTAATTGGGAGAGAGGAAATTAATAAAATCATAATTATAAAGGAATATTTCCACTTCAGTTTGTTGGTAATTAAATGTCATTTGTAAATGGGTTTTATGATTTTTTGTGACCATTGAGATCCCCCATGCCTAATAATTTGGTTTGAATCACTACTTTCAATTTATTTTGTCTTTATAATTTAGTTTTTTCCTTTGAAATATTTAAACATGAACCCTATAAATTTTAAAACATTCTATGAAATATTCATGATTTAGAATCTTCCCTTTACTTAGAATTTGTGGTGCATATCCATTATTGGTGACATAGTCTTTATGAATTGAGAATCCTTGTAATGAGTTTTTTCATTATTCCTTGTTCATATGACTATATTTCGATGTTCCATATTCACTTACTCATTTTTTGTTTCTCGAGATACATATGTTTAGTAAAAGTGTTGTGGTTCCTTTGAGTTTGTTATTTTACATTCATCCAATTAATTGTTGACCAAAAAAATCTACACCATGCATCACAAAATATTACCTTATACTCCTATGAACCATAAGAAATAACCAAAACATAGACACAATATAGAATTAATCATTTTAGTTATAAAATCACTCAACTATTGAGATATTGATGACACAATTCTCCTCTATTGTAGTGACGCCTCTGATGTCCATGATCACAAAATATGCCCGTTTCAAAAATATTTTATAATGTTCATAGAAAGGTTATTTATTCCATCGATTCAAATGTGGATATTAAATGAAGATGAAGCGATGAAGATATTGAAAGATGATTTAGTAATGAAATTATAGATTTTTCTGGGAGTATGGATATAGATTATATTTTATATATGATGCCGGAAATCGAATGATTATTTGAATAAATGAATTGTTCTGATGTGAATAAGTTCATGGTAGTAATTTTGAAATTTAGATATTACATGTCACTTAGGTGGGTAAATTTAAATACATTGTGGGAACATGATTCAATTGAAAATATACTCTCATGGGAGATGTTGAATAATATTATGAGAAGATGATTTCTTTATGAGATTATAATCACGGGATTTATTTCTGAATGCATAGCTTCAAACAAGAATAAAAAATATATTAAAGAGTAATTTACACCTGATGATGTTTCCATGATTGAAATCTATGTGGAAAAGAAAATGACAAACTCAATAGAAATTAAAATCATGAAAATTAATAGAGAAAAATATTATTATAATGATATTTATTATAATAAATCAGGTTTTATTGATAAAATTTTTGGAAGGAACATTTTTCTGGATAAACTAAAATTATAAGGCTATGGAACAAAAAAGATAAATCTAACTTCATTAAATGTGGGACTTGGAAGTGATTCAAACATCATGGTTATGGTAATGTTAGGGTCAACCTTACATTAAAATTGAATTATTACAATTTAGATGATCAAGTATACTGAAAATAAAATCAATGAGGATGAACATGGTGGTCAAAAATATTATATTGAAGATCATTTTGTGGATGAAGCTGACAAGTCAAACATGCCTATGTAATGAATTTTTTTGCATGATCAAATATGACCTCTAGATGATCAGTGAGAAAAATAGTTCAAACACTTGTTCTTAAAAAATTATTTATTATGCAAAGTGATTATTAGATATGGTAGTTTTAGAAATATTTCATAAACAACACATGTGGATAAATTTAATCTTCTAACTAAGAATCACTATTAGTCACATAAGCTACAATTGTTTCATAATTGGTTCTCACTTCAAGTCAGAAATCATTTTCTAATTAAATTTTCCATTGGTAAGAACTATGTTGACAATTTATTTTGATATTTTATTCCTATGAGTGGTTATCAATTTTTTTTGTGATTTCATCAATAGTTTTAAAGGGATGTGAGATTTAATGTGTGGAAGAACACATGTTGTTTTGGTCTAGGAAAAAGAACATTATAATGTCTCCTTTGAAGCTATAATTTATTCATTAAGAAAAATTTGTCTATAAGAGACCAATGGAAGACTATTTAAAAAAATTACTCAATTGGAAATGTATATATGTGAAGAATAATTTTTTCATTATTGATAGATGAGAATTCATTCCACAAGGAGAACATAATAAATATTTATAAGCTCATTCATTGATTGAGGTATATCTGATGTTTTTTCAAATTATCTTCTCAGGGAATTACCACCCTTTATAGGCGCAAAACACCATATTGATCTCGTATCCACTAATGAATAAACTAATCTACTGAAAAACGAGTGCAATCCAGAGGGATCAAAATAATTGCATAAGAAAGTGCATGAATAAATGGATTAAGGATTTATAAGGCTAGGAATGAGACCATGTTCTATTACATAATTATTGATGGAAATAAAGACATTAGGTATTTCTATTGTATTGTTAATATAGCTATCATAAATTATAATAACAAATATAGGAATCCCATTCCATGACTACATGACATCCTCATTGAATTACATGATTCATCATCCTTTTGGAATGTTGATCATCTGAGTGGATACTACCAGATTCGAATAAAGGATCGAGATGAGTGTAAAATGGAATTATAAACAAAGTTATACCAATTGAGTTGTTAGTCATTCTATTAGACCTTAAAAATTATCCTAGTACCTTCATGAAACACAAGAATGTTGCAAAAAAACCATTTACTAAAAAATTTGTTGTTGCTTATCTTTAGGATATTTTTATTTTTTATAATATGGAGAGTGATGTGGATCATCTTTAGTAGGTATTTAGAAATTTACTAGAACAAAATATATAATAAACTCTAGAAAAGTTTTATTTATTTTCAATGTATGTGGGTTTTTTTGGATATGTTGTATCAATAGAGGGAATCATGGTGGATTAATTAATGGTGGAAGAACTCAATTCCTATCATGTACCATAATCCATCACATATGTAATGAGTTTTTAGGGGGTGAAATCTTTTTATCATTACTTTTTATCCAATTTAATCACTTTAATGTTTACCAACACTAAATTCTTGATTAATGGGAAATTAGTGAGGTCCAAGATAGTAAATGAAGCATCTAAAATAATTAAGAAAATTTTATGTGAAGCAATAATTTTGGAATTAGTTGTGTCTGATCACGTATATGAAGTGTACCGTTATTCTTTTGGAGTTTGGATCATTGCTATTCCCATACAATTAAAGTTCCTATTTCATATTACAGTGAGAAGATGAATGATTTGGGGAGAAATTAATGAAATCATTAAATTTAATTTTATGGTCAACACATGTTGAGTTTCATGCATGAAAAGTTGGTGGAGGTATTGTAATAATTATCATTTGTTTCAAAATACTATAAGGGTAATGATAACATGGGAATGATTTTTTAACTCAATGGTATGATTTAAATAACATTATAGATGTTGGAATTCATATATTTCATCTTATGAGAGACGATTATCAACATGATATTGAATTAAATGAAATTTTAATCCAATTTTGAAATGAGTTTTGGATGATTATTCTATTAATGATGATTTTATCATGAAAAGAGAAAATTTATGTGTTAAATAGGGTAATTACAAGGAATTTTTTCTGGTAGAATCATGAATTAGGTTTTATTAGTCATTTTGGCATGAAAAAACCATGGATATACTCAATGAATTTTTTTACTAACCAATGATGTAATTAGATATTCGAGAAAAAATTTCATGATGCAGGACATGTCAAAGAGAAATCACTATATGAAAATCAATCTTAGCCATAGTATAAAACAATGCTTATAAGGGTCAAAACTATGGGAATAAGGTATAACTAATGTTTTGAACTGGTCACTGTACATATTGGCATGTATATAGAAATATTTCTATGGTTTTACAAACTGTGGCTACAACTCCCTTTGATTTCCATCATTGCATTTGTGGTATAGCCACAATTTTCCACTTCGGAAACTGGGCTATCGACCAAAAATAGTGTGCACCCAACCAGATTCGATATCTATACCATTAATATGTGAAATAGTGACCTTTACAATACAACAATTTAATTGTTGGTTATATATATATATATTTATATATATATTATTAAAAACCGTGGCTATAATATATAATCTTTGGCTATAACCCTTCCTGCCATTTTTTTTACAGGTAAAAGTTTTTACCATAGAAGGGTAGGATACCTATTGGCATAGTTTTTGGGATCCATGGCTATATAAAATGAAAAAAATAATCTATAGCAATATTTTTACACAATCCATGGCTATTGATCATGTAAAAAATACTCTATAGCCACAGTTTTAGCCAAACTATCGCTATAGCCCTTAGAAGAAGAACCTATAACCAATATTTACCTAAACTGGGGATATATCCCTTGGAAAATGACCCAATAGCCACAGTTTTACCCAAACCATCGGTATAGACATTATAAAATGAATCTATATCCACATTTTACAAAAACCATTGTTATAACTATGGAAAAAAAATCTTATATCCATAGTTTACGGAAACCATGGAAATAGCCTTCGAAAGTGTACCCTATAGCCATAGTTTTATGTAAAACTGTGGAAATATCCTTGGTATAAAAACATATATCCATGGTTTTGGAAAACCATGGATATATGTCCTTAGCTATAGCCCAATTTTCAAGTAGTGAATGATTTTTTTCATGCCTAGATTAAACACTCTACAACCAATTTTAATGCATCCACTAGAAGATCTCAGCATGGGTTTCACGATGGAATTACCATAGTCTTTGAAAGTGTTTATATTCAAAGAGATTTTTTTCCTTCATTGTATTCCTCACACCATTGTTTTGGATATATGAACTTAAATTAATTGCCATATTTGGAGGCCATTGTTGGGGAAATTGTTTATGAAGCTTATTTTCCTCACTTACCATCACCCTCAATTCAATGGGCATGTGGATGTTACCAATTGTATATTGGTGACTATTTTGAGAACATTGTTGAACAATAATATGCAAGAGTAGAATTTATATCTTTCACAACATAAATTTTCATACACCACAGCTCCAAGTGTTACCACTCAACATTATCATTTGGAAGTTTATTATTGAATCTAAATAATTACGATTATAGAAATGTATTCCTTTACCTTAGGATTTCTTGGAAAATATTTAAGTGAAGTAAATGAAAATATAGATGAAGAAGAATTAGGAATCAATTTGACATAAAATAGAGTGGTCTAATGAATCATATAAGAGGTGTGTTATCAAAAATCAGAAGATTACCATTATCCAACCAAGAGAAAAATTGAGTATTCAAATTTTCCAAGATATATTTTTATAAAAAAGGAGGATAATTTCGGAACCTTGATCTAAAGGTCCATTGATGATACTTGATCAAATGAAAAACAATTCTTTCTAGATCAATTTACTAAATGATTATGGTGGTCATTCTTCAGCGTTAAAAATTAATGATTTATCTCTTTGAATTGAAGAAGAATATTTTGTGGATTTGATGGAAAATACACTCAAACATGGAGGGAATGATGAGGACCAGATTCAATATAAGGATAACATTTTTTTATCGAAAAATAATTCTAATCCCAATTTCCATTCCAAAATGGACCATCTATCTCTTTTTTGCATCCAAAATAATGGTGGGACATACCACACTTATCTGGGTCCCAAAATGACATTTACTCATGGAAAAGTAATGGAATTCATTATTTCATATAAAAAAGAATATATTTTTTTTGGAAAATAATCAGTAATAAGGAATAACAATTCTACAGTTAGTGGGGTAATTAATTAGCATGTGGAAGTGTTTTTGTTATTTTTATGTTATCTTTGTGTTCCCACATGCCATGAATTTAGATTTGAATCACTAATGATAAATTATTTGATATTAATAATGTATTTTAATTACATTTATATGTTTACTCAATAATCTTATAAATTTTGATGCTTTATTTGAAAAAATCATAGTTTATACTTGTTCCTTTTCCAATAATTAGGGGTGTATCTCAATTACTAGTAATAGATAATTTGATCATAGATAAACTGTTGTGGGCTATTCAAACTTTAAGAATTTTTTATTTTGAAATATTTCACATTTCCCCCTTCATATACATATTTTATGCTTCCAATGATGCATCAATGAGTTTAGGGTTTTCAGGGGTAGAAGGTATTTCATTTTATGAGGCTTAGAGATTAGGTTATTTCACGAATGATGGATTAGGGGCTTCCATAGATGGGAGTTTATGATTCATTCAGGAACATAGTTTATGTTTTTTAGACATGATCGTTAATGGTTTTTTGGGGTTGAAGGTTTAGAGTTTTTTTATAGATGAGGGTTTAGGCTTTTTAGGGGTTATGGTTTACTATTTTTTGGGCCTAAGAGTTTAGGGGTTTTGGGATTTTTGTTTTAGGTTATTTGGGCCTGAGAAGTTTTAGGGTTTTTTTGGAGATAAGGGTTTTGTGTATTTGGGGATGAGGGTTTATCTTTTTTGGGTTTTGATGGTTTTTGTCCCTTTGGGGATAGGGGTTCTTTGTTAGTTTGGGTTGTTGGTTTAGGGTTTTTTAGTGATGAGGTTTTTGGGAGTTTTATGAACATGGGTTTGGTGTTTTATTGGTTTGAGGGAATTAGTTTTTTGGGATGAAAGATTATGGTATATCAGGATGAGGGACAACAATTTTTTGGGTGTGAGGAATTATGGTTTTGTGGATAAGGGTTTAGGATTTTTTTGGGATAGCGGATTGATGTTTTTGGTGGTAGATGGTGTACAGTTTTTGGGCTATAGGGTATAGATTTTTTGTGGATGATAGTGTAAAATTTTCTTAAGAATAATGGTATTGTATGTTTTGGGGATGAGGGTGTAGGGTATATCTTGGACCAAGAGTGTATGATTTTTTAGGCTGAGGGTCTATGGTATTTTACTTCTAAGGGTCCATGTTTTTTTGGGGCTGATGTATTAGGGATATTTGTTGATGAGGGCCTAGAAATTATTTGGGGTATATGGAAATATATTTTTGGGGTTGAAAGTCAATTTTTTGTGGAAATAGTCTATGGTTTTATGAGAAATAGGGTTAAGGGTTTTTTATTGTTTAGTACCTTGGTTATTTGGTTTGAGGTTCTGGGGGTTTGGGAATAAGTGTTTGGGTGTTTTTGGAAGATGGTATGTTTTTTCTAGGGATGTGGAACTATGGTTTCATGGTGCTTAGGGATTGGGGATTTTTTTTGGGAATGATTTATTGGGTTTTTGCGGGCTAACAGGCTAGGTTTTGTTTTGAGGATTATGTTTTGTGTTTTTTGTGACTAAGTGTTTTGGGATTATTGGGGCTGAGGGTATTTAGTTTTTTGGGGGTCAAAGTCCTTGGTTTTATTGAGATTAAGGGTCATGGGTTTTTGGGGTTGCGGTTCTTGAGGTTTTTTGTCTTGGATTATTTGGTATTTTTGTGATGAGGGTCTAGGGGTTTTTTTGGGGCTGAAGGTCTGGGGTTTTTTTGGGGTTGAGGATCTATGGTTTTTTCAGAATGCTGATTTTCTTTTATTTGGGAGTGAGTTTATAATGTTATTCTGGGAAAACGGTCATTGATTTTTTCAAGATGAGGGTCTAATTTTTTTTTCCATGATGGTGTAGGTTTTTTTGGGTAGAAGATTATGGGGTTCTTATAATAATCCTTTATTTTTTATTTGGAATATAGCTGTATAATTTTATAGGTTTGATGTTTTAGGGTTTTTTGAATTTTGGGATTTAGGGGTTATTCTGGGGTTGGGGTTTTTGTGATTTTTAGTGATAAGGTTTTAGTTTTTTTGGGCCATGGTTTTAGGGATTTCTTGGTCTGAGGGTTTATAAATTTTTGGGGGATGTTGTTTTAGGGATTTTTGTGGCTGATGGTTTAGTTTTTTGGGGGATGAGGGTTCATGAATTTATGGTGGTCAAGGATTTAATTTCATTATGATAAGGGTTTAAGGATGTTCTGGGATTAATTTTTAGGGTATTTTAGTGTTGAAGATTTTGGATTTTTAGGGCTGAGGTTTTAAGGATTTTTTACGATGAAGGATTACTATTTTCTAGGGCATAGGTATTAGGATTATTTGGGACTGGTGGTTTAGGGTTTCATGGGGTTGAGGGATAAATAATTTTTTTGGGAGAGGGGTTAGTGTGTTGTGGGGTTGAGGGATTATGGTTTTTTTGGGGACAATGGGTTATAGTTTTTGGGGTTGAGTGTATAGGTATTTTTATTGTTGGGGGATTATGGTATTTTTCAGATGAGTGTTTCTGTTTCATGAGTAAATATGGTTTTAGGTTTTTGGGGTGGGGATTTACTGATATTAGGTGGTGAAGGATTAAGGTTTTTCAGGGATGACTATTTATGGAATAATTTATATAATTGAATATTGTGTTTATGGCTTTGTTTTCATGGGTTTCATAATTGTGTGGGGGTTTAGTGTTTTTATGTGTGGAGATTTTAAGTTGTTTAGGGTTGAGGGTAATTTTTTTGGGGATTGTGGTTTAATATTTTTAAGGTTGAGGGTATTTTTTATTATTTTTGTCTATGGGTTTATCGATTTTTGGGATGAGAGATTACGGATTTAAAAGGATAACTATTTCTAGTTTTTTTATGTTAGGGGATTATGGTTTTTTTAGAATTGGGATTTATTTTTTTGGGGGGATTAGGGTTTATATATTTTTGTACATAGTGGTTTAGGGAATTTTTGGGGATAATTAGTTAAGAATTTTTAGGTATGCGGGTTTTAGATTATTAGAGACTAGGGTTTAATAATTTTTGTGCTAAGGGTTTAATGTTTTTTATTGAGTTTAGGGTTTTAGTGGGTGAGGGATTAGGTTTTTTACAGCTGAGTGTTTAGGTTCTTTTTCATGAAGATTTTTATTTTTATTTTTTAGGGATGATGGATTGTGGATTATTGGGGATTGCATTTTAGGGCTTGTTAGGGATAAGGATTTATGTATTCTTTGGGATTATGTTTTTTTAATTTATCAGCGAAGAGGTTTTAGGTATTTTGTTACCAATAGTATTGGTATTGTCAGGGTTTAGTGTTTAGGTTTTCTTAGTGCTTAGGTATTTGAGATTTTTGTTTTTTGTGGGATTTTGATATTTTGGAGCTACAAGTTTGTTTATTTTTGTGATAGAGGATTAGGGTTTTTTTGGGATTATATTTTTAGGTTTTTTTGGGTTTGATGGTGAGGGTATTTTTGGTATAGGGTTTAGGGTATTATAAATGAGGAATTAAGGTTTTGGGTGTAGTGGGTTTAGTATTTTTTTGTTATTGAGGGATTATCCTTTTTTAGAGATGACTGTTTAGGTTATTTGGGGTATTATGTATTAGGTAATTTAGCAAATGAGGGTTCATTAATTTAGGGGATGATATTTTTTGTTTTATAAGGATGTGGGTTTTGGTTTTTTTACATCTGAGGGTATATTGTTTTTTGTGAATTAAGAAATAGATTTTTTGGGGATGAGGGTTTGGGTTTATTGTGTTTGAAGGTTTTGGGTTTAATGGGGACAAGGAATTATGTTTTCCTGAGGATGGTGGTTTATGGTTTATTGGGGCTTGATGGTTAGTGTTTTTTAGTTGGGGGGGGGGGGGATGTTTGGTGATGAGTGTTTATGGTTTTTTGGGGATGATGATTTGTGGATTATTGTGGTTGTGGGATTATTGTTTGTTGGTTTTGATGGTTAATGATTTTTGGGGGATGAGTTTTAAGGGTATTTTTAATGAGTGATTTGTCTTTTTTTATGAGCATTTAGGGTATTTGAATATTGGTGTTTAGGGTTTTTTGGAATGACAGTCTTGGGTTATTATAGAAGTGGGTTTAGTGTATTTATCAATGGTCAACACATGTTGAGTTTCATGCATGAAAAGTTGGTGGTGATATTTTAATAATTATCATTTGTGTCAAAATACTATAAGGGGAATGATAACATGGGAAAGATTGTTTAACTTAATGGTATGCTTTAAATACCATTATAGATGTTGGAATTCATATATTTCATCTTATGAGAGAAGATTATCAACATGATATTGAATTAAATGAAATTATAATCCAATTTTGAAATGAGTTTTGGAGGATTACTCTATTCATGACTAGTTTATCATCAAAAGAGAAAAATTATGTGTTACATAGGGTAATTACAAGGGATTTTTTCTGGTAAAATCATGAATTAGGGTTTATTAGTCATTTTGGCATGAAAAAACCATGGATATACTCAATGAATTTTTTACTAACCAATGATGTAATTAGATATTCGAGAAAAAATTTCATGATGCAGGGCATGTCAAAGAGAAATCACTATATGAATATCAATCTTAGCCATAGTATAAAACAGTACTTATAAGGGTCAAAACTGTTAGAATAAGGTATAACCAAAATTTTGAACTGGTCATTGTACATATTGGCATGTATATAGAATTATTTCTATGGTTTTACAAACTGTGGCTACAACCCCCATTGATTTCCATCATTGCATTTGTGGTATAGCCACAATTTTCCACTGTGGAAACTAGGCTATCGACCAAAAATAGTGTGCACCCAACCAGATTCGATATCTATACCTTTAATATATGAAATAGTGACCTTTACAATACACCAATTTCATCATTGGTTATATTTATATATTGTTATATATATTATTAAAACCCATGGCTATAATATATAATCATTGGCTATAACCCTTCCTGCCATTTTTTTTGCAGGTAAAATTTTTTACCATAGAAGTGTAGGATACCTATAGGCACAGTTTTTAGGATCCATGGCTATATAAAATGAAAAAAAAATCTATAGAAATAGTTTTACACAAGCCATGGCTATTGATCATGTAAAAAAATACTCTATAGCCATAGTTTTAGCCAAACTATCTCTATATCCCTTGGAATAATAACCTATAACCAATATTTACCTAAACTGGGGATATATCCCTTGGAAAATGACCCAATAGCCACAGTTTTACCCAAACCATGGGTATAGACATTATAAAATGAACCTATATCCACAGTTTACGAAAACTATTACTATAACTCTAGAAAAAAATCTTATATCCATGGTTTAGGGAAACCATGGAAATAGCCTTCAAAGTGTACCCTATAACCATAGTTTTATGTAAAACCGTGGCTATATCCTTGGTATAAAAACATATATACATGTTTTTGGAAAACCATGGCTATATTTCCATAGGTATATCCCAATTTTCAAGTAGTGAATGATTTTTTTCATGCCTAGATTAAACACTCTACAACCAATTTTAATGCATTAACTAGAAGATCTTAGCCTGGGTTTCACGATGGAATTACCATAGTCTTACAAAGTGTTGATATTCAAAGAGATTTTTTCCTTCATCGTATTCCTCACACCATTGTTTTGGATATATGAACTCAAAATTATAGCCATATTTGGAGGCCATTGTTGGGGAAATTTTTTATGAAGCTTATTTTCCTCACTTACCATCACCCTAAATTCAGTGGGCATGTGGATGCTACCAATTGTATATTGGTGACTATTTGAGAACATTGTTGAAAAATAATATGCAAGATTGGAATTTATATCTTGCACAACATAACTTTTCATACACCACAGCTCCAAGTGTTACCACTCAACATTATCATTTGGAAGATGATTATTGAATCTAAATAATCACGATTATAGAAATTTTTTCCTTTACATCGTGATTTCATGGAGAATATTGAAGTGAAGTAAATGAAAATATAGATGAAGAAGCATTATGAATCAATTTGACATAAAATAGAGCGGTCTAATGAATCATATAAGAGGTGGGTTATCAAAAATCAGATGATTACCATTATCCAAACAAGAGAAAAATTGAGTATTCAAATTTCCCACTATATATTTTTATAAAAAAGGAGGATAATGTCAGAACCTTGATCTAAAGGTCCATTGATGTTACTTGATCGAATGCAAAACAATTCCTTCTTGATCAATTTACCAAATGATTATGGTGGTCGTTATTCCGCGTTAAAAATTAATGATTTATATCCTTGAATTGAAGAAGAAAATTTTGTGGATTTGATGGAAAATACACTCAAACATGGAAGGAATGATGTGGACCAGATTCAATATAAGGAGAACAATTTTTTCTCAAAAAATAATTTTAATCCCGATTTCCATTCCAAAATGGACCATCTATCTCTTTTTTGCATCCAAAACAATGGTGGGACACACCACACTTATTTGGGTCCCAAAATGAAATTTACTCAAGGAAAAAGAATGAAATTCATTATTTCATATAAAAAAGAATATAATTTTTTTGGAAAATAATCATTAATAAGGAATATCAATTCTACAGTTAATGGGGTAATTAATTAGCATGTGGAATTTTTTTTGTTATTTTTATGTTAACTTTGTGTTTCCACATGCCATGAATTTAAATTTGAATCACTAATGATAAATTATTTGATAATAATAATGTATTTTAATTACATTTATATGTTTACTCAGTAATCTTATTAATTTTGATGCTTTATGTGAAAAAATCATTGTTTATCCTTATTCCTTTTCCAAGAATTAGGGGTGTATCTCAATTAATAGTAATAGGTACTTTGATCTTAGATAAACCTTTGTGGGCTATTCAAACATTAAGAATTTTTCATTTTGAAATATTTCGCATTTCCCCCTTCATATACATATTTTATGCTTCCAATGATGCATCAAAGTGTTTAGGGTGTTCAGGGGTAGAAGGTATTTCATTTTTTGAGGCTTATGGATTAGGTTATTTCACGAATGATGGATTAGGGGCTTCCATAGATGGGATGGTTTACTATTTTTTTGGCCTAAGAGTTTAGGGATTTTGGGATTTCTGTTTTAGGTTATTTGGGCCCGAGAGGTTTTAGGGTTTTTTTATAGATAAGGGTTTTTTGTATTTGGGGATGAGGGTTTATCTTTTTTGGGTTTTGAGGGGTTTTTCCCTTTGGGGATAAAGGTTCTTTGTTAGTCTGGGTTGTTGGTTTAGGGTTTTTTAGTGATACAATTTTTGGGAGTTTTATGAACATGGGTTTGGTGTTTTATTGGTTTGAGGGAATTAGTTTTTTGGGATTAAATATTATGGTATATGAGGATGAGGGACAACAATTTTTTGGGTGTGAGGAAT
The DNA here is from genome assembly GCA_963277665.1 of Viscum album. Taxonomy (NCBI): domain Eukaryota; kingdom Viridiplantae; phylum Streptophyta; class Magnoliopsida; order Santalales; family Viscaceae; genus Viscum; species Viscum album. The sequence continues at coordinate 593,003,327 of OY728137.1, read as the reverse complement.
TATGGTTTTGTGGATAAGGGTTTAGGATTTTTTGGGATAGCAGCTTGAAGTTTTTGGTGGTAGATGGTGTACAGTTTTTGGGCTATAGGGTATAGATTTTTTATGGCTGGTAGTGTAAAATTTTCTTAAGAATAATGGTGTTGTATGTTTTGGGGATGAGGGTGTAGGGTTCATCTTGGACCAAGAGTGTATGATTTTTTAGGCTAAGGGTATATGGTATTTTAATTCTAAGGGTCCATGTTTTTCTGGGGCTGAGGTATTAGGGATATTTGTTGATGAGGGCCTAGATATTATTTGGGGTATATGGAAATAAATTTATGGGGTTTAAAGTCAATTTTTTGGTGGAAATGGTCTATGGTTTTATGATAAATAGGGTTAAGTGTTTTTTTGTGTTGAGTACCTTGGTTATTAGGTTTGAGGTTCTGGGGGTTTGGGAATATGTTTTTGGGTGTTTTTGGAAGAGGGTATGGGTTTTTCTAGGGATGTGGATATATGGTTTCATGGTGCTTAGGGTTTGGGGATTTTTTTGGGAATGATGTATTGGGGTTTTGGGGGCTAACAGGCAAGGTTTTTTTAGGATTATGTTTTGTGTTATTTGTGACTATGTTTTTTGGGATTATTGGGGCTGAGTGTATATGGTTTTTTGGGGTCAAAGTCCTTGTTTTTTTTTTGAGATTGAGGGTCAAGGGTTTTTGGGGTTGCGATTCTTGAGGTTTTTTTGTCTTGGATTATATGGTATTTTTGTGATGAGGGTCTAGGGGTTTTTTTGGGGCTGATGGTCTAGGGTTTTTTGGGGGTTGAGGATCTATGGTTTTTTCAGAATACTGATTTTCGTTTATTTTGGAGTGAGTTTATAATGTTATTATGGGAAAAGGGTCATTGATTTTTTGGGGATGAGGGTCTAAATATTTTTTCCATGATGGTGTAGTTTTTTTTGGGAAGATGATTATGGGGATCTTATAATTATCCTTTATTTTTTATTTGGAATGCATTTGTATGATTTTATAGGTTTGATGTTTTAGGGTTTTTTGGATTTAGGGATTTAGGGGTTATTCTGGGGTTGGGGGTTTTGTGATTTTTAGTGATAAGGTTTTAGTTTTTTTGGGCCAAGGTTTTAGGGATTTCTTGGTCTGAGGGTTTATAAATTTTTGGGGGATGATGTTTTAGGAATTTTTGTGGCTGATGGTTTAGTTTTTTGGGGGATGAGGGTTCATGAATTTATGGTGGTCAAGGATTAAATTTCATTATGATAAGGGTTTAAGGATGTTCTGGGATAAATGTTTAGGGTATTTTAGTGTTGAAAATTTTGGATTTTTAGGGCTGAGGTTTTAAGGATATTTTACGATGAAGGATTACTATTTTCAGGGGCATAGGTATTAGGATTATTTGGGACCGGTGGTTTAGGGATTCATGGGGTTGAGGGATAATTAATTTTTTTGGGAGAGGGGTTTGTGTGTTGTGGGGTTGAGGGATTATGGTTTTTTGGGGACAATGTGTTATGGTTTTTTGGATTGAGTGTATAGGTCTTTCTATTGCTGGGTGTTTATGGTATTTTTCAGATGAGTGTTTCTGTTTCATGGGTAAATATGGTTTAAGGTTTTTGGGATGGGGGTTTACTGATATTGGGTGGTGAAGGATTACAGTTTTTCATGGATGACTATTTAGGGAATAATTTATATAATGGAATATTGTATTTGGGGATTTGTTTTCATGGTTTTCTTAATTGTGCGGGGGTTTAGTGTTTTTGTGTGTGGAGATTTTAAGGTGTTTAGTGGTGAGGGTAATTTTTTTGGGGATTGTGGTTTAATATTTTTAAGGTTTTGAGGTCTTTTATTGTTTGTGTCTATGGGTTTATCGATTGTTGGGATGAGAGATTAGGTATTTAAAAGGCTAAGGGTTTCTAGTTTTTTTATGTTGGGGGATTATGGTTTTTTTAGAATTGGGATTTATTTTTTGGGGGGATTAGAGTTTATATATTTTTGTAGATTGTGGTTTAGGGAATTTTTGGGGATAATTTGTTAAGAATTTTTAGGGATGCGGGTTTGAGATTATTAGAGAATAGGGTTTAATATTTTATGTGCTAAGGGTTTAAAGTTTTTTATTGAGTTTAGGGTTTTTAGTGGGTGAGAGATTAGGTTTTTTACAGCTGAGTGTTTAGGTTCTTTTTCATGAAGATTTTTATTTATTTTTATAGGGATGATGTATTTTGGATTATTGGGGATTACATTTTAGGGCTTGTTAGGGATAAGGATTTATGTATTCATGGGGATTATGTTTTTTTAATTTATTAGGGAAGAGGGTTTAGGTACTTTGTTACCAATAGTATTGGTATTGTCAGGGTTTAGTGTTTAGGTTTTCTTAGTGCTTAGGCATTTGAGTTTTTTGTTTTCTGTGAGATTTTGATATTTTGGAGCTACGAGTTTATTTTTTTTGGGACAGAGGATTAGGGTTTTTTTGGGATGATTTTTTAGGTTTTTTTTTGGGTTTGATGGTGAGGGTATTTTTGGTAGAGGGTTTAGGGTATTAGAACTGAGGAATTAAGGTTTTAGGTGTAGTGGGTTTAGTATTTTTTTGGTTATTGAGGGATTATCCTTTTTTGGCGATGAGTGTTTAGGTTTTTTGGGGTATTATGTATTAGGTAATTTAAAGAATGAGGGTTCATTAATTTAGGGGTTGATATTTTTTGTTTTTTAAGGATGTGGGTTTTGGTTTTTTTACATCTGAGGGTATATTGTTTTTTGAGAATTAGGAAATAGATTTTTTGGGGATGAGGGTTTTGGTTTATTCTGTTTGAAGGTTTTTGGTTTAATGGGGACAAGGCATTATGTTTTCCTGAGGATGGTGGTTTATGGTTTATTGGGGCTTGATGGTTAGTGTTTTTTAGTTTGGGGGGATGTTTGGTGATGAGTGTTTATGGTTTTTTTGGCTAATGATTTATTTATTATTGTGGTTGTGGGATTATTGTTTGTTGGTTTTGATGGTTAATTATTTTTGGGGGATGAGTTTTAAGGGTATTTTTTAATGTGCGATTTGACTTTTTTTATAAGCATTTAGGGTATTTTTATATTGGTGTTTAGGGTTTTTTGGAATGATAGTCTTGGGTTATTATGGAAGTGGGTTTAGTGTATTTTGTGGAAAAGGGTTTTGGAATTTTTGAGGCTAGAGTTTGGAATTTTATTGGGACTAAGGGTTAGGGGTTTTGGGGAAAAGGGTTTAAGGTTCTTGGGAATAAGTATTTATAGTTTTAAGGGACAAAGGATTAGGATTAATGGGGCATTGAGTATTGTTTTTTAAGTCCTATGGATTTAGGGTTTTTTAGGGAAAAGGGTTGGGGATTTCATGGGGATGAGGGATGGGGGTTTATTGCTGCTATGGTTTGGGGGTTTTGGGGGGTGTTTGTTTATGGTTTAATATATAATATGGTTTACGGTTTTTTTTACGGTTTAGGGTATAGTGTTTTTTGAGGCTGCGGGTTACATATTTTTTGGGATGCGGGTTGTTGGTTTTTCTAGGATGATGGCTTCATATTTTGGAAATTAGGGACTTTTTGGATTAGGATTTAGGGATTTTTTTTGGTAAAAGGGCTTAGTGATTTTTAAGGGTGAGTATTTTTGTTTTATATACTAGTTAGGGGTTTTATAGGAATGAGTGTTGCATGTTTGTTTTGGAAGGCTAGGGATTTTTTCAGCCGAGGGATACGGTTTTCTAGGGTTGAGAGTTGGGATTTCAATGGGGCTAAGGGTTGGGGGTTTTTGCAATGAGTTCTTTAATTTGGAAAATAATAAATAGTTTTTTTAGAGATTATGATTGAGGGATTTTGGTGTTATGGATTGGGGGTTTTTTAGGGATAAATATTGTGTGTATTTGGGGGATGAGGGTAGAGTGTTTTTTGCCTTTTATGGCTGAAGGTTTTTTGGGATAAGAGTATAGGGGTTTGGGGAAGTGGGTCGACATTTTTTTAGAGGAGGGTTATGGTTTTATTGATATGAGGTTTGAGGGGTGTTGTGGATGAGGGATGATGGTTTCTTGATGTTTTGGGTTGAATGTTTATTGGGGATAAGGGTTGATATTTATGGTTGTTGAGTGTTGAGGGTTATTGTGGATTAGGGGTTTGGGGTTTGGGGTTTTTGGGGAATGGGGGTTTAGGGTTTTGAAAAAGATATTTGGGTGGGTTTTCATGGATGAGAGTTTAGGATTTTTTTGGTGGTGTGGGTTTAGGTGTTTCTAAGGCTGAATGTTTTTTAATTTTTGGGAATAAGGTTTATTCTTCATTAAGGATTGGGGTTTAGGTAATTTGGGGATGGGTGATTTGGTTTTTAAGGATCTGATGGTATGGGGTTTTTTTGTTGATCCTTAATGGGTTTTGGTACTAAGGGTTTAGGAGTTTTTATGGATGAGGGTTTAGGGGTTTTTTCTACTAAGATTTTAGGATTTTTAGGTCCGAGTCATTAGTGTTTTTAAGGTATTAGTGTTTTGGTCTATAATTTAATGGCGTGTATGGATTTTGGGGGGTGTGGGTTTAGTTTTTTTATGGCTGAGTGATTAGGTTTTTTTGGGGTTGAGTGTTTACATTTTTCTTTGTGATGAGGGATTCAAGTTTTCTAGGGTCCCTGGTTTAGAGTTTTTCTAGAGGGACTATTGTTTTTTGGATCTGATGAATTTGGTATATTGGGGTTGAGTGTTTATTATTCTCTTGGATGGGGTTTTATGGTATTTTGTGGATGAGGGTTCGTTATTTTTTTGGGATTCAGGTTTAAGATTTTTTTATGCTAGATGTTTATTTTTTTAAAGGATGATTGTTTTTGGAATTTTATGGATGATGTTTTAGTGTTTTTATGTTTTGGTGTTTTGGTATTTTTTGTGTTAAATGTTTAGGATTTTATGGGGCAAGGGATTAGGCATTTATAGGGTTGAGGGAGGAGGGTTTACTAGGGTTGAGGGATGGTTGTTTATTATTTTTGATATTTTTGTGTTTTTTTGGTTTGGGGGGTTATGATATTTTAGGATAATGGTTCAAAAAAAATTTGGGATGAGGGTTTAGAGTTTTTCAGTGCTAAGGGTTTATGGTTATTTTGTCCTGACAGTTTACAGATCATTTTTTCATCAAGGATTTGGATTTTATAGAGATGAAGGATAAGGAATTATTTTTGTGGTTGAATGTTAGTTTTTTTAGGTATGAGGGTTTATATTTTTTAGGACAAGTGGTAATATTTTTGGGGTCTGAGGGGTTTTAGATTTTGTGAAAACAGTTAAGAGTTTTTGGGGATGAGGGTTTAGTGTTTTTGGGGGTGAGAGATCTGAGTTCTTTTTGGTATTGAAGGTTGAGTATTTTTGTTTTTTAAGTTTTAGTGTTTTTTTAGTTGAGAATTTTAGGTTTATGGTTTTGGTGTTTGGGGTATGGGATTTTTTATTAATGTTTAATGATTTTGTGGGTGATGGTTTTTTGTTATTGGGGAAAAGGGTTTATCAGTTTTGTGGGGAGAGGGTTTTGGGTTTTGTAAGGGTGAGAGTTGAGTGATTTTGTCTGTGTAGGTTTTAGTGTTTTTAATAATGAGTGTTGAGGGATTTTTTAAATTAGGGTTTATGTTTTTTTGGGGCTGAGAGTTTTGGGTTTTGTGGGATTCAGTGATTAGGGTTTTTTGGGGATGATGGTTTTGGATTTTTTCGGGCTGAAGGTTTAGAATATTTAAGGGATGATGATATGTTTTTCTGGACAAAGTGTTTTATGTTTTTTTAGTTGATAGGTTGGGTTTATAGTGTCAAGGGTTAAGGTTTTTGGAGATAACTGTTTACAGTTCATAGTATATAAGGGTCTAGAGTTTCTTGGGTCTTAATAACTTTGATTTTATTGCGACTAATGGTTTACTATTTTTCGAGATTTATGTTTTAGGGTAATTGCGGCAAAGGGTTTATGGGTTTTTGGGGTTGAGAGTTTAGATATTTTGTTCATTGATGGATTAGGGTTTTCTGGGGTTTAATGTTTATGATTTTTTTGTTCTGAGAGTTTTGTTTTTTTGGTAGGTATGGGTTTATGTTTTTCATTGTGAATGTATAGGGTTTTGGATCGATATGGGTATATGTTTTTTTGTTGAGGATGTTGGTATACGATTTTTTGGGGATGAGGGTGTCTGTTATTTTGGTGGATGGGAATTTTCTGTTTTTTGGGGCTATGAGATTTATGGTTTCATGAATATGAGGGTTAAAGGTTATTTGGGGAAGATGATTTTTAGTTTTTATAGGATGAGAGTTTATAGTTATTTGGGAATGAGGGTTTAGGTTTTTTAAGGGATGAGGGAATAGGGTTATTGATGGATGAGAAATTAGGGGATTCTTGAGGTAGATGTTTTATGTTATTTGGGGATAAAATATTAGGTTTTATTTGGATAGGGGTTTAGTGTTTTTTAAGTTCTAACTGTTTAAATAATTTTGGTGTTTAGTGTTTATGGTTTGTTGGGGCTGAGGGTTTATGGTTTTTTGGGGTTGAGGGATTTGGGCTGTAAGGGGATAAGGGTTTTGGGTATTTTGGAGGAGTGTATTTTGTGTATTTTTTATGAAGGTTTTGGGTTTGAGGGATGATGGTTTAGCATTTTTTTGGGTGATGGATTAAGTTGTCTCAGATCTAGGGGTTTTTGGAATTTTGGGACTGTGGGTTTAGGTTTTCTCAGGGATTAGGATTTATGAATTTTTGGGGATTAGGGTTTAGGCATTTTTTAGGATGATTCTCTAGGGTATTTTAGGGATAAGGGTTTAGTGTTTTTTGGGGAATATGGTTTTGTATTTTTAGTAATTATGATTTAGGGTTTTTTGAGGATACATGTTTTTGAATTATCAAGTCTGAGGGTTTAGTGTTTTTGGTAATGAGGATTTTATTTTTTTAGAGTTATGGTTAATGGTTTGGGGGTGAGGATTTAGGAATTTTCAGGATGGAGTTGATGTATTTTTGGGGACGGGGGGGGGGGGGGGTGATGGTTTATGGTTTTGGGGGGATGATGGTTTAGGGTTTTAGTGGTCAATTCTTTAGGGTTTTTTTGGGGCTGAGGGGTTAGGGGTTTTTTTTCTATTGATAGTTTGAGTTTTTTTGTTGAAGAGGGCTTAAGATTTATTGGGTTAAGTTTTTATTGTTTTTTGGGGATGAGGGTGTTGGGGTTTTAAAGGACGAGGGTTTGGGTTGTTTTGGGGATGAGGGTTCAGTGTTAATTCTAGTTGAGGTATTATGGTTTTTTTTGGGTCTGAGTGTTTAGGGTTTCTTGGAGATGTGGGTTTAGGGTTTTTAGGGGGCTAAGGGTTCAATTTTTTGGGTGGTTATGGGTTTTTGGTTTTTTGGAGAAGAGTTATTAGGGTTATTCATGGATGATAGTTTATGATTTTTTGGGTATGTGGTTTGAATGTTTTTTGGGTTGAGGGTCAAGAGATTTTTTAGTGATGACGGTTGAGTGTTTATTTCGGGACAAGGGTTGACTATTTTTTGGGGATACGTGTTGAGTGTATTTTTAATAGAGATTTTAGTGTTTTGGGGGATGTGTGTTTATGGTTTTTATTGGTGGTGTGTATAATGTTTTTGGGGTGTAACATTTTAGGGTATTTGTAGATGAGGATTTAGGTTTTTTGGGGATGAGGTTTTTGGGCTTTTTGGGATATAGGTGGGTTTTTTATGGCTTAAAACTAATCGATTTTTGGGTTTGAGGGTATTAGGTTTTTTGAGATATGGGTTTATGATATTTTGGGGATGATTGGTGATGTTCTTTTTACAGATAAGGGTTCATGGTTTTTGGGGTAGAGGGTTTAGTATTTTCTTGGGTTCATTGAATTCTGTATTTTTGAGTAGTGGGTTCAATGTTTTGGGGGATGCCGATTTAGGAGATTTTTAGGGTTTAGTGTTTAGTCTTTATTGGGGATAAGATATAATTAGTTTTTTAGGATGAGGGTTTAGGGTTCTTCAGGTAAGATGGTTTCTGGTTTTTTTACTGAGGGATTAGGGTTTTTTGTGGCTGAGGGTTCATCATTTTTAAGAGAGAATAGTCTACAATTATTTTTGGATGAGGGTTCCAGTTTTTTGGGGGATAAGGGTTTATGGGATTCGGGGATGAGTTTTTATATTTTTTGGTGAATATGGTTTAAGGTTTATGGGAAAAATGGATTTAGGATTTTAGGGATGATATTTTAGGGTTTTTTTGATATAGGGTTTAGGGTTTCTTGTGGATGTGGGTTTTGGTTTTTTTGGGGTTGTGGTATTAATGGTTCTATGTATGAGGATACCATGTATTTTTTAGGGTAGGGATTAGTATTATTAGGGGCTATGGTGTTAGGGTTTTTTGGGGTGAGGTTTTTTTTGGGTTTGTGGGTTTAAGATTTTTTAGGGTGAGGGTTTATGTTTTTTTGGTGATGGGGGTTTAAGTTTTCCTAGGGTTTATGGTTATGGGTTTTTAGAGGGATTAGGGTATAGGGTTTTCTGTAGATGGGGTTTTTTGGGTTGGGGTAGGTTTTATAGTATTTTGGGGATGATGGTTAAGGGTTTTTTGGGGTCTAAAGGTTAATATTATTTGGTGATGGGGGTTGAGTATTTTTTCGGGATTAGGGATCATGTTTTTTTACACTGTGTATTCTAGGTTTTTGTGAATAACTGTTTTGGGTTATTTTATACTAATAATCTAATGCTATTTGGCGTTTAGGGTCCATGGTTTTTTGGGGATGAGTGTTAATGTTTTTCTTGGGGTGATTTTTATGGTTTTTTTCAATGCCAAGGGATTAGGGTTTGTTGGGTTTGACGGTTCAACAGTTTTTTGAAACTGAAGGTTCATGTTTTTGTACTACGGGTTATGTGTTTTGTTTGGTTGAGGGTTCACAATTATTTGGTGATGAGAGTTTATTATTTATTATCTATGTGGGTAAGGTTTTTAGTTTCTAGGGTTCTGTTTTTATTTAGTATGAGGGTTTAGAGTATTTTTGAGTTGAGGTTTCAGGTTTTTTGGGGTAGATGGTTCAGGGATTTTTGGAGATGAGGATTGTTGATTTTTGGGGTGTGACTTCTCATTATTTCATGAGTATGTGGGTTTACGATTATTTGTGACAGTGGGTTAATGTTTTAATGGGGATAAGGTTTTATGGTTTTCATTCGTATGCGGATTCACAATTTTTTTTAGGGATGAGGGTTCTATTTTTTTACGGCTGAGGTATTTGGGTTTTTTGGAATGAGGATTTAATGGATTTTTGGGGTTGAGGGTTCCAGTTTTATTGAGATCAAGGTTTGAGGGTTTATTAAGGATAAAAATTTAGGGATTCTTGGGGATGAGGGTTATAGGCTTTCTGGGTCCATCAATATTTTGTTTCATAGGGATCAGGGTTTTGAGTTTCATGGGGATGAGGATTTAGGGTTTTATTGGACATTGGGTTCAGGGATTCTATGGGATGATGGTTCATGGTTTCATGGGGATGAGGTTTCAGGGTTCCATCAAGATTAGTGATCAAGGATTATTTGTGTTGAGGGTTCAAGGTTTCATGGGGAGGCGGGTTTAGTATTTCATTATGCTAAAGGTTTATGGTTTATTTGGGATGTGGTTTTGGGATTTTTGGGGTTGATGGTTCAGTTTTTATTGAGGATTTGAGTTCATAGATTTCATAGAGATGAGGGTATAGGGTCACATAGGGATTAGTGTAAAATGTTTCTTAAGGATCGTGATTCTAGGATTCTTGGAAATTATTGGGAATAGTGTTTCATGGAGAAGATGGTTTTTAAATTCATGTGAATATGGGTATATTTTTTTGGAGTTGAGAATTTGAGGGTTATTTGGGTTGAGTGTTCTATGTTTCTTGGGCTTGAGGGATATGGTTATTTTGGGGTTGAGGGTTAATGGTTTCTTGGAGAAATATTTTCAGTGTTTATTACCGCTGAGGGTTCAATTTTTTGGAGGATGAGGGTCCAGTGATTCCATTGACATATTGTTCAAGGTTTTTTATTAATTATCTGGTTTTCTTAGGTATTTGAGATTATGTATTTTAAAGTCAACGTGTTAATGGATTTTTGGGGCTGGGGGTTTAGGGATTGCTTTGGGATGAGGTTTTAGAGTTTCCGGGGGCTAAGGGTTCATGGTTTCGTGGGGATGAGAGTTTATGGTTTCTTCGAGGTGAGGTTTTGGAATTTTATGTTTGAGGCATCAGAGTTTCTTTGGAACTGGTGTTCATCGATTGTTAGGGATAAGTTTTCTTGACTTCCTATAATCTAGGGGTCATGGTTTCTTATGTATTAGGGTTTCATGGGGATAATGTTTTACTGTTTCTTGAGGATAAGGGTTTTTAGATTCATGTGGGTGAGTGGTCAGTGTAACATCCTAAGTAAATAAAAAACATGGAATTTTTTATATTTAATAATATTTTTGAACTAAATATTAATTCTACATTAATTGTGACACTATGTTCAATTGTATACCCGATACGCAATAATTGGTATCTTTGAAATCTTACGTTGCACAACAATAATATGATATTATTATCTTAAATGGTAGTTAACACCTAGCTGTTGTAATGGTTGGAATGAACCGAACTAACTAAAAAATGATTATATATGTTTTTTAAAAGTTTTTACATTTATCCAATAAAAGTTAAAGGCTTAAAATTTTAATGGATCTAATTTTATACATAATTTACAATGAAGGGTTGATTTACCGCCTTTTAATGGAGAACCATCATTAAATATAATTTTTGTAACTTTTATAAGTTCTATTTGATAGAATAAAATTCTTCTTTAGAATCAGGACATCAAAATTTACTTTGCGTAAATTTTTTGGTATTTTTCTAATAATATTCATTTTTTCTAAATAGTGAGAAATAATTTATTTTAATTCAAAACTGCCTTTTAATATAATTTATTTATATGGTTAGATTATATTTTAAATTGGTTTTGAAGTTTAATTAGATTATATTTTTACCCTTTAATCCAATAGTTGTTATTGGAAATAATTTCACTCTGTAATTATACATAAATCAGTGTCAATCATTGGATAGTTATTGTTTCCTAAAAACACGCTATTTTTTGACAACATAAATTAATATTAAATTAATTAATCCAACTTCTATGTTTTTAATTTGGTAAAATATAAATCATTTTTGAATTCGGAATATAAAATATATCTTAGGAATATTTTTTTGTATTTTTCAGAAAAACTTCAATTTTGATGAATAGTGTTACCACTATGTAGTATTAAAAAATCCAACCTTTTCATTTTAATGAAATTTTACCGCTTCTGTGAATTGAATTTCTAAAATCTAAGATAAATGGTTGTTATTATTAAGTAAAATTTTGTTAAATAAGATAACAATAATTTTTGGTGAATAGTAACATTTAACTTTTATATAACAAGGTTAAAGGTAAATAGGATAATTCAAGGTAAAAGAAATATAATAATAATATAAAATTTCGTTAACACTTTTCCTAACCTTATTGGATGAGTAATGGCCGACCATGGGAATCCTTGTGTCAATTTTTGAACCTCATGGATCCACTTAAGAATGATAATGACTCTTTATTTTAATTAACTTAAATTGAAGACAAAATGACATAAATAAATATCTTTTAGTATATCAATTTTTACATGGGGTTATATAAGTCATCTTTTAGACTATAAATAATCATTGGAAAGATAAAAATATTTCCTACATTATGTTAAATGTTTTAATTTTTTAGACATCAAATAAATTAAATTATTAATGACACAATAATGATGTAGTATTTACCTCACTAATAAATTATTTAAATAAATATGATTATTAATATTAAAATAATATCTGAAACCATTCCAATTATTATTGGATGATTTTATTTCGTCCTTGAGTCATCTTATCTTTGAAATTAATTAGTTTTGGACTTATAGAAACCGAATAACACTATATAATAAAATAAAATTTTCAAACTTTCTTAAATATCCCCTCCACCCCCTTATAAAATGACAACACTTTTTACCCATTACACATAGCTCTCAAGCCCCTTGGCTAGTCCATCCCCATAAAAAATAATCTCTCAAGATCCCCCTATTTCTCGTAGAATCCATACCTTAGGCAGAAGGCACTTCAAGAAGTTCTTTTGGTTCAAACCAAAGGAATTTACCTAAATTAAAGGTAATGCTTTCTCTTAAATTCATTTGTTTTCTTTAGTTTTATTTTACTTCTCCAACCCCATAAACACTTTTTAGTGCATTATTTTATAACAACACCAGTATCCTAAATATACTAAGATATTTTTATGAGAATTATTTGAATAACACTTACACACACCTTCATCTAATGGGTGAAGAACATACTTTTTCTATGGATGGAAAACTAACGCCTCACAAAATGATGATTGTTCGATTACCTCCTACCGCCTCTCATGGTGGAAATTAATATAGAACTATATTTATATGTGATATATATATATATATATATATTATTTTTATGATTTCTTTATGATTATGTATTTTCCATTTATATCATTATTTTATGGTTTACATTATGGATAAATCGTGATAATTTTATTTGAGTTAGTCCGGACTACCGCCCCCTCAAAATGATATGACTCTTTAATGCCTTATGTGGGACATATAAAGGATGAAATTAATAATATTATATGTTATATTAAACTGTAATTATAATATACCAATGTATCATTTTGTTTTAATTCCATTAAAATAAAAAATAGAAATGAAAGTAGCATTCATGTGTATGTACAGCTTACCATCTCCATAAAAGGTTCATTTCATTTCTTATCTCAAAATGTTATGTACTATTATAAATAGATATATATAATGGATAATATATATATATATATATATATATGATATCTAAATCATGTATATCATTCTTAATATAATAGACTTTTGACTACAAGGAAAAATAGTAATTATAACAAGTTCATTTTTGACTCAAGTTCATAACATCGATAAAATATCTATTATAAACTCAAATAAATAACTAATTTTTATAGCAAGGTAATAAGTGATATAAAAATAAAAATAAACTTGTAAATTTTTCTTAATCAAGTAGATATTAACTAATTTTAATTATTCTGGAAGAACAAGGAACATACAAGACAAGTCGGACTTGAGGTAAGGGGTTTCTTATCTCACTTTTGATTCTGTGAGATTTTCAGCATTCGCAACTTATTTATTGCATGTGGTGTATTGTTTACTTACATTTGATATATATTATCATGATTATAATTATATTCTTGGTATTTTTTGATACATTTTGTGGTTATTAACTTTTGTTCATATGACTTGATTGATTACAACGAAGTAAGGGTTTTTCATCTCACATTTTTTTCCGTGAGATTCATGCTATATTGCCCACTATTTCCTTTTGTGTGGAGTACGTACTACACCTGATTGTATTCTTTTTTTAATATAAATTAATGTATGGGTATTTACATCTTAATTGTATCATACTTATTTCATGGTGAGTATGTATCATAAGATACCAAACCGTTAAAGGAATTTCAAATTTTAATTTCCACTCATTGGGATTTACGCATACTTCATTGATTATTTTACTCCATGATTATGTGTGGAATCAATATTTATTATTTTTGTAGTAATTTCCAATCCCCTTTCTGTGTATATAAATTTGATACACATAATCACTCAATTGATAAATTCTCAAGTCATCGATAGGAACTTGATAAGAGTAATTTTAACTCAATATCCATTTATTGAGTTAAAAATCTAATTCATTGGGGTTGATTTTACAAGAATATGTGTGAATTTACATTTATTTATTTACAATGAATATAAAATTATATATAGAGTATTTATATTTGTCAAACATAATTATGTCTTTGATTTATCATTAACCTATGAATACGGTCTTTATAAGAGATTTCATCTTAATTTAAATTACATTTAGAATTCTTTATTGTTATACACCAATTAATTTTTATATGGTGTATATAATGTACTTTGATATAGTATATCATGAATCACATTATTCTTATGATATTATAATTTTTTGATTTCCTCAATTATTTGTATTCAAGTGTCTCTCTTTTGGTTAGGAACTCTAACTAAAATATCATTTTAAATGTTTTAAAGATTTTTTATTCTAAATATTTCTCATTAATGTCCATGTTTTAAAAATGTTTTAAGGATTTATTTATATGGATGTTAACATTTTAAATTTAAAATTTCTTTTAAAAATTTCAATTTGGTAAGAGACACTTTGATTTAAAAATCTATTTTTAAACAGCTTCTTGACAAATAGTGTGACTTTTAAATGTTTTCAAGAAAAAGGGGGATATTTCTCTCAAATAGTTTTGATGATTATTTTCATCTATGTCAACTACCTTAATTATTTTTTATTTCAGTTATTCTATTACAATACAATCTTACATATTGTATTAAATGAGTTATGATTGACTATGGATGTGCAATTTTCTTATACCATTCATGGTTTGTGGATAATGTGTTGACATTTTGTATGCTAGTTTTTATATGAATGTTTATGTTATGTTTCAAACATTTAATATTAGGAATGAATTGGACTTAGTATGTGACATGTGGAGCGTGCTATAGCTCCTCGATGCATATGTAGGTCTTATGAGACACACTAGTGTCTTGGCATAAGGCTTTAATAAAATATTATTTAAAATCATGGTACAGGGCCTTGACTATGTGGTTATGATGTCTGAAATTATGAATTCCATCATTATGAGATTATCTCTTGATATTTCATGTGGTTATTTGACTTGTATAATACACATGACTATGTTTTATTATGAAATTATTTACCCAGCTCATATTCCTGCCATAAAGTGTTCATGTTCATTATCTATAAAGGTATGTGTTTTAAATTATTCGTCATGCCTAATGTTTATGTCATCTTACACTGTATTGCTTACTCTTACCAAGCATTTGAGCTCACCCCTTTCTCATGTTTTATTTTCCCAGGATATGAAGATGTTATTTATGAGTGAATTATAAGAATAATCTTGAATTCTTGGATGTTTCTAATGGAATAAATTAGTGTTCTTTTTCTTTTTAATTTGTAGTGTTAAAATTATGTATGTATCTCTTTTCCAAGACAACTAATCTAATCAGTCCTTCGGGACTTGATTCCTTGTAATCATTCCATTGTATTAAAATAATGCATCGGCTCCTGAATTCTGGGGTCAGTGCATTAATATTGGTATCAGAGGAAGTTTAGTACAAACCTTGGAAACTAGATTTATATAGACTATGATTAAGAAAAATACTCTAAGATAGACCATGTTGATTAGTATATAAGAACATCCTAGAATTTTGGTAATGTAGAGATTTTGTGTATTTTCCAAGCAATACATCCTTGCCTGGATACGAGCTGGTAGAGACGACTCTGTCACAGATGTACCTAAGAGTGAAACCTCCGACAAGAAGTTTCGGGATTGATGTGGGGTATCCTGGTACACGTCAATGGGCCTTGCTGCAATCTTTGTTATGACAGTACCATGGGATATGCTTAGAATAATTTATATTCTATTTACAAAATGATTTGAAGGATTTTCTAATAAGATGAGAATAAATGAATTTGGTTAACCCTAAGGTGTTTTAAATTTAAAATAAGCTGTCATGATATTCTTTAAATGATTTTATGACTATTATTACTCACCCAATGCTTTTTGGTTTTAGTCAATTGCTGGATTCCAAGGAATTCATAGTAACTTTGAGCATGATGTAAAAGGTGTGAATGGTGGTGTAAATGAGAAACAACATGGAATGTTTAAAGGTGGAAAAGATATTGTGTTCATGCTGAACGAGTTTTCCAAAAATATTATCAAAAACATATATATTAACCAACTCCTTGGCTCAAAAAGGAAGAGAAACATTGGGAATGATAAGAGCTCCAGCAGTGAGGACCATGGAGAATAGAAATCTCGTTTTCCATCATGCAGGAAATGTGGAAGGAGACACCTAGAAATGTGTCTTAATGGAACAAAGAAATTCTTTATGTGTGGGAAATAAGGACATAAATTAAATTATTGCCGAGGAAAATTAAGAGTAATATGGAAGAAAATAAAAATGGTCCTAATAATCCATTTATATTCATTTGATATAAATGTATGGGACCTGACCATTACCCAATTGAATGCCCTATTCTATAGGATATCCTCTTGGTTAAGGAAAAAGCTATGTTGAAATAAATTCATGTAGAAATGTTTAAAAAGTATTAATGCTCTTTGTTAATGGGATTTCTTTGGAAGAGTTTTCTCTTGTATTTGTAACCCTGCTGTTTTTCATGTAAAAATGATATTTGAGGATGAATTATGTTATCTCTTGTGGATATAGTTATAAATAACCATTTGGTTTTGTATGATCATTGAGTTTGAGGAAATTATAAGTTATTAAAATTTGGAAGTATAATGAGTGGTATGAGATAACATTTGTGATAAAATTATGTTATAGTTATTTTGAGGAATCTATATTATTTTTGGTAATATTATAAAATTATATAGTTTTTTAAAAAAGGAGAAAATGTAGACCATGTGACAACCCATCACCTCAGACAATGATGCATGAATCAGACCCACAACCATAGTGTGATTGGATTTATCGCCTACCACTGGACTATGTGAAGTCCTTGGTTAGTGTGTCTATTTTTTTTAGTTAAATGATTTTATTGATAAAAAATAAGTTGATTTGGGATCTTATGTCTTATCAAATGGATATCCTTAGTATAGGAAATCGATTTGATGATTAAGTGATAAATGTTATTTTGGAAGACATTTTCTCTGTTGGGAGCACAATATACCTAAGGAAAATAGAATAATATGGGATTTCATTTGGGGAGTAATGGTGGATTTTTACCTATATATTGGGTTATTTATGGAAATGTTTAACCTATCATAGAGAATATGTGATTATGTTAATTACATTTGAGTATGTGTCTTTAAGTGTAGTCGATGTCATTTAGAGATATAATTTAACGTGGAATACTACATAACCAAATTCTTCTACGTTTTGGATTTCAATTTTAGATTAGATTATATTGAATTATTTTAAGGACAATTTCTTATTGAATGGAATTTATTTAACTTTTGGGTATTTTTTGTTTAATTTTAGAATTTAAATTTATTATTTATTTCTCTATAGGATTATCCTTTTTGGGGATCATCTAATATTGTACTAACCATTTTTGAGGTGGTTAACCTCTAAAGAAAAGGTAAATATATTTTTTATACTTTTTGGATAATTTGATTTTCTAAATGATGATTCTAGCTCTTCTAGAGTAACCAAGTCATCTTGAATACTCATCGTTTGAAATAAATATGAGTTGCTAGTAGAAAATTATTAAAGAATAAAAATCTACTTAAAAAATAAGTAGATCTCTTTATGTTCTTAGTCAATCTCATAAATAAATTCCTAAAAATAATGAAATGGAACTTAAAACAAAAAATGTTATCCATTTACTTTTCTTTTTGGGAAACTACTGACCGTTTATCCCATCACAAGTTTGAGGTTTTCTTATTGTTAACTTTTTGTTGATCTTGTTTTCTATCCCTCTCTATCAGAATATGAAAATTAGTTTATCTTCCATATCCATGTTTCCCTACATGGGATCCTAGTATGGTTTATCTCGTGTGACCTTTGTAAATTTCTTTCTTTCTTTTAAAATGATATTTTTACTGACTCTTTTCCAATGTGGGACTTTTAATGAAGTTTCCAAGCCCAGTTTTAAAATTAGGAGGAAGCAATTCCTAAAATGGGGAAGGATGTAACATCCTAGGTAAATAAAGAACATGAAATTTTTCATATTTATTAATATTTGTCAACTAAAAATTAATTCTACATTAAAGGGGACACTATGTTCGATGGTATACCTGATACGCAATAATGAGATTCCTTGAAATCATACGTTACACAGTAAAAATATAATATTATTATTTTAAATGGTAGTTAACATCTAGTCGTTGTAATGGAAGGATTGAATAGAACTGACTAAAAATTATTATATATGTTTTTTAAATGTTTTTACATTTATCTAATAAAAGTTATAGGATAAAAATGTGAATGAATCTAATTTTAAACATAATTTACCTTAAAAGGTTTATTTACCACCTTTTAATGGAAAAACCTCTTTAAATATAGTTTTGTCACATTTATATATTACATTTGAAAAAAATAAAAATTTTCTTTAGAATCGGGACATTAAAATTTACTTTGGGTAATGTTTTGGTATTTTTCTAATAATATTCATTTTTTATGAATAGTGATAAATAATGTGTTTTAATTCAAACATGCCTTTAAATATAACTTATTTATATGGTTAGATTATATTTTAAATTAGTTTTGAAGTGTAATTATATTATATTTTTACCCTTTAATTCAATTTTGTTCATTAGAATTAATTTTACTTTGAAATTATACATAAACCAGTGTCAATCCTTTGAAAGTTATTGATTCTTAAAAACACGGTATTTGTTTTGACAACTAGAATTAATTTTAAATTAATTAAACCAACTTCAACATTTTTAATTTGGTAAAATAGACATCATTTTTGAATTCAGAATATAAAATATAGCTTAGTCTGAATTTTTGGTATTTTTATGAAAAACGTCAATTTTTGATGAATAGTGACACCACTAAGTAGTAGTTAGAAATCTAACTTTTTCATTTAAATGAAATTTTTCCAATTCTGTGAATTGAATTTCGAAAATCCGAGATACATGGTTGTTATTGGTAAATAAAATGAAGTTCAATAAGAGGAAAATAATTTTTGGTGAATATTAACTTTTGACTTTTATTTACCACGGTTAAAGGTAAATAGGGTAATTCAAGGTAAAATAAGTATTATAAAAATACAAAATTACCTTAACACTTGTCCTAACCTTATTGGACGAGTCATGTCCAACCATGGTCATCCTTGGGTCATTTTTTGGACCTCATGGAGCCACTTATGAATGACAATGACACTTTATTTTAATTAACTTAATGTAATTACAAAAATGACATTAACTAATATCTTTTAGTATATCAATTTTTACATGGGGATATATAAGTCATTATTTCTTCTATAAATAATCATTGGAATGCTAAAACGATTTCCTACATTATGGTAAATGTTTTATAATTTTTATACATCAAATAAATTAAATTATTGATGACACAACAATGATGTAGTATTTACCTTATTAATAAATGATTTAAATAATATGGTTATTAATATTAAAATACTGTCCAATACCTGTCCAATTCTTATTGGATGGTTTTATTTCGACCACGAGTCATCTTATATTATATATAATTAGTTTTAGACCTTTAGAAACCAAATATCACTATATAATAAAATAATATTTTCACACTTTCTTAAAGAGCCCCACCTCCCCCCTTATAATAGGACAGAACATCTAACCCATTCTATACACCTCTCAAGCCCCCTTGTCTCGTCCAACCCCTGACAATATAATCTCTCAAGATCACTATCTTCCTTCTAGAAGTATCACCTTAGGCAGAAGGAAATTCATGAAGTTCTTTTGGTTCAAACCAAAGGAAGTTACCCAAATTAAAGGTAATGCTTTCTCTTAAATTATTTTTTATTTAGTTTTATTTTACATCTCCAACCCCCTAAACACTTTTTATTATATTAATTTATAAAAAAATCAGTATCTTCAATATACAAGGATGTTTTTATGAGAAGTATTAGAACTGCACTTACACACACCTCCATCTAATTGGTGAAGAAGATACTGTTTCTGTGGATGGAAAACTAACGCCTCACGAAACGATGATTGCTCGATTATCTCTGACCGCCTCTCATGGTGGATATTAAGATGGCAATGTATTTATATATGATATATATTATTTTTATGTTTTCTTTATCCTTTTGTATTTTCCAATTATATCATTATTTTATGGTTTCCATTATGGGTAAAATGCGATAATTTCATTTGAGGAAGTGCGGACTACCGGCCCCTCAAAATGATATGACTTGTTAATGACTTATGTGGAACGTATAAAGGATGAAATAAATGATATTATATATTTTATTGTACTGGAATTATAATATAAATGTGTATCAGTATGTTTTAATTTCATTAAAATACAAAATAGAAATGAAAGTAGTGTTCATTCGTACGTATGGCTTACCGTCTCCATGAATGGTACATTTCATTTCTTATCTCCAAATGTTATGTTCTGTAATAAATTGATATATATATTTGATATATAATATATATATCATATATAAATAATACATATCATTTTGTAGATAATGGACTTATGACCACAGGGAAAAGTAGTAATTATAACAAGTTCATTTTTTACTGATGTTTTGATCATTGATGGAATATCCATTATGAACTCAAATAAATAACTAATTGTTATAGTAAGGTAATAAGTGATATTAAAGGAGTAATAAAATTGAAAAAATTTCTTAATCAAGTAGAAATTAACTTATATTTATTATTCAGGAAGAACAAGGAATATACAAGACAAGTCGGACTTGAGGTAAGGGGTTTTTTATCTCACTTTTAATTCCGTGAGATTTCCATTTTTTGACACTTATTTATTTCTTGTGGTGTTTTGTGTACTTACATTTTATATATATTATCGTGATTATATTTATATTCATGGTATTTTGTGATTCATTTGGTGGTTATTAACTTTTGTTCATACGACTCGATTGATTACAATGAAGTAAGGTTTTTCATCACACATTTATTTCTATGAGATTCATGCTATATTGTCCACTATTTCCTTTTTTGTGGAGTATGTACATCCCCTGATTGTATTTTTTTTCTAATATACTTTAATTTATGGGTATTTACATTTTCATTGTATGATACTTCTTTAATGGGGTGTATGGTTCATAAGCTGCCAAATCGGCAAGGGAATTTCAAATTTCAATTTCCACTCATTGGGATTTTTGCATACTTCATTGATTATTATACTCCATTATTATGTGTGGAATCACTATTTATTATTATTTTTAGTAATTTCCAATCCCCATTCTATGAATATACTTTTGATACACATAATCACTCAATTGATAAATTCTCAAGTCATCGATATGAACTTGATAAGAGTAATTTTAACTCAATCTCTATTTATTGAGTTAAAAATCCAATTCAATGGTGTAGATTTTACAATAATATGTTTGAATGTCCTATTATTGATTTAAAATGACTATACAATCATATATAGTGCATTTATATTTGTCACACATAATTATGTCCTTGATCTATCCTTTACCTAAAGACACAGTCTTTATAAGAGATTTCATCTCAATTTACATTCCATTGAAAATTATTTGTTTTTATACTCCAATTCACTTTTATATGGTGTTTATAATGCACTTTGACATAATATATCATGAATCCATTAATTCTGATGATATTATAAAGATTTGATTACCTCAATTATTTTTATTCCAGTTTCTCTCTTCTGGTTATGAACTCTAACAAAAATGCCTTTTTAAATATTTTAATGATTTATTATTCTAAATCATTTTCATTAATGTCCATTATTTAAAAAAATTTTAAGGATTTATTTTATATGGACATTAATGTTTTAAAATTAAAATTCCTTTTAAATGTTTCAATGTGGTATGAGACACTTTGATACAAAAAATATATTTTTAAACGGCTTCTTGACAAATAGTGTGACTTTTAAATGTTTTAAAGAAAAGGGGGGATATTTCTCTCAAATAGTTTTGATGATTATTTTCATCTATGTCTTCATCCTTCATTATTTTTTATTGAGGTTAATTTTTTACAATACAATCTTTCATATTGTATTGAATGAGTAATGTTTGACTGTGGAAGGGTTATTTGCTTATACAATTCATGGTTTGTGGATTAGGTATTGAAATTTTGTATGCTAGTTTTAATATGAATGTTTATGTTATGATTCATGCTTTTCATATGAGGAATTCATTGGACTTATTAAGTGACAGGTGGAGCTCGCTATATCTCCTTGATGCATCGGTAGGTCTCATGAGACAAACTAGTTTCATGGGGCTCTGGATATACAGTTGATGGGGGCATAGAGCTCAGGGTATCATGGGGATGTGTGTCCATGGTTTCTTAAGGATAATATATTATTTCCTCATAGGGATGAGGTTTTATGTTAGGTGAGGGTTTAGGGATTCTTGGGTATGAGGATTTAGGGATTCATGGGGATGGATGTTTATGTATTCTTAGAACTAATGTGTTTTGTTTTCTTGGTGGTGAGGGTTTATGATTTCATGTGGAATATGGTTTATGATTTCTTGGTTTTGAGTAATTATGGTTTTGTGGGTATGTGGGTTTAGGGTTTCTTGGGGTCTAGGGTTTAAGGTTTCTTGAGGTAGAGGATTTAGAGTTTTTAGGGAATGAGGGTTAGAGTTTCTAGTGGTTATGGTTTATAGTTTCTTTTGAATGGTGGTTTATGGTTTCATAGAGATTGTGGTTTAGTTTTTTATGGGGCAGTGGTTTTAGGTATTCTTGTTGTTGATTGTTTCGGGTTTATTGGTGTTTTGCGTTTTGAGTAACTTGGGATTAGGGATTTGGTTTTCTAGGTGGTTATTTTTTAGAGTTACATGAGGTTGGGGGTTTACGGTTACATAACGATGAGATTTTAGAGTTTTTTTTGGTTTTATTTTTATGGTTCAATGGGGATGAGGGTATTTGCATTTATTGGGGATGAGGGTTTTTGGGTTTTGGGTGGGGGTATAGTTTTTCTATGTGTGTATATCTAATAGTGTTTAGGGTTGCATGTTATTTTTTTGGGGATAGTGGTTTAATATTTTTGAGGCTGAGGTTTTTTTTATTTTTTTTATATGGGTTTATGGATTTTTGGGATGAGGAAGTAGATATTTTTAGGGCTAATGGATTCCAATTTTTTTAGGTCGGGGGATTGTGATTTTTCTAGTATATGGATTTAGTTTTTTTTTGGGATCAATGATTATGATTTTTGGAGATAGTGGTTTAGAGAATTTCTGGGGAAAATTTGTTATAATTTTTTTGGGATGGGGGTTTGGGTTTTTTGGGGATTAGGGTTTATGAATTTTTGAGCTAAGGGTTTACGGTTTTTTAAGGAGTTTGGGGTTTTTAGTGGGTGATGGATTATGTTTTTTTACAGTTGAGTGTTTAGGTTCTATTTCGTAAAGATTGTTTTTTTTTTATTATGGTTTATTGATTTTTGGGGATTACATTTTAGGGATTGTTAGGTCTGAGGAATTATGCCATCTTAGGGATTATGTTTGTTGAATTTATTAGGGAAGAGGGTTTAGGGTTTTTGGTATTGAGTGTATTGGTTTTATTTGGGTTTACTGTTTATGTTTTATTAGTGTTGATGCATTAGTGTATTTTATTTTCAAAGGTCTTTTAATATTTTTTAGATAAGGGTTTAGGGATTTTTTTCGGATAGGGGATAAGGGTTTTCATTGGGATGAGGGTTTTAGGTTTTATTGGGTTTGATGGGTTAGGTATTTTTGGGAAAGGGTTTTATTTTTTTGGGATTGAGGGATTATGGTTTTAGGGGTAGAGGGTTTAATATTTGTTTGGTTTTGAGGTATTATCCTTTTATGGAAATGATTGTATTGGTTTTTTGGGGTATGAGGCTTTAGGTATTCTAGGGACTGAGGGTTAATGAATTACGGTGTTTATATTTTGTGTTTTTCAAGGATGTGGATTTTGGGTATTTTTTCATCTTAGTGTATACTATTTTTTGGGAATTAGGAAATAGATTTTATGGGGATGAGGGTTAATGATTTTGTGTTTTATGGTTTGGGGTTTCTTGGGGAGAATGCATTATGAGTTCCTGGGGATGGGGGTTTATGGTTTATTGGGGTTGATAGTTTAGTGTTTTTTTGGGGGGTGTTTTGGGGATGAGGCTTTATGGTTTTTGGGGATGACAATTAATAGATTATTGTGGTTGTGGGATTATTGTTTTGGGTTATGATGGTTTAGGGTTTGGTGTTATTAAGGTTTTATGGTATTTTTTTATGTCATATTTAACTTAATGTGGATATTGGTTTTGGGTATTTTTGGATGAGGGTTTAGTGTTTTTTGGGATGAGAGTCTAGGGTTATTTGTTGAAGTGGGCTTGGGGAATTCAAGGGTACTGTGTTTTTGGATTTTTGGGTCTGTTGTTTGGAAATTTATTGGGACTAAGGGTTAGGGGGTTTGGGATCTAGGGTTTAGGGTTCATGAGAATAAGATTTTATAGTTTTCAAGGATAATGGTTTAAGATTTATAGGGCTATGGGTTTAGTTTTTCATGGACTATGGATTTACAGTTTTTGGGGAAAAGGGTTGTTGATTTCTTAGGGTTGAGGGACGAGGGTTTATTGGTGCTAAGGGTTGGGGGTTTTGAGGGATGGGGTTTTATGGTTTTATGGTTTAACGGATAATAGGATTCTGTGTTTTTTTAGGGTTTAGGGTTTAGTGTTTTCTTATGCTGAGGGTTACGGATTTTTTGGGATATGGGTTGTGGGTTTTTTGATGATGATGGTTGGGTTTTTTGAGTATTGGGGTTCTATTTGGGTTTGGGTTTAGGTGTTTTTTTTTGGAAAAGGGTTTAGTGTTGTTTGGGGATGATTATTATTTTTATTTTTGGGATGTTGGTTGGGAATTTCATAGGACTGAGTGTTGGGGGTTCATTGTGGATGGGGTAGGGTTTTTTTGGCTGAGGGATGGGGTATTCTGGGGTTGAGAGTGGAGAGTTCATTAGGGCTAAGGGTTGGGGGTTTTTTGGGGTGAGTTGTTTTTATAGAAAATGGTTGATTGTTTTTTGGGAGATTATGATTGAGGGTTTTTTTGGTGATATGGATTGAGGCTTTTATAGGGATTAGGATTGTGGGTATTTTGGGGATGAGGCTAGAGTTTTTTTGGTTAATGGATGAGGGTTATTTTGTGCCGAGTGTTGAAGGTTTCTGGGATGTTGGTCAATGTTTTATTGGGGTCGAGTGTTAAGGGTATGTTTATAAGAGGGTATATGGATTTTGTTGATGAGTGATGATGGTTTTTGGATGTTTTAGGTTGAGTGTTTCTTGGGGATAATAGTTGAGGGTTTTTTGGGGTTGAGTATTGAGGGATTTTAGGGATTAGGGGTTTAGGAATTTTGGGGAATGAGGGTTATGGGTTTTGGAGAAGAGGGTTTAGGGGTTTTCATGGATTAGAGTTTAGGGTTTTTTGTTGTTTTGGGATTAAGTGTTTCTACAGCTGATGGTTTCATATTTTTAAGGAATAAGGTTTATAGGTTATTAAGGATTAGGGTTTATGTATTTTGTGGATGAGTGATTATATTTTTATGGGTCTAAGGTTTTATGATTTTTTTCGTTGAGATTTTAGGGCTTTTGGTGTTAAGAGAGTATTTTTTATGAATTAGGGTTTAATGATTTTTGTGGATAAGTGTTTAGGGATTTTGGGGCTGATTGTTTAGTGTTTTTAGGAATTTTTGTTTTGGTTTATATGGTAATGGGGATTATGGATTGTTAGGGGTGTGGGTTTAGTCATTTATATGGCTGAGTGACTAGGGTTTTTTTGGTGTTGAGTGTTTGGATTTGTTTAGTTATGTAGGTTTTATGTTTTCTAGGGTTCCTGGTTTAGAGTTTTTTCTTGATGGATTATTGTTTTTAGGTGCTGAAGAATTTGGGATTTTGGTTTTGACTGTTTATCTTTCTCTTGGGATGAAGTGTTATGGTATTTTCTGGAATGAGGGATCAGTTTTTTTGGGGATTAGGGTTTAGGATTTTTTATGCGAGATGTTTAGTTTTTTAAGGATGAGGATTTTGGTTATATTATGGATGAGGGTTTATTGTTTTCATTACTTACGGTTTATTGATTTTTTATGATGAGGGTTTAAGATATTTCAGGGCAAGGTATTAGGTTTTTATATGGAATAAGGTTGAGGGTTTACTGAGGCTAATAGTTGAAAGTTTATTTTTTTTATATTTTAGGGTTTTTCTGTTCTTAGGGGTAATGCTATTTCAGGATAATATTTCATGGTTTTTTTGGGATGAGGGTTTAATATTTTTTAGTGCTAAAGATTTAGTGTTGTTTTTGTTTGACTTTATATGGATATTTTATTCATCATGGTTTTGAATTTTTAATGGTTGAAGGATAAGGAAGTTTTAGGCGATGGAAGTTAGTTTTTTAGGGAGATGAGTGTTGAGGTTTTTGTAAGGATGAGTGATTAGATTTTTTGGGGTTCAAGTGTTTTTTAATTTTGGGAAGATGGTTTAGCATTTTTCGCGATGATCGTTTTTTTGTTTTTGGGACAGAGGGATCCATGTTTTTTTGGTATTGAGGGTTTAGCATTATTGGGGTCGAGGTTATAGTGTTTCTGGGGGCTATGAATTTAGGGTTTATGGTTTTGGCGTTTGATGTTTCGATTTTCTTGGGATTAATTTTTACTGATTTTTTGAATGTAGGTTTTTTGTTTTTGGGGTAAGGGTTTATGGGTATTGGGGGGAGAGGGTTTCGGTTTTTTTAGTTGTGAGGGTTGAGTGTTTTTTTGGGTGTGGGTTTTAGTGTAGTTAAGAATGAGGGTTGAAGGATTTTTTCAGATGAGGGTTCAGGTTTTTTTCGAGTTGAGAGTTTTGGGTTTTGTGGGAATCAATGATTGAGGTTTTTGTTGGGGAAGATTGTTTTGGATTTTTGGGGGCTGAAGGTTTAGCGTATTTTAGTGATGATGGTATGGTTTTTTGGACTGAGGATTTTATGGTTTTATAAAGATGAGAGGTTGGGTTTTCTTGGGCTAAGGGTTAAGGGTGTTGAGGCTAAGGATTTAGGGTTCTCTATGGCTGAGGGTTCAGAGTTTCATAGGGCTAAGAAACAATAATTTTATTGGGACTAATGGTTTACTATTTTTAGAGATTAATGTTTTAGGGTATTCTGTGGAAAAGGGTTTACGATGTTTTGGGGATGAGAGTTTACATATATGTTTAATTGATGGATTTGGGTTTTTTGGGGTTTAGTGTTTATGGGTTTTTTTGTATGACGGTTTTGTGTTTTTTGGAGTTAAGTGTTTATGTATTTTACGGTGAAGGTATATGGTTTTCGAGGGATAAGGTTATAGAATCTTTTGAGGAAGATGGTTTAGGATTTTTTGGGGTTGAGGGTTTCATTTTTTAGTGGATGAGGATTTTCATTTTTTTGGAGCTGTGTGTTTAGGGTTTTTTTGGATTTGAAGGTTCCAATTTATTTGGGTAAGAGGGTTTTTATTTAATCTAGGATGAGTGTTTATAGTTTTTTGGGGATGAGTTTTTAGGTTTTTAGGGGATGCAGGTTTAGGGATTATGAGGGATGAACAATTATGTTTTTCTTATGGTTGAGGTTTTATGTTATTTTGGGGAAGAAATATTAGGTTTTTTCGGTTGGGGGTTGAGTATTTTTTTTACGTTTTTAGTGTTTTGGGAATTTTTGTGTTTAGTGTTAATTTTTTTTAGGGCTGAAGATTTTGGGTTTTTTAGGGTTGGGGGATTTCGGTTGTTTGGGGATAAGGTTTTTCGGTTTTTAGGGGAAGAGTATTTTGTGTTTTTTTTTGTCGGTTTATTGTTTGGGGTATGATAGTATAGTGTTTTTTGGGGTGATGGAATTGGTTGTTTCAGGTTTAGCGATTTAGGGTTTTTTGAGACTGTGGGTTTAGGTTTTCTCAGGGACCAGGACTGAGGAATTTCTGAGGTTTAGGGTTTAGAAATTTTTCAGGATGAGTGTTTTGGGTATTTTGGGGGTAAGGGTTTAAGTTTTTTTCGGGATGATGGTTTTTAATTTTTAGTAATGATGATTTTTCATTTTTTGAGGAAACATGTTTTTTATTTACTGGGTCTGAGGGTTTAGTTTTTATGGTGATGCGGTTTTTATGTTTTTTGGAGTTGTGATTTTGGGTTTTTGGGGGTGAGTGCTACGGAATTTTCATGATGGGTGTTGATGTATTTTTTGGGACGGGTTTTTATTGATTTTTTCGGGGTATGATGGTTTATGGTTTTTGGGGGATGGGGGTTTAGGGATTTATGGGTTATAGATTTAAGGGTCTGGGGGAAGAGGGTTTAGGGTTTTTTTTTCTATTGATGGATTATGTTTTTTTTGTGGAAGATGACTTAGAGTTTATTTTCTTAAGGTTTTGTTGTTTTTTGCGAATGAGGGTGTAGGGTTTTTCAGGATAGAGGGTTTGGGGATTTTTGGGGATGAGGGTTGAGTGTTCATTCTGGTTGAGGGTTTGTGCTTTTTCGGGTCTAAGGGTTTAGGGTTTCCTAGGGTTGAGGATGGTGGGTTTTGTCGGGGATGTGGGTTTATGGTTCTTTGGGGTTCCAAGGTTTCAATTTTTTAGGTGGTTATGGAATTATGGTTTTGGGGGAGGATTAGGCTTTTTAATGGATGATAGTTTAGGATTTTTTGGGCATGATGGTTGCCAGTTTCTTGGGGTGAGGGTTGATATTTTTATATGGAATATGGTTGAGGGTATATTTGGGGATACGGGTTGATTACTTTTTTGTAAATTTATTGAGTGTTTTTTGGATTGAGTGTTTAGTTTTTTTATGGGTTGAGGGTTTAGGGTTTTATTGGTTGTGTGTATAATGTTTTTCATGGGTGACAGTTGGGGGTATTTGTGAATGAGGATTTAGGATTTTTTAGTGATTAGTTTTTAGATATTTTTGGGGATACATGTGGGGTTTTTTTTTATGGATTAGATGTAATAGATTTTTGAGGATAAGGGTTTAACGTTTTATGGTATCAGGGATTTTAATATTTTGGGGTAGATTGGTGAGGGGTTTTTAGGGATAAGGGTTCATGGATTTTTGGGGTAGAGGGTTCAGGTTTTTATTGGTTGATAGAAATGGGTTTTTTCAGTAGTGGGTTCAACGTTTTGGGGGGTTGAGGGTTCATATATTTTTTAGGATTTATTGTTTATTCTTTATTATGGATAAAATTTATTTTGTTTTTTGTGATGAGAGTTTAGGGTTCTTTGGGTATGATGGTTCCTGGTTTTTTGTTACTTAGGGATTAGAGTTTTTTTTTGGGTGAGGGTTCATCATTTTTTAGAGAGAGGGTCTAGGATTATTTTTTTATGAGAGTTCCTATTTATTGGAGGATAATGGTTTATGGGTTTTGGGGATGAAATTATAGGGTTATGGGTTTATAGGCTTTAGGGTATTTAGGGGATATGGATTTAGTGTTTTTTAGGTATGATGTTTTAGGGTTTATATGGTTAAAGGTTTAGGTTTTCTTGGGGATGAGGATTTTTAGTTTTTTGGGGTTGTGGGTTTAGTGGGTTTATGGATGAGGGTATACTGTATTTTATGGATGAAGGTATAGTTTTTTCAAGGTTTTTGGGATTAATGTTTTTTGGTTTGAGGGTTTGGTTTTTTTGGTATGTGGGTTTAGGTGTTTTAGGGAGAGGGATTAGTGTTTTTTTGTGATGAGGATTTATGGTTTCCAAGGGTTGGTTGTTACTGTATTTTGGAGGGATAATTTTACTAGGTTTTGGTGGATGAAGTTTTTATTTGTTGGGGGGGTTAGGGTTTATCATATTTTGGGGCGGAAGGTTGAGTGTTTTTTAGCTGAAGTGGGTTGAGTATTTTTTTAGGATATGGGTTCAAGGATTTTTTTGGGGTTGTGTATTCTGGGTTTTGGGGGATAAATTTTTTTGTTTTTTTCTACAAATAATTTGATGTAATTTGGATCTAGGGGTTCATGGTTTTTTTTGGACGAGTGTTAATGGATTTCATGGGGTGATGTTTATGGTTTTTTTTTGTGTTGAGGGATTAGGGTATGTTGGTTTTGAGGGTTCAATATTTTTTGGCACAAAGGGTTCATGTTTCTTTTTTGGTGGTTCAATGTTTTGTTTGGTTGAGGGTTCATGGTATATTGGTGATGATATTGTATGGTTTTCTATCTATGTGAGTTAGGTTTCTAGTTTTGAGGGTTCTTTGTTTATTTGTGAAGAGTGTTTAGTGTTTTTTTTAGTTGAGGGATCAGGATTTTTGGGGAAGAAGGTTCAATGAATTTTGGGGGTAAGTATTCATGATTTTTTGGTGTGCGTGCCCATGATTTCATGGGGTTGTGGGTTCAAGGTTATTTATGATAGATGTTTTATCATTTTATAGGGATGAGTATTCACTATTTTTTAATTCATGAGGGTTGTAGTTTTGTAGGGATAATGGATTAGTGTTTTTTTAATGATGTTTTTATGGGTTTTTTGGGTTAGGGGTTCAGGGTTTATTGAGGGGGAGGGTTCTTTTTTTTAGAATGAGATTTAATAGATTGGTCTTGATGAGGGTTCAGGCTCACATGGGGCTTAGTGTTTAATGTTTCTTACAGATCATGATTCAGGGATTCATGAAAATGGGGTTTTAGGGTTCCTTGGGGAATTTGGTTTTGAGATTCTTGGGATTAATGATTTATTTTTCTTGGATTTGAGCATTTGAGCTATCTTGGGGTTGGGGGTCCAATTTTTATTCAACTTTAAGGTTATGGTTTTATTTGGGTTGAGGGTTAATGGCTTCTTGGAGTGCAATGTTTAGTGTTTGTTGTGGTAAAGCATTCAGGTTTTTTGAGACTGTGGGTCCAATTATTTTTTGGGCATATTGTTCGAGGTTTTTTGTGTTGATTTTTCTGGTTTTTTGAGGAATGTGAGTTTATAAATTTTAAAGGATTTGTGTTCAAGGTTTTTTGGGGTAGGGGGTTTAGGGATTCATTTGGTATTACAGTTTTGTGTTTCATAGGGATAAGGGTTCATTGATTTGTTAGAATGAGAGATCATGGTTTTTTTGGGATGAGGGTTTAAGGATTTTATGATCGTGGAATTAATTTTTCATTGGAACTGGTGTTCATGGTTTCTTAGTGATGAGGTTTTAGGATTTCTTGTTGTCGAGGGGTCACAGTTTCTTATAGATTAGGGTTTTATTAGAATAATGGTTTAGTGCTTCTAGGTTATAAGTGTTCTGGGATTCATGTGGTTGAGTGATCAGTGTTTTCTTAGGATGAAAATAAAGGGTTTAAGGGTATAAGGGTTCTGTGATTCATCTAAATGAGGGTTCAAGGTTTCAATGGGATGATGGCTATGGGTTTGGTTGGTATAAGGGTCTAGGGTTTTTTTGGGTATGATCATTCATGTTTTCATGGGGATGAGTGTTTTGGGTATTTTGGGGGTAAGGGTTTAAGTTTTTTTGGGGATGGTGGTTTTTTATTTTTAGTAATGATGATTTTTCACTTTTTGAGGAAACATGTTTTTTATTTACTAGGTCTGAGGGTTTAGTTTTTATGGTGATGAGGTTTTTATGTTTTTTGGAGTTGTGATTATGGGTTTTTGGGGGTGAGTGCTACGAAATTTTCATGATGGGTGTTGATGTATTTTTTGGGACAGGTTTTTATTGTTTTTCTGGGGGTATGATGGTTTATGGTTTTTGGGGGATGGGGGTTTAGGGGTTTATGGGTTATATATTTAAGGGTTTTGGGGGAGAGGGTTTAGGGTTTTTTTTCTATTGATGGATTATGTTTTTTTGGTGGAAGAGGACTTAGAGTTTATTTGCTTAAGGGTTTGTTGTTTTTTGCGACTGAGGGTGTAGGGTTTTTCAGGATAGAGGGTTTGGGGATTTTTGGAGATGAGGGTTGAGTGTTCATTTTGGTTGAGGGTTTGTGCTTTTTTGGGTCTAAGGGTTTAGGGTTTCCAAGGGTTGAGGATGGTGGGTTTTGTCGGGGATGTGGGTTTATGGTTCTTTGGGGTTCCAAGGTTTCAATTTTTTAGGTGGTTATGGAATTATGGTTTGGGGGGAGGATTAGGGTTTTTAATGGATGATAGTTTAGGATTTTTTGGGTATGATGGTTGCCAGTTTCTTGGGGTGAGGGTTGATATTTTTATATGGAATATGGTTGAGGGTATATTTGGGGATAAGGGTTGATTGCTTTTTTGGAAATTTATTGAGTGTTTTTTGGATTGAGTGTTTAGTTTTTTTATGGGATGAGGGTTTAGGGTTTTATTGGTTGTGTGTATAATGTTTTTTATGGGTGACAGTTGGGGGTATTTGTGAATGAGGATTTAGGATTTTTTAGTGATTAGTTTTTAGATATTTTTGGGGATACATGTGGGGGATTTTTTAAGGATTAGATGTAATAGATTTTTGAGGATAAGGGTTTAACGTTTTATGGTATCAGGGTTTTTAATATTTGGGGGTAGATGTGTGAGGGGTTTTTAGGGATAAGGGTTCATGGATTTTTGGGGTAGAGGGTTCAGGTTTTTCTTGGTTGATAGAAATGGGTTTTTTCAGTAGTGGGTTCAACGTTTTGGGGGGTTGAGGGTTCATATATTTTTTAGGATTTATTGTTTATTGTTTATTACGGATAAAATTTATTTTGTTTTTTGTGATGAGAGTTTAGGGTTCTTTGGGTATGATGGTTCCTGGTTTTTTGTTACTTAGGGATTAGAGTTTTTTTGGGGTGAGGGTTCATCATTTTTTAGAGAGAGGGTCTAGGATTATTTTTTGATGAGAGTTCTTATTTATTGGAGGATAATGGTTTATGGGTTTTGGGGATGCAATTATAGGGTTACGGGTTTATAGGATTTAGGTTATTTAGGGGATATGGATTTAGTGTTTTTTAAGGTATGATGTTTTAGGGTTTATATGGTTAAAGGTTTAGGGTTTCATTGGGATGAGGATTTTTAGTTTTTTGGGGTTGTGGGTTTAGTGGGTTTATGGATGAGGGTATAGTGTATTTTACGGATGAAGGAATAGTTTTTCAAGGTTTTTGGGATTAATGTTTTTTGGTTTGAGGGTTTGGTTTTTTTGGTATATGGGTTTAGGTGTTTTAGGGAGAGGGATTAGTGTTTATTTGTGATGAGGATTTATGGTTTCCAAGGGTTGGTTGTTACTGTATTTTGGAGGGATAATTTTATAGGGTTTTGGTGGATGAAGTTTTAATTTGTTTGGGGGGGTTAGGGTTTATCATATTTTGGGGCGGAAGGTTGAGTGTTTTATTGCTGAAGTGGGTTGAGTATTTTTTTAGGATATGGGTTCAAGGATTTTTTGGGGCTGTGTATTCTGGGTTTTGGGGGATAAATTTTTTTTGTTTTTTTTCTACAAATAATTTGATGTAATTTGGATCTAAGGGTTCATGGTTTTTTGTGGACGAGTGTTAATGGATTTCATGGGGTGATGTTTATGGTTTTTTTTGTGTTGAGGGATTAGGGTATGTTGGTTTTGAGGGGTCAATATTTTTTGGCACTAAGGGTTCATGTTCTTTTTTGGTGGTTCAATGTTTTGTTTGGTTGAGGGTTCATGGTATATTGGTGATGATAGTTTATGGTTTTCTATCTATGTGAGTTAGGTTTCTAGTTTTGAGGGTTCTTTGTTTATTTGTGAAGAGTGTTTAGTGTTTTTTTTAGTTGAGGGTTCAGGGTTTTTGTGGAAGAAGGTTCAATGATTTTTGGGGGTAAGTATTCATGATTTTTTGGTGTGAGTGCCCATGATTTCTTGGGGTTGTGGGTTCAAGGTTATTTATGATAGATGTTTTAGCATTTTATAGGGATGAGGATTCACTATTTTTTAATTCATTAGGGTTCTAGTTTTGTAGGGATGATGGATTAGTGTTTTTTTAATGATGTTTTTATGGGTTTTTGGGGTTAGGGGTTCAGGGTTTATTGAGGGGGAGGGTTCTTTTTTTTAGAATGAGATTTAATAGATTCGTCTTGATGAGGGTTCAGGCTCACATGGGGCTTAGTGTTAAATGTTTCTTACAGATCATGATTCAGGGATTCTTGAAAATGGGGTTTTAGGTTTCCTTGGGGAATTTGGTTTTGAGATTCATGGGATTAATGATTTATTTTTCTTGGATTTGAGCATTTGAGCTATCTTGGGGTTGGGGTCCAATTTTTATTCGACTTTAAGGTTATGGTTTTATTTGGGTTGAGTGTTAATGGCTTCTTGGAGTGCAATGTTTAGTGTTTGTTGTGGTAAACCATTCAGGTTTTTTGAGACTGAGGGTCCAATGATTTTTTGGGCATATTGTTCGAGGTTTTTTGTGTTGATTTTTCTGGTTTTTTGAGGAATGTGAATTTAGAAATTTTAAAGGATTTGTGTTCAAGGTTTTTTGGGGTAGGGGGTTTAGGTATTCATTTGGTATGGCAGTTTTGTGTTTCATGTGGATAAGGGTTCATTGTTTTGTGAGAATGAGAGATCATGGTTTTTTTGGGATGAGGGTTTAAGGATTTTATGATCATGGAATTAATTTTTCATTGGAACTGGTGTTCATGGTTTCTTAGTGATGTGGTTTTAGGATTTCCTGTTGTCAAGGGGTCAAGGTTTCTTATAGATTAGGGTTTTATTAGAATAATGGTTTAGTGCTTCTAGGGTATAAGTGTTCTGGGATTCATGTGGTTGAGTGATCAGTGTTTTATTAGGACGAAAATAAAGTGTTTAAGGGTATAAGGGTTCTGTGATTCATCTAAATGAGGGTTCAAGGTTTCAATGGGATGATGGCTATGGGTTTGGTTGGTATAAGGGTCTAGGGTTTTGTGGGGTATGATCATTCATGTTTTCATGGGGATGAGGGTTTAATGTTTCTTAAAGATAAGGGTTTATTATTTTTGGAGAATGGACGCTAATATTTTTGTGGATAAGGGTTTATGGTTTATTAGGGATGAGGTTTCATGGTTTCATGTGTATGAGGGTTTAGGTTTTCATGGGGATGAGGGTTTTGGGTTTCTGGGGGCAGAGATTTTAGGGTTTCATGGGGCTAAGGGTTTAGCGTATCATTGAGGTGATATTATAATGATTCTAGGTAGAGGGTTTAAGTTTTCATGGGAATGATAGTCATGGTTTTTTTTGGGTTTATGGGTTTTTGGTTTCATTGGGATAATGGTTTGGGGTTTCATCGGGAAAGGGGTTTAGGTTTTCATTGTGTTGAAGGTTTATGGATTATTAGGGAAGAAAATATCGGGTTTATTGGGGATAAATGTTTTGTGTTAAGTGAGGTTGAGTGTTTAGGTTTTCATAGGGATGAAGATTTAGGGTTTCATGGGGCTCAGGTTATAGTGTTTATGGGGGGCAGAGAGCGTAGGGTTTTATGGGAATGTATGTTTATGGTTTATTTTATATAGGTTTTAGGGATTATTAAGGATGAGGGTTTATAGTTTAATGGGGAAATGATTTATTTCCACATTGGGATGAGTTTTTAGGGTTGGTATGGTTCATTGTTTGTTGTGAATGAGGATATAGGGATTCTTGGGGATGGTAGTTTAGAGATTCATTGGGCTAAGGAATTTTGGTTTCATGGTGGTGAGGGTTTATGGTTTATTGGGTAATATGGTTTAGGTTTTCTTGAAATTGAGTGATTATGGTTTCATGGGTATGGGGGTTTAGGGTTTCATGGGGTTGAGGGTTTAGGGTGTCTTGATGATGATGATTTATAGTTTCTAGAGGATGAGGGTTATAGTTTATTATGTTGGGGTTTTCTAGTTTCTTATGGATGGTGTTTTATGGTATCATGGTGACGTGCGTTTAGTTTTTCATGGGAAATAGGTTTTAGGGATTCTTGTGGATGACGGTTTAGGGTTTCTAGGTGTTCAGCTTTTATGGTTACCCGAGATTAGGGATTTGGGTTTCTAGGTGATGAATTTTTAGGTTTACTTGAGGTATAGTGATTAGGATTACCTAGGGATGAGTGTTTATGATTTTTTGTGGTTTTATTTTGAGGGTTTTATGTGGATGAGGGTATTTGGGTTTGTTGGGTATGGGGGGTTATGTACTTTTAGGGATGTGGGTTTAGAGTTTTGAGGATGAGTGTCTTCAATTTCTTAAGGATCATGGAGTACATTTGTTGACTTTGAGGATTGAGGTTTTGGGGGGATGGTGGTTTATGGTTTTTTGGGTTGGTGTTTTGGGTTTTGGGGGAATTTTAGTTATGGTGTTATAGTACTGAAAGATTAGGGTTTTTTGGGGCCATGGGTTTAGAAGTATTTATAGAGGTGGATTTATGTTTTTTTGGGAATTAGGGGTTTTTTAGGGACCAAGGGATTAGTTGTTATTTGGGATCAGGGTTGGGGGTTTACTTGATCATAGGGGGTAAGGAATTTTGTGGATGAGGGTTTTCCATTGTTTGGGGAAGAGATATAAAGGGTTTTTATGCATAGGGTTTACAGTTTTGGAGGATAAAAGCATGGGGTTTTTGCAGTTTTTGGTTTAGGATTTTTCGTTGTTGAGGGTTTAGGGTTTTTTGGGGATATGGTTTAGGGGTATTGGTGATGAAGTTTTATTGGTATTTTGGGATGAGGGTCTTATTTTTTTTGTGGTATATGATTATTTGGGGGGTGAGGGTTATTGGTTTTTGGGGGATGCAGGGTTATGTTTTTCTATAGATGGGAGTTTATTGTATTTTGAGTCAAGTAGTTTAGGGGTTTTTGGATGAGGATTTAAGGGGTGTGGGGATGAAGTTTTGGGGGTTTGGAGGATGAGTGTTTAAGGTTTTTTGGTGGGGGGAGTGATGATTATTTAGGATGAGGATTTAATGTTTCTTGTGGATGAGGGTTTATGAATTTATGGGGATGAGTGTTTGCGGGTTCATTGATTTTTGAGGATGTGGGATTAGGGAATTGTTGGATTTAGGGTTTAGGGATTCATGGCGATTATGGATTTAGATTTATTAGTCTAAGGGTTTAGGGTTTCAAGGGGAATAGTGTTTTGGTTTTTTTGGGTAAGAGGGATTAGGGTTTTTAGGCTAGTTGTTTTTGGTTATTTGGGGCTAAAGGGTTTTTGTTTTTCTTGGGGAAAATGGTTCTTCATTTTGGACTTAGTGGGGATAAGGAGTTATGGAATTTTGGTGTGATATTTTAGTTTTTTTGGGGGATGAAGAATTATCTTTTTTTGATGGTGCATTTTTTGAATTTTATGGTGATGATGATTTATGTGTTTTTTGGGCCGAGGGATTAGATTTTTTTGGTGTTGAGTGTTCAGGGTTTTATGGGACTTATGATTTAGGGTTTTTTGGGGATGTCAGTTTAATGTTTTCTGGGACTGAGTTATTAAGGTTTTGTCGGGATGATGATTTAGGTTTTTTTGAATATGAGGATTTATAATTTTATGTTAATGAGGGTCTAGTGTTTTTAGGAATGAGTATTTTGGATTTCTCTTGGATGATAGTTTATGATTTTCTAGGTATGAGGGTTTTGGGTTTTCTCAGGCTGAGCGTTTAGGGTTTTATGGGGATTGAGTTTAATTTTTTTTTGTGGCTAACGGCATATTGTTTTTTTGGAGCGAGTGTTTTTGGATTTCAAGTGATGAGGTTTTAGGTAATTATATGGGTTTAGGGTTTTGGGATTTTGAGGGATGATGTTTTGGTGTTTCTTGGGATGAGGGTTTAGGGTTTTCATATGAAGGGGGATTAATAATTTTTATGGATGATTGTTTGTTGTTTTCTAAGGATTAGTGTTATAGGTTTTCATGGCTTTGTATTTTAGGGTTCTCTCAGACTGAGTGTTTAGGTTTTTCTAGGGATGAGGGTTTCATTTCTTCTATGGATTAGGGATTATTTTTTTCTAGGGATGAGTGTTTAAAAATTTATGTGGATTAGGATTTAGGGTATTTGGGGGATTAAGATTAAGGGGATTCTTGGGATGAAAGTCTGTGGTTTTCTAGGGATGAGGATTTTGGGTTTTCTAGGGATGAAAATTTAGGTTATTCTAGTTTTGAGGGTTTTAGTTTGTCTATGGTTACAAATTTAAGGGATTCAGGCGATGTTGGTGTATGGTTTTCTATGGCTTATGGTTTTGGGTCTTCATAGGATGAGAATATGGTTTTTTATAGTGATGATTATTTGGTTTTTTTTTGAAATTTAAGTTTTGTGTTTAATGGTTAAGGGGGTTTATGTATTTTTTGGGTTGGGGGTTTAGATTTTTTGTGGACTAAGGGTTTCGTGTTCTCTATGGGTGAGGGTATAGAGATATATATGGATGAGGGTTTAGTATTTCTTGGGGGTGAGGGTCTAGGTTATTCAGGGGATGCGGGTTTGGGAATCTCTATGGATGAGGTTTTAGTAATTTTTGGGGCTCAATGTTTAGTGTTATCTATAATTTAGTGTTTAGGTTTTTCTTAGGAAAAGTGTATTGGTATTTCTCGGGCTGCGGATTTGGGTTTTCTGGTGCTGAGCATTTAGGGTTTTTGAGGGATGGCGGATTAGGGTATCTGGGGATGATGGTTTAGTGTTTTCATTGTAAGAGGGTTTAAGGTTTTTTATGGCAGATGTATTAGGTTTTTTGGGGGCTTTGAAATTAAGGTTTTCATGGGATACGTGTTTTGGGTATGTCATTGTTGAGGGTTTAGATGTTTTTGGGACTTATGGTGTATGATTTAATTGGATGAAGGATTATGTTTTTTTGGGGAAGAGGGTTTCAGTTTTAGGGTTTTCTAGTGATGAAGTATTGGAATTTTCAAGGGATATGGGAATAGGTTTCTCTTACGATGAGGTTTTAGTGTTTTTTAGGGATGATGTTTTTGGTTTCCTATGGTGGAGGGTTTATAATTTTCGATGGATGAGGGTATTGGTTTTTTTGTCAAAAATGCTTTATCGTTTTATAGGTCAGTTTATTAAGGGGTTTATATGGATGAGATTTTAGTGTTTTTTGGGTTTATGTTTCTAAGATTTCTATGGATATGGATTAAGAGTTTATTATGGATGAGGTTTTAGAGATTTCTGGGGCTGGAGGTATATGTTTTTCTATGGGTGAGGGTTTATGGTTTTCTTGGGATGATGGTTTAGGGTTTCCTAGTTTTATGGTATTTGTGTTTTTTTGGGAATGAGTCTTTAGGGTTTGGGGGATACAGGTTTAGATTTATCTATTGATGAGTGTTTACGGTTTTATAGGGTTATTGGGTTACGGTTATCTTGTGATGAGGGTTCTTTTTTTCATGGATTGAGGGATTAGGGTTTTCAGGTGGTTAGAGTTTAGGGTTTTCTATAGATTAGGGTTTATGTTTTTCTATTGTTGAGGGTTTAGGGTTTTATTGGTTTGAGGGTTTATATATTACTAGGGTAGATGGTTTTGGATTAATGATGAAATGATTTAGGGATTTCAAGGGATGGGTGTTCAGTGTTTTATGGGATGAGGGCCTAAGGTTTTCTAGGTTCAAGGGCTATGCGGTTTTTGTGTTTATGGTTATGGATTTTAGGGACGATGAAATAGGTTTTTGGTGAATGAGGGCTTATTGTTCTTCTTGCATTAGGACATAGGGTTTTCATGGGGATGAGGGGTTTTGGAATTTAGGGAATGAGATTTCAGCATTATTTGGTGATGATGGTTTAGGGTATTT
Organism: Viscum album; assembly: GCA_963277665.1. Classification (NCBI taxonomy): domain Eukaryota; kingdom Viridiplantae; phylum Streptophyta; class Magnoliopsida; order Santalales; family Viscaceae; genus Viscum; species Viscum album. The sequence continues at coordinate 592,964,112 of OY728137.1, read as the reverse complement.
GAAAGATGAGAGTTTAGGGTTATGTGGTTGGGTTTTATAGTTTTAGGGGGATATGGTTTAGGTTTTTTTGGGGTTAGAGTTTAGGATATTTGTGGATGAGGGTTTAGGATTTTTCTAAGGGTTTAGATATGTTTTTAGGATCAGTTTGTAGAGTTTTTTTGGATATTGGTTTAGGTTTTACTAGTGTTGAGGATTCATGGATATTTTAGGGCTGACAATATTATGGTGCAGAATGTTTTGGGTATTTTTGGGGATTAGGGTTTATGGTTTTTGGTGGATGAGGGTTCATGGTATTTTGGGATGAGGGTTTAGAGTTTATTGAGGATGAAGTTCTATGTATATTTGGGGTTGTGGGATTACGGATTTCTAGAGTGGATGGTATAGGTTTCTCTATAGATGTGGTTTTATGGTTTTTCTGGGATGAGGGGTTAGGGTTATCTATGGATGAGGGCTATAGTTTTTTTGGGTTATATTTTTTTGGTATTTTTTGGGCTAGGAGTTTAGTGTTTTTTATTGTATGGGTTTAGGTTTTTCAGGGGTTTAGGGTTTATGGTTTTCTGTGAAGGAATATATAGGGTTTTATTAGGATTAGGGTTTAGAGGTTTTTAGGGTTGAGGGATTAGTGTTTTTTTGTGGATGGGGTTTTTTGGCTGTGGGTTTAAGGTATTCTAATTCCATGGGTTTAGGATTTTTAAGTGTTAGTGGATTAGGGTTTCATGGTGTTATGGGATTTTGGTTTTTTTAGGGATGGGGTTTATTGTTTTATAGGCTGGGTGGCTTTTGGTTTTCGAGGGATAGGGTTTTAGGGTTTTCATGGAATGAGGATTTGGATTTTTCTGGGCCTCATGGTTTATTAAATTCAACTGATATGGCTTTAGGGTTTTTGGGGGATGATGGTTTCTGGTTTTCTAGGGATGTTTGTATAGGGTGTTCTAGGGATAAGGGGTTTGGGTTTACAAGGATCATGGTTTTATATTTTTCTGGGGTAATTGTTTAGTGTTTTCATAGGATGAGGATTTAGTTTTTTCTTGGGGATGAGTGTTTATGGTTTTATGGTTATGGGATTTTAATGTTTACAAGGACCGAGAGTTTAGTGTTTTCTAGTCCTAAGGGTTTTGTGTTTTCTAGGGAAGAGGGTTTATGATTTTCAGTTGATGGAAGTTTAAGGTTATCTTGAAATTTGTGTTTAGGGTTTTCTAGGGGTGACATTTTAGGGTTTTATGGGGCTGAGGGTTCCTAGTTTTTTGGGGATGAGAGTTTAGGGTTTTTTTAGGTTTGAGGATTGGAGGGTTTATTGGGGCTGAGAGTTTGGTGTTTTTTGCGGTTGAGTTTTTATGGTTTTATAAGGCTGTGTGTTTAGGGATTTCTAGGATGAATGTATTGGTTTTTCTTAATCTGTGTGTTTTGGAAATTATGGGGATGAATGTTTAGTGTTTTCTTGGTATGTGGGATTTATTTTTTCAAGGGTTATTGGATTACAATTTCTCAAGGAAGTTGGTTTAGGGTTTACATGGGAAAGGGGTTTTGTGTTCTCTAGTATGCGGGCTTAGGGTTTCAAGGATATGGGTTTAGGGTTTTCATTGAATAAGTGTTTTGGGTATTCTATTGATGAAGGTTTAGGGTTTCATGTGGATTATGGTTTATGTTTTTTAGGGGTGTATGGTTTTTTGGGTTTTGTAGGGATGAGGTTTTAGGGTTTTCTAAGGCCGAGGGTTTTGAGTATTTAAGGACTTTAGGGTTTGGGGGAAGAGTTTTTAGGGTTTTATAAGGATGAGGGTTTATGGTTATCTAGTGGTGATTTTTTTGGGTTTTCTATGGATGTGGATTTAGTATTTTCTAGTGCTATGGGTTTTCTTGGGGATAGGGTTTTCTAGTTCTGAGGTTTTGTTTTTCGAAAAATGGTTCAGTGTTTCCTTAGTATAATGATTTTGGGTTTGATAACGATGGGGATTTTGGGTATTTTAGTGCTAAGGGTCTATGGATTTCTAAGGTTGAGGCTTTAGGTTTTTCAGGGATGACTATTTAGGGTAGTTTGGGGATGACGGTTAATGGTTTTCCCATTCTTAGTGTTTACTATTTTTAGGGGTTGAGGGATTATGATATTCTTAGAATATGGGGTTAAGGATTTCTGGCCTTTAGGGTTTATGTTTTTCTATATAAGTGGTTTTAGGGGTTTCTAGGTATTTGTATCATGGTTTTATGGGTTGATGGTAATGTGTTTTTGGGGATGAGGGTTTAGATTTTATGGGGTTAGTTGGTTAATTTTTTTTTGGATTGATGTTTTAGCATTTTTTAGGGGTGAGGGTTTATGGTGTTATGTGGATGAGTTTTTTTTTGGGGCGGGGGGGGGGGGGGGGGGTTGGTGCTATGGTATTATGGTTTTTTTGAAATGAGGTTATATGGTTTTTTAGTGTGGAGGTTTTGGGGATATTTTTTGTAGTGTCTTCAGTGTTTTTTTAGGTTGGTGTTTATAGTTATCTAGGGTTGATGGTTTACGATATTATATGGATTATTATTCAACATTGCTTTAGGGATGAGGGTTTAGGATTATTTGGGAATGAGATTTTTAGGTTTTTCTGTGATGGTATTTTATGGTTTTTTGATATGGGGGGTGGCTATGTTTCATTTGGGCTAATGGTTTTATGTTTTTTGGGGTTGAGGTATTAATGTTTTTTGTGTTTGAGGGTAAAGGGTTTTCTAGGGATGAGGGTTTATGGTGTTTTGATGCTAACATTTGATGATATTTTTGAATGAGGGTCTAGGGTTTTCTTGAGATGATGGATTAGGTTTCATTGGGGTTGAGGGTTTATGTTTTTTGGGGCTGATGGATTAGAGTTTTTTTTGGAGATGAGGTTTTTGGAGTTTTTAAGGATGCAGTTTTAGGGATATTGGGGTGAGGATTTATTGTTTTCTGTGGATGACGGTTTTGTGTTTTTTGTTGTTGAGGGTTTCTGGTTTCTTGTGGATGAGTGTTTAAGGTTTTTTTGAGGTTTATAAATTAGTGGATCTTGGGGATGAGGGTTTAGAGTTTTTTTGCATGGATGTATTGTGGTTTTTTGGGGATGTGGTTTTAGGGTTATTTTGGATGTGGGTATAGGGTTTTTTAGCTCTAAGGGTTATGAATTCTTGGGAATGAGTATTTAGGGTTTTCTAGGGCATATGATTTCGGGTTTTTTAGGACAATTTTTTTTTTTGTTTTTTGGGAATGAGTTTTTGGGGTTTTTGGCACTGAATGTTGATAGTTTATTGGGGTTGAGTGTTTAGTTTTTTTTGGTTTTGTGTTTACCATTTTTTATTTCTAATGGATAATTTTTTCTTGGGGATAAGTGTTTTTTTATTGGGTATGAGTGTTTAGAGTTTTTTAGGGCTTATGGTTTGGGGTTTTAGGGATGATGGTTTATGGGTTTTTAGAGACAAGGGATTAGGTTTTTCTATGGTTTTGGGATTAGGGTTTTTTAGGGCAGATGTTTTAGTGATTTTTGGGATGAGGGTTTAGTGTTTCATTCGACATAGGGGTAAGGGTATTTTGGGGCTATGTGTTTTGGGTTTTTTTGGGTTGAGGGTTATGGTTTTTTGGGGGATGAGGGTTTTGGGTATTTTGGGGAAGAGGGATTAAGGGTTTTGGGGCTAAAGGGTGTGTGGGTTTTTAGGATAAGGGCATGAGTTGTTTGGTTCAAAGGGTTTACAGTTTTTTAGGCTGATGGATTAGTGTATTTTTTTCGTGAGTGTTTATGGATTATTGGGGATGAGGTTTTACAATGTTTTTAGAACAGGGATTAGTGTTTTTTGGGGTTTTGTGTTTAAGGTTTTCTAGGGATTAAGGTTTAGGAATTTTTTCTTTTATAATTATTGGTTTTCTAGGGCTTAGGTTTTGGGGTTTTTTAAAGTTTAATGAATACTATATTCTATGGATTGGATTTTATTTCTTTTAAGGTATAATTGATAATGGGGTTCTGTGGATGAGGGTTTATGGTTTTTTGGTGGTCATGGATTATGCTTTTCTGATGATAATGGTTCTTGATTTTATAGGGTTGAGGGTTTATGATATTCAGGGGATGAGGGTATAGGTTATTATAGGTTTTATGGATCAACGTTCTTATACAGATGAGGGAATAATTATTTTTTGAGGTTTTAGGGTTTTTTGTTCCAAATAATTTATGATTTTTGGGGTTTAGGGTTTAATATTTTTGGGGGATGGACGTTTAGAATTTTTTGAGATGAGGGTTTAGAGGTTTTTTGTTAGAGCGTTTATAGTTTTCTTGTACTGAGGGTTTAGGGGTTTTTGGAGTATATAATTTAGGGGTTTTGAGGATATGGGTTTATAATAAATTGGAAAAGGGATTATAGTTTTTATGGTAGAGGGATTATTTGAATTTGGGGGTGAGGTTTTATTATTTTTTGGGGGTTGAGGGTTTATGGATTTTTTTGGGTTGAGGGTTTAGTATTATTTGGGGTTTAGGGTTTAGGGTTTTCTAGAGATAAGTATTTTGGGTTTTGGGGGGATCATGGTTTAGGGGTATTGGGTTTGAGGGATTTGGGTTTTTCAACTGGTGGCATCATGTGTTTTGAACCAAGGATCTAGAGTTTTGTGGGGATAAGGGTTTTAGGTTTTTAGGATAAGGTTTAATAGTTTTTTGGTATTTAGGGTTTATGTTTTTTCTAGATATTATGGGTTAGTTTTATCTAGCGTTGACGGCTTGGGGTTTTGTGGTGATGAGATTTTAGGATTTTTTGGGTATAAGGGTTTTCGGGTTTTAGGGGTTATGTTTTTTCGTTTTTTTGGGACTGAGGGTTTATGGGTTTTTTTAAGCAAAGGGTATAGTATTTGGGAGGGATTTAGTTTTTTGGGTGAAGGGGGGTAAGATTTTTGTGGGATGAGGGTTTAGGGGAATTTGGGATGAGGGTTTTTCATTTTTTTGGAAATGATAGTTTCTGGTTTTGGGGGTTAGAGTGTTCGGGGTTTTGGGGATGATGGTTTATGGTTTTATGGGGTATAGGGTTTAGGGTTTTTTGGGATGAGGGTTTTTTGTTTCTTTGTTGTTGAGCATAGGATATTTTTTTGGGGCCATGGGTTAATCATTTTATGGGGTTTATGGTTTAGGGTTTCTTGGGGAGAAGGGTTTATGATTTTGTGGTGTTAAGGGTTTATGGTTTTTGGGTGTTAGGGGTTTAGGGTATTTGGGGGATTATGGTATAAGGTTTTTTTGGGGGTGAGGGTTTAGGGAATTTTTTGGCCCACAGATTTGGGTTTTAGGGATAATAGTCTAGATTTTATTAGGGTTAGGGGAATAGGTTATTTTTTGGGGATGAGGTTTTGGGGTTTTTGGAAAAGGGGTATAGGGTTTTTTGGCATATGGGTTTAGAATTTTTTGGTGATTAGGATTTTCAGATTTTCCCAGTTGACATTTTTGGATAATTTAGAGATGAGGGTTCTGGGATTATTAGGAATAAATGTTTTAAATTTTTGGTTATGAGGAATTATGGTTTTTTTTGGGTTGAGTGTTTATGGTTTTTTATGGTGGAGGTTTTTTTATGTTTTGGGGGATAATTATTTATTTTTTTGGGGGGGGGACTAATATTTTATGGATATTAGAGAATAAGGTTATATTTTTTCTTATAGATGAAATTTTAGGTTTTTTTGGGTTGAGGGAATATCAATTTTTATGGTATTGGGGTTTTGGTTTTTTTGATGTGACGATTTAGGATTTTTTTGGGGATGAGGGTTGAATTTTTTTTTCGTGCTAATGATTTTGATTTTTTGGGATAAATATTAAGGGTTTATTTAGAGATTAGGGATTTCTATTTTTAGGAAGAGGGATTATTGTTTTTTTGGAAAAAGTTTTTAGGGAATATTGGAGATGATGTTATAGGGTTGTTTTGTGCATTAGGGTTTCAGATTTTTTTAGGATGAGGTTTTATGTTTTTATGGGGTTGTGGGTTATATATACTAGATTTAACCCAAGTAGAATAATCTTTTTATTGATATGAACTTTTATCTAAATTGTTATTCAAATTTTACTACCCCACAATTTTTGTATCCATCAAAATTTTAGTCCACAACTCACTTATCTGGGACCAAAAATAACAAATCCACATAGAAAAAGAATGAAATTAGAATCACCACATTAATGGCGAAAGAGAACATGGAGGGAAGAAGAACTAATATGGAATATTTCTACTTTATTAATTGGGATATTAATTTTACATGGAATGTTTTTAGTGTTATTTTTATGTGACCTTTTAGTTACCCCATGCCTTTTAGTTTGATTTGGGTCCTTAAACTCAATTTATTTTTTATTTTTAATGTATATTCATTCCTTTGTAATGTTTTAACTTTAATACTTTGAATTTTAAAGCTTACTATGAATAATTTTTTATTTAGCCTCTTCCCATTTTCTAGAATTGGTGGTGCATCTTCATAGGTAGTGACATTGTTTTTATGATTTTTGAAACCCTGGTGGGTGTAATTTACTTTAATAATTTTCCATTAATCTATATTTTGATGTTCCATCACCAGATACTCATTCCATACTTTTAGTGATGCATCTGTTTGATATCAGGGCAGCGATTCCTATGAGTCACTTCAACAACATTCTTCTTATTATTCATTAATGAAAAAAACTTCTCCACTAAGCCTCACAAAAGTATATCTTATACATTTCATGGACCATCGTAGATAGCCAACTCATATATACAATTTCAAATTACTAAAATTTGGGGAAAACATCATCAATTTTTAAGAGGATAATGAAATGATTTCCCTCAACCGCAGTATCGTCTTTGAATACCATCCCCACATTATATGTTAATTACGAAAACATTTTATGAATATCAAAAAAATTGTGATAATTCCATTGATTTAAATGGATATGTGATGTCGAATAAATTATCAAATCATTGAAATATTATTTTTTTATTTACATTCGAGGTTTTTATGGGACTATGAATCTATATGATTTTTAATATAGGATGGTTAAATTAAATTATCCATTGCATTTATGAATAGTTTTGATGAAAAAATATGAAAGGTTGAAATTTTGAAATTTATATATTATACAACTCTTTGGTCAAAAAATATGAAGATATATTGGGATCATAGAGGGTGTGAGAAAATATTCTCAGTGGTGAAGTTAAAAAATATTTGTAGAAGATGATTTCTTCTATAGAATTAAAATCATGAGCTTTATTTCTAATTACAAAGCTTGTATAAAGGATATAAATCTCTTCAAGATACCATTTGTGAGATTTATCTTTTATTGATGAGAATTTATTTTAAAAAATACAAGGATAAAAATATTTCATGTTTATTGGGTGGTTTAAATGATTAAATTACACTTTCATTGGATTTGTAACCCTTTTGTTCAACTAATGATGTTAGCAAGCTGGCAATCAAGGGGGTAAAATGTTGATCTCAAATGAATCAGAATTAATGAACATAAAATGATGTAAATATTTATCTAAAGGTATTTTTTTATAATAAATATGGTGTTACTGATACAAAATTGGGAAGGAAAAAGATGTTGGATAAAGGGAGAGACACAACTATGGAGAAAACAAAAGGAAAATACAACTCCTTTAAATATGGGAATCGAAATTTATTCCAATTTCATGGATAAAGTCATTTTATTTCCAATATACCTAACCATTGGATTATTAATATAAACAAGGTAATTTTGAGTGAAAATTAAATCAATGAGGATGAACATAGTGAGTAATGTTTTCAATTGTAGATCATGTAGTCGAAGAAGCATATGTGGGTAACATACTTGATTAATGATGAATATTGAAAGATCAAATATTACCTCACTACAATTAGTTAGAAATATTTTTCCAAATTCATTTCAACATAAATCATGAGTATACATGGTTATTATTGGTAGTAAAAGTTGAAAAAATGTATCTTAAACAAAACTAGTGGAGAAATTTATTCTTCCAACTGATTATCACCCTTTATCACATAAACTGCAATGGTTGGACAATGGGGGTACACTTCATGTAAATAATAATTTTTTAATTCCATTTTATATTGGTATGAACTATGTTGAGGAGGTAATTATTTATGTTATTCCTATGGTTTTTATCACTTATTGGTGGGAATTACATGGATGTTTTATAGGGAAGTTAAATATGAAGGGAGGAAGAACAAGTATCTATCTAAAGTAGGGAAAATAATATTACAATTACTCCATTGAATATAACATATAAGGGTCAAGATGAATTTAAAAATAATAGAAAAAGGTAGCCTCTTTATCAATAATGATAATTTTTAAAATTAAATCCATAATCAATATATTATGTTTACTTAATTATGGACTAAAAATTCATTTCATGAGGAGAGGCACATCACCGTCTGTTCGATTGTTCATTGATTATGGTATATCATGATTGTTTTCCTACTAAACTTCTTTGTCGATTACCACCATTTATTGGTATGTAATAGTATATTTATCTTGTACCCAATGAAAAATTTACTAATAAACCAATATATCAATTTAATCCAAAGGAAACAAATGACCTTGCATAGGAAATTGGATGAATTGATGGATTGTGGAATTATTACGCCAGACATTAGCATGTATTCTATTCCATCATTACAGTATTTAGATAAAAGTGATATGTATAAATTTTGTATATGATCTATGAATTACCTGGGTCATTGGAAATTTTCAAGGATGGTCTTTAGAGTGGATACAACTAGATTTGAATGAAGTAATGAAATGAATTTAAAATGTAATTAAAAACCAAAGGTGGGTTGTTTGAGTGGTTTATAATGCAATTTATTGATTAAAATTACATTATTGCATTTATGAAACTCTTATATGATGTTAAAAAACAATTTAATAGTTAATTCTTTTTATTTATCATCATTATGATATTATGATTTACAGTAATGAATGGATATCCAGGTGGGTCATTACTATAAATATTTAAGATAATATGAGAACATTAGAAATATAGAAATATAGAAAACTATGATTTGATACCAATGCATGTTGTTTTTTGGGGATATGTGGTATCAAATGAAAGAATCATGGTGGATCAATCAATGGTGGAAGCAATCAGGCCCTGTACACCACCAGAACCCATTAAAAAATTTTGTAGTTTTCATGGGTTGTCATCTTTTAATCATTTCTTTGATTCTGATTTCATCAATATCATGGTCCCCATCACTGAATTATAAAAAAATGGAAAATTTTAAAGGTCAAAGCCGTTAAATGAATCATTAGTAACAATTACAGAAAGGTTATGTGAAACACCAATTTTGGAATCACTTGATATTGAGCATGTATTTGAATATAAGTGTCACACATGTGGTGTTGTGATCATCACTATTGTATTGAAATGAATGCACCCCATTCTATATATTAATTGACAAATTGATGAATCAAGGAATAAATATGTCACCTATGATATAAAATTTTATGTGATTGTGAGAGCCCTATATTATTGGTCTCAATATTTCAGAAAAAAGCATATCATTCTTCATTATGACCATTATGAATTTATATTTAAACATGTTCAATATAATTTTTTTTGGATTAATGAAAAGTGGGTGGAATTCTTGAAATAATTATAAAATTTTCCAAAATTCAAGAATGTTAATGAAATCCATGTTCTAGATTATTTATCGCAAAGAGACTATATATTTACCATTCTAGATGCATGAATTCTTGGATATAAAAATATGAAATAGGATTAACCGCATGATATTTAGTTAACAGATATTTGAATCGAATTTTGAAAAGTATTTTTTTGTAATGATTATGTGAATGATTGTATTTTGTTAAAGAGAAACATGTTCTGTGTTCCAAATGGTAATTATAGGGACAAACTCTTCTGAGAAAATAAAAAAGGAGGACATATTGTCATTTTAGAATCAATGTAGTCATGCTAATGGTAAATGAGTCATTTCATGCCTAATTTATATCCACCATTACCTATTAAAAAACATCAATAGAAAGATATTAACATGGACTTCATAATAGAATTACCAAAGACTCTTGGATAATTGTTTTAGGAATAGATTTTTCACCTTCATGTAATTAGTCACAACATTATTACTGATAGCAGCATTAAATTTGTCATCCATTTTTTGAGATAACTGTAGAGACGTTTTGTATTAATGTTCATTTGGAAACATCTTATCACCCCCAAATCAATGTTAAAATTGAATATATAAATATTACATTGAGATATATTCTAATAAAATTGGTTAAATATTATACAAGATATTGATATATAAATCTTTCCTAAGCAAAATTTTCCATAAATTGAGTTCCAAGGGTGACCACTCAACCTTCTTCATTTTAATTAGTTTATGGAATCAATCCAATCACTCTTATTGAAATGTGATTCATTAAATGTGATTTTTAGGTTAATATTGATGTGGAGAATAAGGAAAATTAGTAAATTAGACTTTGTGAATATATTCAATGTCAAAAAGGGAAGTATATTGATGCATATGAGTGGTGAGTTAATTAGAATCATAAGATATGCATTTTCCAACTATGATACAATTCGAAGATTCACCTTTGGAAGGATAAATATTAAACCCAATGGAATAGAAATATTGCACCATGAGTTGATGGTACATTAAATTTATATGAATTACCATGATATAAATCTAGAAAAAATGATTTAACCAATGATTTTTGTTGTGTTTATGTGATGTTGTAAATTTTGGATTTATCTCCACACATCAAAGAAGATGATTATTTGGATTAGAGGGACTATAATCTCCCACTCATTAGGAATGATTTTTATGAGTTTCAACAGAAGACGAATAATTTTTTCATGACATGGATTTTGATCCCCATTTCCATTCGAAATGGATAATCTTACACTTTTTGGCATCCAAAAAAATTGTAGAACAGAGAAAACATATCTGGGTAACAAAATGAAAAAACGAAATGAAAAAAATGAAATATATATAATCACAATAAAAAGGATATTTAATATTGAGAAAAAATCATTATGATGAATTCTTAATACTTTTGATTGTGTAGTCATTAATTATAAATTATTATTTGTTTTTAGTTATTTTTATATGACATTTGATTTCCCTAATTATATGGAATTCTATTTAAATCAATACTATGAAATTATTTGTTCTTCATAATATATTTTCATTACACAATAATGGTTACACCAGGATTCTATAAATTTTGAAACTTGGTGTACCACATTCTTGTGTTACCCTCTTTTATTTTCCTTGAATCGGTGGTGTATCTCCATTGAAGAGGACATTTTATTTAATCTAATATAATACCTTGTGGTTTGTGCTTCCATTAATCTTTGTTAATTCAGATATATTTCAATTTACAATCATCACTTACACATTTTGTGCTTCAAAATAAGCATCACAAGGTTTAGTGTTTTAAGGGGAAGAGGTTTTAGGGTCTTTTGTGGCTAAGGGTTTAGGTTTTTGGGGGTTTGATGGAATATGATTATTTATGGATGGGGATTTAGTTTTTTGGGTTTTAGAATTTAGGGTTATTGGGGATGAGGTATTATTGTATTTTTGGATATAGGGTTTAGGTTTTTTTATCCTGAGGGTTTAGGGTTTCATTGGGATGAGGGATTGTCATTTTTTAGTTAATAGGGTTTATCTTTTCCTATGAATGAAAGATTATGTATTTCTGTCGGTGTGGGTTTTTGGGTATTTCGAGATGATGGGTTTAGCGTTTTTCTTGGTAACAATTTGGGTATTTTAGGGTTGAATGTTTAGGGTCATGGAAAAAGGGTGATTCGTTTTTGGGGTTTAGTGGGATAATGGTTTTTTGGGAATGGAGTTTTTTAGTTATTGGGATGATAATTTAGGTATTTTGGTATGATGAGGATTGGTTCCTTTTTGTATGAGGGTATCAGGGTTTTTGGAATTGAGTATTTTTTTATTTTTAGGGGTGATCGTTTTAGATTTTTTTATTCTGACCCATTGGTGTTTTTTAGGATAAGGATATTGGGTTTCATGGTATAAGTGGTTCGGATTCGTTAGGATTTAGGGTTTAAAGGATTTTGGTGTCGAGGGTTTAGGGTTTTTGTGCCTCACAGTTTTGGGGTAGTGGGGATGAGACTTTGGTGTTTTTAATGGAATAGGGTGTATTGTTTTTTTTGGGTTTTGGTATAGGGTTCATTGCGGTTGGCTGTGTAGATTTTTTGTTAAGGCTCGTGAGTATGGTTTTGGAGAACATGGTGTGGGGTTTTTTGGGATGATATTTAAGGATTTTTGGGGATGATGGTCTATGGTTTTTTTGGGATAATGGTTGACCATTTTTTGATATGTATTATTGTTGATTTATAGGGTTGATAGCTTATGGTTTATTTGGGATTAGGCTCATGGGTTTTTGAGGATGCGGGTTAATGATTTGTTTGTGGATGAGGGTCTATGTTTTTTGGGTGAAGTGTATATTTTTATAAGGAAACATGTTTAGGGTTTTTATGGATTGAGTTCTTGGGGGTTTGGGATATAGGTATATTTTTCATTGGGGATGAAGGAATGGTGTTTTTTGGGGCTGAGTGTATGTGGGTTTTTTTTGTCTAAGGGTCTTGAATTTTTCAGGGATGATAGCCTATGGTATTTTCTATGAAGAGGGTCTTGGGTTTTCTGGGTGATGTAGGTTTGGGGTTTTTTGGGGTTGAGGGTCTTAGATTTTTCTGGTGAAAAGTGTATATTTTTTTTGGGGCTGAGGGTCATGGTTTTTCAGGGTATAATGTGTAGGGTATATTGGGTGTTGGATTTTTGGTTTTTGGTGGATGTGGGTATAGGGTATTTTTGGGATATGGGTTTATGATTTTTTGGGGCTAAGGGTTGAGGATGTTTTGGGATGAGGGTTTAGTATAATTCTGGGATAACGGTCTAGGGTTTTTTGAGGTAGAGGGTCTAGAGTTTACTATGGATGAAGGTGTAGGATTTTTTGGGACCTAGGGTTTAGGGTATTTTTCTCTATGTTTAGTTTTTTAGGTATGAGTGTTTATGTTTTTTTTGGGATGAATGGTTATGGTTTTTTGGGATTGAGGTTTACGGTTTTTTAGGCTGAGTGTTTATGGAACTTTCAGGTTGTGGGATTTGTTTTATTTTTGATGAGGGTTTATGGTTTTTTTGGGTTGATAGATTATGATTTTTTGGGGATGGTCAATTAGTATTTTTTTGTGGATAATGGTTTTGAGTTTTTTGGGGATGAGGGTTTATTGATTTTTGATTCTGAGGGTTTAGGAATTTTAGGGCTGGGGTTAATGTTTTTTTGGGTCTATTGGATTTTGGGTTATTAAGGAAGAGAGATTAGGGGTTTTAGGGGATGATGGTTTATCATTTTTTGATGTGGTGTGTTTAGGATTTTATAGGGTGGAGTTTTTACTATAATTTCAGACTCATGATTTAGTGTTTTTTTGGTTGAGGGTTTTAGGTTGTTTTTTGGGGTGTGGGTTTTAGGTTTTCGGGGGATGAGGTTTTATGTTTTTTTGGGGATTAATATTTAACATATTTGGGGAATGAATGTTTGGGGTTTTTTGGGGATTATGAGTTGTTTTATCATAGGGATATAGATTTAGGGATTCCTATAGATAAGGTTTTAGGGTTTATTTGGGATAATGCAATAAGGTTTGTTGGGGTTGATAGTTAGGTGTTTATTGGGGATTTGGGTTTAGTGTTTTTTTTCAAAATGATGGGATATGGTTTTTTATAGAAGGGTTTAGTGTTTTGTGGGGTTAGGGTGTAGGGTTTTTGGGGTTGATGATTTTGGATTGTCTTGGACTATGGGATTAAGAAATTTTTTGGGTAGAGGTATAATTTTTTTTCAAGAAGATTGTTTATGGCTTTTTTGGACTATGGGTAGAGGTTTTTCTGGGGAAGAGGGTTTTGAGGGTTTTGAGATAAGTGTTTCAGATTTTTTAGAAAATTTGGTTATGTTATTTTTTTCAGATGGGGGATTTTAGTTTTTCGTGAGGGTCTAGTCAATTGGTTTTTAGTGTTTAGTGTTTTTGGTTCTATGATTTTAGGATTTTTGGAGAATGTGGGTTTATGTTTTTTGTGGTTTTGTGCTTTTAATTTTTAGGTGATGTAGGATGGGGGCCTTTGGGTATGAGGGTTGGTGGTTTCTTGTGGATGATTTTTGGGATTTTTCGGTCTCAGATTTAATGGTTTATTGTGGACGAGGTTTCATAGATTTGTGGGTTTTTTAGGTTGTGATTTTTTGAGGATTATTATTAGGAATAATTTGGTGGAGGGTTCCCTGTTCTTGGACTGAGTTTTGGGTCTTTTAGAGATATGAGTTTAAGGATTTAAGGGTATAAGGGTTTAGGGTTTTTGGGGGTTAAGGTTTATGTTTCATTGGGGATTTTGTTTTAGAATTTTTTTGGGGGATGAGGGTTGAGTGTTTTTTGGTGTTGAATGCTGGGTATTATTTGTGTATAAGGCATGGGAGTGTTAGGGTTGAGGGTTGGGACATTTGGGGCTAAGAGTTGGGGGGTTCTTAAGGTTGAGTGTAGAATTTTTAGGTTATTTGGTTGAAATTTTTGAGGTTGTGAGAAAGGATTTTTTGTGATGTGTATAGGAATTTATTTGGGGTAGTAGGTAGGTAATTGTTTTTGGATGAGGGTTGAGGGATTTTTTAGGTTGTGGGTTGAGTTTTTTTTGGGGTTGACGGTTGAGAGATTTTTCTGGATTAGGGTTGAGTGTTTTTAGATATAATGGTTGATGATTTTTTAGGTCTTAGATTTGTAGATTTTTTTGGGATAAGGGTTGAGGGTTTAGGGGGTTTAGGGTTCAGTTCTTTTTGGGGTAGATGGTTGAGGGTATTTTGGGATAAGAGTAGATAGTTTTGGGGGATGAGGTCTGGAGGTTTTTTTGGGCTATTAGTTGATGTTTTTTAGGATAATGGTTGAGGTTTTTTTGGTCTAAGTGTTAAGGGGATATTATATTGGTGTGTTTAGGGTTTCTTGGGGATGAGGATAAAGTATTATTATTTGCCTAAGGATTGAGTGCTTTTTGTGATCCGGGACTAGGGTTTTTGGTAGATGTGTTTTTAGGGTTTATAGGTTTAAGAGATTATATTTTCTTGGGGCTGGCTATTTAGGGCATTTTGGTGCTGAGGGTTTATTTTTTATTGAGGACAATAGATTTGGCTGTTTAGGGATGAGGGCTCAATGTTTTATGTGTCTGATGTTTTATATAATTTTGGGTGAAATTTTAGTATTTTTTTGGTTTGAGTCTTTAGTGTATTTTGTTTCTATGATTTTAGTGATATCATTGGATGATGTTTTAAGGAATTTTTAAGGATTACTGTTTAAATTTTTTTAAAGCTCAATGTTAGTGATTTTTTTGGGCCTTGTGTTTTGGGTTTTTTGTGGCCGAGTGATTTAAGTGTTTTTGGTATGAGAATATAGTGATTTTTTGGGATATGGATTTAGGTTTTGGGGTTTATAGTTTCTTGGGGAAGATAGTTTAGGGTTCTTTAGGGCTGACAATGTTGGGGTTTGTGGGAGTGAAGGTTTATGGGGTTTAAGGGTGAGGGTTCATAGTTTTTTGGGTATTAGATTATATTTTTTTCAAGTTTAAGGTTTACGGTTTTCTTTGGATAAGGGTTTACGGTTTGTGTGGTGATGGTTTTTTATTTTTTTCAAGGTTAGGTTTTTGTGATTTTTTGGTATGATGGTGTAGTTCTTTTTTAGAGTGAGAGTTTAAGGTTTATTTTTGTTTTGGGAATTTAGGTATTTTAATTATGACTGTTTAGGTTTTTTGGGTATGAGGGTTGGGAGTTTTTTGGGGGTGAGGGTTGTGGGGTTTTTTCGGCTATGGGTTTAT
The DNA here is from genome assembly GCA_963277665.1 of Viscum album. Lineage (NCBI taxonomy): Eukaryota > Viridiplantae > Streptophyta > Magnoliopsida > Santalales > Viscaceae > Viscum > Viscum album. The sequence continues at coordinate 592,948,313 of OY728137.1, read as the reverse complement.
GGTTTTATTCTATTAAGGGTTCTGGGATTTTGTGGGGCTGAGGGTATATGGTTATCTGGTTCTAATGGATTAGGGTTTTTTTTCACTATGAGTTTAGGGTTTTTTTTATGTGGGTTTTGTTTTTTTGGTGATGGGGGGTAGGTTTTTTTGTTTTGGAGTATTTAGGGATTTTTGGGGAATGGGGGTTTAGGGTTTTTAGTACTGAGGGTTTAGTATTTTTGGAGTTGAGGGTTTATGGTTTTTTTGTGGGGGGATTAGGGTTCTTTTAGGATGAGGTAATATGGTTTTTAGGGGACGAGGGTTAATAGTTTTTTGGGGATGAGGGTTATGTAATTTTCGGTGTGATATTTTATGGTTTTTACGGTTGATGTATTAGCATTTTAAGGCCCTGGGTTTTTAGTGTTTTTTATGTATGATGGTATAGGGAATATTTGGTGTAAACGTTTAATGGTATTGGGATACGATTTTATTATTTTGGGGTGATGAGTTTTTAAGGTTATTTGGGGCTAAGGGTTTGGGGTCTTTGGAGGATGATGGTTTAGAGATTTTTAGGGGTGTGGGTTTAGGTATTTTTTGGGTTATGGGATTAGGAATTTTTGGGGTTATGGGTTTATGGATTTTTTGGGATGTGGGTTGATGGTTTTTTAAAGCTAAGGGTTTAGTGTTTATCGGGGCTTAGTGTTGAGGCCTCTATGGGGATAAGGGTTCATGGTTTTGAAAGGATGAGGGTGTATGGTTTTTATGGGTTAAGGGTTTGGGTTTTTATTGTGGATGAGGGTTTATGGATTTTGGGGGAAGATGGAATTGCGTCTTTTTGGGGATGATGGATTAGGGTTTTTATGACTAAGGATTTCATATTATTTCGGAGCTGATGGATTATAGTTTTTGGGGGTAATAGGGTATTTATTTTTGGGAAATGGTTTTAGTTTTTTAATGGCTATGGGTCGAGAGTCTTTCCGGCCTAAATATTTTTGGTTTTCTATGGGATAATTCTTAATTGTTTTTAGTGATAGTGATATTATATTTTTTGTGTTGGAGGGTTTTGAATTTTTTTTGGAGGTGATTTCAATGTATTATTGGTGTTTAGGTTATAGTTTTTTTGGGTTTAGGGTGTATGGTTTTTTTGGTCTACGAGTATAGGGATATTTGTGGATAAGGGTTTTGGATTATTGAGGCTGATGGTTTTGGGTTTTGGGAGGATTACGGATTAGAGCTTTTTTAGACCTCCAGATTTTGGGATTTTGGGTTAGAGGGTTTAAGGTATTTTGGGGATGAGGTTTTAGGATTTTTGGGGGTTGAGGTTTTGTCATTTTTTTTGTATGAGTGTTTGGTGTTTTTTGTTGTTAGACGTTTATGGTTTTAATGGATATGGTGTAATGTTTTTTGGGGCTGAGGGTTGTAGTTTTTTTGGGGATGTGGGTTTTTGGTTTTGGGTGATTAAGTTTTTTATTCATCTATTGTAGAGGTTTTATGGTTTTTTTATTATTAGGTATTAAGATTATATTGATTTAGGGTTTTTTACGGGATAAAAATATTGGGATTGGGGGATGTGGGTTTTTAATTTTCTGTGGATAAGGGTTTTCTATTTTTAGTGTTAATTATTTAAAGTATTTGAGGATGAATGTTTTGGGTTACATGGGGATGGGTGTTTAGGATTATTTTTTGGATGTGGGTTTTGTTTTTTTGGGTGATGATTTATAGTTTTTTGGGGTTTCAGGTTTAGGTTTTTATAGGTCTGACTATTTAGGGTTTAAAGTTTTTTGGGAAATACTATTTTTGAATTTTTTAAGATGAGGGTTTAGGGATTATTTGGATGTTGTTTTAGGATTTATTTGGGATAATTATTTTTGGTTTTTGGGGCTAAGGGTTGAGGTTTTGATGGGTGAGATGTTTGAGGGTTATTTAGGGATATGGGTTTAGGAATTTTGAGGATGATGGTTGTGGGTTATTTTAGGTTGTGGTTTCATGGTTTTTTGGGGATGATTGTTACGAATTTTTTAGGGATGAAGGTTTAATGTTTTTGAATCCTAGGACTTATGGTTTTTTTGTGTATGATGATTGAGGTTTTGTTAGGGTTGAGGTATTAGGGTTTTTTGGGGTTATGTGATTATGGTTTTTGTGGTTGAGGGTTGAGGGGGTTTTTGGGATAGGGATTTATGTTTTTTGGGATTTAAGGATGAGAGTCTTTTGTTGTTGAGGGTTTAAATTTTTTATGTGTTGGTGGATTATCTTTTATGAGGATTAGCAATGAGGGATTTTGGGTATGATAGTTTTATTTTTATTTTTTTCTTATAGGTTTAGTGTTTTTTAAGGAGGATCGTTTAGGGTTTCTTTAGGGTTGAGGGATGGGGATTTTTTAGGGAGTAGGGGTGATGGTTTATTATGATGAGGTTTGAGGGTTTATTGGGGATGGCGGTTTTTAGTTTTTTGGTGTTGAGGGTTGTGGTTTTTTTGTTTGAAGGGTTGAGGGATTATATAAAAATGATAATTTCGGGCTTTTGGGGAATGACGGTTTAGGGTTTTCATGTGATGAGGTTTTAGGGTTTTTTGTGGCTAGGTGTTTAGGGTTTTTTGGGTTTGATGGTTGAGAGTATATGGCGATGAGTGTATAGGATTTTTTAGTGTTGAGGGATTAGGTTTTGTTTGGGAGATAATTATTAGGGGAATTTTTAGAATGAGGGTTTAGGTATTTTGTGGGATGACTGTTTAGTTTTTTTGGGGGATGAGGTTTTAAGATTTTGTGAGACTATGGGTTGATGGTTATTTGAACATAGGGGTTACGGTTTTGTGTATTAAGATTTAGTTGTTTTTTTGTAGATGATTTTGGGTTTTGGGGATGAGGGTTAAGGGTTATTTGGGATTCAGGGTTGAGTGTTTTTTAAATATAAGGTATCTGGGATGTTTTCTACAGATGGTTCATTGTTTTTTATGGATATGGTGTAGGGTTTTTTTAGGCTGATGGTTCAGGTTTTTTTGGTTCCAAGGGTTCATGGATTTTTTGGGGTAATCAATATGAATTTTTAAGACCAAAGATATATAGATTATTTCATATATTGGTTTATGATTATTTTTTTGCTGAGGGTTATTATGTTTTTAGCGATAAGGATTTAGGGATTTTGAGGATGAGGTTTAGGGGTATTGGGGGACTATTCATTTTTGGATTTTGGGACAGTGTGTTTGGGATGATGATTTAGTGTTTATTGAGGATGAGGCTTTATGTTTTTTTGCGATGTGGGTTTATTTTTTGTTGGATCTAGGTTCTAGAGTTATTTATGGAATGTGGTTTAGGGTTTTTTTATTTAGTTTTTTGAAATAATTGGGATAAATATTTTTGAGTTTTTTGGGATTGTGGGTTTAGGTTTTTATGGGGAAGAGGGTTTGGTGTTTTTTAGTGATGAGGGTTTACAGAATACTAGGGATGAAAATTTTGTTTTTTTGGAAGTGGGTTTTTGGGTTTTGGGGGATGAGGGTTTTGGGTTTTTCAAGGATGATGGTTTAGTTAATTTTTTTTGAGGGTTAGGCATTTTTTGGGGTTGAGTGTTCTGAATTTTTTAGGGAGGCATGTTCAAGGTCTATTAGGTAGAGGGTCTACGGTATTTTTAGGATGAGGGTTCATGGTTTTTTGTATATAAGGGTTTAGGTTTTTCCCTAAAGAGGGATCAGGGTTTTTTTGGATGATTATTCAAGGTTTTTTAGTGTAAGGGGTTTTGGGATTTTTTAGGGATGATTGTTCAGGATTTATTGGTGCTTATGGTTCCAGGATTTTTGGAGATGTGGGTTTATATTTTTTTATTGTTGAGGGATTAGGTTTCCTTAGGGTTGGTGGTTCAGAATTTTTGGACTATGGTTTAACTGTTTTGGGGTATGAGAGTGTGGGATTGTTGAAGATGATGCTTTAGGTATATTTTTACATGAGAATCAAGATTTTTTTGGGATTATAGTTTAGGGTTTTTTCTGAGTTAAGGGTATATGGTTTTTTAGATCCTATGGTATAGTTTATTTTGTGGATGAATTTTCACGGTTATTTGGGGATGAGGCTTCTATGTGTTTTTTGGATAATGGTTCAAATTTTTTTAAGGTTGGGAGATTAGGGATTTTTGTTGTCAAGAGATCAGTGTCTTTTGGGGAAGAGGGTTCATGGTTATTATCGGATAAGGCTTAAGGGATTCTTGGGAATCTGTGTTGAGGGTTTATTGGAGATGAGGGTTCTAGGTTTCCTTGGTATTACCGTTTTGGGCTCATAGGGATGATCACTCATGATTTCTTGAAATGATGGTTCAAGGATTCCTGGTGATGTGGAATTATAGTATTTTGGGGATGAGGGTTCTAGGTTATGTGGGGCTATCTATTTTCATTTTCTTAAGGATGAGGGTGTAGTGTTTCATTGGGAAGAGTGTTCAGGGTTTCATGGGGATGAGGGTAATGGGTTTCTTCTACAAGAGAAATCATGGTCTCTTGGGTATAAGATTCTAGGGTTTCATGGGGTAGGGGTTTAGTGGTTCATTTGGCCGAGGGTTTAGGTTTTATTTGGTCTAACGGTTTAGTGTTTCATTGGGATGATGGTTCTGTTTTTATTGGGTATGACTGTTCAATTATTCTTGGAGATGGGTGGACATGGTTTCTAGGGAATGAGTGTTCGAAGTTTCTTGGGGTTATGGTTTAATTTTCATAGGTCTGAAGGGTTAGGGTTTCGTGAAAATGGTTTTGGATCAATTGGGGTGAGTGAGATTAATGTTTTTTTGTGCCTTATGGTTTTGGGTTGTTGGGGAAGATAATTTATATTTTATTGTGACTATGATATTATGTATATTTAACTATATGGGTTTTGTGTTTTTTGGTACAATGTGATTATGGATATTTAGGGAAGTTAGTTTTGGAATTTTTACGACAGAGGGTTTAATGTTTTTTTTGGATGAGGGTCTAATGTTATTTGGGAGGAGGGATTAGGATCATTTGGGAATGAGTGTTTATAGATTCTGTGGATTAGGGTTTTTGGGTTATTATTCCTGACTATATAGGGTTTTTTTTGAATGAGTTTTTTTGTTTTTTTTCTCTAGAGGGTATAGAGTTTTTTTGGTCTTAGGGTATAGGATTTTTTTGGTGTTGATGGAATTTTGATTTTATTAGGGATTGGTCTGTATTGTTATTTGGGGTATAGGTGTATCCATTTTTGGGGTTGAAATTTTATGATTTTATAGTTTTTATGGTCTATGATATTTTGAGGATGAGGGTACAGTGTTATTTGGGGTTTATGGTCATTGTATTTTTGTGTGTGAGAGCCTATGGTTTATTAGTAATAATGGTGGAGGGTTTTTTGGGGCTGAGAGTCAACTACTTTTTGTGTTTAGGGACATTGGTTTTTCTAGGGAGAATAATATGGGGTTTTTTTGCGATGTGTGTATGGTGTTTTTAGGGCTCTAATTATAGTTCATTAGGGGTAAAGTTATATTTTTTTAGGGATGAGGGATGGGTGTTTTTGTGTCCGAGTGTATGGGGTTGTTTGGGGATGAGGGTAAGATGTTTTTTGTGGATCTGGACTGTGGGATTTGGGTATGAGGGTCTGAGTAGTTTTTGGGATGAGGGACTAGGGTTTTGGTGGTTATGTGTCTCGGGGTTTGGGGGGGCCATGGGTATTGGTTTTTTTGGGATGAGGGTCGTGGTGTTTTAAGGAAGAGTGTCTGGTGTTTTTTAGAGATCATGTTCTTGATTTTTTTTTGAATTATGGTATAGAGTTTTTCGGGGATGAGGGTTGATGATTTTTCAGGGATGAGGGGTTACTGTTATTATAGGAAAAGGTCTTGGGTTTTTTTAGTATTAATAATTTGTTTCGTATAATGGTGAAGGATTTTTTGAGGATGATGGTTTATTGTTTTTTTCTATGTTTTTAGGTTTTTTGGGCTATAGGATTATAGTTTTATAGGGATGGTGGTTTATGGATTGTTAGGAATGAGGTTTTGGATTTTTTATGCTATGTGTTTATGTATTTTTGGGGATGACGGTTTATTTTATTTATGATTTTGGGTTTAATGATTTTTTTCCTAAGGGATTATGATTTTTTTGGGGATGAGGGTTTAGTGTTTGTTGTGGTTAATGGTTACTATATCTGGGGATGAGGTGTTATGGTTTTTTTTTGCTGAGGGTTTATGATTATTGTGGCAAAGGGTTTATGGTTATTTGGGGTTATGGATTTTTGGGTTTTTTAGGTAAGAGGGTTTGGGGTTTGGGGGGGGCTAAGGGTTTATCATTTTTGGAGTATGAGTGTTTAAGATTTTTTTCAGTGGAGTGTTTAATTTTTTCTAGGTCTGAAAATTTAGAGTTTTTTGGGGATGAGTGTTTTTGGTTGTTTTGGGATGTGGGTTGAGGGTTTTGGGGGCTAAGGGTTTATGGTTTTTTGGGTATGAGTGTTTATCATTTATTTTGGGGCTGAGGGTTAGGGTATTTTTGAGGATAATGTTTTTCTATTTCATAGAGATATGAAAATAGGGTTTCTAGGCATGAGGGTTTAATGTTTCATTTTGGTAACTGTATAGGGATTTTTGTGGTCGAGGGTTAAAGGGATTTTTGGGATGAGGGTTTGGTATTTTGGGGGTATAATGGGTTAGGGTTTTTTAGTGAGGTGACTTTAGTGTTTTTGGGACATAGGGTTTAGGGTTTTTTGGACTGAGGTATTAGGGTGTTCATTCAGGATGAGGGATAAGGTTTTTTTAGGATTAGGGGTCATTCTTTTTTGGGCATATGTTTTAGGTTTTGGGGGGAAAAGGGTTTAGTTGTTTTGCGGTAATGGTTTCCTGTTTTTTGGGGCCTGTGGATATGAGATATTTTTGGGGTCGTGGGATATTGGTTTTTGTGATGAGGTTCTATCCTTATAGGTTTTAGGGTGTTGTAATTTTTGTGGCTAGGATTTTATGTTTTTTGGGGATTAGTGTTGACATTTTATTTTGGGTTTGGTGTTTATGGGTTTTTGGGTTGTGGGATGGGGGACATTTAGGGTTATGGGATGGTGTTTTTTAGGGATAATGGTTTTGTTTGGGGGTGATGATTTATGTTTTAATGGGAATGAGTGTTGATTCTTTTTTTGGGTTTAGGGTTTTTAATTTTTCTAGGATGAGGGTTGTAGTTTTTTGGGTAGGGGTATGTAGTTTTTTTTGAAGATTAGTGTTGGAGTATTTTAGGGTTGTGGGTTTAAGGTTTGGTAGGTATGAGGGTTTCAGTTTTTTTTGGGGATTAGTTTTTATATTTATTTTGGGATGAGGTTTTAGAGTTTTTTTTGGTGATGCGGTTTGGGGGTTTTATGGTGTTCTATATTGGTTAATTTTTTGGGATAAGGTTTAGCAATTTTTCAATCTAACTATTGAGTGATTTTTTGGTATAAATGTTTTGGGATTTCTTATGTCAGAGTGTAAGGGATTTTTGGGGAATCAGCTTTGCGTTATGGGGGATTAGGTATGGGTTTTAATGGGATGTCTATAGAGATTTATTTTGGGTAAAGGGTCGATAATTTTTTGGGGATGGGGGTTAAGGTATTTTTGAAGATGTGGGTTGATATTTTTTGTGGTTGAGGGTTGAGGGTTTTCTTGGATGAGGTTTGTGTGTTTTTGGGAGCTAAGTGTTAAAGTTTTTTTGGTGGATAGGATTTATCATCTTTTGGGGTATATGGTATATGATTTTGGGGGGATAAGGGATGATTCTTTTGGGGGTTGATGGTTGAGTGTTTTTGAGGCTGACATTTGGAGTTTCTTTGGGATGTGGTTTGATGATTTTTTTGCTAAGTGTTGAGGTTTTTTTGGTAAATGTTTCAAGGTATTTTTATATATTTTGTTTAGGATTTCATGGGGATGCGGTTTGAGGAATTTTTTGGGGTGACAGATAATGTGGTTTTTTATTAGGTTTTATGGTTTTTAGGACTTGAGATTTTATGGTTTTTGGGTCATAAAGTTTATATTTTCATGAGGAGGAGGGTTTATTGTTTTTTGGAGCATAGGGTTTAGGTTTATTTGGTGAAGAAGGATTTTTTTTAGTGATTAGGGTTTAAGGATTTTTTTGGTTGAGGGTATAGTTAATTTGGGGTGGTGTGTTTGGGATTTTTGGGTTTGAGGGATTAGTTTATTTTTACTGAGTATTAAGGTATTTTCATGGATGATGGTTTAGGTATTTTTTAGGGATGATTATTTAAGGTTTTTTGTGGATTATTGTTCAGGTTTTTCTGGTGCTTATTGTGTTGATTTTTTTTTGTGGATGTGGGTTTTGGGATTTTTGTGTCTGAGGAATTTGGGAATTTTTGGGATATGGGGTTAGGTTTTTTGGGGGTCTATGGATTAGTGATTTTGGGGGATGCAGGATTATGGTATTTAGGGATGATGATTTTGGGTTTTTTTGGAGTGAATATTTAGGGGTTTTAGGGGTGAGGGGTTATGGTTTTTTGGGCTTGAGGATTTATTTTGGGTATAAGTTTTATGTTTTTATTTGGCTATGGTTTTATGGTTTCTTGGAGATATGGTTTTAGAGTTTTTTAATGATGAGGGTTTAAGGAATTATAGGGATAATGGTGAATGGATTTTTTGGGATGAGTATTTAAGGAATTTTTAGTATGTTGGTTTGGGTATTTTCTTAAAGAGGGTTTAGGGTTGTCTAGATTTGAGGGATGAGTGTTTTTTGTGGTTGTGGGTTTTTTGTAGAGGATGGATTATGGTTTTCTGGTTTTAACATTTTAGGTTTTTTTGGGCTAAGGTTATAGGGTTTTCTAGGTCTAAGAGAATAGGGTTTTTAGGCTATGTGTATAGGGTTTTTTGGGGATTGGGGTTTTTTTTCACTGATGAGGGATTTTTGTTTTTTGGGGTTGCGGTTTTAGGTATATTTTGGCAATGGGTGATTAGGGTTTTTGAGTTCTGAGGGTTATTAATTTTTGGGGATGTGGGTTTAGGTTTTATTGACGGTCAGGGTTTACTGTATATTGAGGATGAGGATCTATAGATCTTGGTGGCTAGGGATGTGGGTTATTCACATTTGGTTATGATTCATTAAGGATTTTAGGGGTCATGGTTTAGTGGTTTATGATGATTGGGGTTCCGAGGTTTTTTTTGTCTAAGTGTTTAGAAATTTTGGGATACAATAGTTTAGGGTGTTTTGAGGATAATAGTTTAGTGTTTTTTGGGTGTTGATGAATTAATGTTATTTAGAGAAGAGGGTTTTGGGTATTTTGGGGATATGGGTTTAGGGATTTTTAGTACTTAGGGATTAGGAATCATAGGGGAAGTGGGTTTAGGGATTTTGTGGCCAAGGGATTAGGTATTTTTCTTTATGTTGGTTGAGGGTTTTTGAAGCTCATGGTTTAGTTTCTCTAAAGTTTTAGGGTTGATGAATTTTTTGATTTGAGTGTTGATGGTTTTGTAGGGATTCATGGTTTTGTTTATTTGGTTGAGGATTTGGGTATTTTGGGGATAAGTGTTTTTTGTTTTAGTGAAAAATGGATTTGGGTTTTTTGGGAATGAGGGTCAGTGGTTTTTTAAGGCCGATGATTTTGTCGTATTTTGGAGCTGATGGATTAGGGTTTGAGGGTGTTAAGGGTTTAGGGTTTTTGTGGGATAAGGTTATAGTTTTTTTTATAAGGGTTGAGTGATTTTTGAGAATAGGGGTTTCTAGTTTTCTATGGGCTAAGGGTTTATGGTTTTTGAGGATTGAGGGTTTATGTTTTTTGGGGTCTGAGGATTTACGATTTTTTGGTGGGGATTTCAATGTTTTTTTTACGGTTTTTTGGTTTTTTGGGTTTATGGTTTAGTGTTTTTTGGGTCTGAGGGTCAATCAAATTTTGTGGATAAGGTTAATGATTATTTGTGCTGGGGATTTAGGGTTTTGTGGGGATGTGGGATTATGGTTTTTTCACTCTTTGGGTTTTGGGTTTTTTTGGACTGTGGGTTTTAGGATTTTTGGGGATGAGGAATTAGAGTTTTTGGGATTGAGGTATTATTGTTTTTTTTTTGGATGAGTGTTTAAGGTTTTTTTGGGTTATGGGTTTAGGGTTTTTTGGGATGAGGGTTTAAGGTTATTTGGGAATGAGGTCTAGGGTTTTTTGATGTGGGTATAGGTATTTTAGTGAGGAATGATTAGGGTTTTGGGGGGATAAGGGTTTATTGTGTTTTGGTTATATGGTTTTAGGATTTTATGGGTTTTTATGGATAATTATTTTTTTCGGTTTGAGGATTTATGTTTTTTTTTGAGATTTTGGATTAGGTGTTTTGGGGGATGATGGTTTTGGGTCTAGGGTTATTTGGGACATAATATATTGTGTTTTTTGGATAATAGGGTTTAAGGTTTTTTTGGGATGATGTTTGGGTATTTTTTAGGGATAGGGGTTTATGGTTTTTTGAAATGAGGGATTATGGTTTTTTAGGGTCATGTGTTTTGTTTTTTTGTGGATTAGGGTTGTTGGTTTTTTTGAGATGAGGGTTCGTGTTTGTTTGGGGTGGATGGTTTAGAGTTTTTTGGGGATGGGGGTTTAGTGATTCTATGTCTAAGGATTTACGGATTTTTCTATATGATGGTATAGGGTTATTTAGGTATTCATTGCAGATGATGGTTTATGATTTTTTATGGCTAGGGAATGAGGTTTCTTTTAGGATGGATGGTATAGGGTTTTCATGGTTTAAGTTTTTGTGAATATTGTGGTTGAAAGTTTATGTTTCTTCAGGGCTGAGGGTTTATATTTTTGGGGCTATAGGGATGAGTCTTTTTAATGGATGATAGTTTTCACTATTTAGTGGAAATGAGTTTAGGGTTTGTTAGGATGCGGGTTTCGTTTCAATAGGGCAGAGGGTTGGGAATTTTCATGGGATGATGGTTTACGGTTTTGGGGCATAGGGTTGATAGTTTTTTGAGGATGAGGGTTGGGTTTTTTTGGAACTTTTTTTTGTGGTTTTTTTTCAAGTGTTGAGGGTATTTTTAGAAATCATAGCTTCAAGATTTTTTGGGGCTCATGGTTTAGGGTTTTCAAGGGCTTGGGGTTTATAATTTTTGGGCTCTTTTTTTCTATTTTGGGGGGATGACAGTTTAGAGTATATGGGGTTGTGGGTTTTGTATTTTTTGGGTCTAGGGGTTAAGGTTTTTTTGTGGCTAACGTTTTAGGGAATTTTAAGGATGAGGGTTTAGGTTTTTTTGGGGATGAGTGTATAGTTTGGGGGGATGGGGGTTTATGATTTTTTATGAATGAAGGTATTGGTTTTTTGGGGGATGAGGGTTTAGGGTCTTTGTGGTTTAGGCTGTTTTGGTTTCTTTGGGAGACGATTTAGGTTTTTTTGGGTGAGGGTTGAAATTTTTTTGGGATTAATCGTTGTGTTTTTTTAGATATAAGGGTTCATTGATTTTTTTTATGTTTGTTTGTCATTTTCTAGGGCTGAGGGATTAGGGTTTTTTAGGTCTGATGGTTTAGTGTTTTTTTGTTGAGGTTTCATAGATTTTTTTGGTGTAATGAATATATTTTTTTAGATTTGAGGGTTATATATTATTTCAGGACATGGGTTCGTGGTATATTAGGAATGAGGGTTTGTATTTTGGTGAGGATGAGAATTTAGGATTTTTTAGGACATGGTATTATTGTCTGGGGACTGTTATTTTATGTTTTTTTGTAGTAGTGTGTTAAATATTTTTATGGCATATGATTTTGTGTTTATTAGGGATGGGGATTTAGTGGTTTCATGGAATGCTGGATTACTGTTATTGGGGACTGGGGGTTTATGGTTTTTTAGGTGTGTGGGTTTAATATTTTTGGAGATTTGGTTTTATTTTTTAATGGGGATGAAGGTTTTGGTTTATTCGAGACTACGAGTTTAGATTTTTTTGCAAAGAGGGTTTAGTGTTTCTTTGTGGATGACTGTTTATGTTTTACTAAGGAAGAGAATATAGGTTTTTAAGAAGAGGAAATTGGGTTTTTGCGGGATGAGGGTATAGGGTTTATTAAGGATGATGTTTTACTATTTGTTTGGGATAACGTTGGAGGGTTTATTAGGGCTGAGGGTTCTAGGTTTTTTAGGGAGGAAGGATCATAGTTTTTTGGCTAAGGGTCTAGTATATTTTATGGATGAAGGTTTAGGGTTTTGGGATGAGGGTTTTGGTTTTTGGTTTTTTTCAGTTGAGTGCACTGGGTTTTTGTGTCTAAAGATTCATGGTTTTCTTGTGGTTGGGGGATTTGGTTTTATGAGTTTTGAAGGTTTAATATTTTTGGTGCAAATTGTTCATGGTTTTTTTTGGTGCTGTGGGTTTAGAAATTTTTTTATTGCTGAGGTATTATAATATTTGGGGATGAGGTTTTGGTTTTTTGGGTATATAGTTTCATGGGTTTTTTAGGGATTAAATATCATGGTTTTTGTGTATTTTGGTTTGGGGATCTCTAGGGATGAGGATTGTGGTTATTTGTGGATGAGAGTTTTAGAATTCTATGGGTTGAGGGAACTTTTTATTGGGCTGAAGGATTATTTTTTTGTAATGAGAGTTCGAGGTTATTTGGGGTTGAGTTTTCTAGTTTTTTTGGAATGTGTGTAAATGTTTTTTAGGGGTGATGGGTCAAGGATTGTTATGGTTGAGGGATTAGTGTTTTTTAGAATGGATGGTTTAGAGTTATTTGGGGAAGAGGGTTACAGGTTTTATGGGGATGAAGTTTGAGGGTTTCTTGGGGGATGATGGGTATTGGTATCTTGGGGATGAGGGTTTAGTGCTTTGTGGGGAGGAATTTTTTGGTTTTCATGGGATGAGGGTTTAAGGGTTCTTGGGGATGAGGCTTTATGGTTTCATAGGGTTGGCGGTTCTGGTTTCATAGGGATGTCATTTTTTTCATATGGATGACTTTTTAGTGTTTATTTTCAGATATTTTTTATGGTTTAATGTTGATGAGGGTTCTGGGTTTCTTCTAAATAAGCAATCAATTTATCTTGTGTCTATGATTCAAGGATTTCTTAGTGTTGGGGTTCAGTGTATCTTCCAAATGAGGTTTTAGGGTTTATTTAAGAAGAGGGTCAAGGGTATTTTGGGGATGAGGGATTAGTTGTTATTTGGGATGTGGGTTCGTTGTTTCTTGGAGAATATGGTTCAATGTTTCTTCAAAATATGGGTTCAATATTTTTGGGGGATGATGGTTCTAGTATCCTTGTGGATAGGGGTTGATGGTTTCTTGGGGGTGTGGGTTCTAGGTTTCACAAGCTTGAGGGTTCATGGTTTCTTGGAAGTAAGTGTTCATGGGTTCTTCTGGTTGATGGATCAGGAATCAAGGATTCATGGGACTGAGGGTTTACGTTTTTTTCGGGAAAAGGTTTAGTGGTTTCTAGGGTCTCAAGGTTCAATCTTTCTTGGTATTGAAGGATCATGATTTCATGTGGCGAAGGTATCAATGTTTCTTGGGAAATATTATTCATGGTTTTTTGGGACTGAGGGTTCTGGGTTTCTTGGGGTTGAGTGTTTATGGTGTTTTAGTGATGGGAAATTAAGAAGAATGCATGTGGATTGGTGATCCGCAATATTCTGGTCTAATGAAAGCATATCAATTAAAATTTTAGTCATTGGTTGACTGATTGATGGAGTAATTAAAGCACATATAGAAAGTAATTTGATGTTATTGTGGTATCAAAAGATCATTGGTCTCATTTTTTAAGACCAAAATATTATATTCTTTATTGTAACCATCAATAATTAATATTTATCAATTGTAAACACATGTTGAGTAAGAGGCACGCGACGTAGGAGGAATACATGAAAAAATTCTAATTTGTGTATACTAAAAAATGGAGAAATATAACCTAGTGAAACATTCATGATCTCAAAGGTATGATTTATATTCCATTCTAGATTCTATAATTATACTACAGAAACATTTGAAAGAGTATTATCATAATGATATGGATTTTACTGTGATTTTAATCCAATGTCACGATGAATTTTTGGGGTATTGTTCTGTGCATGAAGGGTTTATCATCTAGAGAAATAAGTCGTGAGTTACAATGGGTAATTACAAGTACATGATCATATGGGAAACTCATGAAGGAGAACATGTTGGACTTTTTTGTATCCAAAAAACCATAGAGACCCTGATGTATAATCTCTACTATATAATATGAAATAAGATTTACAATCAATTATTTCATGTTGTGGGACATGTCAAATAGAAATGATTCATTTCAAGCCTAGTTTATACACACCATTAACTATATTGGACCATCAATGAGATAATACCATTATGGGATTCATTAGGAAATTTACTAAAGACATAGTGAGAATTTGTTTTTCAAATATATTTCTCACCATCATGGAAGTCTTCACATCATTGGTTCATAGGGAGAAACTAATTTATTTATCCATTTTTGGAGGCAATTATAGAGAAAATTTGGTACGAATATTGTTTACATCACTTCAAATCACCCATAAACCAATGAAATAATGGATGTTACCCATCATCATTTGGTAACTACTTTGATAACATTGGTGAACAATAATATGAGAGATTTGGATTTATAAATTGGATAAACTATATTGCAAAAACTAGATCACCAAGTCCAGTTATTCTACATTATCCATTTAAAGAGGTTTTTGGAATCAATTCAATCACACTTATATAATTTTATTTCATACCTATATATATTTAGGTAAATATTGATGCAGCGAATAAATAAAAGTATATGATGAAGAATCAAGAATTTATTCAATCTCAAATAGATAAGTATAATGAGTCATATAAGAGGTGACTTGACTAGAATTAGAATATGGCCATTATTTATTCAAGAGAATAAAATGTGGATTAAACATTGATAGTGGATATTTTTATCTAATAGTAATATAATGATGAAATAATGAGATGAAGTTTTATTCATGGTATGCGAATGAGCTGGAAACAATTCCTACAATATTGGTTTACTCAATGTTTCATGTGTTGTTTATTCAATGATCATCATTGTGGATTTCTCACCACACATTGAAGAAGACGATGACATGGATTTTAAGTAAAATATTCTTTTACCTATAAGGAATGAAATTTACATGATTTAACCCATGTAGAATACATTTGGTCTTGATAATAATTCTAATCGCAATTGCTGTTTGAAATAGACCACCCCGCACTTTGGGTCATCCAACATAATGGAGGTCCACAACACATTAATTTGTTTCAAAATTGAAATTGTCAAATGTAATAGGAAATAAAATTATATAATTACCTTAAAATGATATATAAAATTGAAAAAATCATCATTAAGAAGAAATATCCCTACCATAGATAGTGCGTTATTTAATTTCCACGGGGAGGCAATTTTAGTTCCTTTATGGGACCTTTTAGTGACGCCATTCCATGATGTTAGATTTGAGTCACTACACTCACTTAATTTTATCATTATAATTTATTTTTGTTCCATTTTAATGGTTACTATTGAATCATTTGAATTTTGAATATTTATTTCCTACTTTATTTGGTTATCCTCTTCCATTTTTTAAAATTTTCAGTGTATTTCCAATACTAGTAACATAGTATTTAACATTTGTGAAACCCTATCGGAATATTATTATCTTAATACATGGATATTTTACTATATTTCATCATTTTAACATAACATTCTTGCATCATGCATCCAATAAATCATTATAGGGTCTAGGGTTTTTTGATCCTCATGGTCTAGTGTATTTTGATGATTATGATTTATGTTTTTTAAGGTGGAGAGTTAACTATTTTTTATGACGGTGGATTTATGATTTATTAGGTTCTAGGGTTAAGTTATTTTTTCTGATTAGTGGGGTTTTTAGGAAAATGGGTTTATGGTTTTTTTAAGATGAGGGTGTAGGTTTTTTGTGGATGAGGGTATAGGTTTATCTTGGGACTGAGGGTTTAGGTTTTTTTTATGTTGAGAGATAATCAATTTTTGAGGCTAATGGTTTAGGGTTTTTTAGGGATCTGTTTTTATGTATCTTTGGTGCCTAGGGCTTATGTTTTTAAAGTTATGAGTGTTTGTGTTTTTTTGGGGACTAAGAGTTTTATATTTTTAGGCTATGTGTTTTGTTTTTTTACGTTTTGAGATTTTAGGGTGTTTTGTTGTGAAGGGTTTTTTGGTTTTGTTGTTGATGGTTTAGGAATTTTTGGGGATAGTGTTTCATGTTTTTTATTATGGGTTTATAGATTTTGAGAATACAGTTTTCGTGACTAGGTATTAGATTTTTTGAATGGTGATGGATTTGGGGTTTTTGGTTCTAAGGGTTTATTGGTTTTCATGAATGAAATTGTGTAGTTTTTTTGTGGACCAGTGTTTATGGTTTATTAAGGATATGTGTTTAGTGGTTTTTTTGGATGAAGGTTTGTGGATTTTTGGGATGATGGTTTTGGGTTTTCTAGTACTTTGGTTGAAGGATATTTTGGGGGTGAGTTATAATGGTTATTTATCACATAGGGATTAGGGTGATTTGGGGATAAGGGTTTAGGGTTTTTTGGTGGAGGGGCATAGGGTTTTATAGGTTCGAGGGTTGAGAATTTTGGGTTTATGGGTTTATGGTTTTCTAAGGTTATCTGTTTAGTGGTTTTTTTGGTGATTTCACTTTAGGAAATTTAGGGGTATATGATATAAGGGTTTTTTGACTAAGGGATTTTGAATTTTGGGTGTGAGGGTTAAGGGTTTTTTATGAATGAGTGTTTAGGGATATTTTGGTTGAGGGTCTATGGTTTTTGGTGTTGAATGTTTAGTATTTTTGTGGGATGAAGGTTATGGGATTTTTTTTGTGGGATTTTGGGTTTTTTTGGGGCTTATTTTAGAATTTTTCTGGCTGAGGGGTTGGGTCTTATTAGGAATATTGGTCTTTGGATTTTAGGTAAGAGGGTTTATGGATAATTTTTGGATGAAACATAGTTTTATTTTTAGGGAAATTATTATAGGTATTTTCATCCTAAGGGAATAGTGTTTTGGTTCTGAGGGTTTCGGTATTTTAGTAGTGAGGGTTTAGAGTTTTTTAGGCCTGGTGGTTTTGGGTTATTAGGTATGATTTTCTAGTTTTGTGTTGGGGAGGGGGGTTTAAGGGCTTTTGGTATAAGGGTATAGGTGTGTTGGTGGAATGAGAGATTTTTAGAGGATGAGAGCTTAGTTTTGTTCATTTTTGGGGCTTATTTTTTTCAATGAGAGGTTAGGATTTTATAGGGATGAAGGTTTATGGTTTTTGGGGAAGACTGATTATGTTTTTTAGAGGTATATGTCTTTATCAGGGCTGTGGGTTTAGGAATTTATTGGGCTGAGGGTTTAGTGTTCTTTTGGATAATAGTTTATGGATTCATGGGGATGTGGGTTTACTGGATTTTGGGGAATAGAGTTCATTGTTATGGGGTTTCATTTATCACTATTTTGGGATGTGGTTTAAGGATTTTTGGGGATAAGAGATTGGGAGGTTTAGAGGATTACTGATTATGGTTCTTTTCAGGATGATGGTTTAGGGTTTGATGTGGATGAGGGTTTATGGTTGTTGTAAATGAGAGATCATTGGTTCTTTGGGTTCAAGGTTTTGGTTTTCTAGTGGTTTATAGTTTATGGTTTTTGGGAATGAGTCTTTAGTTAATATTTGGGATGATGTTTTAGGGGTTTTTGGAATTGATTATTTAGGGTTTCTATGGATAAGGGTTTTGTGATTTGGGGGTTAATGGTTTGGGTAATTTTTATGGAGTGGGTTTTAGGTTTTTTAGAATGAGGATTTTGGGTTTTTTGTGGTGGTTTTAGGTTATGATGGTTTAATGTTTTTTGGTGCTGAGTTTTTCTAGTTTTTTGGATATATGGTTTTCTAGGATAGAAGTGGATTTTTGGGATGAGGGTATTGGGTTGCTTAGGATGAGGCCTTACAGTGTTTTAGGGCTTAGGATTTTGTGTTTCTTTTTGGGATCTGGGTTTAGGAGAATTTTTTTATAAGAATATAGGTTTATTTTGTGATGATGGTTTCGAAATTTTAGGGTTGAGGGTATAGGATATTTCTATTTTGTGGTTTTATAGGATTTTTATGGTGATTATTTTGTGGTTTTTGTGGTAGAGGGTTTTGGTTTTATTGGGTGATGAGGGTTTTCTGGTTTTTAGGGAAGATAGATTTTGTGTTTTAGTTTTTAAGGGATTATGGGTTCAGGGTATGAGGGTTTATGGTTTTTGGGATGAGGGTTTAGGTTATTTTGTGGTTTATAGTTTGGGTATTTTGGGGGGATGAGGGATTAGGTTTATTTGGTTGAGGCTTATCTGGGTATTACAGGGATGGGGTTTTTATGGTGTTGAGTTTAGTGGTTTTTTTTGGTTTGGGTATAGGGGTTCTAGGGATAAGGTTGTAGGGTGTTTTGGGCCTATGGTTTTAGGATATTTTTTGGGTCTGAGGGTTTATGGGTTTATTTGGATGAGGGTTTATGGTATTTTGGGGATCATGGATCATGTTTTTTAGAGGATGGGGGTATAGGGTTTTTTGAGGATAATAGTTTAGGTTATTATGAAGATGAGGGTTTATAGGGTTTTATTTTTGAGGGTTTAGTGTTTTTTATTTTTTTATGTTTTATGGATTAGTGGAATGATCATTTCCAGTTTTTTGGGGTAGAGGGTTTATTTTATTTAGGGTTGAGGGATTCAGATTTTTTGGGGCTGAGGGTTTAGAGGTTCTTGGTTTTAAGGTTTATGAATTTTATACGATGATGTATTAGGGATTATTTTGAACATAGGTTTCGAAATTATTTGGGGAAGAGGGCTTAGGGTTTTTTGGGACTGAGGGATTTAGTGATTCTTCAAATGAGGTCATATGGGTTTTTAGTGTGATGGGTTTAGGGGTTCGGGTGGATAAAGTTTTAGGGGAATTTTATGAGGGATGAGGGTTTTAGTGAATGGTTGTTTATGGGTTTTGGGATTTTAGTGTTTAGGGTATTTTTTGGATGATCATTTTAGGTTTTTTGTGGTTGTGGGGTTAAGTGTTTCAGGGATGAGGGGTTGGGGGTTTTGGGGATGATGTTTTTGGGGGTTTTGTGAATTAGGGTTTTAGTTTTTTGGGGATGACATTTTATTTATTTATTGGGATATGGGTTTAGGCTTTTTCGGGGATAATGATTTTGTGGTCATGTGGGATAATGATTTGAGGTATTTTAGGGCTCTGGGTTTAGAGGTTTTGGGGAAGAGGGTTGGGGGTTTTTAATGGCTAAGAGTTTATGATTTTTTGGAGATGAGGTTTTTGGGTTTTTTGGGGTTGAGGGATTATTGTTTTTTTTGGGTAGAGGGTTAGTGTTTTTGGGGGATGAGGATTTAAGCATATTTGGGAAGAATTTTTTTGTTTTTTCTAGAAATTAGGGTTTATGGTTTTTTAGGCATAAGGTTTATTGTTTTTTTTGATGATGGTATTGTGATTTTGGGATGTGGTTTTAATTTATTTTATGACTGAGGGTTGAGAGTTTTGTTGGTATTATGGTTTGGGGATTTTTGGGGATGAGTGTTTAGGGATTTTTGGGGCCAATGTATTGCATTTTTTTTGTGTCGGAGGGTTTAGGGTATTTGAGGGCTGATGGTTTAGGGTTATTCTCCCTATGTTTTTGTGGTTTTGTCCACTAAGGATTTAGAGGTATTTGGGAATAGGGTTTCAGTGGTTTGTGGAATAAGGGATAAGGGTTTTTTGAGACTGATTGTTTTTTGGTTTTATGGTCATTTGTTTAGGATGTTTTGGGGATGATAGTCTGGGGATTTTATTTGATCAGGGATTAGGGTGTTTAGTGGCAGATGGTTTGGTGTTTTTTGGGGGGAAGATGGTTTAGGTGTTTTGGGGGTTGTGGTCTAGGGTTTCAGGGGATGGGGTTTTTGGGGATTTAGGTTTAGGTTTTTTTTTGGGATAGTGATTTTGGGTATTTTGGGGATGATAGTTTAATGTTGTGGTGGATGTGGGTTTTGGGGATTTAGGGATTTAGATTTATGGTTTATGGTGGATTATATTTTAGGGTATTTGGGTTATATGGATTACAGTTTTTTGGTATTAAGACGGAATATTTTTATGTGGGTGTTGTTTTAATGTGTTTTGGGGATTAGATTCAGGGTTTTCTATGGATGAGTGATTATGGATTTTGGGGATGAGGCTTTATGTTTTTTTGGGTGAGTAATTAGGGTTTTTTTGGCCCAGTTGTATATGGGTATTTGTGGAATAGGGTTAATATATTTTTAGAGCTTATGGATTATGGTATTTTCTGGTGGGATGTTTATGATTTTTTGGGGCTCTGTGTTTTGTGGAATTTGTAGATTTGATTCTGGGGTTTTTTTATTTCTTAGAGACTAGGGTTTTTTTGAGATAAGTGTTTTTGGGATGTTTTTGTTTAGGTTCTTTTATGTTATGGTCAGGAGGTTTTATATGATTTTTAGGATATGGGTTTAGGGTTTTTTTGAATAGAGGTTTTATGATTTTTTAGGGATGAGGTTATATTTTATTTGGGATGAGGTTTTAGTGTGTTTTGGGGATGATGATATATAGTTATTGTGGGAATATGATATAAGATTATTTTTTTATTTGATAAATTTACATCTGTTTGAATGAATTTTAATGTTTTAGGGAAGAGGGTTTACATTTGTGTGGGTATTTATTTTTTGTTTTTTTGGAATTATTGGTTTGGATTTTTATGAGATAATTGATTCTGTATTTTTAGAACTGATGGTTTAGGTTTTTTTGTTTTTGTGTGATTTTGTTTTTATGGGGGTGGTTTTAGTCTTTCAAGGGATGATATTTTAGGTTTTTTTGGGATGAGATTGATTATTTTTGGGACTGAGGGTTTTTGGTTTTCATCAGGATGAGGATTTACAGTTTTTTCAGTTTGAGGGTATATTTTTTTTGGGGATGCCGGTTTAGGGTCTTTTGGTAAGTCTAGACTTGTTTTTTCGGGGGATATGGGTTTAGGGGTTTTTGGGGATAAAATTTTCAAGGTTTTGGGGTCTAGGATTTAGGGTTTATTAGATGAGGTTTTAAGGGGGTTTGGCGTGGAGGGTTTAGGGTATTTTTGGGGATAGAGTCTAATATTTTTGAGGGATGAATAATTAATTGTATTGGAGGATAAGGATTTAGGTTTTTTTGAATGAATGTTTATTGTTTTTATGGTTTAGTCTTTAGGATTTTATTGGTGTGGGTTTATGGTTTTTACAATAAGTTTTAAGGTATTTTTGGATGAGTGTGTAAGATTTTTGGGGCTATGGGTTTAGGTATTTTGGGTCTAAGGGTTTAGTATTATTAGGATAGTATGTGTTGGGTCTTTTGGAGCTTATAGTTCAGGTTCTCTAGGGTGTAAGGGTTGTTTTTTCTGGGCCAAGGCTTTAGGGTCTTTGGGGTGAATGTTTGTCTATTTTTTGGGATGTGGGTTTTATTGTTTTTAGGGAAGAGGGATTGGGGTATTTTTTGAGATGAGGTTTTAGAATTTTTTGTGTCCAATGGTTTTTTTGGGATGAATATTTTTTTATTTTTTAGGAATGTGGTTTTAAATTTTTTGGGATAAGGGTTTAAGGTTCTTTCAGCTAATGTTAGTCAGATTTTTGGGGAGAGGGTAATGTGGTATTTAGAATTGTGGGTTTAGGTGTTTGGGGGATGAGGGTTTTGGGTTTAGGGGGATGTGGTATTTTAGGTTTTTGGATATGAGGGATTATGGTTTTGGGGTTTTAGGGTTTTCTGTTATTTGGGACTGAGGGATTATGGGTTTAGGGGGATGAAGGTTTAGGATTTTAGGGTGCTGAAAGTTTAGGGGTTTTTATGGGTGAGGGTTTAGGGTATTTTTTGGATTAGAGTTTTTTTTTGGGATTTGGGTTTATGATTTTTTTGGAATGGGTTTTATGGTATTTTGGGTTAAGGGTATTTTGTTTTTAGGGATGAGGGTTTAGTATTTTTCATGACAATTGGTTTAGGTTTTTTTAGGGATTATTTTTGGTAGTTTTTTCAGGATGAGTTTTTATGATTTTTTTAGGATGGTGGTTTTGGTTTTTTATAAATGACAGTTTTTGGTGTTTTGGAGAAATTATATAATGGTTATTTAGGGTTTATTTTTTAGGGATTAAGGTCCCATATTCTAGGGGTTTTGGGTACTGAGGTTTTAATGTTTTGGGGGTATAAAGGTTTATGGTTTTCTGAGATGAGGATTTATGGATTTTTTGGGTTGTTGGTTTAGGGTTTTTTTGTGATGAGGTCTTATGTTTTTTATGGATGTGGGTTTATCATTATTTCTTGATGAGGGTTTTGGGATTTTCAGGACAAATGGATTTTTATTTTTCAAGGATAGTTTTTTCAAGGTTTTTTTTGTGTTTAGTGTTTTGAGTTTTTTGTGGCTGATAGATTTTGGTTGTTTAGGGATTCAGTTTTATAGTTTTATTGGGATGAGTTTTTTGGATTTTTTAGGCTGAGGGTTTATAGTTTTTGGGGAATGAGTGATTATGTTTATTTGGTACTAAAAGTTCAGGGATTTTGTGTGATGAGTGTTTTTTGTTTTTTGGGGTTAAGGGTTTAGGTTTTCCTAGGGTGTGGGTTTTAGGTTATTAGTGATAAGGTGTTAGGGTTTTTTGGGTTTGGATTTTAGGTATTTTGGGGATGAGATTTTATATAAATTGGGAGATGAGAGTTTAATTTTTTTTTGGTGTTGATGGATTAGAGTTTTTTGGGACTGGGGGTTATGGGTAATGCATCTAAGGGTTTAGTATTATTTGGGGATGATAGTTTAGGGTTTTTTGGGCGGTTAAATTAAAGTTTTTTGGCTGTTTTGGGTCTAGTTTTTTTTGGAGGTATTGGTTTTGAGTTTTTTGTGATGAGGATTTAGGGTTTTCTTGGGTGAGGTTTTAGGATATTGGGGACAAGGGTTTAGTTTTTTTGGGGATTTAGGTTTAGGATTTCTATTATGTGTTTAGGGTTTTATTGGTATGATGCTTTAGGGTTTAGGGTTTTTTAGGACCAAGGGATATATGGATCATAAAAATCCCAAAAATTATACTTATATTTATGAAATGAATTTGAAGCTTATATGTTATTCGAATTCTATCTTCCCATATTTTTTGACATCCAACATAACAGTGATCCACAAAACACTTATATGAAACCAAAAATTACATTTCCACTGGGAAAAGGATATAAATAAGTATAATCACATTAAAAATGATATAGGACATAGAGAAAACTTCATTAATAATTATTCTCAATATTTTAGTTAGTTGTGTAGTTAATTATCATGGTGAAGTGGATTTTATATATTTTATTAAACAATTTTGTTTCCACATGATGTGTAGTTCGATTTGGTTCATTACAATAACTATATTTTATTTTATTAATGTATTTTCACTCAACTGTGATGGTTACACTTGAATCAATTATATTTTGAAGCATACTATGAAATGATCATTGTTTTACCTCTTCATATATCTTGAAATTTATAGTGGATCTCTATTACAAGTGACATCAAATGTATTCATGGATAAACATTTGATGTTGGTGTTTCCTTTAATCCTTTGACATTCAACATGATTTCATTGTTTTATTTTCCCTTACACTTTTCATTATTCTGGTGATGAATTATTATGGTATCAGATCTATGGTTTATATGAGTATGTTTCAATCACATTCATCTAAATTATCTTGTGAAAAAATACTTTTCCACCATCTCTCAAAAAATGCAGAACGACTGCTCCTTATGTTCCATGGGAAATAGCCAACTGGTAGCTAAATTTTTTAGTTACATATATTAGTGAGAAACATGATCAACTTTTGAGAGTGTGATGACATGATTCCATTCCGCCTTAATGGTATCCCCAATGTCTATCTCCAAATAATATGTGCAATCCAAAACATTTAATAAAGAACAAAAAAATGGTGATCATTACAATTGTTCAGAGGTGGATATGAAAATAATAATATGAAATGAATATTTTTAAATAGTATTGAAGAAGGAAATTCTATATTTTGAAGGGTTTTTGAAGCCAATTCATTTTCAAGATTGGAAGTGTGAAATATAATGAGTCCTAGAATTAATGAACTGTTATGATGAGTAGTTGTGAAGTGAAGATTATATGAAAATTAATGATATTGAATCTCATTAGTGGGGATATCTGATGAAATATATGGAATGTTATGGGAGTGAAAAAACAACATCATTATAGAAGTTGAATTTTTTTTTGAGATGATTATTTGTACCTGAGAATTATATGAATTAGCTTTTTTCATAAATGAATTTATTTATAAAATGATACAAATATATTGAAGAGTACATTGGAGAGTTTAATATTTCATTGATGTGGAGTGATGTTCAAAAATAAAACTAAAAAATTGGCTGCAATTTTTTGGGTGGTCTAAATGAAAAAATTGCACATTTAGTGAAGTTACGACCATTCTGTTATCATGATGATGTTTTTAAGATTTAAATTAGGGTGGAAAATGAAAAATAATACATAAAATTAACCAGAACTCTTGAAAAATAATAATGGTAAATATTTTTATAAATTATATTCCTCTAATAAATTTATTTTCAGTTTCATGTAATTTAGAAAGAATAAGACGATGAAAAAATTGAATGGCATAGATCTATAACCAAAAAAAATCAAACTCTTTTGAACATGGGAATCCAAAGTGATTAAAATATAATGTCTATGGTCATTCCTTAAAATATTTATGTAATTTTCAATGTATTACAATAAAGGACACCTAAGAGATTGAAATTAAAATTTTATACGATAAACAAGGTGAAAAATCAATAAATTATGATCAAGTTGTGGAACAATCTGATATGGGTTTCATTCATGTGAAATGAAGAGTTTTAGAAGCTCAAATATTCCATCACAATGAAGAGTGAAAAAACATGTTCCAAACTCATTACACCCTAAATGAGTATTCATGTTGATTATTGGTAGTGGGGGTTGTACAACTGTTTCTTCAACAATAGTAGAGGAAAATGATTTTTTTAACATAGAGTTATCCATAGTAACAAAAATAGAAATGGTTGATTAATGGTAGCACAATACATTACAAAAATCCGGTTTTCATTTAATTTTTCATTGGTAATATCTATTTTGATGTGGTATTGTGCAATATAATTCATATGTATTCTTATCACTTATTTTTGGTATGAAATTTTTTGTTTGTTAGGTATTTCAATTATGATGGTTGGAATAACATATATTCATTCCTATGTAGGGAAAATATTATTACACTTGCTTCTTTGAATACATCCAAGATAAATAATGTAATTTTTTCTAGATGTTCTTATTGGTATCCTCTTTTTCAATAAATATCATGTATAGAAATAAATCTATTAATAAAATTATAATATTTCATTATTGATGATTGGGAATACATTTCATGAGAATAATAGTAGTCACAATCTTTTAGATTATTATTTTATTGAGGAACATCAATTTGATTTTCTGAAATATTTTTTATGTGGATTACATCCATTTTGAGGCATCAAACACTAGATTGATCTTGTACCCAGTGCACAATTCACTAATAAACTAGTATATCGGTTTAATATATTGGAATTAATGTAAGTTCCAAATGAAATTGGTGAATAGAAGGATCATGCATTTATTATTCCATGCATGAGCCCATGTTTTGTTCAAAAATTATAATTGTTAATGAAATATTGTACATATCAAATGTGTTTTTATAGAAGATATATCAACAATATTTCCATCATGTAAAATAATCCCATTATAGGACTTGATAATATGATCGATTAATTAAATGCTCATCAATATTATTGAAGATTTTTCTTCATCGTGGATTCCACTAGATTCAAATCATAGAATACAATTTGTAGAAATAAAAATTTAAAACCAAATGTTGATTGTTTTTTTTGGATAGTTATTCCATTAATCATCTCCAAATCTCTTATTACATTCCTGAAACTAATTAATTATGTTCTGAAATAATTTATTGTTAAACAAATTGTTCATTATCTTAATGATATTTCCATTTGTAGAAATGCTGTGGTGATCTATGTGGATCACCTTTGATATGTATTTATAATTTACTAGAAAAAAACTATATGGAGTGATGTAAATGTGTATGATTTTACAATGCAAGTAGTGTTTTGGGATCTGTGATATCTAAAGAAGGTGTCATGGGGGACCAATCCATGTTGGATGAAATCAATTAATGGACACCACCAATTTCCATCACTGAATCTAGTAGATTTCATGGTAAATAATATTCTTATAATCTATTTGTTTCAAATTTTAGCACTACTATAGCATCCATAATTGAATTCATGAAAAATGGGATGTTTGCGTGGTCAAAAAAACAAATGATTAATTTTAAATCATTATTAAATGGTTATGTGAAGCACTATTATTGGAATTATCAAATTCTAATTATGACTTTGATGTATATTTTTTTTATATGGAGTTAGGATTGACTTTTTTCAATCCAATGTGAGTTTCCTATTGAATATTTATATGAGACGATTAATGACTCATGCAAGAATTACAACACCCACATCAAGGGATTTAATTTGATTTTGATAGCTCTAGATCATTTATCTCCTTATTTAAGACCCGAACATATTGTTCATCATTTTGACCATTAAGCATTGTTATATATAATTGTCAACACATGATGAGTTTGAGTCATGAAATATGGGTGGATATCTGAAAATCATTATCATTTAAATTAAAAATATATGAAATAGAATTTTAACTAGGAGGAAGATGCCTGATCCCAATGGTCTTCTTTAATTACTGTTCTAGAAAATATAATTCATGGACTTCCACTCATGATGGAGGATTATTAGAATTATATATAGAAATAAACTATTTTAATCAAATGTTAAAATAGTTTTCTAGAGGATCCTTCTTTGAATGATGGGATTGTATTTAATAGAAACTAGACGTGTTTTCCATAGCGTAATTACATTGAATTTAGCTTTTTGGAGACACATTAAGGGGGACTTTTTGGTAATTTTGTCATCCAAAAAATTTTGTACATACTAATGAAACAAATCTATAGGCCAATGATTTATTCATATGTCCAATAAATTTTTCCGAGTTGTATTACATGTCAAAGAGAAAAGATCCATTTAAATAATGGTTTATAATATCCATTAGATATTATAGAGTTCCATAAGAAGATCTCGGAATGGATTCTCTGATAAATATACCAAAAGGCTGACTGATAAAAAAATTTAAAATAGATTTCTTACCATAATGTAATTCCTCACAACATTATTTCGAATATAGATACTCAATTTATCACCCATTTTTACGGAAATTATTGTGGAAACATGGTATGACACTTTTTTTCGGTTCATCCCACCACCCTAAAACTAATGTGAAAATTGTTGTCCCCAATTGTAATTTTTGAACTATTCTGAGAACATTGGGGAACAACGATATGAGATATTTTGATTTAAAACATGCACAAGCTATGTTTCATAAAATATATCTCCAAGTGGTACAACTACAAATTAACAATTTAATGTGATTTATGGAATCAATCCAATCACTCCAATATATTATTTTTAGTTTCTACATGATTTATAGGTGAGTATTGATGCCGATCAAAAGGAAAGGAATATGATGGAGGATAATGAATCAATTCAATCTTAAGTACATATATATATTGAAACATATAATAGGTGAGTTAACTAGATTCAAAAGGATTCCATTTTTCAAATTGAAGATAAATTTATTATTGAACTTAATAAGGGGATATTTTCATTCGAAAGAAATAGAATGATTGAACTATGAACTAATGTCCCATTCTATGTACATAAAATTTGTAAAATAATGACTAAATGATTGTTTTACCTGATGATTTCATTGAGTTTGGGAAACGTTCAACATTGGGGATTTACCTCCATACATTGAATAAGGTGATACCATAGATTTCCAGATAAATCCCCTCTAACATAGAGGGGTTAATATGTACTAGATTCAATATAAAGAGAATAATTCTGGTTATATATATAATTTTATGCCAAAATTTTATTCAAATTGGAAAACTCCTCACTTTTTTTTGCATCCAACATAATAGTGGGCCACAAAACACATATTTTGGGAACAAAATGACATATCTATATAGAAATTGAAGGAAATATTTATCATTAGGATAAATAAATATGGAACATTGATCATAAAATTATTATGAAGGAATCTAACTAGTATATCATGAGGGTTCATTAATTATCATGTGGAATTCATTTATATATTTTTCATGTTACATTTGTGTTCCATCATACATTGTAATTAGATTGTATTCATTAATCTAACATTATTTTGTACTTAATTTTTATTTTTATTCCATTAAATTTGTTACATAGGAAACCTATGAATTTATATGCTTCCAAATCTACATAATTTCATTATTCATTTCCTCTTTTTCCATAAATTGTGGTGCATCTCAATTGTTTGAAGCAATTTTATTAAGATTATAGAAACCATAGTGGGTGTTTATGCCTTTATTACTTGATTATTTATATATATTTCATGAATTATTCATCACTGAAATGTTTCATTTTTACAATGATGCATATGAGGGATAATTTTTTGGTGTATGAGGGTTTAGGGTTTTTAGGATGAGGGTTTGAGGTTTTGGGGGGTTAGAGTTATGGATTTTTAGGGGGTGAGTGTTTTAGGTTTTCATGTTCTGAGTGTTCAGGTTTTTTGGGGTGGATTTTTTAGGGATTTTTTTGTCAAATGGTTTAGTGTTTTTTTGTGACAATGGTTTAAGGTTTTTTATGGAATACATTTTTAAATTTTATTATTCTAGTGGTTTTAGGTTTTTTGTGGAAAAAAATTTATGTTTTTGGGGGTTTAGGGTTTAGGTTTTTTTTGCAAATGAGGGTTTTGGGATTTTTGTGGAAGAGGGTTTATGAGTTATTGGGGATTAGGGTTTCATTTTTTTATGTGTATGAGTGTTTAGGGTTTTTTGGGTATGATGGTTTAACGTTTTTGGGGAAGATATTTTTGGGTTGTTTTTTAATTTTACTTTAGGATTTATTAGGGATGAGGGTTTGGGGTCTTTTGGGTCGAGGTGTAGGGTTCTGTAGGGATGTTGATTTGGCGTTTTTTCTTCTTTAGGAGATTATAGTTATTTTGGGATGGGTGTTTACATAATTTGGGGATTAGTGTTTAGTTTTTTGGGGGGATAAGAGAGTAGGTTTTATTGGATGATGTTTTATGGATTCTTGGGCCTAATGGTTCTGTGTAACTTTTGGTTGATGGTTTGGCGTTTTTTGAGGCTTAGGTTTAAATGTTATTTGGGTTATAGGGTTTATTTTTTTAAGGTAAGGGTTTATGGATTTTTAGGGATGATGGTTTAGGGGTTTTTGAGATAGGTATCTAGGATTATTTGGGTGGTGAGGGTTTATGGTTTTCAATGAGGTGAAGGTTTATAGTTTTTTCATTTTCATAGTTTAGGGTTTTTGGGGAGGTGATTGTGAAGGTTTACTTGGGATAGGGTTTTTATGTTTTTTTGGAGATGATTGTTTTTGGGTATTGGGGATTTTGGTTTAGGGATTCTTTGGGCTGAGGGTTTAGGTTTTATTGAATACCAGGGTTTATGGTTTCATTGGGATGAGGGTTTATGGTTTTTGGGGGATATGGGTTTATTATTTAATGTGCATGAGGGTTTAGGGGTTTTGGGGAAGAGTTATTATGGTTTTTTAGGTATGAGGGTTTAGAGTTTTTTGTGATCTAATGGTTTAGTGTTTTTAATGGATTAGAGTATAATGTTTTTTAGGGATGATGGTCTATGAATATAATGGGGGGATTCAGTGTCTATGGAATATTGTTTATGGTTTTGGTGGTTTAGAGATTAGGCTATTTTGGGGAGATGGTTTAGGTTTTCCTGGGGCTGTTGGTTTATGAATTTTTTGGTAATAGGGTTTAGCGTTTTTGGGTATGAGGAGATACGGTTTTCTGGGGATGATAGATTAGGATTTTGGGAGATTATGTTTTAGTGGTTTTTAGAGCTATGTTTATAGGGTTGCTTAGGGAAGAGGTATTAGGTTTTTCTGGGGATGAGGGTATCGGTTTTTTGGGGTTTATAGTTTAGGATTTTTTGGGCCTGATGGTATATAGTTTTTTTGGGGTTGATGGATTAGGATTGTTTAGGGATAAAGGTTTTGTGTTTGTTAGGGCTATGGTTTTAGGGTTTCCTAGGGTTGAGGGTGAATGTTTTATTGGGTATTAGGTTATATGGTTTTGGGGGAGGGTTTTTTTAGGGTATGAGGGTTTAATGTTATTTGGGGCTTATGGTAGATATTTTTTTGGTTACAAAGTTTATGGTTTTTTGTGCCTGTGAATTTAGGGATTTTGGGGGATGAGAGTTTAGGATTGTCTAGGGATTAACGAATGGAGTTTAATTGGCCCGAGGTTTTAGGGTGTCATTAAAGATAATGTTTTGGGATTTTTGGTGATGAGTTCTGGGATATATTGGGTCTGTGGGTTTAAACATTCATGTAGCGTTGGGTTTTGGGTTTTCGGGTGTTGGGGATGGTGTTTTTTGAAGATAGAGTGTATGGTAATTTTTGTGATGAGGATTTAGGTGTTTTGGGAATATGTTTTTAGGGTTTTTTCTATTTATGGTTTTTGTATTTTTAGGACAGGGTTTTATTTATTCTTTGTGCTGATGGATTAGGGTTTTGGGTGTAACAGCCTGAGATTTTATGAAAAATATTCTTTTTTATTTCACTAATGTCTTGTGTTGTACGCTACACCAAAAGGAGCATTCACAACACGCATCCTTGACTTGCCTTGCATTACACGCAATCGCGACCTTCCCCGATAGCGTGTGTAGTACGCAATACCGAGTTTCACTAAACAACGATATGCTATTAAAATATTATTAAAACTAGCCGTTATGAATAGTAATAACCACTTTTTAAAATTTTAGAAATTTTAGCTCTCAAAATGGACTTCATTTTTGGATTCGTAGTATCGAATTTAGCCTAAGGTGAAATTTTGGTACTTTTCGGATAACTTTCATATTCTGATGAATAGTGAAAATTACTAAATTATAATTAAAAACAACTTTATTAATCGAAATAACTAATAGTGATAAATCATTAATTTGAGTGGTTTTAAAGTATATTTAGAATATATTTTTACAATTTAATAAAATTTTGGTCATTGGATGTAATTTCACATTTAAACCAGACATAATCAAGTGTCAATCTTTTGATAGATATTGTTTCTTAAAAACACGATATTTGTTTTAACAGCGGGATTTAATTATAAAAATAATTAATGAAACTTCTATGTTATGAATTTGGTAAAATAGACTTTATTTTTGAATTCGTAATATAAAATATAGCTTAGGATGAAATTTTGGCATTGTTCTGAAAAACATCAATTTTTGATGAATAGTGAAACTATTAAGTGGTAGTTAAAAAAAACTGAATTTCTCATAAAACTTAATTTTACCACTTCTGTGAATGGAATTTCAAAAATCCGAGAGACACGGTTGATGTCAGTAAGTAAATGTGGATCAATAGGATGAAAATAATTTTTGGTGAATAGTAACTTTTTACTTTTTTTACCGCCGTTAATAGTAAATAGGGTAACTAAGGGTAAATATGATATTAATATTACCCTAACACATGTCCTAATTCTATTGGACAAGTGTAATTCGACCAAAAACAAACTTAGGAATAAAATATGACCATTTAGGCCCACTTGGATTAGATTAGGACATTTATTATTAATTTATTTAAAGAAGGGTTAAAATAGTTAAAATCAAAGTTTAATAAGTAAATCATTTTTAATATGGGGTTATACATAAGATAAATTCGATTGTAAATATTCATTAGAAATATAAAAAGATTTCCTACATGATGGTATTTTATTTGTAATTTTTAGACATCAAATAAGTTAATTTATATATGACACAAAGATGATGCAATAATTATCTTATTAATGAAATATTGACATAATTGATAATATAAATACCAAAATAAATGTAATTTAAGCCTTTTTATGAATTCCAATAATTTTATAGGTCACTATGATATATTAGTGTTGATTTAATCAACTTGGTTTGAATATATAATTCTGTTATGACTTTAAAAAAAATCATATATCAAATAGTGTCAAAATTGACACAAAACAGTGTTTAAATAAAATATTATATTATTCATTGTTATTTTATTCCTAAAAATCTAAGGTTCGGCCAAATGACTTAGATAAGGATATATATATTAATAATAAACAATTTAGGGCTCTTTTGGTATGTTATAGTAAGTGTATTAACCATATAGTGAAAGAAAACAAAAAGACACGGTAAAAGTTAAATTATTTAACTTAGAGTTAAATCTAATTGATAAGGTTAAAATAATACCCTAAACTTTTCTAAATCTTATTTTTTGATAGGATTTCGACCCTTCCCCACTTTAGCTTCGAAATAAGACCCTTTGTAACCATTATAAACCGATTTTGACTTTAATATAAAATAATATTTTGAGATATTCCTAAGGTGCCCCTCTCCTCCCCTATAAAAGGACACCTCCTCCCCCTCCTCCTCACACCAATTTGAGCACTCAAGCTCGGCCAACCCCTGCCAAAATCTCTTCTCCACTTCCCTAGAAACATCCTAGAGGTTCTGGTCTTCCTCAAAGACCAATTTTAGTGCCCTAAGAGGAGGTCTGAAAGAGGCGCTTCAAAGAAGAGGTAATTACCGTTACCAATTCTTTCATCTTTATTTCTTCTTCCACTTCTTCTTCTTAGGTTGTTTCATTATGAAGTAATAACATCAGTATCACTAATATACTGATATGTTATTATAAGTATGAAACAACCCTATTTCACCATCTATCCATCCTACGGAAAAAGAAATCACCGCGCGTGCGTACGTACGGAATACCGTCTCCACGCCGTGGTGTAATCTATTTTCCACCACCACCTTACATGGATGGGTATAATGGTGTAAATAATAACTATACATAGTTATTACAACATAATATTCATTCTGATATATTGTATAATCCACTCCAATTCAGTTCAATATTTATGGAAATGATATCATCGCTCGTGCGTACGTACGGAATACCGTCTCCACGACGCGATGAGATTCATTCTCCATGTTAACCATTTAAGAATGATTATAAAGTATATATAAGAAATAATAATGAAATATATGACATTATAAAGCTACTGTATTTATGTATATATATATATATGTATGTCATCTACTTACTTCCATTTCAAGACAATAAGGAAAGTAAAACAGCGTTCATGCGTACGTACGGACTACCGTCTCCATGAGCGGTGTTTTTCATTTCATTTATCTATCTATATATATATACTGAATATATATGATATATAAATAATGTTTTATATTCTGGAATTAAGTAAATCATTATATAAGTAATAATAATGTCATGAACAACAAGTCAAAACACCTACGATAAATAAAACAATTTTACCCAAAACGCTTCTTTAACATGGAATTTACAAAAGAACGGATAATATAAATTCATATGGAACCATATATGATATCATAACAATGAGTATGATTCTGGAATAAGTCAATAACATGATTTAAATCATTATACAGGTGGTTCGGACACTTACAAAGCAAGTCGGACATAAGGTAAGGGAAATATGACAATCTCATTTTTATCCGAGATTGTTTATACTTTGGTATTTACTGGGGAGTATTTTATCATCCACATCCATGTTCCCTCAATATGTAATATTTTTTCCATCCACTTAAAATATTTTAAATCCAATTTTACCCTTCAGTGAGTTTTTAGTAAAAGATATGAAAGAAATCTTTTTCCGTTTTTCGTACGAGGTACTTTTTGATTTTCCGACAAAAGTACGAGAAGAATGTTTTTTTAACTTAAACGGCACGAACGGATTTTTACGGTCTTATAAAGCGTTATTTTCATGAAGCTTCCTACAAAAGATTTCATGACTATTTTCAATAAAATCTCTTTCTTTTAAAATTGCATGATGTTTTGTGAACAGAAATTGATTTTTGAAGAAGAAAGGATATTTCCCTCAGGAATTCAATTCAAGTGTTTTATCAAAATTATTTTCCATCTAAGATAATAATGGGTTCTGTTTCTATCCATATTTTTACATTGATTTGACTATGTTGTTATGGAATTATGTTTATGAATTCCTTTATCTTATATGAATGGTTTTATGATGTCATGTTGTTTAAGAATCTCATTTTTATTACATGGGTTATGAAATGATGTATGATTTATGATTTTGTGGCACACATAAGAATGGTATCATTATGAGATGGGTGGGACCTATATCTCCCTCCAATGCATTGGGTAAAGATTTTATATCTCATGAGATAGACAGGGCTGGAACGGTAGGTTATACTGGTTCAGTGAAACAGGACTGAAACGAGGGTTACTCGATTCAGAAAGGGACTTTGTCCACTAAGATAGTCTTGGCAATGAGTCTTGACTAACAAGAAATGATTCTCTATGATTATGTGTGAATGCCACAAAGATTCATGTTTTAGGTTATGACTATTGTGATTACATTTCACTGCCATGATTTACCCCATGTTATGAAATTATGATCTCTTTTGCAGGTTAAGATTTCCAAAAGTTATGTGCTTATGTATATGATGTGATTGATATTTATTTTGTTTACCCTTACTGAGCATTTGAGCTCACCATTTTATGTTTTCCTTTCCCCAGGATATAAAGAAAGGTTTTCGGTAAAAAAAAGGAAGATCTTTATAGGAGATGTTGAAGATCTTTCACCATGATTAGAAGATTACGTTCTGAGTTTCCAAAGACACTAAACTATTACGATCCTTGTGTGTGTGTTTTTGTTATGTACTAAGTATTCCGCAAATGTAATGTAATGTCCATGTACGTCAGGCTTCGGGTCTTTACAGTTGGTATCAGAGGGAGGTTTAGTCAACCTTTGGAAACTAGGATGCGAGAAATTTAGTGAGATCCCTAGATATATTTATAAGGTATGTCTAGGGATGTCCTTAAGGATAAGTATACGTATAGTATACAGTCCTAGAACTAATTTAACGATCATAGAATTTAACCTAAGATGATAGATATTGAGGATACTCCACCTTTATTATGTTGTTTTCCCAAGCATGATTTTTGCCTCTCACACTATTCTTTTTGGGTTCTAGACGATGGCTGGAACCCGAAGGAACCGTGTTGATCAATGCAATGGACAATGCAATGATTGCCCTCCTGAACAAACAAATGTTATGGGAGATGGAGTGAAAAATCTTATTTCTATACTTACACAAGCTATGAATCATTCTGGACTTCCAAATGAGCAGAGAAGGGAACAGTATTCTATTGAGTCCTTCATGAGGCAACGTCCACCTTCTTTAAGTGGGACTTCCGATCCACTTGTTGCTGAACAATGGATCAATACTACTGAAAAGATATTTTCAGTTCTTCAATGTTCTGAACATGATAAAGTCATCTTAGTAGTGTATCGTTTGGAAGGTAATGCTGATCAATGGTGGAATCTTATCAAGAATACGAGGCCAAGAGATGAAATTGAGTCCATGGAATGGGACGAGTTCAAGAACTTGTTTTTCAGTAATTACTTCCCTCATATTCTTCGAACAAAGATGGAAAAGGAGTTTCTTGAGCTGAAGCAGAAGGATGAGGAATCTGTTGGTATATACGAAGCAAATTTTACAAGACTTGCAAGGTATGCATCTGGCATTATCATCCAACCTGAAAGTAAAGTTGATCGATTTTTCAGTGGCTTAAAACCAAGTCTTCGAAGGGAATTAGCTATAAGAGACTTCAGTAGCTATGAAGAAATTGTGTGTTGTGCTATCAAGGTAGAAATGGAAGTTGGTGTTACATATCCATCTCATGGTTTTGAAAAGAAACGAAAGATGGAGTTCAAGGAGAAATCTCAAAATAATGGTGAAAAGAAGATGAATGTTTCCTTATGCACAAAGTGTGGAAAGAATCATGGTGGAGATTGTCTTAAAGGGACTAGAAAATGTTTTAAGTGTGGAAAAGAAGGTCATCGAGTAGCTGAGTGTCGAAGTAATGGAAAAAGGGTTTCTAATGATGTGAAAAAAGCAAACACTGCAGAGAACGCACCACCAACACTTCAATGTTTCAAGTTCAAGGAGATGGGACATTATGCCAATAAATGCCCTAATCCAAGGGTTAGTGACGATCAACATGAGCAACCACTTAAGGAAAAGGACAAAGGGAAGTCACATGCGATCTCTATTGGCAATGTTGAATATGAAAATGATGTGGTGGAATGATTAAGTGTTTATGTAATGGGATTCCAAAATAATGTTGTATCATGTAGTATTGGAATATTTATGTATTTGTCTAATGTGGTATTCAAAGTAATTGAGACATTATGCGCATAATGAAGGGAAAACGAGAAAATGAAATGTTTAACAGTATTCATGAGCTCATGACTGATATAAGGACTAAGTGATGTCATGGTTTGAGTATATAGAATTTTGAGGATTTTGGTATGTGGAAAGTGTTAGATTTTAACTGCATTCATGTTTTCACTAAGGTATTCAATAGAATACATGATTAAGGACTTTGAATGTTTGGAATATGACCAACAAAACATATCTTATGATATATGGGGATCGACGATGGTGTTAAATCTCTGGTAATCATTTTCACTATGTTATGAGAGTAGACTGCAGTATTATGGATAAGCCTAAAGAATTGGAATGGATTATGTTGTACATAAGTTATTATTGATTAAGGATAGAAGTTATCTCGATATTATTGATGGGATGTTATAGTAATATAGTTTTAGAAAAAGGACAACCTACAGGACGGGCGACAGCCCATCGCTTCGGACAAGGCTGTGGGAATCGAACCCACAACCAAAGTGCGACTGGCCTTTATCGCCTACCACTGGCCTACAGGAAGTCCCTGTTTAGTAGAAACTAGTTTTATTTTATTAAGCGGTATGATATATGAAGTATAAGTTCATTTTAGGAACCATATATGATTAATCCCACTATAGATCGACTTATGTATATATATTTTGCTAACCTTTTGAGACAGATGGAATGACCCGTCATTCTATCACATGATCTGCTAACACTTCACGAATAACAAATTCAACTTCATTTATTTAAGAGATGAAGTGGAAATTGTTAAAGGCACGAACAACAGTGATATTGTACCAAAATAAAGTAAGTATTTATTCTAATTCAAATTCTTTAACTTTAGGGAAATGATCTTAAAAACCAAAAATGTTGTCCTTGTGCTCTTATATCTGATAAATCAGATGGTACCTTAGATCGTCACAAATTTATGGATTTGTGATTGTTGTCTATTTCAAAGCCATGTTCTCTACCACTCCCCATCAGAACATGATGGTTAGATTTCTCTTCCATATCCATATTTTCACCTATGTGGAAACCCAGTGATTAGTTTATTTGGGTAATCGTTACATTTCATACTTTAGTTTTTAAAGCCAAGTTTTGGTATTCCTTTTTACGATGTGGGTTTCTATTAAAGAAACTTTGTAATAGTAATCCATTTATAACCCCGACGAATTTCGAGGGCGAAATTCATTTTAAGGGGGGTAGAATGTAACAGCCTGAGATTTTATGAAAAATATTCTTTTTTATTTCACTAATGTCTTGTGTTGTACGCTACACCAAAAGGAGCTTTCACAACACGCATCCTTGACTTGCCTTGCATTACACGCAATCGCGACCTTCTCCGATAGCGTGTGTAGTACGCAATACCGAGTTTCACTAAACAACGATATGCTATTAAAATATTATTAAAACTAGCCGTTATGAATAGTAATAACCACTTTTTAAAATTTTAGAAATTTTAGCTCTCAAAATGGACTTCATTTTTGGATTCGGTGTATCGAATTTAGCCTAAGGTGAAATTTTGGTACTTTTCGGATAACTTTCATATTCTGATGAATAGTGAAAATTACTAAATTATAATTAAAAACAACTTTATTAATCGAAATAATTAATAGTGATAAATCATTAATTTGAGTGGATTTAAAGTATATTTAGAATATATTTTTACAATTTAATAAAATTTTGGTCATTGGATGTAATTTCACATTTAAACCAGACATAATCAAGTGTCAATCTTTTGATAGATATTGTTTCTTAAAAACACGCTATTTGTTTTAACAGCGGGATTTAATTATAAAAATAATTAATGAAACTTCTATGTTATGAATTTGGTAAAATAGACTTTATTTTTGAATTCGGAATATAAAATATATCTTAGGATGAAATTTTGGCACTGTTCTGAAAAACATCAATTTTTGATGAATAGTGAAACTACTAAGTGGTAGTTAAAAAAAACTGAATTTTTCATAAAACTTAATTTTACCGCTTCTGTGAATGGAATTTCAAAAATCCGAGAGACACGGTTGATGTCAGTAAGTAAAATGTGGTTCAATAGGATGAAAATAATTTTTGGTGAATAGTAACTTTTTACTTTTTTTACTGCGGTTAATAGTAAATAGGGTAACTAAGGGTAAATATGATATTAATATTACCCTAACACATGTCCTAATTCTATTGGACAAGTGTAATTCGACCAAAAACAATCTTAGGAATAAAATATGACCATTTAGGCCCACTTGGATTAGATTAGCACATTTATTATTAATTTATTTAAAGAAGGGTTAAAATAGTTAAAATCAAAGTTTAATAAGTAAATCATTTTTAATATGGGGTTATACATAAGATAAATTCGATTGTAAATATTCATTAGAAATATAAAAAGATTTCCTACATTATGGTATTTTATTTGTAATTTTTAGACATCAAATAAGTTATTTTATATATGACACAATGATGATGCAGTAATTATCTTATTAATGAAATATTGACATAATTGATAATATAATTACCAAAATAAATGTAATTTAAGCCTATTTATGAATTCCACTAATTTTATATGTCACTATAATATATTAGTGTTGATTTAATCAACTTGGTTCGAATATATAATTCTGTTATGACTTTAAAAAAAATCATATATCAAATAGTGTCAAAATTGACACAAAATAGTTTTTAAATAAAATATTATATTATTAATGGTTATTTTATTCCTAAAAATCTAAGGATCGGCCAAATGACTTAGATAAGGATATATATATTAATAATAAACAATTTAGGGCTCGTTTGGCATTTTATAGTAAGTGTATTAACCATATAGTGAAAGAAAACAAAAAGACGCGGTAAAAGTTAAATTATTTAACTTAGAGTTAAATCTAATTGATAAGGTTAAAATAATACCATAAACTTTTCTAAATCTTATTTGTTTATAGGATTTCGACCCTTCCCCACTTTAGCTTCGAAATAAGACCCTTTGGAACCATTATAAACCGATTTTGACTTTAATATAAAATAATATTTTGAGATATTCCTAAGGTGCCCCTCTCATCCCCTATAAAAGGACACCTCCTCCCCCTCCTCCTCACACCAATTTGAGCACTCAATCTCGGCCAAACCCTGCCAAAATCACTTCTCCACTTCCCTAGAAACATCCTAGAGGTTCTGGTCTTCCTCAAAGACCAATTTTAGTGCCCTAAGAGGAGGTCTCAAAGAGGCGCTTCAAAGAAGAGGTAATTACCCTTACCAATTCTTTCATCTTTATTTCTTCTTCCACTTCTTCTTCTTAGGTTGTTTCATTATTAAGTAATAACATCAGTATCACTAATATACTGATATGTTATTATAAGTATGAAGCAACCCTATTTCACCATCTATCCATCCTACGGAAAAAAAATCACCGCGCGTGCGTACATACGGAATACCGTCTCCACGCCGTGGTGTAATCTATTTTCCACCACCACCTTACATGGATGGGTATAATGGTGTAATGAATAACTATACATAGTTATTACAACATCATATTGATTCTGATATATTGTATAATCCACTCCAATTCAGTTCAATATTTATGGAAATGATATCATCGCTCGTGCGTACGTACGGAATACCGTCTCCACGACGCGATGAGATTCATTCTCCATGTTAACCATTTAAGAATGATTATAAAGTATATATAAGAAATAATAATGAAATATATGACATTATAAAGCTACTGGATTTATGCATATATATATATATGTATTTCATCTACTTACGTCCATTTCAAGACAATAAGGAAAGTAAAACAGCGTTCATGCGTACGTCCGGACTACCGTCTCCATGAGCGGTGTTTTTCATTTTATTTATCTATCTATATATATATACTGAATATATATGATATATAAATCATGTTTTATATTATGGAAGTAAGTAAATCATGATATAAGTAATAATAATGTCAAGAACAACAAGTCAAAACACCTACGATAAATAAAACGATTTTACCCAAAACGCTTCTTTAACATGGAATTTACAAAAGAACGGATAATATAAATTCATAAGGAACCATATATGATATCATAACAATGAGTATGATTCTGGAATAATTCTAACACGATTTAAATCATTATACAGGAGGTTCGGACACTTACAAAGCAAGTCAGACATAAGGTAAGGGAAATATGACAATCTCATTTTTATCCGAGATTGTTTATACTTTGGTATTTACTGGGGAGTATTTTATCATCCACATCCATGTTCCCTCAATATGTAATATTGTTTCCATCCACTTAAAATATTTTAAATCCAATTTTACCCTTCGGTGAGTTTTTAGTAAAAGATATGAAAGAAATCTTTTTCCGTTTTTCGTACGAGGTACTTTTTGAATTTTCCGACAAAAGTACGAGAAGAATGTTTTTTTTAACTTAAACGGCACGAACGGATTTTTACGGTTTTATAAAGTGTTATTTTCATGAAGCTTCCTCCAAAAGATTTCATGACTATTTTCAATAAAATATCTTTCTTTTAAAATTGCATGATGTTTTGTGAACAGAAATTGATTTTTGAAGAAGAAAGGATATTTCCCTCAAGAATTCAATTCAAGTGTTTTATCAAAATTATTTTCCATCTAAGATAATAATGGGTTCTGTTTCTATCCATATTTTTACATTGATTTGACTATGTTGTTATGGAATTATGTTTATGAATTCCTTTATCTTATATGAATGGTTTTATGATGTCATGTTGTTTAAGAATCTCATTTTTATTACATGGGTTATGAAATGATGTATGATTTATGATTTTGTGGCACACATAATAATGGTATCATTATGAGATGGGTGGGACCTATATCTCCCTCCAATGCATTGGGTAAATATTTTATATCTCATGAGATAGATAGGGCTGGAACGGTAGGTTATACTGGTTCAGTGAAACAGGACTGAAACGAGGGTTACTCGATTCAGAAAGGGACTTTGTCCACTAAGATAGTCTTGGCAATGAGTCTTGACTAAAAAGAAATGATTCTCTATGATTATGTGTGAATGCCACAAAGATTTATGTTTTAGGTTATGATTATTGTGATTACATTTCACTGCCATGATTTACCCCATGATATGAAATTATGATCTCTATTGCAGGTTAAGATTTCCAAAAGTTATGTGCTTATGTATATGATGTGATTGATATTTATTTTGTTTACCCTAACTGAGCATTTGAGCTCACCATTTTATGTTTTCTTATCCCCAGGATATAAAGAAAGGTTTTAGGTAAAAAAAAGGAAGATCTTTATAGGATATGTTGAAGATCTTTCACCATGATTAGAATATTACGTTCCGAGTTTCCAAAGACACTAAACTATTACGATCCTTGTGTGTGTGTTTTTGTTATGTACTAAGTATTCCGCAAATGTAATGTAATGTCCATGTACGTCAGGCTTCAGGTCTTTACATTGGGTGATGAGGGTTCTATATTTTTTTTACTATTTAATAGGGGATTATTAGGGCTGAGGGTTGTGGGTTTTTTGGGGATGAGGGATTAGGGTTTTATTGGTATAAGGGTTTAGGGGTTTTTTGGGATATGTTTTTAGGGGTTTTTTAAGATGATGGCTGGGTAGTTTTGTGGATGAGTGTTGTTGGGGTTTTTCATCTTTGGGTTTGGGTTTTTTCATGGCATAGTGGTTGGGGTTTTATAGGGATAAAAGTTTACAGTATTTTAGGGATGAGGATTTAGGGGTTTGGGGATGAGGATATGGATTATTTTGGGGGTAAAAATTTAGGATTTATTTGGGATGATGTTTTGGGTTTCTGGGACTATGGGATGACGGTATTTTGTGTTGTGGGTAAGGGAATTTTTTAGTTGAGGGATGGGGTATTCCGGGCTAATAGATTGCAGTTTTTTGTTGCTAGGGGATCGGAATTGGTTTTTTTGGGCTGATGGTTGAGGATATTTTGGGGATATTTCTTGAGGGTTTTTTGCATTTTTTGGATGAATGTTTTTTGGAGATAAGGGATGAGGATTTTTTGGAGTTGAGGGTAGATGTTTTTGGTTGTTATGATTTGAGGGGATTTTGCAGATAACGATTGAGGGTTTTTTGGGGATGAGGGTTGAGGGTTTATTTTGGTGATGGTTGACAGTTTTTTGGGGATAATGTTTGCGGATTTTTCGGCCCTATGGGTTGAGGGTGTTTTGGTGATTAGGGTAGAGGGTTTCTTGGAGATGAGGGTTGAGGGTATTTTGGGGCTGAGTGTTGAGTGTTTTTTTGTGTATTACGGTTGAGAGATTTTGGGTATTATGGTTTAATGTTTATTGGGGTAGTGGGGTTATGTTTTCTTTGGGGAAAAGGGTTCACAATTTTTTTATGTTAAAGATTATTATTATTATTGATATGTGTTTAGGAAATTTTTTAGATAAGGGTTTAGAGTTTTTTGTGGTTAAATTTTTAGGTTTTTTTGGGCTTAAGGTTTTAGATCTTTTTCATGATATGTGTTTAGGGTTTTCTAGGATTAGGTTATTGTTTTTTAGAGATTTGTTTTTTGGGTTTTTTGGACACAAGTTAAAGGGTATTTTTGCGATAAAGCCTTAATATTTTTCTATATTTTGGTTTATGTTTTCTTGGAATATGTGTTTAGTGTTTTTGGGGATTCTTTTTTAGGATTTATTGTGGCTAAGGGATGACCTTTTTAGGGGATGAGACATTGGGGTTTTTTGGGTTTCCTGTTTATGATTTATTTGGGTGAGTGATTAGGTTTTTTGGGGATATGAGTTTACGATAATTTGGAATGAGGGTTTTGGTTTTTGTGGTTCAATGAGTTTTGTGTTTTTAGGGCTATGTTTTTTGGGATTCTTTTGGCTGAGGTTTTATGATTTCTTTCGGGGGCTGAGGATTTAGTACTTCTTTTTGGATGAGGCGCTAAAATTATTTTTATATAAAAGTTTATTATTATTTCTTAATGAGGTTTTATGGTTTTTTTGGGATGATTGTTTAGTGTTTATTTTGGGATAAGGTTTTAGGTTTTTATAAGGATAATTGTTTAGGGTAATTTGGGGCTAAAGTTCTGGGGTATTTTAGGGAAGATAGATTAGGATTTCTTCTTAGGGTTGACGGTTATTTGGGGCTATGTGTTGATTGTTTTTTGGGATAAATTTTTAGGTTCTTTTGGACTGATGGTGTATAATTTATTAGGGTGAGTGTTTATGGTATTTTTTATTTTGGAGTAGAGTTTTTTTTGGGAATGTGGGATTTGTGTTTTTAGGTGTGCATTTTTACTATGGTATTTGAGTTTTTTGGGGTTTGGGGTTTAGGGTTTTTTGGAGTTGTGAGTGTAGATTTTTTGTTTTTTTTTGTTTTATGGTTTCTGAATTTTTGGTATGAGAGTCAAGGGGTTTTTTTGATATGAGGTTCTACAGTTATTGGGGGCATAGCATTTTGGGTTTCTTGTGGTTGAGGTTTTTTGGTTTTGTTGGCGAGGATTGTATAGGTTTTTTTTTTGGGATGAGGGTTGCTGGTTTTTTTGGGATTAGGATTTAGTTA
The DNA here is from genome assembly GCA_963277665.1 of Viscum album. NCBI lineage: Eukaryota > Viridiplantae > Streptophyta > Magnoliopsida > Santalales > Viscaceae > Viscum > Viscum album. The sequence continues at coordinate 592,904,527 of OY728137.1, read as the reverse complement.
TTTTTATGCATGATGATTTAGGGATTTTGGGGATTGGTGTTTCGAGTTTTTTGGGCTATGTGTTTAATGATTTTTTAGATGAGTGATTCGGTTTATTTGCGTGGTGGGTTAAAGGTATTTTTCGTATCATGGTTTGTGGTTTCATAGGGTTGAGGGTTTTGGTATTTTTGGGCCATGTGTTTATTATATTTCTAGTTGAGGGTTGTATTTTTTTTGGGGTTGAGGGATTACAGTGTTTTGGGGATGGGGTTTATGATTTTTTGGGGATGAGGGTTTAGGATTTTTTGTGGCCTAGGGTTGATGGTTTTTTGGGATGAGCCTTTAGGGTTTTTAGGGGATGATTGTTTTGGTTTTTTTGTGCTTATAGATTTTTTGGGTGGTTGGTTTACGGTAATATAGGGATATGGGTTTAGTGGTTTTTGTGGTTGAGGGTATAGATTTTTTGTGGATAGATGATTTTTGGATTTTTAGGGATAATGGTTTAGGTTTTTTGGGGGATGATGGTTGAGGGTTATTTTGGGCAAAGGATTTTGGGGTTTTAGGGGCTAAGGGTTCCAATTTTTTTTGGGTTGGTTGGATGAGGATTATTTGTGGATGAATGTTTAGGGTTAATGTCCTTAAGGGTTGGCGGTTTTTGGGATGAAGGGTTATGGTTTTTTTAAATCGGGTATATGGATTTTTTGGGATGGGGGTCTAGGATTTTTTTGTATAATTGGATTGATTATTTTTTGGAGATGTGGGTTTAGGTGTTCCTAGGGATGACGATATAGTTTTTATTAGGGATATGTTTTTAAGGGTTTTAGAGGATAATGGTAGAGTATTTTTTTCATATAGATGGTTTAGGGTCTATTGTGGTTGAGGGTAGAAGATTTTTTAGTACTAAAGGTAATGATTTTTTTGTGTTTGGGGTTGAGGGTTTTTGGGTCTGAGGGATGATGTTTTTTATATGTCTATGGGATGTGGGTATATTTTGACTAAGGGTTTTGGTTTTATTAGTTATTAAGTTTTAGGGTTTTTTGGCTATGTTTTGAGGGTTTTGGAGGTCTAACAGTTGATTTTTATTGGCCTTTGGGTTATGGTTTGTTAGGGGCTGAGTATTGGGGGTAATTTGGGGATCATGGTTGAGGGTTTTTTATTGATGCAGTTTTTTGTTTTTTAAGTCTCAATGATTTGGTGTTTTTGTGGTTAATGGAATATGATTTTCAGGGTTTAGGGTTTAGTGTTTTTTAGTTTTCATGGTTGAGGATTTCATAGGGTGGTGGGATTATGGGTTTTTTGTTAAGGGTTGATGATTTTGTTCCCCTATGTGATGAGGGTTTCTCGAGAATGAGTGTTTAGGCATTATTAGGGTTTAGGGTTTAGGGGTTTTTATGTATGTGGTTTAAGGGTTATGGGGGTATTATGGTTGAGGGTTGATGTGTTTTGGTGTTGAGGGTTTAGTGTTGTTTTGGGGTCTAGGGATTAGGGTATTTCTGGGACTGGTGATTTAGGGATTATTGGGGATGTGGGTTTATGAATTTTTTGAGCTAAGTGTTAAGGTTTTTTAGGGGTTGTTGGTTTTTTGGGAATGAGTGTTGTTGGATTACTGGGGTCAAGGGTTGAGGGTTTTTTGCAGTTTAGAGTTGAGGATTCTTTGGTGATAAGGTTTTGGGGATTTAGGGATGAGGTTTTAGTGCTATATGGGTTTGAGGATTTATAGATTTTTTGGGATGATGATTTAGGGAATTTTTGGCTGAAGGAATAGGATTTTGGGGGATGAGGTTTTAGATTATTTTGGGTGTTGTCTATTTTTGGATTTTTGTGGTTGAGGGTTAAGGGTTCTTCGAGACTAGGTTTTTAATCTTGTATTGGGATGTCGGTTTTGGTTTTTTTTACATTGGATATTTTTGGGGGGGATTAAATTTTAGGGTTTTTTCTTCTATGGTTTTAACGTTTTTTTCCGCTGATGGTTGTGGGTCTTCTTATGACCAATGGTTATGTTTTTTTAGGGATATGGTTTTAGAGTATCATGGTATGAAGGGATAAGTTAATTTGGGGATGTGTGTTTAGTGTTTTTTATGAGTTTTTATGGTTTTTTTGGGGCTGATCGTTTGGTTTTCTTTTGTGAGGGTTTAATGTATTTTTGGTAAAAGGGTTTTGTGTTTTTATGGTATGAGGGTTTATGGTTTTTTGGATAGAGGGTTTAGGGTTTTTCGGGGTCATGGTTTTAGGAATTTGGGGGGATTGGGGTTTAGTGTATTTTAGGGAAAAGTGTTGAGGGTTCATTGGGGATAAGGGTTGTGTGTGTTTTGGAGTTAAGGGTTTAGATATTTTATTGGATAAGCATTGAGTTTTTTTAGGATGAGGGTTGACTATTATTTGGGGGAGTGGGTTGACAATTTTTTGATGCTCAGGGTTTAGGTTTTTTTTTGGAATGTGGGTTTAGGGTACTTCGTGGCATAGGGTTTAGGTCTTTTGGGGATGAGGGTTTAGGGTATTTTGGATTGCGAGTTGGTACTTTTTTTGGGAAAATAGTATAGGATTTTTTAAGGTGAGAGTTTAGGGTGTCTTTGGGTTGATTATTTAAGTCATTTAGTGACATGGGTTTAGGGTTTTTATAAAGGATCATTTCTATTTGAATGAGGGTTTAGTGTGTTTGGGGATTAAATTTTATGGTTTTCTGGGGCTAAGGTCTAGGGTTTTTTAGCAAGAGTGATTACAGATCAGGGGACTGAGGGTTTATAGTTTTTTTCAATGAGGGTTTTGGGATTTTTATGGATAAGTGTTTATGATCTTTTGTTGTTGAAGCTTTAGTTATTGATGTTGTTGTTGGTTGAAGGTATTTTGGGGAATGAGGTTTATTGTATTTTGGGGTTGAGGGTTGATGTATTTTTTTGTAATGAGGGTTGAGTGTTCTTTTGGGATTAGGGTTTACGGTTTTTTATGGGTGATAGTTTATGATTTTTGGGGAAGAGAGTTTAGGGGCATCTAGGTTAAGGGTTTTGAGTTTTTTGGGGGTGAGGTTTTATGTTTTTTTTGTGAAGGATTTATGGTTATTTTGGGTATGAGTGTTTTTATTTTTTAGGTATAATTATTTAGGGTTTTTTTAGGGTGAGTGTTTAGTTTTTTGGGGGTTTTGGGTTTTGGGTTTTTTGGGTTGAGGTTTTAGGGAATTCTAGGAATTGGGGTTGATAATTTTTTTTCAATGTGAGGGATTCATTTTATTTTGTGGGAGTAGGTTAATGGTTTTTTAATGCAAAGGGTTTAGTGTTTTTTTGGGATTAGGGTTTAGGTTTTATTTTGGGATGAGTTTTAAGGGTTATTTTTTTTAGTTTATTATGGTCTTTTTGGGATGACTGATTAGGGGTTTATAGTCATCAAGGTTTTGGGGGTTTTTTGAGATGATTGGTTTTTATTTCTAGGGGCTATGTTATTTGGATTTTATGTTGATCAGGGTTTATAGTATTTTGGGTGCGGGGGATTATGTTTTTATGAGGTTTTTTGGGTTTTTTAGGTTGAGGGTTATGGATTTCTTAGGATTTATGATTATGTGTATTTTGGTGAAATGTGCTTTGGATTTTTTGGATTTTTTGGATTTTGATGGGTGATCATTTCATGGGGATATGGTTTTAGGGTTTTTTTTCTTATGGGGGTTTCGGGTTTTTTTATTGGTATGAGTGTTTTGGGTTTTTTTGGGGATAAGGGATTTTGTTTTTGGGGGATGTGGTTTTAGGGTTATTTTGTGGATGAGGGTTTTAGTTTTTTGGGACAATTGTTTTAGTGTTATTTGGGTTTGATGGAACAAGTTTTTTTATGATCATTTGGATTTTTTAGCACTGATGGTTTAAGGTTGTTTTGGAGCTGAGGGAATTTGAATTTTTGGGGTTGAAAATTTAGTGTTTTTTGTGCCAAAATAAGATGGTTTTTTTATTGACTGTATAGGGTATTTTGGGGATTATGGTATAGGGTATTTTAGGGATGATGGATTAGTTTTTTTTGAATTTGACTTTTATGGTTTTTTGTGGAATAGAGTTTAGGGTGTTTTGAAGAAGAAGGTTTAGGGTTTTTTGGTAATAAATTTTTATGGTATTTTAGGGATGAAGGATTATGGATATTTAGCAGTAATGGTTCCTTTAGTGGAGGGTTTAGGATTTTCTAGGCCTCGGGTATTAGAGTTTTTTAGGGATGTCTGTAATGGTTTTTGGGCAATTAGTTTAATGTTATTTGGGGATGACGGTTTTGAGATTTTTATAGTTACGTGTTTAGGGTTTTTTGGGACTCAGTGTTTAGTATATTTTTGGGGCTAAGGGTTTTGTGTTTTTTGTGACTGAGGGTTTACTATTTTATGATTCAATGGGGTTAATGGTTTTTAGGGATGCAGGTTTTGGAATTTTTGGGCTAAGGGTTTAGAATTGTTTTGGGGTGATGGTTTAGGTTTTTAAGGGTAATGGGTTTTTTGTTTTTTGGGATGATGATTTATGTTTTTTGGGGGATGAGGGTTTATATTTTATGGGGAAAATAAATTTTGGGTTTTTTTATGATGGTTTATGGTTTTTTTGAGATGAGGCTTTTGGGGTTATGGGGAGGATGGTTTATAGTTTTTTGGGGGTAACTATTTATAGTTTTGTGGGGTTGATGGTTTATGATTATTTTTGGAATGAAAGGTTAGGTGTTTGGGGCCTGAGGGTTTAGTGTTTTTTGGGATGAGTGTTTAGGGTTTAGTTTTTTTTGTGTTTAGAGTTTTTTATATGGGATTCTAGGTTTTTGGTATGAGGGTTTATGGGTTTTTGGGGATCCAAGATTATGTTTTTTATGGATGAGGGATTATGGTTTTTTGGGATGATTTTTAGGATTTTGGTGGATAAGTGTTTAGGGGGCATTAGCGATGAGGTTTTAGGGTTTTCATGTGTTATGGTTTAGTGTTATTGGGGGAATAGTGTTATGGGTTTTTAGTGATGAGAGTTAAGGGTTTCTTGGTGTAGAGGGTTTACTAATTCATGGGAAAAAGAGTTTAGGGTTTTTTTGGTGATAAAGGTTTAGGTTTTTATATCTGAGATGAAGATTTAGTGTTATTTATATGGGGTTTTTATAGTTTTTCATGAATTAGGGTTCATTGTTTTTTCTATATAAGGGTTTTGGGTTTATTTAGGATGAGTTTTAAGGTTTTTTTAATTGATGGTTTGGCATTTTTTGGGGATTATGGGTTTAGGGTTTATGTGGCATAGGTTTTTTGGATTTTTGGGGATGAGGTTTTTGGTTTTTTTGTTGCTAATGATTTAATGTGTTTTTGTAGTGTGAATTTTGGATTTTTTGGGGTTAATTATTTAGAGTTTATCTAGGATGATAGTTTAGGTTTTTTCGAGGCTGTGGGTTTAGGTTTTTTTGGGAACTGGTTTTAGGGTTTTTTTGGGTAGAGTGTTTCATGTTTTGGGGGATAAGGGTTTATGGTTTTTTGGGTCTATGGGTTTAGAGTTTTTTTGGGCTATGGGTGTAGATTTTTTTTATTAATTATAGTTTTGGGTTTCATGTGGATTTCAATTTAGCTTAATTGTGGATGTCAGTTTATTGTTTTTTTGGGATAAGGGTTTAGGGTTTTTGGGGGCTGAGGGATTATTTTATTTTTTGGGATGATGGGTTAGGGTTTCATTGGATAACAGTTAAGAGTTTTGGGGGGAAGAGGTTTTAAGGTTTTGTTGGCATGGGGACTGAGGGGTTAGTTTGGTATTTTAGTTGTAGGTTTTCCGAGGATGTGAAAATAGGGTTTTTTTGACAGAGGGATTAGGTGTTTATGGGTATGAGGGTTCTAGGTTTTTTGGGGCTGAGGATTTATCATTTTTTTGGTTTGTTGGTATATTGGTTTTGGTGGAAGATGGATTTGGTTATCTAATGGATTTCGTTTAGGTTTATTGGGGTAGTTGGATTAGGGGGTTTTATGATGATTTTTTACAGTTATTTGGTGCTGAGGACACAGGTTTTTTTACGATGATGGTTTGTGAATTTTTAAGATGAGGGTTTGAGTGGTTTATAGTGAGTGTTTAAGGGTTTTGGGTCTAAGAGTTTGGTGGTTTTGGGGATGAGGGATTATGATTTTTTTGGATGAGGGTCTATAGTTTTTGGGGGATGATGGGTTTTTTAGGGGGGGATAAAGGTTTAATTTTTTTTGGAAATGAGATTAGGATTTTTTTCGACTGAACACTTAGGGGTTTTTGGGATTACATTTTTGCATTTTCTTGTGGATAAGGTATTAGGGGGTTTTCGTGATGAGGCTTTAGAATTTTTTAGAAGCTATGGGTTTTGAGATATTAGTTGCTAAGAGGTTAAGGTGTTATGGGGATAAGGGTTTAGGATATCTAAGGTGATAAGGGTTACGCATTTTTTAGGAGTATTGGTTTAGGTTTTTTTGGGCTCATAATTTATATTATTTTTGGGATGAGGTTTTAGGGGGGGGGGGTCGATCTGACAGTTTTGGGTTATTTATGGATAAGGGTTTAGGGGTTTTAGAGCTATAGGTTTAGGATTTTTTTGGGATTGAGAGATTAGGGTTTTTATTTAATTATGATACAAGTTTATTGGGAATTTGTGTTTAGGGTGTTTAAGGATGATGGTTAATGATTTTTTATTAGTGAGGTTTTATGGTTTCTTGGGGATAAAAATTTAGGATTTTTTGGGGTTGGGGTCTAGTGTCTTTTTTGTCCGAGTGTGAAGTTATTTTTGGGGTCTGAAGGTTTCATTTTTTGGGGAGGAGTGGGATTAAGTTTTTTGCATTCTATGGATTTAGAGTTTTGGGGGGATGTGGGTTTAATATTTTTGGGGGCGATGATTTATGTTTTTAATTGATAACAGTTTAGGATTTTTTTCATTATGTGGGTTTAGGGTTATATGGGGAAATGTGTTTAGGGGTTTTTAGGGGATGAGGGTTTACAGTCTGTTAAGAAGGACATTTTATGTGTTTTTATAGATTTTGGTTTTGTGTTTTTAGTTTATTAGGTAAAAGGGTTTAGGTTATTTGGGGTAAAAGGCTCTAAGGTATTTGATGATGAGTGTTTATGAATTTGTAGGAAATGAGGGTTTAGGGTTTATTCACTATTTTGGGTTTATGGATTTTTATATTTAGGGATTTAGGGATTTTTTAGTAGAGGTTTTATGGTTTTTTTGGGTTTAGGGTTTATGGATTTTCTAGGATGAACATTTAGAGTGTTTTAGAGTTTTGGGTTTAGTATTTTTTAGGTTCTAGCTTTATTTTTTTTTTGGGAGAGGGTTTATGTTTTTTTGTGATGAGGGTTGATCATTTTTAAGCACCAATGGTTTTGGGTTCTTTTAACTAAGGGTTTATAGTGTTTTTTGTATGAGAGTATAGGAATTTTTGGGTTGTGCCTTCAGGGTTTTTTAGGGGTATCATATTAGTGTTTTTTGCGGTTGAGGGTTGAGTGTTTTTTGGGGATGAGGGCTTAGGTCTGAGGGTTTCAGTTCATTTTGAGGATGATAGTTTATGATTATTTTGTACGTCCATTTTGGTGTTTTTTTGAGATGAGAGTTTAGGGTTTTTAGGGAAGAGAGTTCATAGTTTTGTTTGGCTTAGGGTTTGTAGTTTTTTGGGGCTAAGGGTTTAGGATTTTTGGGGATTAGAGTTATAGTTTCCTGGGATTTCGTTTTAGGGATTATTAGTTTCATGGTTTGGATGTTTTATGTATAAGGGATTAGAGTTTCACAAGTTTATGTGTTTTTTTTTTGGGACTAAGCGTTTTGGGATTTTAGGGTTGAGTGTTTTGGAATATTTTGAAATAATGGTTTATCGTTTTTTGGGGCTATGGGTTTATGGTTTTTTGGGTATAAGGGTTTAGTTTTTTTGGGTGCATTGGGTTTAAGGTTTTTAGGGTTTAGGTTTTAAGTTTTTTTTGGAGATGATGGATTAGGGGTTTTGGGAGATGATGGTTTTTAGTTTGTCGGATATTGGAATTCTAACATTATTGAGAATTAGGATTTATTATATTTCTGGTATAATATTTTATAGTTTTTTGGATGTAAGGGTGTAGGGGTTATTAGGTCTGAGGGTAAGTGGTTTTTAGGTGATGATGGTTTATGTTTTTTGGGACATTGTGGTGTGTATTTTTTTGGGTTTTTTGTTGATAATTTCACGGGGTTCATGGTTTTTGAGGTTTGGTGGCTGATGGATTATGTTTTTTATGGATGATGGTTTAGGTTTTTTTATGACTATAGGGTTTGTGTTTTGGGATGATGGTTTAGTTTTTTTAGCTTTTTTTAGGGTTTTTTGTTGTTGAGGGTTTATGTATTTTCGAGATGACTGGTTTTGGTCTTTTATGGATGATAAATTACGAGTTTTTAGGGTAAATGTTTTATGTTTTACTTTAGTTGTGTGCAAAGGGGTTATTAGGGATGATTATTTTTGTACTTTTTAGGGATTAGTGTTTAGGGGTTTTTTGAGAAGTAGTTTTAGTGTTTTTTGGGGATATGGTTTAGGTGTATTTGGGATTTGTGATGATAAATTTATTGGTTGTGAGGATTTATTAATTTTTTAGGAATGATAGTTTAGTGTTCTCTGGGGCTTGGGATTTTGGGCCCTTGGGATGATGATTTAATGTTTTTTTGTGGATACACGATTTTTTGGGGGATAAGGGTTGATGGTGTTTTTGGGCATAGGGTTTATAGTTTCTCATGGATTATGGTTTACTATTTTTGGGGATGATAGTTTAGTATTTTATTAGGGAAGATGTATAAAGGTTTGTTTGTGTATGAGGGTTCACTGTTTTTTGTTGTTGAGGTTTAGGGTTTTTTGGGGCTAAGGATATAGGGTTTTTTAGATCACTTGGTTTAGGGTTTTTCTTGAAGATTTGTTTTTTTATTATTGGGGATGGGTTTTATTGGTTTTATAGGGACAATGGTTTTTGTTTTTTTCGGATGAGTGTTTTTCATTTTTTTGTTGATGAATATTTAGATATTTTTTGGGGATGACAGTTTAGGGTATTCTTGGGAAAATGGATTACATTTTTTTCTGAGGGATTAGGGTTTTCGTGGTTGAGGATCATGGATTTTTTAGGACTGAGGGTATAGTTTATTTGAGGGATGAGGGTTTTGGGTTTTTTGGGGTTGAGGGTATTGGGTTTTAGGGGTAGTGGGTTTTTTTGTAGCTTACATTTACGGGCTTTTGGGGGATGCATGTTGAGGGATTTAGTGAGATTATGTTTCAGGATTTTTTAACTGAGTGTTTATTATTTTTTGACACTAAGTGTATAGGGTTTTTAACAGATGAGGTTTCAGTTTTTTTTGGGTTTTGTATTATTTTTTTTGTGGATTATGATTTATAAATTTTGTGAGGATGTTTTAGGGGATTTGGTGATGAGGGTTTCGGTTTTTTGTGGGGAAGAGGGTTCTATGGATTTTATGGATGAGTATTTTGTGTATTTTAGGGATGTGGGTTCAATGGTTTTTTTGGAAAATGATTTTGGTTTTTTTAACTATTGTTTTAGGTGTTTTCAACTTTTTGGTTTAGTGTTTTTTATTGAAATAGGTTTTGGGTCTAAGGGTGATATAGATTTTCATCTGAGTGTTTTGGGTTTCTTATAGATGAGAGCATAAGATTTATTGGTCTGAATGTTCATTGTTTTTTGGGTCTGAAGGTTTAGGTAATTTTAAAGATAAGTGTTTACGGGTTATGGGGGTTGGGGGGTTTAGGTTTATAGTGGAATACGTTTTATGGTATTCTAAGGTTGAGGGATTATTGTTTTTTGGGGTCGTGGTTTTATGGATTTTTTAGAACTATTGGCTTATAGTTTTTTGTCGATGAATGTTTTGAGTATTTACAGGCTAACAGTTTAGATTATTTTTGTGATAAGAGTTTAAGGTATTTGGGGATAAGTGTTTAGGTTGTTTTAGGATGATGGATTAGGTATTTTGGGGATAATATTTTATGGTTATTATGGCCAAGGATTAGGGTTATTTGGAGCTATGTGTTTTTTGTTTTCTAGTGAAGTGGGTTTAGGGTTTTGTGGGGGTTAGAATTTAGGGTTTTATGGGGTTGCTATTTTTTTATTTATTGGGGGATGAGGGTTTTGGGTTTTGCATCTGAGTGATTAGTGTGTCTTGGGACTAGGCATTTAATGTTTTTTGGGGCTGAGGGTTTTGGTTTTTTTATACTGAAAGTTTAGGGTTTCTTAAAGATGTGTTAATATTTTTTATGCGGCATGGGAAATAATTTTTTTGGATTATGTATTAGTGTTTTTTTGGGAATAACGGTATCATTTTTGGGGGGATAAGGTTTTTTGGGTTTTGGGGATAGTGGATTTGTGTTTTTTTATTTCAGTGGTGTGGTGTATTATGGTGTAAGAGTTTTGGATTTTTTTGGCATTTTGTTTATGGATTCCTAGGGTTGATGGTTTAGGGTATTATGGTGTGAAGGGTTTAGATTTTTTTTGGATGAGGGTTCAATTCCTTTTTGAAGCTGAGGGTTTAAGTTCTTTCATGTTGAAGATTTAGTGTTTTTGGGGGATGATGGTTTAGGGTTTTGGGGGGGAGAGGGATCATGTTTTTTGGGAAGAGGGTAAACATTTTTTAAGGTTTAGGGTTTTTAGGACTCAGGGTTGAGGATTTGTATTGGGCTATGGGTTTAGAGTTTTTTGGGTATAAGGGTTTAAGGGATTTTGGAGTGGATGGTTGATTGTTTTTTGGGCTCAAGGGATGAGTGTTTTTTGGTGGATGAGAGTTTTTGGTTATTTGGGGATGAGGATTTGATGTTTTTATGGTATGAGGGATTAGGATTGTTTTGGATGAGGGTTTAGGGATTTTTGGATCGTGGTTTAATGGTTTTTGTATAGTTGGGTGTTTTGATTTTTTTTGGGCTGATATTGTATGTTTTTTGGGGTTTAAGGCATTATGGTTTTATTGCTGAGTGTATTGGTATTTTTTTAGGCTAAGGTTTTATGTTTTTTAAGGGATTCAAAATTATGTTTTTTTTAGCAGTGAGGTTTTATGGTGTTGGGGGGCTGAGTTTTAAGGTTTTTTTGGGATGAAAATTTTGGGTTTTTGTTCAGTAGGGAGATTAGTGTTTTTAAGGGATAGGTGATTAGGATTTTTTCGGGCTAGGGATTTGGGTTTTCTAGGAAGGAAGGTTTATGTTTTTCTGGGAGTAATTGTTTTGGTTTTTTTAGAGATGTCAGTTTTTGGTCATTTGAAGACCAAGGATTAGGTAAATTATTGGCCTAAGGGTTTAGGATTATTTTCTGCTGAAGTATTAGGGATTCTTGTGGCATAGAGTGTATGGTTTATTGGTTCTCAAGGATTATTCTTTTTAGGGATGATGTTGTAAGGTTTTTTTATGCTATGGTTTTTTGGTTTTTATGAATTGAGGGTTTGTGGGTTTTTTATGTATGAGGGTATTTTGTAATTTTGGGGCTGAGGGTTTTATGGGGATGAGGTTTTGTGATTTTGTGTGAGGAGTGTTTAGTATTTTTTTGGCAAAGTGTTTATTGTTTTTTGGGGGTGAGGGAATAAAAATATTTAGGATATTGGTTTTGGGGTTTTGGAAGCATACTGTTTTGGGTTTTGTTTGGTGTCAAAGGTTTTTGGTTTTTTGGGGTTGAGGGTTTGGGGTTTTTGTGTATGATTTTTAAGGGTTTTTAAGGATTAAGGTTATTTTTTTAATGGAGTTTAGGGTTATTTTCTTGGGTTTTGTGGTTAGAGTTTTTAGACTGATATATTAGTATTCATTGGTGATGATGATCTAAGATATTTAAAGACATAGGGTTTAGATTTTTTTGGGGTTGAGGTTTTGGTGTTTTGGGTGGATGAGGGTTTAGGACTTTTTTAGGGCTAATGGTTTGTTGTTTTGGGGGGTTGATTATTAGTTGACATTGTGAATGAGATTTGGGTGTTTTTTGAGGAAAATGAAGTTTGATTTTTTTTGTGTTGAGGGTTTAGTGTTTTTTGTGGCTGAGGGTTTGGGGTTTTTCGGGACAGTGTTTTTTGGGATATCAAGGATGAGGGTTCAGGGTTCTTTTTTGTGTAAGAGGGGTTTTTGTTTTTCTTTTTTGTTTTGGGGTTGGGTTATTTGTGGGAGATTTTTTGTGGGTTTGAAGGATGAGGGTTTGGTGTTTTTTTGGGATGAGGTTTTTGATTCATTTGGGGATAAGGATTTGGGGTTTTTTGTGGATTAAGGTCAAGGTTTTTTTAATATGAGGGATTGTGAATTTTTGGGCATGATAGTATGGGTTTTTATTTTTAAGTAGAGTATTGGTTTTTTTGTTTATTAAGGTTTGACATTTGTTTCAACTAAAAAATCATTATTTTTTCAAATGAGGGGGTTTTTTTGGAAGATGGTTTGGGTTTTTTTATGATGAAGGTTTTCGTTTTTTGGGGGGATGAGGGTTTTTTAGTTTTTATTTATGAGGGATGAGGTTTTGGGTTTCTTGGGGTGAATGTTTTTATGTGTTTTGGAGATGAGGATATGGGATTTTCAAGTGCAGAGTCATTGGTGTTTTTTGGGGAACAGGGTTTGAGGTTTTTTGGGGTTGAGGGTATGGGGGATAAATGTTTGGGGTTTTTTAAGTAGAAGTTTCTAGTTTTTTGGGGATATGGGTTTAATTTTTTTTGGATATGAGTGTTTGTGTTTTGTTGTGTACAAGTTTTTGGTTTCTTTTTTGGATGGGGATTTTGGGGGATGTGGGTTTGGGGCATTTAGGGACAAAAATTCTATGCTTTTGGGGGATGATAGTATAATACATTTGGGGATTTGGGACTGGGTATTTGGGGAAGAGTGTATAGGGTATTTTAGGGATGACCAGTCCATGTTTAATGGGAAAGTGGGAATGGGGTATTTTGGGGATAGGGGTTTTGGTGGTTTTGGGGAAATGAGTTCATGCTTTTTGGAATAGGGGGATTGGTTTCTTTTGGTGTGGATGGATCATGGTTTTTTGGGGCAGTGGATTAAGGTTTTTGAAGGACAAGGTCATTTAGTGTTTGGGGGATAAGGGGTTTTGTGTTTTTTTTAAAAAGGGTTTTAGGATTTTCTCAGGATGATGGATTTTGGGTTTTTGGGGATAATGGTTTTCATGTATTGATGTTTGTTATTTTATTAGGATGAGGGTCTGTGAGGTTTTGGGGAGATGGATTAGGGATTCTTTGTGTTGAGTGTTTCAATTTTTTTTGGGTTGAGGGTTTATGAATTTTTGGGGTAGTGGTGTTAGGGATTTAATGAATATGGGGATAGGTTTTTTCAGTAATGAGGGTTTATATTCTATTGTTGATGAGGGTTTGAGGAATATTGCAGTTGAGGGTGTATTGTTTTTTCAAGATGTTGTTTTCAAAGTTTTTGGGTTGTTTTAGGGATTAGGGTTTAGGGTTTTATAATGATGAAGATTTTTGGATTTTGGGTATGAGGGATTACATTTATTCTGGCATGATGGTTTATAATGTTTGGAGATGAGGTGTTAGGGTTTATTGGGATCAGGTTATTGGATTTTCAATCACTGTGATATGAATAATTTTTTGGGGTTTAGGGGTTAGGTTTTTTAGTGATGAATGTCCGATGTTTTGGGGGGATGAGGGTTTAGGTATTTTTTTTCTCTGGGTTTTTTGTTTTTTGGGACAACCAGTTTAGAATTTTCTGACCATTGGGTTTGGAATTTTGGGGGGGATAAGGTTTTGTGGATTTTAAGGGTTGTCTATGTTGGGATGTTTTTGGGCATGAGGGTTTGGGGTTAGTTTTGGGGATTTCTAGGGATGTGGTTTTCATGGGTTTTTGGATAAGGGTTTAGGGATATTTATTACTGTGTGTTTTGGGATATTATGGAGATGAGTGTTTAGGTTTTTTGGGGGTTGAGGGTTTCTAGTTTTTTTGGGTAGAGGGTTTGGGATTTTTATAGAAAAGAGTTTGTTATTTTTTGGGCTGAAGTATTAGTGTATTTTTGTGCTAAGGGTATTGGATTTTTTTGGGGAAGAGGGTTTTGGTTTTTTATGGAAGATGTATTTGGGTTATTTTCATATAATTGTATGGGGTTTGGGGGGCCAAGTGTTTTTTGGTTAGTGTATATCTTTATAGGTTTTTGTGGCTGTCGAATGAGGATTTTTGGGGGTTGAGTATTATGCTTTTTGGGATAATGGTATAGGGTTATTAGTAGCTGATTATTCAGGACTTTTGGGGATAGTGGGTTTATGGTGTTTTGGGGAAAAGGTTATTGGGTTTTTTAGGATGAGTATTAATGGATTGAGGGGATTAGGGTTTATAGTTTTTAGGGTTGAGGGTATATTGTTTTTAGGGGAATAGGTTTAATGGTTTTGGCGAGCTTAGAGTTTAGGGGTTTTGGGGCTGAGGGTATATGGTTTTGGGGGATGAAATTTTAATGTTGTTTTGGGGATGAGGGTTTAGGATTTTTCTAGATTAGGGTTAAGGGTTTTTTGGGGATGAGGGTTGGGATAATTTTGGGGTTTTAGGTTAGGGTTTTATTTATCTCCCAAAATTTATTGTTTTTTGGGTATGGGGGATTAGTTTTTTGGTGTAGAAAGATTGTGTTTTTTTGGGGCTGAAGGTTAAGAATTTATTGGTGTTGAGCGATTAAGTGTTTTTGGGTCTAAGGGTTTATGAGTTTTTTGTTTTTTTGGGGTTTAGGTTCTTGTGTTTTATACATATTACAGGTTATTGTTTTCTAGGGGATGTATATTTAGGTGGTTTTTCAGCCAGTGGGTTTAAATATTAATGGGGAAAAGGGATTTATGATTTATTGGTATTTAAGTTTATATTTTTTTTGGATGTGGGTTTAATGGATTTTGGGAGTAAGGATTTAATTTTTACATGGGATAAGTATTTAGGATTTTTAGGAATGATTTTATATGGGTTTTTAAAGATAAGGGGGTTATATTTCCTTTGGGTTGATCGTTAATGGTTTTTTGGGCTAAGAGTTTAGAGTTCTAGGGTTGCAAGTTTATTTTATTTTTCTAATGAAGGTTTTGTTTTTTTGAGGGTTGGGGGATTATGATATTTTGGTGATATGTATTTAGGGTTTTTGAGGGATGAGGGTTTAGGGTTTTTAGGGATGAGTGTTTAACTCTTTTTTTATGGTTTAGGGTTTTTCTGAGAAGATGGATTAATTTTTCTTGAGGATAACAATTTAGGGTTAATTGGGGATGAGTTTATAGATTTTAATTTTTCATAGGGTTTCAGGGAATGTGGGGATGAGATCATAGGGATTTTCTTGATTGAGATTTGATTATTTTTTGGATTTTTGGGTGTATGGTTTTTTGGGGTTTGGGTTTTTGTTTTTAATGGACTAGGGTTCACAGTTTTTTAAGGATAGAAGTTAAGGGTTATTTAGGAATAATGTTTGATAGATTTTTTATGGTATGTATTAAGGGTATTGGGGATTGAGGATTTAGGGTTTTTGGTTTGTAGGGTCAACATTATTTTTGAGACAAGGACTAATGGTTTTTAATATATGAGGGTTGTGGGGGATTGGGGTATGCAGTTTTGGGATATTTATTGGGATGAGAGTTTAGGGTTTTCATAGAGTGTGGTTTTGGGTATTTAAGCTTGGAGTTAGTGTTTTTTTGGTGTTAAGGGATAATGATTTTTTGTAAAAATGGTATAGTGTTTTCCGAGATGATGGTTTGCAGTTTTTCTGGCTGAGGGTCTTTTTTATTTTGGTCCTCAGGGTTTAGCCTTTTTTTGGGTATGATGGTTTACGATTTTTTGGGGCTATAGAACGAGGGTATTTTGTTGCCATGGGTTGAGGGATTATGTTGGTTAGGTTTTACCATTTTTTGGATGATGGATTATGTTTTTAAGGTGACGTTTGGGAGTTGTTTTGGGACTATAAGATTAGGGTTTTCTATGGCCAGGGTTATTCGTTTTTTTAAGGATGGTGGTTTAGTAATTTTCAGGGACATGGGATTAGGGTTTTTGGGATGATTGGTTTCGGAATTTTGAAGATTATGGTTTAATATTTTTTGTGTTGAGGGTTTAGGTTTTTTACATGAAGGTTGTGGGTTTTTAGGGTTTAATGTTTTGGGTTTTTAATGTCATTGAATTTATGGTTATTGGGGGAAAAGGGTTGATAATTTTTGGGGGTTTATGGTTGAGAGAATTCATTGTTATCTGTAGAGGGATTTTGGGGTGGAGTGTTTTTATTTTTTTAGGGTTGGGGATTGAGGGGTTTTGGGGATTAGGGTTTTAGAGTTTTTGGGGATATGGGTTGATAGTTTATTTGGGCTACAGGATGAGGGTTTTTGGGGCTATGAGTTGATAGTTTCTTGAGAGATTTTTCAAAGGTTCTATTGATACAAAGGTTTTAAGGTTTTTTATGGTGATGTGTTGAGCTCTTTTTAGTTGTGAGGGAGGAAGAATTTTTTGAATGTAGGTTGAGGGTTTTCAAGGCTGTGGGTTTAGGTTTATTTGGGCTATAGAGTTTAAGGAAATTTAGTTATAAAGTTTTATGGTTTATTAGGGATAAGGGTTTATTATTTTTTGGACTAAGGGTTTAGGGTTTAGAGATTTGTAGTGTTGAGTATTTAGGGGTATTTCATGATAAGTGATTTTTGTTTTCTGAGGTTTAGGATTGAAGGTTTTTTTGGGTCCATCATTCCTGTTTTTTAGGGTTGTGGGTAAAAAACATCTTTTGGTTGTTGAGGGTTTATGGAATTTTTTGGATAAGGGATGAGGTTTTTTTATATGATTTTTAGGGTTTTTTTGGGGGAAGATCATTTAGGGATATTCATGTTTGAGCATTTAGGGTTTTTTGAGTTTAACGGTTTAGATTATTTTGCAGCTGATGGATTAGTGTTTTTTGATACTCGGGGTTTAAGATATTTTGATGATGGGGTTAATGTTTTTTTAGTCTAGGAGTCTAGGATGTTTTGGTGCTCTGGGTTTAGGGGTGTTGAGGCAGAGTTTTAGGGTTTTTTGGTGCTAAGGGTATTTGATTTTTTTGGGGGGTGAGGGTTTTGGTTTTTTATGGATGATGGATTTGGGTTATTTTCATATAAGTGTATGGGGTTTGTGGGGCCAAGTGTTTTTTGGTTAGTGTATATTTTTATAGGGTTTGGAGGCTGTGGAATGGGGGTTTTGGGGGGTTGAGGATTATGATTTTTGGGATAATGGTATAGGGTTATTTGTGGATGATCTGTTATGTTTTTTGGGGACAATGGGTTTATGGTGTTTTGGGGAAAAGGGTATTGGTTTTTTTGGGCTGATTATTAATGGATTTTGGGGATTAGGGTTTATAGTTTTTAGGGTTGAGGGTATATTGTTTTTTGGTTAATAGGTTTAACGGTTTTGGCGAGTTTAGAGTTTAGGGTTTTTTGGGGCTGAGGGTATATGGTTTTTGGGGCGGAGGGTCTATGGTTTTAGGGGATGAGGGTTTAATTCTGTTTGGGGGTTGAGGGTTTATTATTTTTCAATATTAGGGTTAAGGGTTTTTTCTGGATGAGGGTTTGGATAATTTTGGGGTTGTAGGTTAGGTTTTTATTTATCTCACAAAATTTATATTTTTTTGGGGATGGGGGATTAGATTTTTGGGGTGGAAGGATTTTGTTTTTTTGGGGATGAACGTTAATAATTGATTGGTATTGAGTGATTAAGTATTTTTGGGTCTAAGGGTTTATGAGTTTTTTGGTTTCTTTCAATTGAGGTTCATGTGTTTTATACAAATTATTGGTTATTTTTTTCTGGGGGATGTAGATTTTAGTGGTTTTCGACCAGTGGGTTTAAATATTAATGGGGCAAAGAGAATTGGGATTTATTGGGATTTGAGTGTATGTTTTTTTCTAGATGTGGGTTTAGGGGATTTTGGGTGTAAGTATTTAATGTTTACATGGGATAAGTATTTAGGATTTTTTAGTGATGATGTTATATGGATTTTTAAGTATAAGGGGTTTATCATTCCTTTGGGTTGATCGTTAATGGTTTTTTGGGCTGTACATTTAGTGTTTTAGGGTTGCAGGATTATTTTATTTTGGGAATGTGGGTTTTGGTTATTTTAGGGTTGAGGGATTATAATATTTTGGTGATATGTATTTAATGTTTTTGAGGGATGAGGGTTTAGGGTTGTTAGGGATGAGTGTTTAACTCTTTTTTGTTTGATGGTTTAGGGTTTTTAATGAGAAGATGGATTAATATTTCATGAGGATAGTAGTTTAGGGTTTATTAGTTATGAGTTTATATATTTTAATGTGTCATAGGGTTTCAGGGAATGTGGGGATGAGATAGTTGGGATTTTCTTGATTGATATTTGATTATTTTTTGGATTTTTGGGTTTATGTTTTATTGGGGTTTGGGTTTTTGATTTTAATGGACTAGGGTTCATGGTTTTTTTAGGGCTAGAAGTTGAGGGTTATTTATGAATGAGTTTTGAGATATTTTTTTGGTAGGTATTAAGGGTATTAGGCATTATGGATTTAGGGTTTTTGGATTGTAGGGTCAACATTATTTTTGAGAAGAGGACTGATGGTTTTTTATATATGTGGGTTGTGGGGGTTTGGGGTATGCAGTTTTGGGATATTTTTTGGGATGAGAGTTTAGGGTTTTCATAGACATTGGTTTAGGGTTTTTAGGCTTGGAATTAGTGTTTTTTTGTGCTAAGGGATAATGGTTTTTTTGTGAACATGGTATAGTGTTTTTTGGGGTGATGGTTTGCTGTTTTTTTGTCTGAGGGTTTTTGGTTTTTTTGGTTTAGTGGGTTTATCCTTTTTTGGGGTCTGGTGGTTTATGGTTTTTTGGGGCTATGGGATGAGGGTATTTTTTGGCCATGGTTTGCAGTATTATTTTGGTTAGGTTATACCATTTTTTTTGGATGATGCATAATGTTTTTAACATGAGGTTTGGGAGTTGTTTTGGGCCTATAAGATTAGGGTTTTCTAGGTCTAGGGGTATTATTTTTTTTAAGGATGAGGGTTTAGCGATTTTCAGGGACATGGGATTAGGGTTTTGGGTATGATTTTTTTTTGGAATTTTGGGGATGATGGTTTAATATTTTTTTTGTTGATGGTTTATGTTTTTTAGATGAAGGTTGTGGGTTTTTAGGGTTGAATGTTTTGGGTTTTTAATATCATTGAATTTATGGTTATTGGGGGTAAAGGGTTGAAATTTTTTGGGGGTTGATGGTTGAGAGAATTCATTGTTATCTGTAGAGGGTTTTTTGGGTGGAGTGTTTTGATTATTTTAGGGTTGGGGATTGGGAGGTTCTGAGGATGTGGGTTTTGGAGTTTTTGGGGATATGGGTTTATGGTTTATTGGGGCTACAAGATGAGGGTTTTTTGGGGCCATGAGTTGATATTTTCATGAGATATTCGTCTAAGGTTTTATCGATATAAATGTTTCAGGGTTTTTTAGTGTGGTGGGTTGAGCTCTTTTTAATTATGAGGGAGGAAGAATTTATTGAATGCAGGTTGGGGGTTTTCAAGGCTATGGGTTTTCGTTTATTTAGGATGTACGGTTTAAGTTCATTTAGTACTAAAGGTTTATGGTTTTTTAGGGATAAGAGTTTATTGTTTTTTGGACTAAGGGTTTAGGGTTTAGGGTTTTTTAGTGTTGAGTATTTAGGGGTTTTTCAGGATGGGTAATTGTGGTTTTCTGGTATTTAGGGTTAAAGGCTTTTTGGGGGCCATCGTTCGTGGTTTCATAGGGTTGTGGGTGGACAAATTATTTTGGGTGATGAGGGTTTATGGTATTTTAAGGTTAAGAGATGAGGTTTTTTTATATGAGTTTTTAAAGTTTTTTTGGGGAAGATCATTTCTGTATTTTCATGTTTGAGAATTTAGGGTTTTTGGGGGTTAACGGTTTAGATTATTTTACAGCTGATGGATTAGGGTTTTTTCATACATAGGGTTTAAGATATTTTGATGATGCGGGTTAAGGTTCTTTTTGGCTAGGATTCTAGGATGTTTTGGTGTCTTGTGTTTAGGGGTGTTGGTGTGGATTTCTTGGGTTTTTTTGGCTATAATGGTCTAGGGTCTCAAGTTATTGAGGGTATCGAGTTCATTAGTGTTGAGTGTTTAGGTTTTTTATGGTAAACAGCTTAGAGTAATTTTTCATTAAGAATTTAGTATTTTATATTGGTCAGTGACTAATGTTTTTTGGGGTATAGGGTTAAGGGTTTTCTTGGATGATGGTTTACAGTTTTCATGTGTTTAGGGTTTTTAGTTTTTGGGGCATGAGGGCTTATGATTTTTTGGGCACCCCGATTTAGGTATTTTGGCAATATGGGTGTAGGTTTTTTTGTGGAATAGGGTTTATGGATTTTTTTGATCTTATTGTTTATCATTTTTGGGGTTTTGGGTTTTGGGTTTTGTGGTAGAGGGTTTTGGTTTTTTCAGGGCATAGGATGTTTGGTTTTTTAGGGCGAACAATTCGGTGCTTTTGTGGATTAGGATTTAGGGTTTTTTGGGGATGAGGGACTAATATTTTATGGGGGCAAGGGTTTAGGGTTTTTAAGGTATTCTAGTTTATTATTTTTGGGGTAGTGGGATTATGGGTTTGTGATGATGATTTTTTACTGTTATTTGGTGCTGAGGTCTTTGGATTTTTTTAGTATGATGTTTTATAAATTTTTAAGATGTGGGTTTGGGTGGTTTATGGTGAGTGTTTTGGGGTTTTGGGTCTATGATTTCAGTGTTTTTGGAGATGAGGGTATATGATTTGTGTTGATGAAGGTATATATATTCTAGGGGATGAGGGGTTTTTTGGGGGGATAATGGTATTATTTTTTTGGAAAAGAGTTTAGGGTTTTTTCGGCTGATCTTTTAGGAGTATTTTGGGATGACGGTTTTGGGTTTTCTTGTGGTTATGATATTAGGATGTTTTCTGGATGAGGGTTTAGAATTTTTTGGAAGATAGGGGTTTAGGGTTATTCGGTGCTCTGAGGTAAATGTTTAAAGGGGTTGAGGGTTTATGAATTTTATGGGGATAAGGGTTATGGGTTTTTGGGGGCTATGGTTTTAAGTTTTTTTGGGGTTCATAATTTATATAATTTTTGGGATGAGGATTTAGTTTTTTTTTGGTCTTACAGTTTTGGGTTTTTTTAGATGAGGGTTTAGGGGTTTTATGGCTATAGGTTTAGGGTTTTTTGTGGTTAAGAGAAAAGGGTTTTTTCCAATTGTGATAAGAGTTTTTTTATGAATGTGGGTTTAGGGTGTTTAAGGATGGTAGTTAAACATTTTTTATTAGTGCGTGTTTATGGATTGCTAGGGATATGAAATTAGGGTTTTTTGGGGATAGTGGTCTAGTGTCTTTTGGGGCAGAGTGTCTAGTTATTTTTGGGGTTTTAAGGTTTTATTTTTTGTGGAGGAGAGGGTTTAGGGTTTTTTCATTCTATATATTTAGTGTTTTTTCGGGATCGGGGTTTAATTTATTTGGGTCTATGGTTTATGTTTTTTATGGATAATAGATTAGGATTTTTTTCATAATGTAGGTTTAGGGTTATATCGGGCAATGGGTTTAGGGGTTTTTAGGGGATGATGGTTACAGTCTTTTAGGAAGGAGAGTTTAGGAGTTTTTATAGATCGTGGTATTGTGTTTTTAGTTTTTTTGGGTAAAATGGATTAGGTTATTTTGGGGACAATGTTATAAGGTATTTGATGATAAGTGTTTATAAATTTTTTTGGAAATGAGGGTTTTGGGTTTATTTACTATTTGGGGTAGTGGTATTTTATTGTTTTAGGCTTTATGGTATTTTTTAGTAGGGGTTTTATGGTTTTATTAGGTTTAAGGTTTATGGATGTTTGGGGATGGACATTTAGGGCGTTTTAGTGTTTTTGTTTTAGTATTTTTTAGGCTATAGTTTTATGATTTTTTTGAGGTGACGGTTTATGGTTTTTTTGTGTTGAGGGTTGATCATTTTTTATCACCAATGGTTTTGGGTTTTTTTTATGTAACGGTTTATTGTGTTTTTTATGAGAGTATAGGAATTTTTTGGTTGTGAGTTAAAGGTTTTTTAGGGGTATCACATTTGTGTTTTTTGGGGGTGAGGGTTGGGGGTTTTTGGGGGATGAGGTATTAGGGCTGAGGGTTTGGGTTTTTTTGGGGATGGTGGTTTGAGATTATTTTGTACAACCATTTTGCTGTTTTTTTTTTGGGAAATAGTCTAGGGTTTTTAGGGAAGAGATTCCAGTTTTTTATTTTGCTGAGGGTTTTTAATTTTTTCTAGCTATGGGATGAAAATTTTTGGGGATAAGAGTTATGGATTCTCAGGATGAGGTTTTAGGTATTATTAGGGTTCATGGTTTAAGATGTTTTATGGCTATGGGATTAGAGTTTCATGAGTTTTTTTTTATTTTTTTGCGATTGAGTGTTTTGGGATTTTAGGGTTGGGAGTTTTGGGTTTTTTTGTTAAAATGTTTTATGTCTTTTTGGGGATATGGATTTATGGTTTTTTGGGTATAAGGGTTTAGGTGTTTTTGGTGCATTGGATTTAGGGTTTTTTAGGGTTGAGTGTTTATGTTTTTTGGGGATGAGGGATTAGGGGTTTGGGGAGATTATGGTTTTTAGTTTTTTGGAAATTGGCATAATATGGTTATTGGGGATTAGGGTTTATTATGTTTTTGGGATTAGATTTTTTGGATTTTTGGAATTTAGGGTTTAGGGGTTTTAAGGTCTGAGGGTATGTTGTTTTTCGGTGATAAGGGTTGAAGAATTTTTGGGACTTTATGGTTAGTTTTTTATTAGTTTGATAGATGATAGTTTCTTGTGGTTTAGGGTTTTGGGGTTTTGGTAGATGAGGGATTAGGCTTTTTATGGATGATGGTTTAGGTTTTTTATGACTATAGGGATTGTGTTTTTTGGATGAGGGTTTAGTTTTTTTTAGCTTCGCTTTTAAGTTTTTTTGGTGTTGAGGGTTTATGGTTTTTCGAGATGACTGGTTTGGGTCTTTTTGGGATGAATAATTATGGGTTTTAAGGAAGAGGGTTTAGTTTTTATTTGGGTTGTGTGCAAAGGAGTTTTTAGGGATGATTATTTGGTATTTTTTAGGGATTTTTGTTTAGGGGTTTTTTGGGATGTAGGGTTATGGTTTTTTGGGGATAGGGTTTAGGGGTATTTGGGATTTGTGATGATAATTTTATTGGTAGTGAAGATTTATGGATTTTTATGGAATGATAGTTTAGTATTTTCTATGGATTCGAATTATGGTACCTTTGGATGATGATTTATTGTTTTTTGTGGATATGCATTTTTTTTGGGGGATGATGGTTGATAGTTTTTTTGGGCTTATGGTTTATGGTTTCTCATGTATTATGGTTTACTATTTTGGGGGATGATGGTTTATGATTTTTAAAAAAATATGGTTTAATGTTTGTTTGTGCATGAGAGTTCATAGTTTGTTGTTGTTGAGGTTAATTGTTTTTTAGGGCTGAGGTTATTGGGTTTTTTAGAACTGATGGTTTAGTGTCTTTTTGGATGAGGTTTTTTTATTATTGGGGATGAGTTTTTTTGGTTTTTTATGGAACATGATTTTGGGTTTTCATAGGCTGAGTGTTTTGGGTTTTTTTTGTCGATGATGATTATCATATTTTTGGGGATGACAGTTTAGGGTTTTCTGGGGAATATGGATTACAGTTTTTTAGTCTGTGGGTTTAGGGTTTTTTTGTTCAAGGATCATTTATTTTTTAGGGATGAGGGTATAGTGTATTTGAGGGATGAGGGTTTTGGGTTTTTTGGTGTTGAGATTTTTGATTTTTGGTGGGTTTATGGGTTTTCGTTGCTTACTGTTATGGGGTTTTGGGGGATGCTTGTTGAGGGGTTTAGTGGGATTATGTTTTTGGATTTTTTTTGATTGAGTGTTTATTATTTTTTTACACTAGGGGTTTAGGGTTTTTTATGGATGAGGTTTCAGTTTTTTTTGGGTTATGGTTTGTGTTTTTGGGGATTATGGATTATCAATTTTGTGATTAGGGGTTTTGGTGATAAGAGTATCGGTTTTTGGTGGGGAAGAGGGTTTTAGGGATTTTATGGATGATTGTTTAGGGTATTTTGGGGATGTGGGTTCAATGGTTTTTTGGAAATGGGGTTTTAGGTTTTTTTAACTATCGTTTTAGGTGCTTTGGCCTTTTTGGTTTAGGTTTTCTTGGTGAAAAGGGTTTTGGGGCAATGGGTGTTAAGGTTTTTCATCTGAGGATTTTGGATTTTTTAGAGATGAGAGTTTTTGACTTAATGTTTTGAATGTTCACAGTTTTATTGGGCTGAGGATTTATGTATTTTTTAGATAAATGTTTATGGGTTTTGTGGGTGGGGGTTTTAGGTTTATAGTGGAATATGGTTTAGGGTATTCTAAGGCTGATGGATTATTGTTTTTTGGGGTAGAGGGTTTAAGGATTTTTTTTAAACTATTGGCTAATGGTTTTTTGGTGATGATTTTTTTGGGTATTTTGGGGCTAACAGTTTAGATTTTTTTGGGGACAAGGGTTTAGGGTTTTTTTGGGATAAGGGTGTAGGTTTTTTTATGATGGTTTAGGTATGTTGTGGATAATGGTTTATGGTTATTGTGGCCAAGGATTAGGGTTATTTGGGGACATGTGTTTTTGTTTTTCTAGTGAAGAGGGTTTCTGGATTTGTGGGGGTTAGAATTTTGGGTTTTATGGGGATGATTTTTTTTATTGGGGGATTAGTGTTTTGGGTTTTTGGTTGGAGTGATTAGGGTTTCTTGGGACTAAGAATTTAGTGTTTTTTGGGGTGGAGGTTTTTGTTTTTTTCTTACTGAGGGTTTAATGTTTCTTAAGGATATGTGATTATTTTTTATGCAATATGACAAAGTTGTATTATTTTGGATTAGGGTTTAGGTTTTTTGGGAATGAGGGTATATTTTTTTGGGCTATGGTTTTGGGGTGTTTGTGTCTATGGGATTTGAGTTTTTTGGGTTTCAGTGGTGTGGTGGTTTTTGGTGCTGATTGTTTTGGATTTTTTTGGAATTTTGTGTATGGTTTCATAGTTTTGATGGTTTAGGGTTTTATTGGGTGAAGGTTTTAGAATTATTTTAGATGAGTTTTTAGTTCTTTTTTAATGCTGAAGGTTTAGGTTCTATCAGGTTGAGGATTATTTGTTTTTTGGGGATGAGATTTAGGGTTTTTGTGGGAACAGGGATCCTGTTTTTTTGGGAGGAGGGTAAAAATTTTATAGGGTTTCGGATTTAGGTTTTTTTTTACTTAGGGGTGAGTATTTTTTTGGGATATATGTTTAGAGTTTTCTGGGAATGAGAGTTTAAGGGTTTTTTAGGGTAGACGGTTGATTCTTTGTTAGGCTCTTGGGATGAGTGTTTTTTGGGGATATGGTTATTTGGTTATTTTGGGCTGAGGATATGATGTATTTTGGGGATGAGGGATTAGGTTTGTTTGGGATAAGGGTTTAGGGTTTTTTGGGTCGAGGTAATATGGATTTTTTATGGTAGAGTGTTTTGGTTTTTTTGGGCTCATATTATAGGTTTTTAGGGTATGAGGCATTAAGGATTTATTACTTAGTGTTTGGGGTTTTTTAGGCTAATGTTTCGGGTTTTAGGAGGGATTCAAAATTATGTTTTTTTTTGGTAGAGAGGGTTTATAGTGATTGTGGGCTGGGTCTTTAGGGTTTTTCGCAACATTTTTGGGATTTTTTTAAGCTAGGAAATTATGGTTTTTAAGGGCTAGCTGATTATGATTTTTTGGGGGTAGGGATTTTGGTTTTCTAGGAAGGAAGGTTTAGGTTTTTCTGGGACTAATTGTTTTTGGTTATTTAGAGATGACAGTTTATATTCATTTTCAGATTAGGGATTAGGGTAATTTTTGGCCTAAGGGTTTAGGTTTATTTTCGGCTGAGGGGTTAGTGATTTATGGGGCTTTGAGTGTATGGATTATTGGTTCTCAAGAATTATTGTTTTTATCGATGATTTTTTTTGGTTTTTAAGATCTTTTTTCATTTTTTTTGAATTGAGGGTTTGTGGGTTTTCTAGGGATGAAGGTATTTAATAATTTTGGGGCTGAGGGTTTTATGGGGATGTGGTTTTTGTGATTTTGGGTGATGAGTGCTTAGGATTTTTTTAGGCTATGGGTTTATTTTTTGTTGGGGTGAGGGAATTAAAAATTTTAATTTAGTAGTTTTTTGGTTTTGGATGCGGACGATTTTCGGATTTTTTTGGTGTCGAGGGATTTCCATTTTGGGGTTGAGGGTTTAGGGTTGTTTAGGTATTATTGATAAGGGATTTTTAGGAATGAAGGTTATTTTTTATTGGAGTTCAGGGTTTTTTCTTGGGATTTTTGTTTAGTGTTTTTTTGGATTGATATTTTCGAGTTCATTGGGGATGAAGGTCTAGGATATTTTAGGACATAGGTTTTATATTATAATTGTTGTTAGTGATTCAGGTTTGTTTGGAGTTGTGATTTTGGTGTTTCGGGGGGATGATGTTTTAGGTCTTTTTTAGGGCTTATGGTTTGTGGTTTTTGGGAGCTGAGTATTTGTGAAAATTGTGAATGAGGGTTGGGAGTTTTTTTGGGGAAAATTGACTTGGATTTTTTTATGCTGAGGGTTTAGTGTTTTTTATGGCTGAGGGTTTGAGGTTTTTCATGATAGTGTTTTTTGGGATATAAGTGATGAGGGTTTAGAATTTTTTTGGCTAATAGGGGTTGATATTTTTCTTTAGAGTTTTGTTGTTGGGTTATTTGTGGGAGATGTTTTGTGGTTTTTGAGGAATGTGGGTTTGGAGTTTTTTGGGGATGAGGGTTTTGATTCATTGGGGGATAAGGATTTGGGTTTTATTTGGATTAGGGTCTTGGGTATTTTTAGGATGAGGGTTTGGGATTTTTTGGGGATGATAGTATGGGGTTTTTTATGGAGAAGTGTATTGGTGTTTTATGAGTGTTTGGGGTTTGTTTCAAAGGAGGAATCATGATTTTTTCAGATGAGGGGTTTTGTTTTTTTGGTAGATGGTTTTGGGTTTTTTGTTGTTGAAGGTTTGGGTTTCTTTGGGAAGAGGGCTTTTTGGTTTTTATTTATGAGGGATGAGGGTTAGTATGGGATAAAGGTTTTGGGATTTCTATGGTGGATTGTATAATGCTTTTTGGGGCTGAGGATATGGGATTTTTAGGGGATGAGTCTTTGGTG
Organism: Viscum album; assembly: GCA_963277665.1. Taxonomy (NCBI): domain Eukaryota; kingdom Viridiplantae; phylum Streptophyta; class Magnoliopsida; order Santalales; family Viscaceae; genus Viscum; species Viscum album. The sequence continues at coordinate 592,877,490 of OY728137.1, read as the reverse complement.
TTTTTTTGGTAATGAGGGTTTGGGGTTTTTTGGGGTTCAGGGTTTGGGGGATAAGGGATTGGGGTTTTTTGAAGAAAGATTTTGTGGTTTTTTTGGGATATGGATTTTTGGATTTTTGGATATTAGGGTTGGTGGTTTGTTGGGTACAAGTTTTTGGTGTTTTTTTGGGATGAGGATTTTGGGGGTTATGGGTGTGGGGATTTTTGGGACTACAAGTTTGATCTTTTGGGGGATTATAGTCCAATACATTTGGGGATTAGGGTTTGGGTTTCTTTCGGAAGATGGTATAGGGTATATTATGGATGAGCAGTCCATGTTTTTTTGAGAATATGGGAATGGGGTATTTTGGGATATGGGTTTTGGTGGATTTGGGGCTATGAGTTCATGGTTTTTTGTGGAAGTTGGATTGGTGTCTTTTGGTGCTGATGGATTATGGTTTTCTGGGGCAGTGGGTTAGGGTTATCTTATGGACAAGTTCATTCAGTGTTTGGGGGATAAGTGGTTTTGTGTTTTCACAAACTAGGGTTTTAGGGTTTTCTCAGGATGATGTATTTGGGGGTTTTGGGGATAATGGTTTTAATGGATTGATGTTTGTTTTTTATTAGAATGAGGTTATGTATGGTTTTTGGGAAATGGATTAGGGTTTCTTTGGGATGAGTGTTTCAAGTTTTTTTAGGTTGAGGGTATATGGATTTTTTGGGTTGTGGCGTTAGGGTTTTCATGAATACCGAGTTCAGGTTTTTTGTAATGAGGTTTTATATTCTATTGGTGATGAGGGATTGAGGATTATTGTATTTGGGTTGTAAGATTTTTTCAAGATTAGGTTTTCTGGTTTTTTAGGGATAAGGGTTTAGGGTTTTATAATGATGAGGATTTTGGGGTTTTGGGGAAGAGGGTTTACATTTATATGGGGATGAGGGTTTCTAATGTTTTGGAATGAGGGGATATGGTTTATTTGGGTGAGGTTATGGGATTTTCTACCACTAAGATATGATGAATTGATAGGGTTTAGGGGTTAGGTTTTTTTAGAGTTTAAGGTCTGGGGTTTTTGGGGGCTGAGGGTTTATTTTTTTGTTCTCTGGGTTTTTGGTTGTTTGGGACTACCAGTTTTTGTTTTTTTTTTGACCATAGGGTTTGGAATTTTGGGTGGATAAGGTTTTGTGGATTTGAAGGGTTGTCTATGTAGGGATTTTTTTGGGATGAGGGTTTGGCATTGGTTTTGGGGTTTTCTAGGGCTGAGGTTTTCTGGTTTATTTGGATAATGGTTTAGAGATATTTATGGAAGTGTGTTTTAGGATTTTATGTAGATGAGGGTTTATAGTTTTTTTTGGTTGAGGGTTTGTATTTTTTTGTGTTGAAGGTTTGGGTTTTTTTGGGAAAAGTGTTCGTTATTTATTTGGGAAGAAGTATTAGTGTTTTTTGGTGCTAAGGGTATTAGACTTTTTTAGGGATGAGGGTTTTGGTTTTATATGGATGTGGTATTTGGGTTTTTTGAAGATATGGGTAGGGGTTTTGGGGGGCCAAGTGATTGGATATTTTTTTGGGAAGAGGGATTTGGGATTTTTGGGGGTTTGGGTTTGGAGTTATTTAAGGGATTGAGTTTTCTGTTTTTTTGTGATAGTGGTTGTGGGATTTATTGGGGCTGAGGGTTCTTTATTTTTTAGTGCTGAGGTTTTCTTGTTTTTTCATGATTATGGTTTAGGGTGATTAAGTTTAAGGGTTTGTATGATTTTTTGGGGAACGTTGGACTAGGAATTTATTTGGGGATGATGTTTTGTACTGTTTTGGGGTAGATGGCATGGGAATTGTTAGGGATGATGGTATGGGGTTTTGGGGGGCTGAGTGTTTTTTGGTATTCTGGAGTTGATGGTTTGAGGTATTTTGGGGATAAAGGTTCTTGGATTAATTGGGAGGATTTTTGGGGACTATTTTGGGATATGGTTTCGTGGTTTTTAGGGATAAGGGTTTGGGGGTTTTTGGATTTAGTTTTGGTGTATTTTTGGAATTAGGGTTCAGGGTTATTTGTGTCCTAGGGTTGGGGGTTTTAGGGCTATGGTTTTTGAGTTTTCTCATGCTATGTTTTATGGTGTTTTGGGTTTTATGGTTTAGTGTGTTTTTAGGATGAGTATTTAGGGTGTTTTGCAATTAGGGGTTTTGTGTTTTCTAGGGGTGGGGGTTTTGGGTTTTTATCTTGGGGTTCACTATTCATTGTATAAGGGATTTGGTTTTTTTTTGCAAGAAGGTATACTATTTTTTTTGGAATGGGGGGTTTTTTGTTTCATTTGGATGAGGGTGTATGGTTTCATTGAGATAGGGGTTGAGTGTTTTTTTGGGCCATGTTTATAGGGATTTGGTAATGAGGGTTTTGTGTATTTTGGAGATGATGGTTTAGGGTTTTTTTGTGGAAAAGGATTTGATGTTTTTTAGGATTATGGTTCTGGGTTTTTAGAGATTACGGTTTGGGTGGTTTTTGGATGATGTTCTATGATTTCCAAGGGATGATTGTTCTAGGATTTTTGAGTCCGAGTGTTTGGGGTTTTGGGGGGTAAGGGCATGTGGTTTTTTTGGGCTACAGTTTTAATGTTTTTTGGGGTTGAGGGACTTGGGTTTTTTGGAGTTGAGGGTATATCGGTCATTGTGGCTATCGGTTTGGGCTTTATTATGGAGATGGTTTGAGGGTTTTTTTGGGAACAATGATTCGAGTTGATTGAGATTATCGGTTTAATGATTTTTTATCACTATGATTTTCAGGGTTGAGGGTTAATGGATTTTGTAGATGAGTATTTGGTGTTTGGGAACTAATTTTTTATGGTTTTTTTGGTATGAGAGTTTCGAGTATTTTTAGGATGGTGGTTTATGGGTTGTTTGGGCTAAGGGTTTGGTGTTTTTTGGGGATTAGAGTTTGTGTTTTTTGGTTCTAATAGATTTTTACATTTTTTTGGTTTGAGGTTTTGGGTCTTTTATTGGGATGATGGTTTCGTTTTTTTGGGGGGTTTAGGGTTTTTGGGGCTAATAGCTTCCTATTTCTGTGGTTGAGGGATTACTGTGTTTTTGGGAATGAGGGTTTTGATTTTTTAGGCGATGAGGATTTATGGTTTTTAGGCGATGCAATTTTTATTTTTGGGGGAGATGGGTTTGGGGTGTTTTGTTGTTCAAGGTTATGGGTTTTAAGAGGATGAAAGATTGTGTTTTTTAAAGTAAATTGGTTTAGGGGGATTTGGGTCTAACACATGTGGTTTTTTGAGATCTGGGATTAGGTTTTTCAGAGGATGAGGGTTTGGGTTTTTTGGGTGATGAGGATTTTTGGATTTTTGGGTTTGAGGGTTTGGAATTTTTTTGCATGAATGTTTTGGGTTTTTTGTGGATGAGGGTTTAGGTGTTTATTGAAGGGAAATGGTTTTCAAGGTGTTTTAGGCTGAGGGTTTCGGGTTTTTTTGGGATGAGGATTTGGGGTTTATTGGGGCTAAGGGTTTATATTTTTCGGGATTTAGGGTGTATGGATTTTTTAGGATCAGGGAGACTAATTTTTTTGAATTGAGGGTTTAGAGTTTTTTGGGGCTCAATTTATGTAGTTACTTGGGGTAACGTTTTTGGTGTTTTTTTCTGGTTGAGGTATTAGGGATACTTGAGGAAGATGGGTAGATGGGGGTTTGGGGTTTTAAGGCTAAGGGTTTTGTATTTTTGTGGGATGAGTGTTTAAGAAATTTTTTGATGATATGAGTTTCGTACTTTTTTGGGCTAACCAGTTCATGTTTTTTGGGGTGATGTATTGAGTTTTTTGTGGCTCAAGGTATTGGATTTATTGGGTCTGGGATTTTATGTTATTTAGGATGAGGGTTTGGGCTTTTTTTGCGGAAGAAAATTTTGGTTCTTCTGGGGCTATGGTTTTAGGTATTTTTTGGCTATGTATTTAGTGTTATTTAGGGATTAGGGTTTATAGGCTTTTAGGTATATGGGTTTAGAGTTTTTTGGTATTGTTGTTTTTCCATTTTTTTCCTTCATTGGGGTTATGGATTTTTGGAAATGATTTTTTAGCATTTTTGGGGAAAAGGGTTTAAGGAATTTTGAAGATGAGGGTTTGGGGTTCTCGGGGGCTGTGATATTAATGTTTTTTGGGACCAAGGGATTTGGATTTTTTGGGTCCAATGGTTACGTTTTTTATTAGTTTTTTGAAAATTTTAGGGTAGAGGGTTTAGATTTTGGTGGTGTTGAGGTTTTAAAAGTTTTTGGGGTTGACAGATTCTGATTTTTTATGAGGGTTTAGGGTTTTTAGGGTTTGGTGTTTTCGGTGTCGATGATTTAGGTTTTTTAAGGGAAGTAGAATTAATGTTTTCAGTGGATTAGGGTTTTGGGTTTTTTGGGGCTCGAGGGTTTTGGGTTTTTTTTTGGATTTATGGTTTAGTGTTTTTTGGAGATGGAGTTTTAGAATTTTTTGTAGAGTGGGGTTTATGTATTTTATATGATGATGGATTATATTTATTTGGGCTAAGGGTTTATTTTTTTGGTGGTAGAGGGTTTAGGTTCTTTTTGGTCTGAGAGGGATTGAATTTTTTGGGATGAGGATTTTGGGTTTTTGGAGTGGTTTTTTTTTTGTGTTTTTTGAGCTTAGTGATTTTGTTTTTTTCAAACTAAGTATTTTGTGTTTTGGGGGTTAAGGGTATAGTATTTTTTGGTTATGAGGTTTTTGAGATTTTGGGGGTTATGTTTTGTTGAATTTATAGACCTTAGGGATTATTTATTGGGGATGAGGGTTTGGACAGTTTTTATTGTTTATGTTTTTTGGGGGCTAAGCAAATAGTGTTTTTTGGCGCTTAGGGTTTCTAGTTTTTTGGTGATGAGGGTTCTTGGTTTTATTTGTCTATGGGTTTTGGATTTTTGGGGGTGATTGTATAGTAGTTTTTTGGCTAAGTCTTTGGGGTTTTTTGGGGTTTTCGGTTTATGGACTTTTTGACGTTGAGGGTTTAGTTTTATTGGGGGTAAGGGTTGTTCTTTTGTGTGGATGAGGGATTATGATTTTTGGGGGATAACAATTTTAGGTTTTTTGAAGATAAGGGTTTTAGGTTTTTGGAGGTAGGGTTTAGGTTTTGGTCGATTGAAGGTTTTATTACTTTTTTTTAAGGGTTTGGGGTTTATTGGGGAAGACTGTTTCGGGATTTTTTGGGTCGAGGGTTTTGAATTTTAGGACCAAGGGTTTAGGGATTTTTAGGGATGATGGTTTAAGGATTATAAGTGATGAAGATATATGGTTTTTTGGGTCTCATGGATTAGTTTTTTAGGGTTGAGGGTTTAGAAATGTAGAACCCCAATCATTTTTTGATATGTTTCTGTTAAATACATTTTATTCATCACTGTGTTCTTTTAAAACAATACTAGGTTATTTAGGAGATAGTCAAAACCATTCCATTAAATACAAATTTTCCACTTCTATGTTTTGAATTTGAAAAAATGGTCATCTAGAGTTGTGATCAATAAGTCATTTGGAGTCTGATTGAACAAACTTCATTTTTGGTGAATAGTAACATACCCTTATTAATAGTAATGTGAATAGTAATATGACCCTTATGAATAGTTAATAATAATAATATTTCATTTTTGTAAACCAATAAGATAATGAGATCTTAATTAGTTTTTCAATGAGAAATAAAACTGATTTCACTTTAAGACTGTTATTTTTCAAATTAACTATGACTTTATTTAAAAATTAAATTAATAATATTTGAAAAATTTATTTTGAAAAATGGAGATCATTTATCAATTATACACATCGAGAAATGGTTAGGGTAAATTTTTGAGATTTATTTAAAATACATGAATTTTTCATGAATAGTAAAAATACAGTTTTGAGTTTTCAGTAGTTTAATGACATCATAATGATCTAATGATTAAATATAAAAGTATGGTCAACTTTTTTACAGTAACTTATGACATGAGGTGTCCCAAGTGGCTTAAATCATGGGGAAATACCATGGGCAAGCCCATGGTTTTGTAAAAACCACTGACGAGGTGTCCCTTTTAATTAATAAAAACACTCTATTGATTACTATAAATACCCAGTCACCCCTCCCTTCGTTTTTCATTCATTAAAAATCCCTCATCCTCGAATATCTGGTGGTTTTACCTCTCTAGGAGTCCTCCCAAGGTGTCCCTAAGTCCCCAAGGTCCCATCCTTCAAGATCTAGGATTTTTTCTACAAGGTAAGGGAATCCTTTATTCTCTTCTTTAAGTCAACACTTCTTTGATGTTAGCTATTTGAAATTATTTTCTAATATGTTTGGGTTTGATTTTATTTATTCTTCTTTGTTTCCTTTTGATTTCAATATGAGGAGATACCCTTTTGTTCTCATCATTTGATTTTATGAAATTTTATGTGACGTCGTTAGGCTGCCGAATTTTCAAAAAGGAGCTCTCAACTTTTCTTTTATTTTCAAGTTCATCTCTTTTATTTTTCTCTCCTCGCCTCCTCTATCCAAATTACCATGATAAACTCTAGTATCATTTATATAATATAATTATATCATGTTAATGGAAGAACAATCGTCAATATCCTTACTCCCTCCCTTTTATTTTTATAAACAAAATCAACATCCATACGGTTCAAATTTATAACCTGTGCGGACGACGGAGTTTCGTTATTCACTTTCTCCATAATTACACATCATCAAACCACTTTAATGGTTGAACCAGATCAGAATATATATATTTCATCTAATTAATGTTCTGGAATATTTACACACTCATAATATGGTATAAAAATACAAAACAAGTTCATTGTATATAAAACTACCAATCTAAATCCAACCGTTTATCAAAAACCTTTTTACTAATGCTTCATCCTCAAGTATATAATCTAGAATCATTATGAGACCATTTTTATCTATTTAATTTAATTAATAATAGACATTAACAATTCTTAATTTTAAACTACATTTGAAATGAACTTCCACTCATGAGATCAAGTAAACTAATCATGAAACCATGTAAGAAAATGCTTCCAAAACAATAAAATTGAATCTCTTAAACCCATAAAAATTCCATTAAATAACATAATAAGGTTATACCATATCAATTACATGTTTATTAGGTTCTTTAATTATTAATTAATTAATCTAAACTTTATTATTCAGGTTGTCAAGAACAATCAAGAACACCTTCGAGCATAAGTTAAGGGATTTCTTAACTCAATTTTTATTCTCTGAGTTATACATCTATTTCATTGTTCACATTGTTCCAAGAATATGTGTGAATTTCATTTTATTTTTTTATATAGTATATCTACTTATATTTTGTGTATTTTCATTTTTCACTCATAAATATTTCATTTACTTATCTTCACTCTAATGACACAATCTTCTTAAGGGATTCTCTCTCACATTTGTTCAAGAATCTCCCCTATGTTGTGCACCTACTCTTTCTTATGTGGTGTACCTAATTCACATTTGAGATCAATTTTCAATTAAAAATTATTTTCCATTTAAATATCCATGTTCTCATAACATGGATATTGTTATTGTCTAAGTCGTACACCATTTTACCTACAGTATTTATTTTGAATGTTGAAATATTGATGAATCTGTATCCTTTTTTTCTATATAGATAATGTAATTTCATATTTCTCTTATGTTGAAGCTATGTATAAAGAATGATTTGGATGTAGAGGTTGGTGGAGCCCACTACAACCCCTCTATGCATAGGTAGGTCTCATGAGACAAAACAGTTTGGCGATAGACCCTTCGAGTTTGTTTCCAAAAATCAGACGGGTTTCTACCCATAGAATAAACCATTTTCACGGTATTTATGGTTTCATGTTCCAGATACATGACATCCAATTAATAAGAGTTCTATTTGTTTATTATCAGTTATTATTATTATCCATGAGGTTTTCACTATGACAAAATCTATGGATGCAGTTTCATTCTAAGTTTATTAATGGCATTAGTTTTCATTTACTCACTCTGCTATATTGATTATGTCAGAATGATTATGATTAACTTGTTAATGTACTCATGCTTCTACTATTTGTAAACCTTACTGAGTGTTTTATCTCACCCTTTTCTTTTTTTACCTTCAACAGGTTATGGAGAGGAGGTCATTTATTGAGTGCTCGTGGATGCAGTTTTTGTTTTTTCATTTTGTATTGTATCTTGTAACCTTATCCAGTGTAATTTGTGTTAAATATATATATCTAGTTTTTTCAAGAATACTAAACTGATCGTTGCTTCAGGATTTTCATTCCTTCTAAACATGCCAATATCACAAGTAATGCACCAGCTCCATCCTAGTGGGGTCGGGGTGTAACAATTGGTATAAGAGGAATTTTAGTAGAACACTTGGAAACTAGAGTTGGACATTTATAGTAGGGAACAATTCCCTTAGGTAGTATTTGAGGATAAACATACAAGAACGTCCTAGTATTTTGGTAATGAGCAAATTATGTGAATCCTTCTAGAAAATACATCCTTGTCTGAATATGAGCAGGTAGAGGTGGCTCTGGCACAGAGGTACCTAGGAGTGAAAGATCTGACAAGGAGATTCGGTCTTGACCCTGGGTATCCTGGTACATGAAAACGGGCCTTGCTGCACTCTTGGTTACAACACTCCCAAAGAATATGCTTAGGATAATTCATATTTTTTTTACAACCCATTATGAAGGAGTTGATGAAAATTTTTCCTCAGAGGAACCATGCTAATAAGATTAGCTATGCATAGAATGTCAATCTATGTTGAGTGATATTCTATTTAAGATTCATAAACTAATCTAGTGCATCCCGTTATTTAGAAATGGTGTCTAATGGAGTAAGGTGAATCAATACTCGTGGGAATGGTAGGGATCTCCCTTTTGATGAAGTCAACACGGTCAATATTGGAGCAGATCAGATCATGACAATATTAGGAAAACTTACTCAAGTTGTAACAAATAACCAATCAAACCCTGTGTTGGATCGTTTCATGTGGATAAAGCCCCCATCTTTCAGCAAGAATACTAATCCAATGGTTTCTGAGTAATGGATCAACTCCCTTGAAAAGATATTTATGGTATAAAGATGCAATGAAAATGAAAATGTAGTACTTGCAGTATATTGTCTCAAGGGAGATGCTGATCAAGGGTGGTCCCTAATTTAAAATACCACAGAGGAAGAAGAGATAGATGATATGGAATGGAGTAATTTTAAGGAAATATTCTTTGAAAAATATTTCCCTCGTGAGAAATGAACTTAAATGAAGAAGAAATTCAGGGGCTTGAAACAAAGGTAAGAAGACAGTGTTGCAGAGTACAAGGCTACCTTCACAAGGCTAGCCAAGTATGTTGTGGATTACGTATGTGACTTAGAGGAAAATATTGATCATTCCTTTGAAGGTCTTAAGCCAATTCTTCAGATGACACTGTATTCTCACTCATTTTCATCATAGGATTGAATTGTATTAAGTGCTATCAAAACAGAGAAGGAATTTTCTAGATCAAATCTTTTCAAAGGAAACCAAGATAAAAAGTTGTACTCTGATAATAAATGAAAAGGAGAAGCACCAAAGAAGAGTACGGGAATGAATAGTTTCCCATTAGGCGAGAACTGTGGAAAAAATCATCTCGAGAAATGTTTGAAAGGCATGGGAGTCTGCTATAAGTGTAGAGAAAAGGGTCATCGATCTGATGAATGCAAGGGGAAGAAACAATTCAATGATATTCAATGCTACAATTGCAGAGATATGAGACACTATGCAAATGTGTGTCCTAATCACCAAGGAAACATGCCTCAGAAAAATCCAAGAGAGAAAGGGAGAGCTTATGCGATTACAACCGCTGAGGTTGAAGTTCCTACTGATGTGGTGGCAGGTACTTTAATTGTTTCCTCATACTTAGGCAAAACATTATTTTTTTCTGGATCATCACATTCATTTCTATCTTATCAGTTTCCCATGAAAATTAGATATATCCAATTTAATTTAATAAAGGAGTTGTCAGTCAAAACTCCAAGGGGACGTATCATTGCAACGAAGTCATGTCGACTAGTCCCCCTCCAGACACCAAAACATGCTTTAATTGCAAACCTTGTCATCATACCAATGACTGATTTGATATATTTCTCATTATGAATTGGTTGTCAAATTATGTTGCGATAATTTATTGTAACAATAAGGAAGTTACAATTTTTGAAAATGGTGTAGAATCCATTATTTCTAGAGCAGAAGCCTCGACAACTGATTCCTATCTAGATCCACCCCCGGTGGATTTATTGAATGAAATTCTTGTAGAAGAAGAGAACCTAATATCTATGGGTGAGGATAGAAATATTCAAATTGGATATGTACATATAGTG